>OX365956.1:4781983-5412888 GCA_947247005.1 Spisula solida | reverse complement strand
GGTGGTATTCAATATTGATCTTATTTAATTGGAGAATAAGGATAGCCAATCATATCGTCTCTTACTGACCAAGAGTTAAATATGGTATGATCTGATTGGTTGTCCTTATCCTTAAGTCAGGTAAGAACAATATTGAATACTACCCCTGGTCATTTATGAAACGCTTTTCAGTGTTTCCAACCCAACTGACCGTGTGTCACTGCAAAGTATCTGGGTAAGATGTCAGGAAGCTGTGTATCGGTACTATACACCGGGCACATTAAAGAACCAGGCTGTCTATTCGAAACAAGAACAAGGCGCACTTCTGCAGCGCCGGACATGCCTGTATCTAACGTCTTTCTCTCCCTTAGGGGCTTTCTCTCAGTCTGTCCCTCTGGTCAGATCATGCTGTATTTGCACTGGTGCACCTGCGCCCTTGTGGCTGCTACACAATAATGTATAGAGCCTTTGACCGTGTGTTCGCATGAAAAGGCGCTACATAAATCTGGTATATTTATTTTATTTAAGACCAGTTCGACCGAGATCTCTAGCATCTGTTTTAGCCGTGGTTGGCATTAACAGTACATACATAATGTAATGAAATATGGACATATTCCTTACCTGAGTGTTGCCTGTGAAATCAGTATAATTGTAGAAATCATTGCCATCCAGACTGTACTGCATATAGTAATACTGTGTATAGTAAGAGCCCGTGTAATACTCCATGGCAACCCGGTATATATCTGTGGTATTGCCTGGGAAAAAACGTGATTTTAGGAATTAGTTTGGTGGAACGAATTTTCGCTGAAAATCTTATTTCGTAAATTTCGTTGCTGTGCTTATGGGTCCACGAATTCACATACCCACTAAATTTACAATCATATCCGAAAAATCCATATTCGAAAATTTAAGCCCCTTTGTGTACTTTTAGGCAATTTGTTGGAAGCTCCAACTGGGAACCTTCATTACCCGGTACCTCTAACCCTTAAGTACTTCATTTGTAACATACTAATTGTATGTTTTACGTCAAAAAGGCAAGGGGAATATCTATTAAATAATGAACATATGAAATACATTTTCTCCATTCATATATCGCTGGCTTAGAATGAGAAAGACGTAAGTTTATGAGGCCCATACATTTTTTTGAAATCTGCATCACAAGGCGCTTCTTATATGCATATTTTCATGAAAATCGGAACTGGTTATGTCGACCAAACGGAAGTTGAAAAGTAGTTTTCAGACAGACTTTTCTTGTTTTCTAAAAATAGCGTTTTTGTACTTCCGATCTTCTCATTCTAAGCCTGCGATATTTGCAATGATGCAAAGTTTGATTCTCAATAATTTCTGGGAATACTGTAATATGTGGTTACAAAACAACAAATTGAAAAAGATAATAAAAATCGGACTGGGAAAGAAACACTCAACCGAGACAACCGAGCACGAAAGACACAGAAAAGAAATAGCACATGTCACAAGCATACATCGTTATGCCCAACACAAAACTGAACGAGAACATGGAGATAAACCGCAACAAGTCCAAAATTCCTAAAAGGCAAGCGGGATTCACTACCGTGGTCTGTCTCTAAACCCAAAATGATGTATGTCATTGTAATGCGGTTAACTTAAGTAAATCGACATAAAATAATAAAAACACAACTTAAGATCAACATTTACACCATACCAAAATCAATTTGAACATATGAAGTTGAATCCACTCCTCTCCAACCACTGCCATCTAAACGTGCATAAGTAGCGGGAACGTTGGAATACGAATTAAAGGCAGACAACTGAGCATCCTTCACATATCGTAAACCCGTTTGGAGTCCTAGAGGATTGCTTACACATGCTGTAACAAAGACATATAAGAAACGATTATTCAACATTGGCAAACAAACATTCTTTATTTACTACGATGTTTAATATACGTGCGTTACATGTAATTCTAGTAATACTTACGAAATAGAGTCAAATAATTCCTGGATATCGTCTTGAAAAATATAAATTGGCGGTTTGTATTTATAATTATAGTCGTGTGTAACCTATGCGATGATTGAATTCCTAGTATTTCAGTTAGATCTACTTAGTACAAGTATTTGTTTATAGACTACCCACTTAAAGTATCCTTACACTGGAATAAACATTTCTAAAACTACTCTTATACCATATGAACCACAGGGGCGGATCCAGGATTTGGCGTTAGGGGGGGCGTACATTCATGTATTGATACCCCCCCCCCCCCCCCCCCCCAAGAAAATGCGTGAGCGAAGAGAGCAAGAAAAAAATGTATCTCTGAGAAGCATTCCACACAATTTCGTTCTTTATCTTAAAATATTCATTGATAAAGTTAATGTGAGAGCAAGGCGAGCAAGAATATATGAATTAATTATTTGAGCAGCATATCCCTCATACTCATTCCCTACTTGACAACATTAACTGATAGTGGTTGTGCGAGCGCAGCGAGCAAGAAAAAATGCAATTATCTATTTCAGCAGCAAACACCACATCCTTATTACTTGGTTATATTCACTGATGTAGTAATTGTAAGAATTAGAAAAAAAATCAGTGTTTATCTGAGCAGCATACCCAACCAACTCATTGGTAAATCAAAGCTTGGCGGCTTTCGTTGAATTTACGTAGTTCTACAGCGAGCGAAGCGAGCAAGAAAATTCGTTGTTTATATGAGCAGCATAGCCAGGACTAACGATTATCGACTGGATAATATTCACTGATATATATATATAGCTTCTGTAAATTCGTCACGAAGAAAAAATGCAATGTCTATCTGAGCAGCATACTCTGCGAACTCCAGGGCTTCAGTTTTGTTTAAGAGGAAATGTGAAGTACTTGGGATCCAGCGACTAGGGAGACCAGTGGCTTTCTGCCTCGTGACTTTTTAAATATAACCACGGAATTCGTCAGCTGCATTTTGAGATATCTTATTTTTTAATGAAAATGACAGGTTTATAAGAAAATCAAGTCAACTGTATTACTGACTTGTCGGACATTTTTAATGTGCAAGAATCTCGGCAATTCTGTAGCCGATGTTTGGCATTATGCTACCAATCAGTCCCATATTTTTTTTTTTGCATAGATCATTAAGTTCACTTAAAAATCCATTAATTTATTATAGTGTTATTTACGCGAGCGAAGCGAGCGAAAAAAAATTGCATATCAATATTGTTCTTACATCCAATCTATGATTAAATTACCTAGGCTCCGGCGATTTTAGGGGGGGCGTACGCCGGGTCCGCCCCCCCTTGGATCCGCCTATGAACCAGGCATTTGGTATGTTGCACCCTCGGATTCAATCCGCAACATCCCGTTCAGAGGCTGACTCTTTAACCACATGACTATTGAAACTAGTCGCAGAATTTGAACTTACACAATTAATGTAAATAAAGATAAATATCAACAACAACAAGCGATGAAATTAATTAATCTTGTTCTCTCATTGTTTCGGCATTATACTATGCCTTCATCAGAAAATACAATTACATCAATGAAAACAAGGTTTTGTTTTACATTTAATGTAAGGAAAACAACATTACCTAGATTGCACGTGGTACCTCCATATGGACGAACACAATCACACGTGAATGAATCCATTTTGTCTGTACACACACCTTCATGCAAACATGGATTCGTGGAGCATCTGTCATACCCTGTATAATGTATACAATAAAACCTCACTTAGACTACCTTAATATAATGAATACCACCTTAATAAGACTTAAAATTATAAATCCTATTTTCATGTCCATGTTCACAGTAGGGCCTAACTTGTTCTCTTTATTCTACATCACTCTTAAGAACATCGTCGGACCCTGCTAGGCTGTCAAATTGTCGTAGAAACGGAATACGAACAGTGGGTTAAGACGTTGTATAAAGAACAACTCAACAAAAAGACCAGTAGTCAAGGTTCCAAAACGTGGTCTCATTTTTGAGGTTTTACTGTATACACATAGTATATATATTATATGCATAACACAGTGTATTACATGCCAAAAACAAAATAAACAAACAAGCTGGTATTATATAGGGGTAACCACAAACCATTGGTCGTTCATTCGCCTCATAGCAGCAATAGATAACCGTACCTTAATAACCGAATAAAAATCTTAAAGCTTATTGACATGATCAACAAAGTCCATTGCCCTTTGGCCATTTAAAAGTATCATATAAATGTTGCAAAGCCAGGCTACCAAAAATAGTATGTACTTACACAATTAAATAGTTTATCTGACAATAAGGACTTCAAAATGGATACATTTGGTGTATCCATCGAGTCAGTATTACGATAGGAATTAACTATAAGAGCCACCTAAAACTCCGAACACTTCCAAAGGTGGTCTCCAGCTTCGGCCTCTTTATGCCTTTATCACCAAAACGAAGCCAGGTAACAGTCAAGCTGTCCGGCAATTGTAACAAAAATAGCCAATGAAAAATGGCCTTTCAAAAGCGGTTAGGATTTTTTACAGGTGCCACATGTGCGGCCATATTTGTTGTTTCTCACAAGGTTAGCTTTTAAAAAAACTAGAAGTGGCTCGACTCGTATACATCTGTCTCTTTTTTACATCTGTCTTCTCCTGAAATCCGTGCTTGGATCAATGACGCCCAAACACATGCTTTACATTGTTATTATAGTAAAATTACCAAAAATAATAATCACACAAATAGTAGGTTTAATGCCGTTTCTGAACAATTTATCAGTTATATAATATATATGGTTTCGATTACCCTTATATAGCGTTTGATAGTATTCACAGAGAATGTCTTTGGAAGATCCTTAAGGCATATGGATGCCCAGAAAAAATTGTTTTTATGGACTGTATTGTAACCATTACCAATTTACAATTCCACAAGAACCAGCAACTTATCTACATGAGGAAATGGACACTACTTCATGGAAGGGTACGACGTGTTGAAGTTGGATGTCGAACCCGGATGGCCATTTTGCATATCCAGTGCACTAATAACTGCTGCAGCTACCCAGGTTAAATGTACGAGTAGACAAAGATCATAAAACCGATAATTACATTGTGTAGAGAGACAAAAAAGTTATGAGTATTTGAACTTTATTGTTATGTTCGACGAAATAATTTTTATTGTAACCATATAAATACACGTGTAAGTTATAGTGAAGACATTTTAAATTTACGAAATGTATAAAACCAAAATTAATCGAAACCACACATGACTGATAAATTGTTCAGAAACGGCGTTAAACTCAAAACACAAACACAAGTAGGTTACCATTTATGCATATTGTTCTGTTCATGTCCACAGCTCTCCTGTTAAAAAGTACGAACCGAGCCACTTCTAGTTTTTTCAAAAGCTAACCTTGTATACAATTATCTGGGAAAGATCTTGACGAAATTGACTATACCTCTTAAGGCCATTCTGAATATGTTGTCGGCGAATTTTCCATGTCCGTCGGTTGCTCTGATGGTAAAGGAATAGGTTGCGTCGGCGTCGGGAACGATACCCGTGATGGCACCGGTAGCTGAGTTCAACTTGATACCAGGTGGGAGGTCACCGGCTACTCGGGTATATGTGATGTCTGTGCCTTCTGGGTCCTATAACAATAAACGTTGAACACCTGTTTTTATCATGTTAATGGTCATCTGCGTTCAACCATTACTTCTCGTTCACTAGAGTAATATTTACCTGTGATAACTAAGAAGTTGACTAACCACTGATGTATGAGGATAAGTTCAACATTCAGTCTTGGACTTCCGACTTTTTGACAGCTGAAACTTGGACTTTCCACTTTTTGAAAGCTGAAAATTGGACTTTCGACTTTTTGACAGCTGAAACTTGGACTTTCCACTTTTTGACAGCTGAAAATTGGACTTTCGACTTTTTGACAAACTTGGACTTTCGACTTTTTGACAGCTGAAACTTGGCCTTTCGACTTTTTGACAGCTGAAACTTGGACTTTTGACTTTTTGACAGCTGAAACTTGGTCTTTCGGCGGTCAAGTTTATTTTGTCATTCAGTTGTGTGTTGAGCATTGTGACGTGTAATTGTGGTACTAGTATGTAATGTTATTTATGTTTTCTGTGCTCGGCTGTTTAAGTCGAGTGCTGCCTTCCCTGTCCAATTTTCTTTTATATTTTTAAAGCATCACTTTTGAAGTATCAAATTTGCAAAACCTGCATACACAGAGATGAAGTAACAGCGAGTTTTCAATCTATTGTCATTGTATGTGCCTTATTTATAGTGTAAAATCACATATTTTCGTGAGTATTAAATTTCGTGGATTTTGATAAAAATGCATTTTCGTGGGGTCGTAAATTCGTGGATTACAAAACATGACAGGATAAACACCAATACTTGATATTTGAGATGTCGATGAATCGTGAGGATTAGATGTCATGGTCGAGTGCAACAACGAAATCAACGAAAATTCCACTCCCTCGAAAAATAATGAATTTTCAGTATATCATACAATGGGGAGATACTGTAAACTGTTAATTTTAGCAGAAAATAATTTTTGACAAAATTTTGTAAATATTTCTACTGTTGCGATTTCAAATCTGCTGAGAATACACGTACATTACGATATGGCTAAATCCATTTTACACATTTAATAATTACAATATAAAGGCGACACGTATAATGTGTTGCAGAGCAATTCAAATGTATTGGCTTATTTCAATTAAGAGATCAGTGTTACAAGAAACCTACCACCGCCGCAACCTTGACGCTCAGTTTTTGTCCTGCCCGGAACTCCCCGAGATAACCGTACGGGGTTTTATCAGAGATAGGTCCATCAGTTTGCCATACTGGTGGTTGACTTTGGATCATCTACAATGTAAAAACTCATAGATAGTACAACATCACCTAAATACTTTATTTGCCAGTCAGCTTTCTGTTGAAATATGGCAGGCATATGAGTGCCTCAACCCGTATTTGAACATGGGTCGCCAGATTAGACGCCACTGTTTCATTTCGTCTTTGGGATAATGTGGCTACATATACGGTGTGAATCCTGGACCTTCCGCACTCAAACCAGACGCTGTACGATTAGATTTTCGAGAGGGTTAAATTGATGCAGTTAACGCCGATGTTTATGATAATGTTAGAAGTGGTAATGGTGGTGTTGTTAGTAAAGAAGCCATTCTGGCAGGGGAAAAAACGAACGAAGAAACGAAGGAACGAACCGAACCAAATCGAACCGAACGAACGAACGAACGAACGAACATGTATGTTAGGGTATACTAGTATAATATTATATTATATTTACCTCGATGATGTACAACAAGTCTTCTCCATCAAGGTAGACTGAACCGTTAGTTCCAGGGTTAATATGTACGTCACCATTATCACCAGACTGTAATGGAGGCAGGAGTTATAACCATGTTTTATGGTCATGGAATACATTTATATATTTAATGTGGTAGAATAATAATAATACCATTAAAAATATAGCTAAATTTACCTATAATGCAATGTTGAGACGCTCTGCAGCCATTGGTGCAGTTGCTTCGTAAATTGTTGCCGATTTTGCTTATAAACCTTGAAAATATGATAGTTCTTGTTTAATCTTGTTTATAATACTAGTAACAAATGCCAGAAAACTTATATGTCAATTACACTGACAGAAACACTTCAACTATTCCTATGCTACCATTGTAAAGACAACATTTAGTTAACATACCGATTTCTAATTGAATTCCAATATTCATATCAGAAAAAATATTCGTTACTTACTGATAAGCCGATGAAGCCATTTTGTTCCGTGATCACACTGATGCTGGGCTGTTGGATATGAAGAGGACTGAAGGTAGAAAGGAATGGTTTGATGAACAAACATTCACACATTTTACGCAACTTGTCTTGATTCGACTACATGCCCAAAACTGCCTTCGGACCGGGAAAATAGTTCGAACTATCCACATGTTCGTGGCATCTAAATTATACTAGTAAATCATCATTTTGCTGGGACCGAATATAACCTGTTAGAGGTTTCTATAGTGTTCGAGCCAAAAATGTAGAGTATTGACAACGATAAATTTTGTTTTGTATGTATAACTGTACATGTACATATTTATACAAGTAGTATGCCTTGAAAACATTGCCATAAACAGTAAGTTGGGAAAAAATTAATGGCGTCGATGTAGGTAATACTATGTTGTGAATAGTCCCAATATGAGTGTATACACATGACAAATAGCATCCACGTATACATAATGATAATATAACATATAAATTGAATTTGAGGACCAATTATAAAAATGTCGGACGATAAATTAGTTGAATCACATATAGTACTTTAGTACTACAATTTAAGAGAAAATTCTTACTCATATGATGCACCAGCAACAAAATAAACCACAAAATTCAGCCGCAGAAACAATTCAATCAACGCCGCCATCTTGATTTGAAAGTCTCGTTTTCAATCTCACAGTTTCCGGTAAAAACGATTTTCGGGGGTCGTCTCAAAGTAATTATTTAAAAACTTAACAACATGTTTGTAAAACTTTATTTTACCGTTTTTATTTAATCAGTCAAACTAATGTTCTTAAAGTTCACATATGGAGTTGAATACATACATATAAACCGTCATATTAACTTAATAATTACAAAATATACTTCACCTTTTCTTGATACAGAGGGTGTTACTACCTTAAGTTTCACTGATAATAGTTACATGTAGTATCATTCCGGTTCTTCTTAAAAATTACCCACGTGACCCCGTTTTGGATAAAATGCTTAAACTAGGATGTACTATTGAAATTAGGTCGGCATAACGGATTATCAACCACCATTATCAATATTACCTGAGACTTAGTTGTGCAATTTCGTGACAGGGGGATAATAGGACGGATCATCAATCAATTTTATCGGCATCCCCTACAAGGTATTTTTAATATCAAGCAAGAAAATAACTCAACATTTGATTGTAGCTAATCAACAGGAACCTGGTAAAATATTAAGGGTTTATTGGTGAACTGAATAACGGATAGCTGATCCAAACAAATTATTCCTTCTTATTTGAGAGACAATTCAAATGTCCGCCATTTTGAAACTAAAAATGGCGTCGAAATGCATCTTGCTCGTTTTGTGTTCGCTGTTTTTGACAACAAATGCAAGGTATGTTATAAGTTTGTATTATAAGCAAAAGTATATTTCTTAAGATATCTATATTTGTGTATGTTTATTGTGTAATACGGCCTAGAAAATAAATATGATGGCGCATTAACATTGTCTAACATTTAACGTTAAATGTGCGACATTCGTACTACGTGACATTCACTATCTGTCATTGATACGGAAGGCGCGTAGAAAGTTAGACTGTAACGTTTGGCTGGTATGCATTGAATATATATTAACACACTATCATATCATATTTTAGTTACAGTTAAACATATCGAACTTGTTAATGATACCCCTTTAATCGAGATTGTTTTTCTTTTTTAGTTTCTTTGAGGTTCGCTACCCAAGTGTAGTGGTCTCCGCTGAGACAGGAGGAAACTTGACTATCGCTGTATGTTATTTTATATCTATCTATACCTAATACAAAAGAAAAGGGTTTTTCGTCATATCTATAAGGCCTTTAATAAATTAATGTTTGCTTCCCCTGCCTCGAAGACCGTCTGAAAACAAAGACTACTTTGTCATTACCTGTCGGTGAAGACCATCAATTTGATGTCCTAATTAGGCTTAGCTCATTTTCAATGTTATTGAACCTGTAAAGAGAGACCACCTTTCAACAAATACCGAATGTTGCTGTCCTTAGACAATAATACCGAATGTTGCTGTCCTTAGACAATAATACCGAATGTTGCTGTCCTTAGACAATAATACCGAATGTTGCTGTCCTTAGACACTAAAAGTGCTACGTTGTATCTGTGTGCTTAATTATAACCACGTATTTCACACGTTTTTGAAAGTAAACAGCATGTACTTGCAAGTACGTCATATTGGGACCACAGGTAACTGTATCATTGATAAAGAGTAAAAAAATTTTTTTTATAAAATTTATGTTATCTAAGATATTATAAATTTTATAAAAAATGTTTGTTTACTCTTTATTCGTGATACAGTTACCTGTGGTTGGGACCGCCGCTTTACAAAATACTAAAAGCAGTTAACTTTCAATAAAAAAAAACAACTCCAGTTACGATTCTTTTTAAAACTTAGCTAGGTTCATAATCAATAATTTAAAAGTATGGTAGTCGATTTATGCCATGGCGTACTTAGAAGTATTTTCGCTTATTCGCCACAACAATGCGAAAAAGACGAAAAGGCGATGATACGACATAGTCAATTTTGATGTATTTTCGACATTAAGTTTTCGCTTTGTCGTGTCGAAACACGGAAATAGGAGAATGTAGTGAATCAGTCATCATACTAAAATATTGAATAAAAATGTAAACATTGGAAATTCACTATAAGTTATATCATGTTCTTAATCTTGAGTAAGTCTTGTTATTGCATGCATGCCGAGCATGACCTTTATTTGCCTATCTGCTTTCTGCTAAAATATGACAGGCATGGGAGTGCATCTACTAGTATTTCAACCCGGATTGCCAGATTAGAGGACAAACGCGCTAACCATTAAGCTACGGAAGCACACAAGGTGGTCTTGTAAAGTGGAAACAGTTGTTCATTTATTTGTTTTTATCCTAGTTGAAGAATGAAATGTCAATGTAAAAAGTCTCCCCGTACTTCACTTCAGTACAGTTATCATTTATAATTACCTCCCTTTATGACTAATTATGCACAGAATTCGAAGTCCACAGTGTGTCATTCATTGCGGAGTGAGTATAGACTTGCTTGAAATATCCACTTTTGGGGATGTGGATGGTTCGTTCTATGTCTGACTCTTACGTGGATGGCTAGGCGCTGCCATCGTTTCTGTGTGGCTTTGGATGGTCTGTGCGCAACGATATTTATAAGTGAACTACTTTCAGGCGGGACCGAATGCTGGCAACATCTATATAACCCCCGGAGAACATGGAACCGTTTATATCGGACACACTGACATGTTGAAACTGTTTGAGGTACGGATCTTTTTTATGTCATTATTTCACGGAGAATTCGACCTGACCCTGGCCTTTATGCATGAATATTTTACAGGGTTCTTGCGTTGAATATATCAATTTCCGCGAGCATACCGTGCAATATCGGTCCTTTGATATATGGTGTCTCCGTGATACTTCCTGCTAATGAAAACATACAACCGGGATTATTAATAAAGATACTCTATCAGCTGTTAAATAAGGCTAATAGAAGGTCGAGGATCGTCTCAAATTCTCCGTACTATAATAGTATTGATAATAAATAACTAATCAGTATAGTGATTTCGGCGGCCGGAACGGAACTTGTTAACGGCGGTCGAATACTTGAATCGTGTGAGTGACATCGTTCTGACATGGCTAAACCTTGTGCATACCCACAGGGTATTGACGCATATTATTTTATGCGTGTGCTACCGCCTTATATCTCATATACGAATAAAGGGAAATAACGCTACCTTGATAGTGGTCTTTGGTTACAACGTGGAACACACACATTAACAAAGATATTGAAAAATCTTGCTTGTTATTCGATAGAAATATGATTTATCTGCATGCAACACAAATCCAAATGATCCTCGGGTCTAAAATAAGTCGGAAATACACAAAAATGTCACAAAATCAAGTAAATTTTTGCCGATGTCAGTTAGTATATATGCAGTCGTATTTGTGATGATGTCAATTATTCAGCCATTTTTTCTGAGAATTTCATGTCATTCCGTTCGAAGCAGGATTATGTTTGTATTACTCATTCGGCGACATGACCGCTGATCTCACGCTTCGGACAATTTGTTCATCATCCTGACACAACTTTACTATTACGTGGGGTGTTCCTGATATAATATAACTTTTTTCATAGCAGCGCGGTAAATCAGAAATTTAGAAAACTAATTTGCTGTAAATAAATTTCCATCTATCACTGAGAAAGACGCAAAATTTCAAAGCAATTGGTTGAACAATAAAAAAATCTATTAAACATTAAAAATAGACTATGTTCACTGGAGGCGGGTCGCGGCGTGACGTGATGATGGCGTCGACTTTTATATAATATTATATTCAAACACAGTATTTTAACGAAAAAACACACCTAAAATATAAAGGCACCCTGACTTTCAAAACAGATCTGATGTTACTGTCCCCATTGTTTAAATGTGTCTCTGTACGACTGTTTTCAAAAAAATGGTTTACAGTGATGTTAGAAAATGCTCTAACATTGAAGCGTCTATCAGTGTACGAACGGTGTCTATCAACGTCAAACTACCTTTTCGGTGACCTGACCTGTGTTCACTTGTTAGTTCATATCTCCGAGATTTGTAAACAATTGAACTAACAGAACACATATGGCTTCCTAATGTCAGTACGTTCTGCTTATTTACTCATTTCAATGGGTCGCATTGTTGATTTTTTTTCAATTTATACCATTATTTAGCAATTGCACGGCTTCTAGTTTTTATACCCCCGCAAACAAAGTTTGAAGGGGTTATACTGGAGTCACTATGTTGGTCGGTTGGTTGGTCGGTCGGTTGATCTGTTGGTCTGCTAGCAAAATCGTATAATGTTCAAATAAAATTAGAATATACTTGTTTTCACAATGCGGTACAGTGACTCATTGGACCGTTTTGCATGGGATTTCGCACGGGTATATGTAAATTTCCAACTTGGGTAGCTAAACGGGGGGATTAACTGTATAAACTCTATGGTTAAAGTAAATAAACATGCATAACCTAGAAATACACCTATAGTGAGTATGTTTAATAATAGTACATATACTGGTTTTAAGTAATGTTTAGAAATCCGTTAGAATATTTAAATCTATATTATATATATTTAATCAGAATGTCGGAAGAATAGATTTCTAAAGCCGTTCCATATTTCATCCGACCTCGAATGCATCTCGAAAGTTTTGAACATGCGCAAAACATTCGAAGTGGGCTGCAGGAATGGGCCGGAATATACCAAATGCACTACGAATGCACGAATACAGACATAATGCACTTCTCGAATTTTTATTCTGACGATATTCCGGCTCATTCCAAGGCCGTGTGGTCTAGACCATTCGAATCAATACACAGACGTTTAAAGCATGGTTGTTTTTTTAGTTTAATATGTATTTCATTTCTAAAGAAATAGGTTTAGAGCAAGTGAAAGCATATGGAATGCACTCGGAATGCAGTCGGAATACATTTCGAACGTACAAGAATGTATCTCGAATTGTTACGGCTGATTCCGACTTACGTGTGGTTGGGGTATAACTATTCAAAATGAGATAAAAATGTAGACAGGCATGTTCATTTGTATTTGGATGTGGCCACCGAAACTGTATGTATGAGTTATATTCATAACACCATTGACATTTCAACAACCCAATTCAATGTGTACACTTTGAAGAGTTCTACATTTATAACTATATTTTGCCTCGGTCGATAATATTCCGTCCCTTTATGGCCTTCATATTCAAAATACATGGATTTGAACGGTAGTAGAAATCAAAGCTATCTTCGGAGCGTCTACAGTACAACCTCTCCAGAGCGGCCCTCTGTATAGCAACAACTTCTGTATAACGATTCGAAATTTATTTAAGTTGATATTTACTATATATTTAACCTCTGTACAATAACAACCTCGAAACAATGACCACTATTTGTAGCACACACAGGGTTGTACTGTACATATATTAAAATGTATGTATCTCGATCTTTGTGCATGGGTCTAGAGCGTAAACCACCGTTTTTCTGTTGTTGGGGCTTGTGTCACATTAACAGACAACAGTCGCTTGTAGAATATTGTAACACTCCTGATTGTGAAACAATGGGAAACGTGAAGACAATATTATCCGACCTCGGTATGGGGAGATCACTGCGTACTGGCAAGGTTTGATTTGGGACAGGTATCGTCACGTGTGAAATGGTGTGAAAATTGTTGTGCAAATCTATTTTTATTATGTGGCTACGTTTAGTTTATGTTATATGCCCCGGGGTAGAAATATTACAAAGGGAAGATGAAAACATAACTTTATCATTTCTAATTTATGATATATCTAATTCAATTTATAGCCAAGTGTAACGAAATTTGGACAATATAGTATTTAATTCAGGTGTAATCGTTTCATCAAAATTCATCACATTTATTGCAATGTTCGAATTGTCTGACATACATATTTATCAATGCATTGACCGAAATGAAATCCACGTTTAATCAATTAGCAGTCGTATATAAAGTGTAAGTTTCGTAATGGATCATCCAAATTTCAAGCGTTTGGCGTAGGCTGTTTTGCTTGGCTTGCTCTGTGGTTGTTTCCCTACACCCCTTCTTCCCTCCTAGATAAGAAGGGGTGGCCATGGAGCTCGTCTTTGTCTCAGCAGCATCGCCTTACGTTTTTATTTCTGTTTGTCTCTTGTTAGGGACAAACAAGCACCCTTGACGCGTGTATGTGGTCGCACGGTCTTGCTACGCTCCCTGTCAGATCCCCTTAAAATATTGTATTGTGTCCATTTAAGTATAAAAGTGACATTTATTTACTTATTTTTCTAAATGCAGAAGAAGCTACGAAAAGTCTAAAAGGCAAAAACTTTATACAGTTTCGACATACTGTAAAATCATATAATTTCAATGGGTTTTGGTAAAATAGACCATTTCGTGGGGACATATTTTGAAGTATTTCAGATAATTTACAAAAATTATAAGAAATCATTCAAAAATCAAATCGTTTTACTAATAGCTGATCTATGCCTTTAAAGTTCCAAAAAAACTAGTCTTTTACTTTACTGAACTTAAATGCACTGTTTAAGTACTGTCACTTTTGTGCAATAATGGTGCGGTAGGTAGGTAGGTAGGTAGGTAGGTAGGTAGGTAGGTAGGTAGGTAGGTAGGTAGGTAGGTAGGTAGGTAGGTAGGTAGGTAGGTAGGTAGGTAGGTAGGTAGGTAGGTAGGTAGGTAGGTAGGTAGGTAGGTAGGTAGGTAGGTAGGTAGGTAGGTAGGTAGGTAGGTAGGTAGGTAGGTGGTGGTAGGTAGGTAGGTAGGTAGGTAGGTAGGTAGGTAGGTAGGTAGGTAGGTAGGTAGGTAGGTAGGTAGGTAGGTAGGTAGGTAGGTAGGTAGGTAGGTAGGTAGGTAGGTAGGTAGGTGCGACCTACGTGCTGCAACCAGCTATCTACGAGCTAGAAGCAGCGACCTTCGAGCTGCGACCAACACATGCTGCGACCAACGAGTAAACATCTACGCGTAAACATCTACGCGCTAAGAGTTGCGACCAACGACCTAACAGCTGTGACTAACGACCTACGAGCTACGACCTATTAGTAAATTTCGTTGACCTAAGAACTGCGGCGAACGACCTAACAGCTGCGGCGAACGACTTAACAGCTGCGATCAGCGACATACGAGTTGCAGCTAACAAGTTAACGGCTACGAGCTAGGAGCTGCGACCAACCACCTAAGAGCTACGACCAACGACCTACTTGCTGCGAAACACGATTTACGAGCTGCGACCATCGAGTAAACATCTACGAGCAAAGTTGCGACCAACGACCTACGAGCTGCGACCAACTACCTGCGACCTACGAGTAAACATCTACGAGCTAATAGCTACGACCTTCGAGCCTCTACCAAATTGCTTCGAGTAACGTGATAGTAGCTATGTATTCATTTCAAATAAAAATGAGTAAACATCTGACTGTCGATGTACGACCTACCAGGTCCTCGATGTACGACCTACCAGGTCCTCGATGTACGACCTACCAGGTCCTCGATGTACGACCTACCAGGTCCTCGATGTACGACCCACCAGGTCCTCGATGTACGACCCACCAGGTCCTCGATGTACGACCCACCAGGTCCTCGATGTACGACCTACCAGGTCCTCGATGTACGACCTACCAGGTCCTCCATATCAATTTGTTTAGGCCTAAACAACCAAAAAGGGGTCAAAAAGGGGATGGAATAAAAACAATGTTGTTAATGTAATGTCATGCACTGGTAAAGGATGCACTTGCCCCCATTTCGCTGCAACACAATATGTTAAGTGCTTTTGAAAGTGTGTTCGCATGAAAAAGGCGCTATATAAATCGGGTATATTCATGCATTTTTTAAATTTATGCCACAGGTTGTGAACAGTCAACCACCGATATGGGGACAGAAAGCGCCTTATGGACCACTAGGGACGTTCCTAGGTGGTGACACCGTGAAGGTACAGCTGTCCGCTATGGTAAGTCGAGAGGAAGTTATTTAATCAAACCCTTCTATCGGGGCAATTTTCTAAATGAATTTGATTTCCGGTTACTGTAAAATCCTTAATTTTCGAGGGAGTTTAATTTTCGTTGATTTCGTTGTTGAATCTAACCCCAACAATTAATCGACTTCTCAAAGTCAGACATGTGTTTTATTTACCATATCATGCCATGTAATCCACGAATTTACGATCCGGCGGAAATGCATTTATATCAAAATCCACGTAATTTTATATCCACGAAAATATGTAATTTTACAGTATAATGCTTGTTGTGCCGGTGTGTATATGGTAGCGCTACACGAAGTCTGATTGGTCATCTGGGTACTGTTTTATCAAAGCACTAACGAAAACTTTAAAGTGACGCTCAAATTTAAATTCTTTATACATCGTAATTCGTTAACAACTGCAAAATGGTGACGGGTATGGTTTGTAGGAGTTCAGTAACTAAACCATTATCAGAATTGCAGCTCCAATTGTCAAACTTCATAATTGTAAACAAATTATAAAGAATTTAAATTTGAAAGTAAGTATAAGAAGTTCGTAAGTGCTTTGATAAAACAATACTCAGATATATAAGTCTTATAGTCACAATTTTGTAAAATATACTTGTCAGACGGATATTATACTATTCATTGCTTAACTTTGATTGCTTTTAAGTGCATAATTACCAGATTTCATTGTGTTGTTATTGCAAGACCGATGTTAAAGGTACAATGCTTGTAATTTTGTTCACTTTGGCCATTTTGAAAATGGCCGCCGTCTTGGAAGTTTTTGAAAATGGGTCAATATCTAATTTTGCTTGTTATACATTCAACTACCATCACACAAAGTTTCATGCTTTTGTCATCAAATCCACAATTTTTTCACGGATCTGCCTGACTAAATGTATGTCTCTTACTTTGATCAGATGTCTCTACTTTTATATATTACAATAATCCGTATCATCCATGTAGGACCCCGAAGGTACGAATCTGCAGTTCAAGAAGATATCCGGTGCCCTCCCACCCGGTGTTTACCTCAACACGACATCCGGTATACTGAATGGTACTGCACCGGATGTGGACGCCACATATGAGTTCGGTATCCGTGTGGTCGACGAACATGGCAAGTATGCGGATCAGACCTTCAAGATTGACACACGTGGTGAGTACATGTATATCTTAAGGGGCAATTTTTAAGGGTAATTTTTCAGGGCCATTTTTAGGAGCCATCTTTAGGGGCCATTTTAAGGGTCCATTTTTAGGGTCTATTTTAAGGGCCATTTTGGGGCCATTTTTTAAGGGCCATTTTTAGGGGACATTTCAGGGGCAATTTTAAGGGGCCATTTTTATATGTAGCCTGTGATTGGTTTGTTCATCATTCAGGATACTGTAGGGGTTTCAGTGTTTAGAGGGTTTGTTACACCGTAAAGTCAACATGTTTGTTTTCTTATGACGACATAGCAACATGGCGTATTTTGAATGTTGACGTGCGTGCACACATTATATTCGGTATCATGGTCATATAGTCAGGCATGAAATGCAAAAACAAACGCTTTATTTCGTTTAGTGAAAATTTATGTTGATTTAAGAAAAAGGGAATTTCTTTTGCGCATGCGCATTAAGGTAATCATAAGAATTACAACATCTAGGTTATTGCATCTTTAAACATTCTTTGTGAGGGCAAAGACCTAAATATACATGTATATTTAGGTCTTTGGCGAGGGACTCACTATAGTACTATAATTATGAGCGAGTTCAGCTATCCTACTAGAATTAACTCTAGTGACGTAAGAATCTAAAAATAAACTAACTCTTGGAGCTCTTCAGCAAAACGAAAAGAGTTAAACTACAATGTAAACAAACATTGCGGACATGTGGAACTGCAGCAATTGGAACGGTCCGTACGGCATTTATACGTGATTCGTAAGAAATTGTCCGAGGTGTTCCGATTGGAGCTACAGAAGCCCAGCCTCGCAGGGGGTTGAGCTCTAGTACACTCGATGGTTGAAATTCGACTCGTTTTGTTGCAACTCTAGTTAATCGAGTTTTCTCTCGTAAGTCAGCTGAACTCGCTCTACACGTATATGGCTTTACATTGTCTGTGTATTTCAGTATCAATTGTGTCGTGTATTTCTAAGTGCATTTTATGTACAATGTATATGCTATGAAGTACACTATTTATTACAAGTTTATTTTTTTCAGAACGAAATCAGTGTTTATCAGCACCATGTCAACATGGCGGAAGTTGTGTAGACGACATGTCGACATTTCAATGTCAATGTACAGAGAAATATGGCGGGAA
The DNA here is from genome assembly GCA_947247005.1 of Spisula solida. Taxonomy (NCBI): domain Eukaryota; kingdom Metazoa; phylum Mollusca; class Bivalvia; order Venerida; family Mactridae; genus Spisula; species Spisula solida. Next base: position 5,394,375 of record OX365956.1, on the reverse strand, counting down.
AACCTGTAGCATAAGTAAGAAGATGAGTTACTCCGCATTTAGATATGTTATTTAGTTGAGCTCTTTTGAGCTTTTTTATTTAGTTGAATCATGTTTAATAAAACTGTTTTAGAATTTTTAAACGCCACTTTTAATCTAGATGTATCTGGTGAATAGCAAACACACTCGGCAATATCATGAGTACTGGGATGCTAGACTATAGGTACATGACCACATGATCAGACCCACAGTATTTATTACTATTTAAGGTGACCTACCACTAAATGTAGATCTATTATGAGGCGTTTATATATTCCAGTGAATCAGGCGTTCCACTAGCTTCGGAATTTGAAGGGTCATTTTGATACTTTTCAATAGATTTTACCATTTTATAGGCATTCTATCCATGATTTTAAGAGAAAATGACCCTTCAAACCAAGGGTTCTTGAGGGTAAAAATGTGTCTTTTTTTGGAAATTTAAAGGGCCAAAACCCCTACACCCGAGTCAAATGTAACCCCTGTGAATATTTTTTGCAGATTGTCAAAATGAAGCCGTTGGTGTGTCACAGAGTAGAAGGTCTATCCCAGATGGTCAAATGGCTGGACATTACGCGTATGGAAGCAGCGATCATAAAGCATACGAGGGAAGACTGGGAAGTTCTACAGGATGGATCGGTGACGGGTCTACATCTTGGTTGCAGGTCAATACAACTTTTTGTTATTGTCCTTTCGATTAATAATAAGACATTTTTCGATTTATTGCAAACTGGGATCCTTTCAGTTTAATGCAATCTAGACTCCTTTCGATTTATTGCAAACAAGACTCTTCAATTTATCGAAAACTAGAATCTTTTCAATTTATTGCAAACTGGACTCCTTTCGATTTATTGCAAATAAGACATTTTTCGATTTATGGCAAACTGGACTCCTTTCAATTTATTGCAAACTAGATTTTACAAACTAGTCCCCTTCGATTTGTAGCAAACTTGACTCCTGTCGATTTATCGCAAATTAGACATCTTTTGATTTTTTCAGCGTTAGCTGTCTAGCTTGGATATTGACCCACTTTAAAAACCAATGAAATGTTTGTAAATATCTCCGCACGGTATATATTTTAAATTGTGATTGGTGAAAATATAGTAAAGTTAACACACAAAGTTAGATGCTGATTTGTATGTTTTTGTATTCGTAGTGTGTTGAAAAGTATAGTGGTCTATAGAGTGACAAATGTCCGCTAGCTTTTTCCAAGCTATGTATCTCTGTTAATGCGCAAGCCTTACCATGACCTCGGTGACTCATCGAAAACAGCCATGTGAACACCTTCGGTTGTTATCGGCTACCGCTTACACATGTTGACATAAACGGGGTTTTGGTTTACATTAGCAGAGCACAGCAATGGATTGTTTTATAACGTTTTACTATTACATTATTTATCTTGCTTCTTTCTTTAAATACAATATCAGGACACGAATAACAATAGCATGTAGTGTACATTTTTACAAAACAGTACGCATATAATATGATACTTGCCGGTCATTTGAGAACTATTTCGTTTGCGTGATAACTTATTTATATCGGTTGTACGGTTGGAATTGCGTAGAAAGAAGGCAGTGGCTAGGGAACCGGCATCGGACGACAAGACAGCGAATTATTCGTTCGGCACCGGTTGGCTAGCAAACGGTACGTGCATTGGCTAGGGAACCGTCATTTTATTTTTATGCATTAGGCATCCGAAAATTTCCCGTTTCCCAGGAAACATATCATATTTGTGCTGGACATTTCTCTGTCACGATGGATGGATGTCTCTAACAAAGTTTGTCTGCTTCGATATATTTGTGAGTGGCTGATTTACATCTTCGAGTCTAAAACCACTTGACATCTTTCGCAAATGTATTGAAAAAATATACATGAAACAATCGCAATGTGTCATTTAAACTAAACGCTATATATCTTTTTTAAAGATATTTCTTGTTACAAACTAGACTATCAAAATAGGGTAATCATACAACTTTCAACGACCAAGTACGGGAACTTCCGGTTAGATGAAATTTCTATCAGTACAAACGATACTTATATTATTATTTATTTTATTTTAATATGTTGTGTTTCTTGAGTCGATTGTAAAACACGTTCTACAAAGTATATAAATAACTTGTGTAAGAGTTATCTGCGCTTGCAAACGCACGTTTGGAGAAAACACTTGTTTCAAGGGCAGATAACTCATAAACAAGTCCGGTGACCTATAATTATATTTCCATTTATCACTCTTTGTACACCTCAATCTCGATGGTATCAATTGTCACGAGGGTACAAGCGAAGAGAAGAGGTTTCTCCAATTTTGTACATTATTTTTGTGAACTGTGGATTTTAGCAATTATAGTCCAGAGAATTTGACACGACTCTCGAACGTCTATTTGCATGATGTGACAGCTGACAAATTGTCTATATTTATAATCCCGGTTGTATGTTTTCACGAAGACGCTCGAGGTGGAATACCAACGCAAATCTAAAGGACCGATATTGCACGATTTGCTCGCGGAAATTTATATATTCAACGCAAGAACCTTGTAATATATTCATGCATAAAGGTCAGGATCATGTCAAATTCTTTGTGCTATAACGGCGAAACAAGTATTTGAAAGCATGTAAAACACTATTTACTTAAGCATGTTCATGCAATTGGAAAGGTTGTTGATTCCAAGCATAGCGCATGCATGAAGTCGTTTCAGAGTTGTTCGACTAACAGAATCTAAATTGATTCCACAGTTTTTACACCATATCTCGGGGCTTTTGTTCATTAACAAAAAAACAAGTGATTTAATCTCCAATTCTGCTCCTGTCACATTGGCACGTGTGTCACGTGTTATCTGGTATATTTCCGATTGAATTAATGAATGGATAACCAGAATAAGAAACACTTCAATGTAATATTCAACCGCTACAAGATGACTACATCCATGTTCCAAATTGCTGGATAGTGAATATTAAGTAATTATACACAAAAACTTGTGTTAAAGACCACCTGCGGACACATTTTAATCTGCAATAAATCGAAAGGAATTTAGTTTGCAGTTTAGTTTGCAATAAATCGAAAGGAGTATAATTTGCAATAAATCGAAAGGAGTCTAGTTTGCAAAGAAAACCAAATTTATTTTACATCAAACCATTTTCAATTATATCCCACCTTTTTGTTTTCACTGAATACAAACAAACCCATCAACAAAGACCACATTTTTTCTCTTTTTGCGGGTGGTCCTTGTCAACAGGTTTGTTTGTATTCAGTGAAAAAAAAACATTCTAACAGCAGCTAAGAACAAAAGCAATCCTTGTTAGGGGTTCAAGGTATAAGGGTTGCTCCAAGACTGGTTGGCTCAGGCAATATTGTTGGTACACCAACCATTTTGTCAAAGCACTTACGGAAATCTTTCGGTGCAATATTAATCATGTATTACTCAACCAAATCCTACAAATCCGCTGTCCACAATTTGTATATGGTTGTTAAAGAATTATATTATCTAGAATTTAAATAGGAGCATGCCTTCAAGATATCTGTGAGTGCTTTGATATAACAGTACCCAAAATCCAACGTATCATTCTGTTGCTCGTAGCTACTAAAAATAAAAAACCAGCGTATTTTTAAGTGTGAATGCCAATGAGAGCTTTTTTTAAACATGTCCTATTCAACAGTCTTTTCACGATTGTATTAACCGATGGCAATGTGATCGCCTGATTAAACTGTCAGAAAAACGTTGTACTGAACGATAATCTAATTATTTCTTCGTTTGAGTTCAAGTATTGAAACAAGGACGAGAAATGTGTCATGGTCATGCAGTATGTCGAAAATCGCTTATGTTCTTAGGCTTCAAATATCGTGGATTTTGGTAAAAATATACTGTCTTGGGGTAGAAAGAATTGTGGATGATTACTAGATTGAATTGAAAACCCATATTGTTTTACATTTGGAGGTCACCAAATCATCAGGATTAGATTTCGTTGTCAAGTTACACCTATATCAAAATTAATGAGAGAAATTGCAATGTTTATGTGCATACTGTTATGTAAACAAATGTCTGACCTGAATAAACGATTTATACCTATTCTACTTTCAGGTTGACCTAGGTAACTTGAGAAATGTCCAAGCTGTGGCAACCCAAGGATACTCCTCTACATATACCTTGTCTACATACTATCTGGATTGTAGTACAGATGGCAACAGTTTCAGCCATGTTTCCACAGTCAATGGAACCAGAAATGTAAGACCGGATATGCTTGATAATTATGTTTTGTAGGGCATCCGTTAGCATGTAAACTTGTTATAGTCCAGTCAGGCTAAGACTACAGTGACGCAGCGGTCGAGTCCACTAGAACGGTGTAAAACCAATTATAAAGGCTTATACTGGACAAACAACTACATTGTATAATTCCAATGCTAAACTAACATGCTATTTTCGCTCTACCAGGTCAGACATTGGTAGTAATCTTTTGTGAACACATATACTGCAACGTCACTGTCACACTATCCTAACTGGACTGTATATGTATTCATATTGAACAGCGTTTCTCAACCACTTACTTTTCACCAAATATATTCGACCGCGGCCAACTAACTCAACCAAGACTGTATCCTAAATAGTTCTAACTTCCCTTTCCTATGGAGCCAGTTAACGTCTTCACTTGTTGAGTAAGTCGACAATATGCCATATTTTCATAGAATGTAATGCACCAGTCAATTGGAACCACGGCCCCAACTCCGGGAAAGGCGGGGGTTGCGTGGGAAAAGTCCCGTGGTTTTACCTTTACGATGTCCCCGCACTCACAATGGAGCTTTTGTTTCGCGCAAAAAAAACGGGGGGGGGGGATATTGTCGAATAAGTATATGAGGTATAGGGCGGAACAATTTGAGGGGGGTTTTACCATCTGCATTTCCTTGGGGTGCTCGGTTTTTACTAGGGTTTTGAAAAGGCAAAAGTAAAAATCCCCCCCGAAGGTGTGGGGCGTGGTTCCAATTGACTGGTACATAATCAATGTATACATGTCCTGTCTGTCCTGCTTCAGCCGGGAATCCTATCTAGCTCATTAACAAACGAACCACGGCCGCCGGTCGCGTATTTAAAAGAGCATTACACTAACTTGATCATCAATATGCTGATCTAATTTTAGACTTTGCTGTGACGTCACAGTGACGTCTATGTAAAATAAATTTCAGTAAAACCAGTCTGGATATCACCTTAGTTATAATACCAGTTTAACATTTAATGTAACTAGCAGATAAGAACTCTCCAAAACCTTTTTAGGTAGTTAGCAACTGTTATGCTGTCAAGAGCAAGGTGAATACTCTCTTGTGTCTTTTCAGACTTTTACCGGAAGCGGAAGCAGTTATTCCTCAACTACCAAGCAAGTACTTCCGGTACCACAAACCTGCCGATACGTTAGATTTATACCTAAGTCATGGACGAGCAGTCACCCGGGTTTCAGGGTGGAGATATATGCATGCGAACTCTAAAACAATGTAGAGACTCAAAACATTAGGTTCAGTTGATAGTTCATTCTAATTTTTGACAGCTTGTATGTTTTTAATATTTCTGTGCTCTGCTGGTTAAGCTGAGTGTGGCCTTCCCTGTCTTACTTACTTACACTATTATCTGAAGACGACTATTGAGTAGTCGAAACGTTGATCTAAACTCAATAAAAGATATCCAACTGACCCGTCTTGTTTCACTTTCCCACTTTACTTGTCAATATTATCTTTTTCTAAGTTATTTGAAGCGCATCATTTGTATACATGTACAGTGCAACCTTTCCAGAGTGGCCCTTATGTTTTAGAAGAGACCATTAAATATATATTTCACCCCTTCTAAGCAACAACTTCTGTTCAACAACCAAACACTGTGTCTCCCAATGGATGTTGCTCTGGAGAGGTTGTACTGTGTACAGCACCATATGTAGAAGTTCGAAATTATTGTATTGGTAAATATAGGCTTGTTCACACAGAGCAACTTAATAAAATATTTTCCTAAATTATGAAATTTTCCTTGAGTGAAAAGCTGAACAAGAAATTTTTTATTTTTTATTTTTACATAATATTATATAGTTTTGGAGCATTTTATAAAGCGCTACTTTAATTACAAAAAGAACCATAAATTTTGGGGAAATATGGGCAGCACACTTTGTTAACTCAAGTCAAGGTAATTTAGGTTTTCCATCAAGACTATTTCTGAATACTAGTACCAGCCAAGGGCAAACGCCATTTGCGAAATATCTGTGTTGCACTGCATTTTTTTCTGAATAAAAATATTTTAAACAATGAACATGTTCTATGGTGCTGCGTTGTTCCATATACGTTATACAGAAAATCTGCCTAAATCTGGAGAAAGCATTAAACAGAAAGTTTGGTGCACAAACACTTCCTTCGAGACCAAGCTGTGGGCAGATGCCAGCAACCTACAAACGGCGAGGCAGTTCATCGACATATCCAAACTGAAGATATGAACGGTCGTAACAGATGGAGCGCATTAGAAGAAGTGTTGCTCTCATTGAAAACAACATACATTATCACTTAGTTACATATCTTCTATTATTAATGACGATCACATACTGACGTTCGTGACGGATGAGCTAGTCATCTCATTCTGGCCATTCGGCAATACTAGTACTGTGTCGAGACAGACCACACTGGTTCGTTTATTCGGGACTAACGACGCTTTTCAACAATTTTATATACAGTTATAAACCGATTTACCCAACAAGTTTTCCGAACTGTGTCATAACCAATACTAACTTACCCTAACACCAGAAATAAGCAAATTCTTCACATGCGGGTGGAGGAAACTCAACATAGTTGACAAATATTCCCTGACAGCCGGGTTACAAAATCCAGCGCCCTAACCACTGGACCACAGTCGTGGACTCTTACTATATACAAACATGTCTGTAAAAAGCATCCATAGAAACAGCAAAAGATTATCTTCTAAACTGGACAACTGCACGTATTTTTTGTGATGGGAGATAAGGTCAGTGGTCATTGTGGATAGAAATTTCAGAAAATCGATTCAATTACTGCAGGATCAGATATTTATTTCAATTCACCATCCCCACGGTACTGGGTACTGTTTTATCAAAGCATTTACGGAAATCGTTAACTTACGGTCAAATTTAAATTCTTTTTAATTTGTGTACACTGCAATAGTTATAATGATTTCGTTAAGGAACTCCTACAAACGTTATCCGTCAACAATTTGCAGTTGTTAAATAATTATTAAAAAAATTAATTTGAGCGTATTTTTCAGATTTTCGTAAGTGCCTTGATAAAACAGTACCCTGGTGACCAGTAAAACCGTATGTTAAATCAAAACGACACAAAATGAAATTGATCAAAATGCTGGTATTTTGTAGACCCGATTTTAAAACTTCCACCGAAATAGGCGGTGTCATTGTTCACAAATGTACATTATTAACGTATGTGATACTAGTATCAAGCTTTGGTAGGCTCTATATCCGGCAACACACGATACTCAAAATATTTCTTCTTATACTTCATGACATTCAGTACCCATGGTCCGTAATGCTCGACTTTATGTTCCTCACCGACGCCCGTAGCCTTAGTCATGAAGTTCACACCAATGTCACCATCATATCTAGGCGACATAAAGAATGGAACAGCGTAGCGGTCTTCTTTGATGTCAATAACACGATGTTTCGTCGCTTTGAAGCGACCGCCCATCATACGTGAGAAGGTGTCACCAATGTTCATCACAAGACTTCCTGGTCGCGGATCAACTTCAACCCATTCACCGGACTCGGCCTGAACTTCTAGCCCACCGTAATTGAAGCGTGTTAGTAGCGTAAGAAAGTTGCTATCCGTATGTGCCGGCGTAATGAGTACCTTTCCATCTTCCGTGTACGCAGACTCCGGTGGATCACGTTCCCAAGGTGGGTAATGCATTATTCGGAAGGTCGAGCAAGGTCTGTCACCAAATATGTCATCAAACGAGTGTTCGTCAATTCCAAGACCAATGGCAGCCAGGCGAAGTATTTCAAGCCCAGTATGGTGCAGAATTTTATATGTGCCTTGTAAAAACGATTTGAATGGGAACGTACCATCTTCAACCGGCCAAGGTGCTTTCTCGTAGAACCAATTATCCTTGGTAACGGCTGGGTCATTTTCATCAACATCTTTTGAAAACTCGAAGCCTTCTTTTCTGCTCGGTTCCCCCTCAGTTACTGGAAAATATCCCCGGTAAATATTCTTATTCTCTGGATTCCAGAAGTTCCTTATCACAGTTCGTTTGAAGTCTAAAGGTTTGTCGAAAAACCATTTGCAAGCTTGATAAAGTCCGTCATAATTTAGATCTGCAACATTGTCAATAAATAGAAAACCAGTGTTTTCTAGACCATTGACTACCTGTTTGGCAATCGCTTCACGATCTGTGTAGATCTTTGACATGTCAATTACTGGTAACTCAAAACCTGTAGACGCCATTTCTGAAGACTGAAAGTGTCTGTAAAAGATACGAGATTGATTGTTGGGATATTAAAGTAGACAAAGAAGTGAGAACACAAAAGAAGAAGTTGTATGCCACATACACACTACTAGAAAGTCTATTTTCCAGTGAACTGAGCCATTATGAAAAAGTGAATAATGACGTTATTCATGATTTATCACCTTGGTCAGGAAAAAACAACACATAATCTTAAAATTAAGACAAAATGTGAAATAACAACCAATGACATTATACGGCACAAAGATAACATTTTCTGAGGTATTAATTTGAAAATGTATTCCTGGATTACATTTTCAACCCGAATCACGGTTGTCGAGTGGTTAACGCTCTAAACTACGGATTAAGAGGTCCTGGTTCGAAGCTCGGCCGCGGCACATGGTCATTGATGAATTATAAGATAATATAGTTTATTTTCCAATTAAGGGTCATAAATATGACATATGAATCAAGATAATACATAATGACAAAACATATAAATACAGAAACTAAGTGGTTTTAAAGAAACTAAAGCTTAATTCTGATTGGTATAAACACAATTAACAAAGGCTTGAGAGGTAATAACTGTTGATCACATTTCCCATAAAAAGTACGCATGTAAAAAAGGAAAAAAATGTTATATATATATTCTATAGAGGCAAAAATGGCTTTTCAACGTTTCCCGCCCAGCTATAGGTTAGTAACCCAACGGAAGTGTTGTGTGTATCATTGCCTGACACGTTAAATAAAAAAACCAATGGATCTATTAGAAAGGAGAAGGTGTATCGCACACGGATTCCTTGTATCACATAACTGTCCCTTTCCTCGAAGCCGGTCGTCATTGGCCAATTAGAAAGTAATAAGCTGAATGAACACACACGCCTGACGCAGTCGATCGAAAACAACAAAATCAACAAGTATTATATTGGTCTTCTACAAGCAACTGATAACGCTGCAACCAAAAGTCAAGAAAGAATAAGTATGCCCAACCAGAGAACACACATCGTCGGCTGACAGACCACCCAGAAGAAATGACAAAGATACATTTAATACACACAGGGTTGTCATGAAATAGAGATAATTATATTTGGACTTTTAAAGGCGTTGATAAAAAGCTCAATTTTAAAAACTTCTTGCAAATATTTCTAAGAACCAGTACAATGTAACAACGGCATGTAATACAAAATACAGAGCTATACACAGTAGATTTTGCGACATTCCAACGGAAGGTCTATTCCATAAATAAGCTTACTGTTCACCAATCAAGTCAAAGAAAAAAGACATAACATAGCATATGTCATGAAAAATACGATACCAATGTTGTAACAATCACAATGTAGTTTTTAAACATTATTCGAAAACCATTTTCAGTTGTTTGCAGTATTTCCTATCTGGATGGTCTTCTGAAATTGGACACCTTTAAAGAAATATAACAATAAAGTAACGTACCTTGAACTTCAGCCAAACGTTTCAGATACTGTATTTCATTCGCAACCCTTTGAACAGAAGCTAAGGCCTGGGAAACTTTCATACATGCATGTGTATCATTCGGACCTGTTGACCATACCTACGGTAATCGCTGTTAATGACTGACATACGTATATCAGATATCAACCTTGGTTATGTAATGTATATCTGAACAGTACACGAGGTTTGTAAAGATAAAGCATGTACCTGGGCAAAGCAAAGCGCTATCGAGCGCCATTATTCAGTTACCTCCCGTTCAATTAAATATAGAAGGCAAGGATTACCTCTCGTGGAAAGCGCTACGTAGCGCTCGCCAATGTTAACGGTCTCCTGGTTTGCCCTTGATAAAACGTGTTTAATTCATTAGTTGCAGACGCATACACATGTCAGTTATAGATTCTAATTAATCCAACAAAACAATACTTTAGTAATAATGATCTTCAATATTTGTGTTTTTGGTTTTAATCGCCCGTGCTCAGTGCTAGCCTGTATGCATACCAGCTACTATGATGTTTTGTGGTAAGTTAATTAAATAAATTCTAATTAAAACACACTTGAAATCATATTTTATACCGCAATTGTATGACAAAAATATTATGTAAAGTTACTACTTTCGCTGAGTGATAGACATTCCCCAGTAGGCGTTTTTAAATAGATTTTACAGAGTTTTCATTGTATTTTTGCAAGCGTTGTGGGAAATAGAATTTTAACTCTGAATCATTTGATATTTAACATTCACTGACTTTTTGAAAGACTTTTCAACATCTTTAAAAGTTTTGATATTTCTATCAGAGTCTCGAGTTCAGCCCCATTATACCAAAAATCAAAAGTCCTTAATCATTTTCTGATGACGAAGTTACTTTTGATTCCTTTGCTAATTAGCATTTTACTACCCGCATGCTTGAATCATTCATCGTTACATTTTCAAGTACAAATATACATGTAATGTAATTACAAAATTGTAATATTAAATAATTAAAACGTCTATGTTTTATAGAGTAATTAATCACCTTTCTGCTGGTATTAATTGGAAATCTAGTTCTATAAATCCACATATTGTTATTTCCCAATGCGTTTCCTGATAAAATAACAATACAATCTTAATTAAAGACTAAAACCCCTTAAGAACAGAATTGCAATACATTAGCACTATTTTGCTCATTATTTAGAAACCTAATTAGAAGACTCAACCACAGGTCCCAAAAGTGGTCTCATTGTACTCGAGGAGGGTATATAAAAAGTTAATACACAGTCGAGTTGGGAAGGCAGCACTTAACTTAACCAGCCGAGCATTTAAATCTGAGAATGTGTGCAATACGTCACTGATCTTTTGGTTCAATGTCAGGTAAAACTCTGTATTCGAAATACTTCTTCTGGTACTTGATAACGTCCAAAACCCACGGTCCATATCGTTCTACTTTATGTTCCGGACCTAATCCCGTAGCCTTGGTCATGAAGTTAATTCCGATGTCGCCATCATAACTAGGTGTAAAGAAGAATGGTACGGCGTAGCGGTCTTCTTTGATGTCAATAACACGATGTTTCGTCGCTTTGAAGCGACCGCCCATCATACGCGAGAAGGTGTCGCCAATGTTCATCACTAGACTTCCTGGTCGCGGATCAACTTCTACCCATTCACCGGACTCGGCCTGAACTTCCAGTCCACCGTAATTGAAACGGGTTAGTAAGGTTAGAAAATTAGTGTCCGTGTGCTCCGGAGTGATTACTACTTTTCCATCTTCCGTATACGCAGCCTTTGGAGGATCACCTTCCCACGGTGGGTAGTGCATTAAACGGAACGTTGTGCAGGGCCTGTCAGCAAATATTTCATCAAACGAGTGCTCATCAATACCTAACCCAATGGCAGCCAGACGAAGAATTTCTAAAGCAGTCTCGTGAAGGATTTCATACGTGTTTTGTAGAAAAGATTTAAACGGAAAAGTACCATCTTCTTCCGGCCATGGCGATTTCTCGTAAAACCAGTTATTAGCGGCAACGGTTGGGTCATTCTCTTTGATATCACGAGCGAACTCGAAACCTTCTTTTCTGCTAGGTTCTCCTTCGTTGACTGGAAAGTATCCACGGTAGACATTTTTATTCTCTGGATTCCAAAAGTTCCTCATCACCGTCCGCTTAAACTCAATCGGTTTGTCGAAGAACCACTTACACGCCTTGTTCAGTCCATCATAATCTAGCTTTTCAACGTTGTCAATAAATAAAAATCCGCTATTTTCTAAACCATGAACAACCTTTTTAGCGGCTTCTATACGATCCGTATAAGCTTTTGACATGTCAATAATCGGCAGATCCAAACCTATGCTACCCATTGTTGCATCAATCTGAAATTAAGACTATAAATATGTTTTACGTGTAACTAATACAGTGTAGCAATACCACGTGACTTTTGGCTACATGTCCAAGATGAGCTTAACTTCAAAACCAAAAATAGCCATAAATATTCATTTCTTCATCGATTTTCATGAAATATACACCACGCTAAGGGGAAAACTATTTGCTTTACATTTAAAATAAGATCTTTTCAGCAGCCTGGTCGTTTTTCACCACCCTGCGAAACATGTATTAAGCAGACTTCGTCTTGGACATGTAGCCAAAAGTCACGTGATATTGCTCCACTGTAATACATGATTAGGAAAAGTGGTGGTGACATTTCATTTTCAAATAAATGTACACGTGGTACGTCAACACCGATTCATTGCTTTTAAAATGGTGTGACCATACGAACGTAAATTCAACGCAATATCATTCATCGTCCTTGACAACAGAGGAAAATTTACTTGGAATTCAATCTAAATTTGAGTCCTTTCATTGAAGTAAAGTATGACAATAAGGTTCGTTTAGATTATTGGATTTGCCTGATTTTTACCATCTCATATTTTGCATATTGATGAATCAATGGCATACTTTCTTCCATAAACACTCAATATCTTTTGAATTGAAGAAACTAGATAGTAAAGATTCGTGAAAATAGCGATGTAATCAATGGGAAAAAATCTAAATAATGTCACAAGGAACGTCACACTCACAAGACGGAAGGGTTTAGAAAATTACGTGCGTCCAATATATAATGTACTCTTATTTATGATTACAATTTTTTAATGTGACAATGTATTGATTTTAGCGCAATTGTGCCAAGGTATACATTCTGCTGATATCTATATAAATATGAGTAAATACAAATGGAGCATTATACATAAAATCATATCTACATTTTCAGTGCCCACCAAAAATAAGTATACAGATGTTATTTCCCCATTTACTTGTCTGTAATAACACTATTTGTAAAACAGTGAAACAACACTTTTTTTGAGAAAAAAAGGAATATTTTTGTTTATTATATGTAAAGACCATACATTAATTGGTACCTTAGGTGCAAAATATAAAGTTTCTTTGTCCCGATTGAATGGTAACTTAGTCACAAAAAGATGGAAAATTCAGCATTTTAGATCACATGGGTATTTAAATTCAGAACATATTCATCTTTATTTCTATCTCTGTTTTTACTCATTTAGTAACTGATAAAAGGATATTGAATAATTTAACCAAGTTAAATTTAGCAACAATTATTTACTGTATACTTATTTTTGGTGGGCACTGTTGAAGGAGAAGCTATTGAAATGTTCACCTACTTATTCCTTTAAATCGTGTAAGATCCAATTATTGGTCACGTTAACTCAATGACTGTTCAATCTTATTTACAATACAAATGAATATGTAGCATATAAGTTACGGAAGTTGTTGTTGAATCTTAATCCACATTTAAAGTGTCACTAAAATTATTATTATTATAAGCGTATGTGCTTGCGTATTTTTCAGAGTGTACAGTATATCTTCTAACACACACTTTTTAAAGTATATATACAGAAAAAATCGAAATGAAAAATGAAAAGCCTATGTAGTCTATATATTAAAGGGACTGCCTCACATATTGGTGTAATGCAAAAATAAAATAAAATTGTCAAATATTCGCCTAATTTTAGTAAAGTTGCCTGTATATACCATAAACAACCACGCTGACATCTAAAAAACTTGAGAAACTTCGGCATTTTGTAGTTATTTAGTACTTTTACATCAAAAATTCTAATTAACACTATTATTACTTAAATTGCCTGAAATGTGTTCGCATTTAATGAAAGCGAATCGAAAAACGAACCTAATACCTCACTAATGTTTACGCTGTAGTTTGTTGATGTAACAATTCGATCATAGTTGAATTACATAATTCACAAAGCATATTGGAAGGAAATTTAGCGAAAAAGAATACGAAAAAAATACTCAGTGGACGATATCGAGAGTGGTTAAAATTGATTATTTGCACCAAATCTTTCATTAAGCAACCGTCAATGGCTTTCTATTACATCAATACTTGGTTAAGTTGGAATATCACGATATAAAAAAAATTCAGCCCAATCTGTGAGGCAGCACCTTTAAAGAACAGAGGTGAATATTTAGATCTTTAAATGTGTGTATGTACGTGAATAATGGCAGGTCGTGGTGAATTATGATTTATCTGAGACAATCAGCTTATCAGGTAAAATAAACAAGACAGATGCAGTATCACTACATGTAAATAAAATGGTGACAATTATAAACTCACACGTTTAAACTCGGACAATTAAGGGTCATTATGTGGGTATGCATATACAATGAAACCTCGATAAGACGAACATCGATATCACGAACACCCGGCCAATTTGCTCTATGTTGTATATTAATTGATCTCTTTAAGACGAGATTATTACAAGCATCTGGCCCCAATTCCACGAAAAAACTTCAGTAATTGCTCAGCTGAGACTGCTAGTTTGAATTTATTATATGGCTACAATTATAGTCTTGTGGTGTAGATTTCTACCTGGAACCGTGTATTTATTGCTAAATAATGATATAGTAGGTGATTTTTGTATGAAATGTTCATGGAAATCCAACAGTAATGAATAATAAAGAATGTCATACTTGAACCTGTTAAAACAGACTTAAGTTTTTGCTTTAGATGTTTAGAACTTTAAAACACTATTTTCTGTAAAAATCAGTCTTATTATGTATTGCTCTATTAAATTGGCATCTAACTGTGATGAAACAATATACACAAGTATACATTTGAGTCATTTAACCAACAAAATATGTTTTAAAATAGCAGTCTCATATTTTGTTGGTTAAATGACTGTTATGTATACTTATATATATTGTTTCATCACAGTTAGACGCCAATTTAAAAGAGCAATACATAATATGTCCAATTTTTAAAGAAAATAGTGCTTTAAAGTTATAAACATCTTAAGTATTTTATTCCTGCCTCATTTGTCAATGACCTCCGGCTTTGAGGGAAGAGACAGAAAGTTAGTGCGATACATGGAATCCCGGCGCGCTGCCCAAGCTCATTCCGAATAGATCTCCGTGTTGCTAGTCGAGAGTGCTAACCACTCGGCCACCGTTTCACCATTCCACCCCTTGGTGTACACAGCTAAGTTGTAGAATTTGTGTCATGAGTACATAGGGTAAGGGGTTAGATTCTTGGCTGCGTCATACCGACAACAAAATACAAATGATATCAGTGGTTTAATTACTGAACGTTTACCATATAAATCTATAAAGTAATACCCTTGGGGAAACACACAGTTAGATTGTTGAGTGGCCGCTCTGGAGAGGTTGTACTGTATATACGATGTTTTATGGCCGAAAGGGGAGAGGACTGTGTGTTTGTCCATAGGGTCATTTAATATGACCGACTATAATATACCAATATTTGTCTTATGCATAATGCTATCTCTAGTCGGCGATAAATGTGAACCATGATTATGTCTGGGAGATAACTCTATCCGTCCTATCCGGATAGTGGACCGGACGTTTGCATTATATCCACATCCACACTCATTACCAGTCATAGTTTGGTTCCCGTCCCAAATCTTACAGTTTGGTTCCTAATGTAATGCAAGAATTGGGGACGGGAACCAGACTATACCAGTCAGTGTTCTTTCAGACTGCGACAGAGCAAGACTATATTAATTATCTTGAATTAAAATTTATTATTTGTATTTTTGACGCTTATTGCGCTTTGGTAGAACATAAATCGTGTTTTCACAGATATTATATTATGTACATATACACTAGGAACAATCGTGACGATTTTATATTTGGACTGGAATATATTCTTATATGTTGAATACAATGCAAGAGTTTTTAATAGAAAATAAAAGTGCGTTTTGAGAACCCTCGAACGTCATAGTATTACGTTTATAGCGAACATAAGCATCACTGATGTGCATCAATCATCGACATATGATTACAACCTGTATTATAGAATTGAAACGGGGGAACTTTTAATGAATTCAGAAACGTTTTCAATGTCAGAAATATAAATTAAATTCAACAGAGAAAGAATTATTTATTCTCTCACACTTTAGGATTATTTTATCCTGATATTTATCACATATAACACGAAAACAGCCTATTGAATGAGGGTTGCCGACAATATTACAGTAAATTGCTATTAAATAACAGTAGGGGAAATAAAGTACACAAATAAATAAAGGTAAAAGCAAGTACGCACAATACAGAAAGGCACAAGCAAGTACACACAATACAGAAAGGTACAAGCAAGTACACACAATAAAGAAAGGTACAAGCAAGTACACACAATACAAAAAGGTACAAGCAAGTAAACACAATAAAGAAAGGTATAAGCAAGTAAACACAATAAAGAAAGGTATAAGCAAGTAAACACAATACAGAAAGGCACAAGCAAATAAACACAATAAAGAAAGGCACAAGCAAGTTAACACAATACAGAAAGGCACAAGCAACTACACACAATAAAGAAAAGTATACAAGTACGTAACAAGTTCAAACATAAAAATGAACAAGAATAAAATGACACTGAAAAACTACAAAAGCATGAAACCTTACTAAGGCAGCATGTCACCTTAAATAGTAACACCGTACATGTATAAGAGCCAGCAGACAGGAACGAATCGCTGAGACAACGACACACCACATAGACAACGACACACCACAAAGACAACACACAAAGCAATTCTCGACAGAAACATAATTCATACATGAGTTTATGAAGTAAACGAAGCCGCACTGTACTTGTCTTCAAAGCTGCAAAAGGACAAATCCAACCAATTACTAACTTAGTGGTTTATTTCCCAAATACATACCATTCATATTCAATAACACAGTTTATAGAAAGAATGATTATAATGAAAGACACTATAGTCTTATTAAATTCTTCTCCTTCTAGTAGACTAGTAAACACACAGTTTAACAAAAAGAGACGGTGACATGCATATGATATTTTTGTAATTTTCCTTATTACCTTTTAACTATGGAGTGAACAATATATCGTAGTAATAAATATGAAATAAAGAGTTGTAATGAAACATACACTCATTTTCGTCGTTTTATCATGTCAATCAGTCAATTTTAATGATTCGATCATCGCTCTACGAACTATGCTCTATGATTACCAATCAGTACATCGTTTCTTCTACTTCCAGATGGATGACTGGCTCGAGGGCCGCATATCAATTATTACTATATTGGAGTCAATCGTCGTTTTGGAACTAATTATTGTTGCACGTTGCGCGACTACGATGGGTTTTTCCCGACGGCGATGACTTGTTGTCGGACTGATTTTGCGATTGTAAAGATCGATGCTTTGATGGCTACATATCGATGCTTTGATGGCACTAGGCGTTGGCGACAAACGGCGTTGCAGTTGAGCACCTGTTTTGACATATGGTTTTCATTATTCATATTTTAATTTACAATTATGTTTGATCTGTCGACTATGATATCAGGATCTACTCGTTCACAACGCATTCACATTGGTCTGCTGGTTTTTCCATGTACACAGTTTTCGTTTTTGTTTTTTTTCATTAAGTTATTTAACATCCTTTCTCAACATCAGATTTTTTTCATATAAGGCGGTTTATTCTCCTATGGAACTTGTTTTCTTGGATTGGTTCATAACCAGTCTTTTCTGTATTCTCTATTATTGAAAACACGAGTACAACCATGAAGTATTGCAACATACATGTACATGAAGAACTTTGATACTAAGTCACAATAATGAACCATTAATTGTTAATTACAAAATAGAGGATCTTGCACGAGTGCTCATTACATACGAGTTTTATTAAACGAGTGGACAACATGATATGACACGAGGCTTTGCCGAGTGTCATATTGTTTTTGTCGACGAGTTTAATAAAACTCGTATGTAATGAGCACGAATGTTAGATTCTATTTATCACATAACCTTAGAAAACGCTCATTATTGTTCAAAAGGAATATGTACGCTGCATGTTTCAGCCAAAATTCAGCTGTACAATGAGCGCGACGTCATGGCGACGTTGATATTACCCTGGCGTCATTGACGGATCAATGCATGGATTGGCTAACGTCACGTCAAGCTAATTTAAATATTTATTGCACAGTCTGGGAGTGCCGAACGATATTTACGACACGGCTTTACGGCACTCCTGGACCGCAGGTTATGTGATAAACGATAATATTAATCGGACAGGGAAAGCAGCACTCAACTTAACCGACAGAGCACAGTAAACATAAAAACATACAAGGCACAATGCCAACACATAACCGAACACAAAAAGATCCTAAGTACCAGCTGTCAAAACGCTGAATGAACTAGTTTCAGCAATAAAAAAGCTGAATGCCTAAAGTTTTAATCAAAACATATTAAAACAGTTAAATGCTTATCATTCGTGACAACAGTATTAAATTCCTGCTTTGTTACTGACAAACTATGCATGCCTGCCTGTCTCACCAATATACTTCAGACATTGTTTTCAATTTGATCATTTCCTGCATATACATTGCTCAGGGGTTAGACCATTTCAATTGATTGATCATCGCGGTGAGATTATCTTTTCTTGATTCATAAAAATTATTTTTGCCCAGAATTATAGTAGATGGGGAGACTAGTAAACTCTTTAGTCAACATTAGGTTGTATTACTGTATATGTTGAAGACAAGATATCCTACTTTGACACCCAGCCGCACCAGACAATTAATAAAACGTATCAGGAGCAAGCTCGAGCCAGAAGACAAGAACAAATCACATCCAAAACTCATATTAAAAAAACAAATGCAATAAAAGTATACCGCTTATCTGATCATGTAAAGACTATGGTACGAAAATATACATGAACCTATTATCGCTTTGCAAAGATGGTAAGACAGAAAGAAAGTATATTAGTACAGAAGGGAGGGAAGAGAAAAGGGATATAGGGAATATACCTACAAATCTTCTGTAAATTATCTGCCCTTTCTGCTACAGAGTTGTACTTACTCTTTACTATAATTCTAAAAAATCATAATGACACATACTCACATTTATGTAATACTATGTAATCAATTTAGACACTTGTATGTGAAAGTATGATTCTACATACAAATTATATGTGTCTTGTGAAAAAAAATAACGAGAAAAAACCAAGAACAAATAACATGGACAACCACACATCTCAAGGACGACCAAAAAGCAACACTAAACAGAAATAGTATACTGGTTTATGTCTTTTGGAAAGAAACGAAACAGCCTTGCGTTTGACTCCGAAGTTGCATTATAAGGACAAACACATAACCAGCACAACTGACAAAGAGACACAGCGACGCAAACGTTTTAGTAGTGTCATTAATTTTTTAAACAATAAAGTGGACACTAGTTACATAATGAAGCTCAACGGTACGGCAACTGTCAACAAAATGTCACAGTTTTTGTCGGAAACCAGTTCAACTGCCTTAATAGCAGTTGAGTCGGTTTGGGGCAAAGTCTGTACAGTTTTGCACAAAAATATTAAGTGACAAGAATATTTCTAATGCTCTGCGTCTCTCGTTTAAATCAGTCGAATAGTTAAAATCCTGACGATTGTTTTTACCTTTTTGTTGATAAATTTCTACTTGGCTCTAAGTAACAATTACGCCACATACCACGTGGTATATCTACACTGTTGACGTGAGTTTATTTATCGTCCTGAATATCAGAACATCTGCAAAGCTGTAAATAACTAAGGGTTTATGGTCATATTGAGTGCCGTACCCTGAAACAACATTTGACAAAATTTTACATAAAATATATTTCAATTTTATTTCTGAAAATAAAATTTGGATTTACTGTTGTATTGGTACACTAGTACTAATTGAAATGATAATAAACGTGTCATGTCGGTTGATCCTAGTTTGGGGAATTTGGTGGTGGTACTAATTGATTCCGTGCTTATCCATAGTTCTTCGCTGCCAAACATCCTAACGGCGCAACAATAAACACGCATAATCCCTTATATCTACCGTATTTTCTTTAAAACTGCAATTATGGAAATTCCAATACAATTTATTTATTACACAATGTATATGAATATAAGAGAATATGTCTGTTCCAATTTGATTCAAATACTACATGCGTGTCCGTTAATTTAACACATAAGTCACATTCGAATTTTGCCTCTCGTCAAACATCATTAGTCCATCAGGGACCATAAGTCCGCGTGACTGTTCTCGCCATAACTAGAAACTTCAAATGTTACATAAAAGTTCACGTATTTGTTTTCTCAAGGGAATGCGTAGACTTATGTTACCAGACAACTTAAGTTTAAGTTTATTTTGTGTGATAAAACGCAAATTTTTATACATAAATACATGTATATATTCAATGGCGTTGCACAATAAAAGGTAACAATTCTTAAACAGTTACCTAAATTAGGATATAAAATACTTTATTTAATGCTAACTGATGAGATATGGAGTTCTATCAGTGAAATAAAACCTATATCAGTCACTGGTTATCACCTACAATGTGACTGATATAAGCTCCGCCCCCCCACAGGGACTACTTTAATTTACCAAAATCTCAACACTAAAATGTCAGTAACTTTTTTTGAACGGAAACATGTCATGTGGGGGTTTTTATTCTTAGTTAGACCATTTCCTACAAGTTGGTGTATGATTTAATGCAAAATTCTCAAAAAGTCGATTTCACCTATTCACCATAATCCAAGATGGCGGATTTTGAAGTGAAAAATATGAATGGAATAACATATTCATACGTAGCCTAACCACAGTGGTAATTTGGCATAAATAGTACCAGTTATGACACCATAAAAGCATTAAATAAATAGAATATTTGTTTGTTTTGATTGAATATGGTTAATATCTCATCTTGTAGTGATAAAATGTTAATATTTTCACTCGCGCTACGCGCTCTTGAAAATATTGAATTTTATCACTACACGATGAGATATAAACCATATTCAATCAAAACAAACAAATATCCTCTATATAGTGCTAAGACAATAATAAAATAAACTAAAGCATGATAATAAAATACAATACATTTGCCAGAACTAGTTAAAAAAAATAGCATTCATATAAAATTACGTGGTAAAAGACGTGGTAACTTGTATTATCTATATTTAAAGATACACTATGCTCATGTGAACATTTTTTAAAAAACATTATTAAATATCTTAGTTTGATTACATTGGGCTTAATGTTCGTAATTAGAATCATTCTATTGAAAATGCAACTGAATGTTTCTCATTTCCCCCAATGGCGCATTATTACGTTGCAAAATAAAAACAAATGCTTTTTTTGGTAGTTTGCTAGTTTTAAAACGTGTCCAGATGGGCATTCCATATGTTTAAATATAGATAAACGTTAGGCATATCATACTGAAATTTGTTCGAGTACATTGGCCAGACAAAGTTTGTGTGATAAATAAGACGCTTTAGAAATGTCCCCTGAGTGGCAGAAAGGATCAAATTGTCTTTCGTACATGACATCTAGCTATAAGATACATGTAATTATAATCCACATGTGGACACTAACGTAAGGTTCGTATGGTGTAATTGTTGAACAGTACAAAGAAGTTTTTATGGTGACTGAAACATTTCATGTACGGTATGATCCTCTTGCTATACAACATCACGTTTTACTTACATTTGCGAAAAAACATCCACAAGAACAACAAATCTAACATGGGATACAGCACTCAACAGAAATAGTCTAGTGCAAATTAAAGGCACACACTGGAACACAGAGAAAATAAAAAAGCACAGACAACAGCGTACGTCACAATTGTAAAATGATTATATTAAGTCAGACAAGAAAGGCAACACTCAACTTAACCAGCCGAGCACAGAAAACATTAAAAACACACAAAGCACAATGCCCAACTGAACCAACCGAGCACAGGAACATAAAACACATACAAGACACAATGCCCAACTAAACAAGCAAAGATCCGCCCAAGTCCAAGCTGTCGAAAAGTATTAAACATTGTTACTAGTTGAATGACCAAGTTTAAACCTCAATCAAAAGTCATCAAATCTTATTATTCGAGATTTTGACCGAGTTCAGTTTCATACAGAGCTAGTATTTTGTACACTGCGCCTCTGCTTATGTCTCTTTTGTGTTCTGCTGTATTCCGTGTCTAATGTATTATTATCCTTTGTGTAATACGGAATACTATTTGGATAACAAACCAATGGAATTAATGAGGTTTGTACAAATAATACAGTCACTGCCATAGAAGTTGGATTTAAAACTTTAAGTGCTATATAGTAACTAATTGGACAGCGAGTGCAATACTCATTATAAACAGCAGGGCGCAGAAAGGAACACATAAGATATCAGAATGCTGAAACAATTATTACTGAGTAAATTACATGGTTTCGTTTCAATTCTGATTTAATGTGTATGTATACCAAGCAAAATCAATAGACGTCTACAGTACTATACAATAGGGTGCATATTTTTCACCTGCTATAACATGGTCTTTTTTGCTGGCAAATAGAAACACTCTTTATTTAATGCTAACTGATGAGAAGTTTGATTGTATATATTATGCAACAGTTTCAGAAATTGAACTTTTTTTCTTCCTCCTGTAAAATTTGTAAACCACGCGTAACGAGGTTTTGACTCCGCAGCGATGATATATTTAATGTAGCCTTTATTTTGCCTGGTACATGTATATATAAATTCTAGCATACAACTGTTAATTTTACAAAAGTGCACCAATAAGACCAGACGAATTGGTCTTAAAAGTAGGTAAATATTTGTTCTAAAATTAAGACTGTAGATCTGTAAATCGATGTTTGAAAATATCTGCATGCTTTTAAAATAATAGAAATGATTTTATTACTAATAGAACAAGCTCAATGCCCATATGTACGAAAACCACGAAGGTTTATCAAATTATTTAATTAACGTGCGTGGAAAAACTAAAGCTGTCCGAAACACCAAAGTGTTCATGTGGTTTGACAGACCAGATAACAGAGCACATACTCCAGCAGTGCCACCTGTATGAACCATCAAGAAAACGTGTATGGCCAGTTTCAACCACCCTAGACAAGAAGCTCCATGGCAAGAAGGATGACCTCAAGAGGACTGCTTCCTTTATCGCTATGACCGGGGTGGTAGTGTAGACAGTGAACGAAAAGAAGAAGAAGAAGAATTACTAATAGAAGAACTTTTCGGTTCAACAAAACTGTAAACTTAGCTCGATAATACATATATTTATGTTTAATTTAATTTTATAATATTTGTAGAATGTAGAATATACGATATATCATCGGATTCATAGTGAGGTTATGTAGATATTGGTTAACATACATATCACATAGTGTTGTCAGTTCACTCAGTGATCGATGTTCACTATTGGGTAAATCATTGGTCAATCACTCTCTATTAATCCTATCTTCAGGAAAGTTGTCTTAGAGTTTTAGAAAAATAGAATCTATCTATCTCAAACAGATCAGATAATAGAAAGTCAGACAGGGAAAACAGAGCTCAACTTAACCAGCCGAGCACAGAAAACATAAAAACACCACATAACACAATTACACACACAATGTCCAACACGTAACCTATCTGCGCAAGTCCTAGAGTGAAAACAATAGAGGCCATGACTCCTGATTGCTACAATGTATTTATTAAACAAGTTGTTGGTTACTAAAAAGTTATGTAAGTGCGTAAAGACTACTCTTTCAAAAACCTTTCCGATACATGGTAAAGGAACACGGGACGCGAATCGTGCGTCGAACCGCACCTGGGCACATCGGAACCTGATTTGGATTTTTTGTTGCTTCGATAGGTGCGTTCTTAGCTAGATAGATGGCGTGTCGATAATCACAGGAATAGTTTAGAAAATATTGTAGCGTTTTATTTCCTGACGTTAGTATTATATTAAGCGGTTTGCAGATTGTGAGTTTAGTACCTTTTAACATTTGACGACTAATTCTTTCATTCCCAGGCGTTGTTCCTTAATTGAGACTGCTTAAAAGATCACTTATGACTAACACATTTATTTCTAATTTGTTCGAAGTATCAACCGTACGATTTTCAAAGACGGAAACATCTTTGTCAATATCATTAATAGTAAAATTGAACAAAAATAGTTGTTTAACAATGTTGCTTTACAGTGATCATCTACAACAACTTTTGCGGTTATATTATCTACTTAAGGGGGTTTCATGTCAGTTTTACCGGAGATGTTTGTTAAATTACTCATTATTTTCCAATACGATTTTGAATAAGTAGATCTTAGATTGTCAACTATATCATTGACGTTTTCCAAACATATTTGTCTTGCGTAATGGTTCGTGTTATTGATCTTATTCTTTTGTCCCTAAATACTATTTTGTCATTCACTGTTTGAGAACTTCTAGTTTTTATGAAGTTTATTTCGTAAGTTTATTTCTTTCCTAAGTTCAGATGTCATCCATTGTTTATCACTTGGTACCATGGTAACTTGCTTTATTGGTATACACTGCCGAGCGAATGTCATGAATTTGTCAACTTGAATTTCTGGCAAGCTACGTTTATGTAATTATTTGATGCTTGCAAATATGTTTCCAATCAAACTCATCAATCAGAGAATTGAAGTTAATAAAATATGCATGTTTATATAGCTAGACCTGGTGTTTATATATGTTATGTAACGACATTGGTCGTTCAATATATGCTAGGCATGCATAATAATCACTTAAATTGAGTCTGTTTTTATAACTGACGCTTCATTACATAATTATACATGTGTCAGATAATAAAATAGGATATAGTAAGCTGCTGCGTGTATTGCAGATAAAATGCTTAAAGGTGCCGCCTCACAGATCGGGCTAAAAGTTTTGTATGACGTAATTTGCCTACCGAACCAAGTATTTATATAATAGAAAGTCACTCGTGGTTGCTTTATGAAAGATTTATGGCATATAAGCAATTTAAATCACTCTTGATACTCGGCACTTTGTATTTTTCCTTTTGAATATATCGCAGAGTTTCCTTCAAAAATGCTTTGTGAATTATGTTATTCACACATGATCAAACTGTAACTCCAACAAACTTAAGCCGAAACATCTGTGATGTATTCGGTTCGTTTCGCAATTCGTTTTCATCGAATGGAAACAAATTTCAGGCAATTTAAGTGATAGTAGTGCTAATTCTATAGGGTATTAATACCATATAGAATATAGGGTATAAAATATAGGGTATTTATACCCTATAGAGTTTTGGGTGTAAAAATGCTATTAATACCCTATAGAATTTTGGGCGTAAAAATGCTAAATTACTACAAAATGCCGATGTTTCCCAAGTTATTTTTTATGTCAATGTGGTTGTTTATGGCATTTAAAGGAAACTATACCAAAATTGCATGAATATTTGACAATTTTATTTTATTTTTGCAATACACCAATACGTGAGGCAGTCCCTTTAAGAATCACTGTAAATGTAATAACCCTGCAGCTGCATAAAACAACGGCGACAATACAACATGCCTGATAGATAGCTATTGTTTCTGCATCTGGCGGATTTAGCTCAGTGGTAATGCCCTGGACTGTCAATCCAGAGGTCGTGGGTTCAATCCCTGGCATCGGAACTGGACATTTCTGAAATATTTATAATATTTCCCGCTATATCTGGCGGTGTGGTCTGCAAAGTATCTGGAAGTGCCAGGAAGCTGTGTATCGGTGCGATACACCGGGCACATTAAAGAACCAGGCTGTCTATTCGAAATATGAGCTAGGCGCACCTCTGCAGCGCCGGACATGCATGTATCTAATGTCTCTCTCTCCCTTCAGGGGCTTTCTCTCAGTCTGTCCCTCTGGTCAGATCATGCTGTATCTGCACTGGTAGAGGATGCACCTGCGCCCTTGTGGCTGCAACATGGGTAAAGTGCCTTGGAACGTGCGTTCGCATGAAAAGGGCGCTATATAAATCTGGTATATTTATCTGGTACTATTATACCCTCAATATGTGTCTATGCTAGTTCAAATTTAATGAATCAACCATACCTCTTAGATAGCATATCAATGTTGTAGAATAACAAACAAGTGTTAAAATTTCAAATAAGCTATTTCCAATTACTGCATGTTAGCAAGTCAAACAGACAATCTTATTTTCATAATATAACTGTCGCATTGACAAACCATCGTGTATATTTAAGCGAAAGGGACAAGGCAGACGCTGTTTTATACACTTATCTAGCATTTAATGCGAATGGTTTCTTGTAATAACTAATACCTAAGATATATATTTATATTACTCAAAGTTTGATAATTGTCAGGAAATCGATATGACTTGTGTGTCCCTGTTACGTTAACTGAACAGCACTGAATACGAAACAGTTGTTCAAATATGAAAATATCTTCATTCCCATTTTATCTAGTCTGTTTAGAGAAAGTACCAAACAAATATTATTATTTTGTGACGGGAATTAACCACAGGCAACTGTATCATTGATAAAGAGTTAAAAACATCTTTTCTATAAAATTTATTTTATCTTAGAAAGATTCAAAACACGGGAAATTGACCAGACGGTCACTGAGGTGCATGTTGTTTTTTAATAAACATTTCATTAATACTTGTGTTATTTTAAATATATTTTAGTACAA
Source organism: Spisula solida (assembly GCA_947247005.1). NCBI lineage: Eukaryota > Metazoa > Mollusca > Bivalvia > Venerida > Mactridae > Spisula > Spisula solida. The sequence continues at coordinate 5,367,521 of OX365956.1, read as the reverse complement.
ATGCACCTTTCTAAGATAACATTAATTTTTGTATTTAACCAAAAAAAAATTTTTACTCTTGATAAATGATACAGTTACCTGTGGCATTTACAACAAATATCACACGAACACACTTCGAATTGAACATTTAAAAAATTAGGACGAACCTGGATTTCAACTTTACCTATAAAAAACATTTAAAGGCTGGACACCAAATAAGTCGTATTTGCAAATCGGGTTTACAAACATTCACTGTCCCCGTCATTAGTTAAGTAACTTAAAACACAAGTTATAAAATAACATGTCATAATTATTTAAATGGTCTCATGATTGCCGATTTCAGTGAGGAATACTTTTCTGTACTAAGATACCTCATAATAGCACGTGACTGTTCATTTACGTGATCTCTCCATAGAAGCATGTCGACTAATTAGTGTTTCATCAATTATTCAAAACGTCAAGTAGATATAGTACTTCTATGTATAACATCTAGTGGGTAGTAGATAATATTTCCCGGTACTTCTTGCTGTTTATTTATTTACAGACCTTCTATATTGATGATAAAACTGACTGACTACCCATTACTAAGAGATCACTTAGATACAAAACAACAACACTAAATGACATCCGGGCTGGTTTCACAAAGTATCAAAGTAGAAAGCTTAGAATTATCTAAAAAGCGAACAATTGTCTTAACTTAAGTCAACATAGGTTTTCCACCCAGAAGCTTTGTTAATATCAGCTAAGGAAGGCCCATAAGATATTTTCTAAGTTTGTTGAAATTTTATCTTAAAATAAGATGTGTCAATGTACCACGAGTTAAAAAACGTTAATTGATAAAGTGAGACCATGCGTCTGTGTAAAGCGCTATAAATGGGGTATTTATAGGAAAGAACATGTTTATTATTTTAACATCGTTCATAAAATTTATTCCTGTATTTGGGGCTTACATTACACATCAATTGCTTAGAATTAGAAGTGCTACTTACGACCTCATAAGACGGATTCAAATATTTATTTGAAATCTTCTTCAAAAGGCGCTTCTGTTGAGCCTATTTTCATGAAAATCGGAACTGGTCAAGTTGGAAAAGCTTGTTTTCCCATAAGTAAAGAGTAGTTATCAGGCATTTCGTTCTTGATTTCTCAAAATATTGATTTTGTACTTACATCCTTCTCATTCTAAGCCAGCGATTTTAGACAAGTTTTTGTTACAAGGCGTACATTTCTTGTACGAGTCAGGCGACATCACAAATATATAATTAAAAGATAAATATCTGGACAGTCGTACCATAAACGGAAAATTGCTTAGTAATTAGAAGCCTCGTAAATAATACAAGTCAACATTTGTATAGTCGTATAGTCGCCGACAAACACTTAAAAAGACTAATGGGAATATGCTTAATTATTTATTCAACCGCTTCTTCAGTAGCATTCTTGTGTAGGTGCCTTTCTGATACGTCATAAGATACGTAATTGACTTGTTTCATTTATAATTGTGTATGCATCGTTGGAATTTTGTATCTGTTCAAAGTTAATGGCTTTTTAAATGATAAAAACCACGCGTATTTTGAAGCGATATTATCTTGAATTTGAAATCATCTAGACAGGCATTCTTATTTTCAATTTCGGCATTCGTTAATGAAGATCAGCCCCATATTGATGGTATAACAAATATTCTAACATGATCGAATATTTGCTTTTATAGAGAAAAAAAATCATATCGTTATAAATGACGTCACGTCGTGTAGGTATTCCATTTATGACGTCATGTAGGTAAACCAGAAAAGCAAACGACATACTCTCGCAAAGTAACACTGCCTTAATTAAGAAATGATTGCTCATCGAAATCATGTTAGAATCAAAAAAAAAATTCAGTAGTATACCTACCAAACCATCGTCTAACAGCCGGTTTATTACGTATTTCATACAGTTTTATATTGTTTTTTTTTATTTTTAACAGTTCATTTATAAGTTACTTCTTAAATAGCTTGTTATTCAAATGGTAACCAGGTAGTTTTATGTTGTGTCAGATGTAGTCATACTCACTTAACAAACAAAAATCTGGATTTTATCATTTCATATATATATTTCATTTAGAAAGGACCGCAGAGCAGATCCTCAGTTAACGGGTTATATAAGTAGTTTAAGACGTCAATCATTCTTACAAACAGACAATTGAATAACAGCGTGAAATAATAACTTGAGTTGATAAAGAACGCTTGATGCTAGAAGTACATGTACGAGAAAGTAATTTAAAGTAGCATGGCAATTCCAGGGTTTTCAATGAGAAAAGCATAAATTATATGGTGTACTTGGCTTTTACGGCTGGTAACTTCAAAATAATTAGAAGCAGGGATAATGTTGATAAAATACCGGTATTTTGGATGGTATCGCGGTATACCATTTATACCACTCATTTCTAAAATCGGGACAGAGAAGGCAGCAATCAACAGAGATCAGAGATTCAAAAGGCGCAGGAAGACAGCACGAAAAGAATCACAGGTTACAAGTACATTTGTACAGTTCATAAGGACAACCGCAAAAATGCCAACGAACAAATTAAACTGAACAGCTATAGAAACACGACCCCCCCCCCCCCCCCCCCCCCGATAGCCTGTCGCCTCAGGCAGCCACAATCAACCGGAGCAAGAGCCAACAGACAAGAACGAATAACAATGAAGACCACATATCTTCAAACAGATAATAGAAAATCTGAAACATGGAAGCCCGCTCTCAACTTAAAACAGCCGAGAACAGAAAACGTTAAATCGATCACATACCATAATACACGGCACAATGCCAACATATAACGGCACGAGAATGTGAACTTAGCCGCTAACAGTTCAAGTCAGCTGTCAAAAGCTGAATCAACACCCAACAGAAATACATGTAGCATACATTGAATGCAATGAACCAGCCTAATGGTGGACTACAAAGTAACCAACGGAGATATACAAAGTGAATACATTTTTAAAAAAATCCTGAAATGGCGGAGAAAAACTAAAAGCCAGGTAGTCTGAAAAGTTGACACTCTCTGAGTCCAGCAGTAACGGAGAGATTATAGAACGAAGCAAATCTAATTTATATTGAATTTGTATTCAGACACTGAAAAACCAGAAAAACGCACAATTCGCTAAAATGGCTGTCACAGAGCAATTGTATATTAAAAAATAGCAAATTATTGATAAACTTATATTTTCTGACATAGACAATGTCAGTATCTACACATAAGAAAAATAATTTTTCAGGTACAATCAAGTTTGACATATTTTTTTCGACTATGTATGGGCACAAAATAGCAAAAATACCCTGTCACAAGCTACAGTGCTCTATTTTGTCTTGTTTTATTACACTGATACATATTCTTGTTTAATCTTTTTAGAATGGTTTTTAATAGACATAAGGTTGAAATTTGATTTTATAATGATGCTGACATCTTAAGGAATATTTACAAACAAACATTTTGCGATTTTGGCATGTCACAGAATTCTATGTGAATTACGTTACAGTTTTTGAGCAATTGAAATATAGCCCATGCATGTATTTACGACAAACCTAACAGTCCCAGAACACATAGAGTACATTTTAAAAATAAAAACATACGCGTCTATTAAACAAAAGCTGAAAACTCAAACATATTGCATAAAGTTAGAATTGTCAAAATTGACATTTAAATGTGACCTACGTTACCATGTATTCCACTATTATAGAATATAAGCAGGAACGTGCTTTAGTGTGAATGTGATGATACCAATATAGTATCTGTAATGAAGTTGTTATGTCCGATTCACATAAAATTGTACCACTTATAACAAGGATTCGTGAAATACGTGACTGTGAACTACGTGACTGCACGTATCTAAAAAAGTTATATTGTTCATGCATAAGACTTATTGATCAATCGAAATTGTATCAGTGCACCCGTACTGTACGATGGGAGTATTGTAAAACAGAAATGGTGAGTCTTTGGCACTTTCGTACAACACTGTATGTATTTAAAGGTAGTACTTAACACGGTGTTCATATAATACATCGTAAAATTAGTTTGCGCATTGTTGCAACTAGTTGTTTTATAATATTATGTAAGGTTGTAGGTGTTTCTGTAGTTCCCAACCGATTTTCCACTAAAACAAATGTATCATTCAGCACAAAAGTTATATAGATATGGTAACGTAGTTCACAAAATGGTAACGTAGTTCAAATTATAATAAATGCCTATTTTTCTGAAGTTTACCAAATATAAATTGCTAACAGAAGCGTACATAGATAGGAAGGAGGCTGATAAATGATATGAATACTTTAAGAAGGATGCACAGGGAGTAAAGGAATGCGTGAGTGACAAAACGTTGTACGCGTCACGTGAACCACATTACCCATATACAGTAACATACTGAGTGAACTATTTATGTCAACAAGAGTTGAATGCACATGCGATACGTGACTGTATATTAGATATATACGTGATACTCCTTTGAAACCATTTTCATTTAAGCTGATTTCTGTATTTCAACCAGTGATCAATTAAACGATATTGATTTCTGTGAAAATCATCGTAAAGTGAGATGTTCATTTCAATTGCAAGTGACAGTCGTAATATACTTCCATATGTGCAAGTAAAATAAAGGGATATAAAATTATGGCGCTGATAAACGCATACAGTTTAAGCATTCGAAGAGAAATATAGCCCTCATATCGAAAGGCATAATCGATGACTGAAAAGGAGTCAGAGTTTGAGCGAATATAAAAGCTATGTAGCTAGCAGTTCGTGACAAAACTAACGGTAACTTGCACTTACAATTTAGTAAAACAGAATCATTTAACTAGTAAATGAAGTTTTGTTAGGGTGAAGATGCACACTATATATGTGTGTGTCAATTTAATGTGAACTACGTTACCGTGACAATAACTGTTATATCTTCACTATCAACACTTAAAAGTTTAATGTTTTCAATATTGTTTGGTAATATGATTCTGCATTGTTGCTTGTTAATGTTCAAACAAGTTTGTATCATATATACAAGTATATTTGTTTATCTTAGAGATTTAAATCTTATAATAGATGGATTTTATTGCCATAGCTGACACATACGTATAAATAGTAGACACTTCAAAAATGTTTTGAATCTATGTTATTTTGGCTATTTAATTAACTAACAATTGGTTAAAATACTGTTTTGATGATTACAAAATCAATCGCAACATGTATTTCGTCTATCAAACATGTTGTTGATCAGTCTGAAGCTATGTGGTGAGCTACGTTACCAACCAGTGGCTTTAGACTTCATAGAAGTGTGGATTCCCCATTTAACTTGACTATCCACAATACTGCACTGACGTAAGCACTTAACATGTCAGTATTGTAAAGGCAATTAAATCGATGTAGGATTCTCTATTCAGTTTACCTATAAAAAATAAAAATATATCTTTTTATAAACATAAAACAATTGTAAAAAATGTTTTAAGTGTCGAGTATTAATAGATTTATTGTACCAAATAGTGTATCCTGATGACAAACTTTAACATTTGAAAAAGTTTTATTATTCAGTTTAATAAAGTTGGACAAACTATAAATAGTTAATTGGAATTTTGTTTTTATTTATACTTAAAAATCGAATAGTCAATTTAAACATCACGTAGTTCACAGGTGGAAATTAGTGAGTATTTATTTCATAGGAAACAAACATGTTTCGAGATTCTGGAATGTTTTTGCTTGTTGAATTCATTGTCCAAAAGATTCAAACTTTCAGAAAACGCAAAAGAAAATAAAGATTTTAACAAAAAATATCGTGGACAAATTAGAGCACTGAATTGTACGTTTTTCTGGTTTTTCAGTGATGAGTACTTTTTGAAGGATTATGATTATGATTTTTTTCAAATTGCATTTTCATTTTTTGATACAAATATCATTTATATAATTATGCAGATCTGGACATTTTAATGTATTAACACAATTTCAGCAAAAAATATATTGCATACTTGAAAAATGCAATTATTTTCTGACACAGTTACACTCTGATGACTTCAATTTCAGCTCAACAAGTTACCTTAATGATATGTGTATCACTGAATTAGTTGATGCATTCATTCCTTTCTTTGTTTAAAACATGTTATTATTTATTATCATATTTGCTTCGATGATATAACTTAGACTATCTAAACGCTATAATCTTAGTTTCTGTAAGTTGCATCACTTCTTTTTTAATGTATCGATGTTTTTAACCAGTTGACGACATGTCGTGTTTTTCACGAGATAACTACAGTTTTTGTTTGTTTCTTCTAATGGATAAACTATCATAAAAACTGTAATCATCTTATCCAACTACGGAAGACTAATATTCTAAACATGTAATGATATTTTTCTTCTAAAAAGTCACGAATACACGATGACGCAGATTATATGTAAATTGATGTTGCATTGTGAGTGATTGTGCTTTCAATTGTTCTTTTTGAATGTCAATGTTCTAGCAGTGTCGACAACACGTCAACGTACGCCAACTCTGGACTGTAATTACCGTTATCACTACGACGAATCAACGGGGTTTACACGCAGTCTATGAAAGGAGCTAAGATCTTGTTTTTGTCAATATTCACGTACATTGTATTCAGTTATTATAAATGTTTAATAATTAATTGCCAGTACACAACAGACATCTTTACGTTTTATGTTCAACATTGTTATTGTTTTAAAGAATACAACGCCGAAGTAGTCATTGGCATAAGTTTGACAAATCAGTTAAACCGAAAGTAGAAAATAATTGGCCAAAGGTACCTCGCATAGGCAGTCAGCACGTACCCAAATACCCCCAGCCAAATCAGATTTTACCACTGTTTACTATCTATGACAGGCTACTAACAGAATTGCCGATTATAAAAGTGCCTGTCACAATTGTAGCCGTGTAGGTTTATTATTCATTGAAATGTTATATTTTTTTTTCAGGATATATCAACACTTTAGTCGGTAAAACTTAAACTTGAACGTTCATTTTATGTCTTTGTCTTCTGTTTAGTGTTGTCATGCTAACTACAGCTGTCGGGTAGCATTTAAGTACAAGAACCGCATCATGATCGGAGCAAATGGTACAAGATTGATACCACTACCAAAAGTGGTTATAAGGTGAGACTTTTTAACTTGTAATGTCAGGAATTGTGAAATATTTGCTTTTTCGTAACAATGCGAAAAGTCGACTTTGTAGTGTTTTCGCATTGTTACATTTTCGATTCGTTGTGGCGACAAAGCGAAAATGTAACAATGCGAAAAAGTCGACTTTGTTGTGTTTTCGCATTGTTACATTTTCGCCACGAAGAAGAAAATATACAACAGATGTAAGGCGAAACACAACATAACTTTGGTTTCATAGTTGTCGCCCGATCATTTACCAGAATCCTCATTTACTTCATTAAAAGAGCGTCGAATGTGTTGGTCGTTGGTAACTCAGTTTGAAAAAGTCTTAAGGAAGGTGGCCTACTAGTATTTAATCGGAGGATCGCTGTACGTCCCAATGGTGACCTCGAGACAACGCAAACACCTTACGGCTTTTTATGACCTTCTTGTCTGTTCTCATGCTCGTGGGATCTTGTGCATGTAGATTATAACAAGCGCACATCATTCTAGAGTGTTTTTGACTAGTTTGGTCATTGGACCTGGCAGTTCATTTTCTCGTTCGGGTATGTGTTGGGCATTGCGTCATGCAATTATGGAATGTGATGTTTATATGTTTTCTGTGCTCGGCTGGTTATAAGTTGAGTTTCAGTTTTGTCAGTATTTCTATTATCTTTCTGCTTATCTCATCGGTTGTTTTCAAGAAATAGATGTGACCTGAGTTTGCAGCTTGTTGGAACCTAAAATTAGCCAATATTTTCCCAGTGTATGGGAATGTATTATTTGCACAAATATGTACTATTGTGTTGGTGTCATTTGCATTTTTCTGGTAGATTGTGAAACATGTTTTACAACTTATTTAAACCACTCTCCACCTTTCAGATAGGACTAGTTATTTCAGCCATTTTGCTGTTGAGGCTAGGTCATTCAGCTTGGGCATTCAGCTATTTGATTGCTTAAACTAGTTCGATCAGGGTTTTTTATGACAGCGGGGACTTGAGCAGTCTATTTCCTCGTTCGGTTATGTGTTGGGCTTTGTGCCTTGAACGTTTTTATGTTTTCTATGCTCTGCTAGTTAAGTTGAGTGCTGCCTTCTATGTCAAACTTATTATTATCTTTCATACGTGATGTGATCTATCACCATGATGGTATGAGATACTGTAAAAGCATTAATATTCGTGGGAGATTGACCTCAACCACGAAATTAAATCCCCAATGAATAATTGTGTAATACAACAATCCTGCCGGTAGGTGATTTGGGACTAAGAAGTAGGCAGAGTAATACAATACAACTTCTGGCCACAGTTTTTAGTTGTTTATAAATTCAATTTGTAATTTACTTTTAGAATAGTACTTTGTGTGTTTTTTGATGTTTTCTGTGCTCGGCTGGTTGGGTTGAGTGCTGCCTTCCCTGTCTGACTTAATATAATCTTTTGTCACGTTAATTAACGAAAGACGCTTCTAGCCTAGCCATGGTTTTAAAAGACAAAAGGCGAAAGAAACTCAAGTTATCTCGAGTAAGCCAAGAGTCGGAACTTATTCCAAAATCCGCACATGATGATTCCTCAATGGAACTCCGCCAGCCCGCAAGGGAACTGCGCGTGAGTCCACTCACTCACTAAACTGACTTGCAAAAGTCTAGTTTGATAGTTTTATCAAACTTCAAAGGACGTGCGTCATTATACCTGTCAATCAATAATTTAGAAAACATGATGTAGTCCTTCCCCATCACGCAGTTTGCTGACAAAGGCTGAATTAACACCTGGTAATTAGATATACGCTTTCAACTGCCGGACTTAATGTTCGTTCATAAGTTTAACAACAACATTTGAATGATTGACAATCATAAAAAACTCTAAACCAATATTGACAATGAATTATTCACAGGGTAACCGTTGACTGACTACGTAAACAACTAAACTCGTTTTGTTCAAACCTTGACTTATTATGTCCATAACATGACTATAATATAACAATTGTACCAATAAATATGTCAAGTTTACAGTTGTTTTTAAGGGCTTTTGTGAAGTTAACATGTATATATCAACATGTAATAAAACAATTATTATATCTGTTTGATTTATAATGATTTCTGATAATTTGTCTGAATTTTTACATTGCCATTTTTCCTGAAATCTGAAATCCTTGAAATTACGTCCGCACGAAATGGTTTTGTCCCTTTGTGAATATCGGAGTGTTCCCTTTCTGATCTGTGCGTCAAGCAAAGCCAACACTGGAGCCATTTTACTCGTTACTTAACGTATTATTGCTGAGCCACGCCTTGATTGTGTCATGAACTGTTTTATGATGCCCCCGAAATCGTTAGCCACGGGTCGATGATCGTCCTAATTCAATTCCAAGCTAATTTGATTGCTTCCCGGGTCTGACGTTTACAACTTCTCCAGTTACTACCTGTATATAAGAACGCCAAGATGCCCGATTAGCCATAAAATACGCCGGCCAATCAACGGATCGAATTTGTGTCACCTTTAAAATTTGTTTTTATGTTTCCTGTGCTAGGCAGGTAAAGTTGAGTGCTGCCTACCATGTCTGACTGAATTTTTTCTTTTAACATGGTAGAATCTAAAAGTATCAACCGTGCTCATTTGGCGGGCTGCATATGCCTTGTTGTGGAATACATGTTCAAACACAGGTACTTGTATTATTGATAAAGAGTAAAGTCAATTTTTCTTTTATAAAATTTATGTTATCTTAGAAAGGTGCGTTAGTACTAGAGTGGTCAGATGTTCATGGTATAAAAAACAATAGTTGGCTTTCGATATCTTCATAAAATATTTACATTTATAGACAACATCGTTAGAACTACCTCCATGCAAAACCCCATCGAAATTGATCGGCTAGTTAAATAGTTATATCATGCATTGTATACCACGGTGTCCAGTCAATAACTGAGCTGCATTTAATAGAAACGACAATGATATTCTAAACAAGAAAACAAGTAATTTCACGCCCTATGGAATAATTGTCTTATTTACGGAAGGGTTTTTATAATATTGATACCAATTAAAGACGAAGCTCTATCGTTTCTAATTGTAATACTATTTAAAAATAACACTAGTATTAATGAAATGTTTATTAAAAACAAACTGCACCTCAGTGACTGTGTGGTCATTTTACCGTGTTATAAACCTTTCTAAGATATTATAAATTGCATAAAAAAATGGTTTGCTCTTTATTAATGATACAGTTACCTGTGTGTACAATTTGTATAATTTGCAAAACATTCCAAATACAATACATGATAAAGCACAACAAACTATTGACTGATTGATTGCAGTATTTTATTGAAAATAAAGTGTGCAACATATATTTAACAAGAAAAAACATTTGGTTAGAGATTAGATCTTCAGCGTTTTGTATTGTACTAGACAATCACGAAAAATTACATAAAACGAATTATTAATTCAAAAGATTGCACTTAAAATACTAATTTCCATTCGAAAAATCTATTTTTTCTATAGAACCAATACATTTCATTTTATATAAGGTATATATGTACGATCTTATTATTACATTAGTCCATTTGTACGTATGAAAGACACTTGACAAAATATAGTTAATGCAATTGCTAAAGTCAAAGATCGTGGAATAGATAGTTACGACCCTAATTCTTCCTTTATCCCCTGACCATCAGTGTATAGACCAGTTCATTGTTGACATAACGGGGCACATTTGCCAACAACTGATCTAACTGTATTGGTCTATGGCTTTTTTTAAAAAAGTCAATTGATCCATGGTTGGCACTTTACCTCACTTTTGATCTGAGCTATTTTTAATCGAGAAAGATATGCGGCTTGATCGCTGTCAACGAAATGGTCTAACCACATTTTACCATTTTGAAACATCCTATACCTCCATTAACCCAATCGTATATTTTTGTTTGTTTTCGTCATCAATAGTTTCTATATTAATATCACTTCGAATAACATGTAGATATATTCAATACTGTTATGTCTTTATCATGAAGATGTTTCCCTGTTCCTACATTATCTGGAGTTCGTGCTATAAGGTCATTTCGATCTAGAAATGCTCATATTGTGTATACTTTAATGTATTAAATACGTTTCTATTTTCAAAATAAACTGGATTATTCGCGTATCTGATTAGCATCTCGTTCTAGATTTATATATATAGTTGGCTTAGAATGATAAGGTCGTAAGTACAAAATCGATATTTTGAGAAAACAAGAAAAAACTGTCTGAAAACTTCTCTTTACTTATGATAAAAAGCTTTTTCAACTCCAGTTTGGTCAACATGGCCTGTTCCGATTTTCATAAAAATAGGTTTGTAAGAAGCGCCTTGAAATGCAGATTTCAAATATGTATGCATCGTAAAAAGTCGTCATTTCTCATTCTAAGCCAGCGATATATCTTTAAAATGCTTTAAACGCGCGTCATTTAATCTCATTCAAGGAATTGTTTAACAGTCCTTACTGAGAGAAATTGTTCACTGAATTAATTAAACTGTGAATTGAATTAATTTGGAAACATGTACTGACTCCTAGCTCAATGTGTTGTTCGAACGAGCTAAGTACCACTTTTAAAAATACATTATTCAAACAAATGATATAAGATAAGTAAACTTATATTTCATTGAATCATTACGTCGTATGCTTAATATCAAATAATAGTCAAATAATACCTATTAAATAATAGAAATATTTCATGGCGTGTTGCTCAATGGATAAACTGTTTAAATGGATGCGAGAATAGAATAAATAAATAATTTATTATTTTCTATTAACAGGCAGCCTACTGATCTACAAAAAGCTTATTATAATTCCGGACAAGCAACCCTTATCTTAGGGCATACTATGTATACACATTTACACGAAGCTGGGTATATGTATTGCTGAACTCCTTTGGTTACAATAAGGAACGGTGGAAGAAATAAATGCCCGTTTCTCTGATACCTGCGTCACCATAAAACAAAGCCATTCTAGTTAATATATAAGTGTATAAGAGAAACTTATTATAATGTGTAAAATTTAAATGTACATGTACATATCACTTATGACATAAGTAAAGTAAATAAAATGCCTTATTTCATCGTTGTTAAGTAGCTAGCATATACAAGCGTACCTTAAGGCATTAAAAACTACAAATGAAATCTGACAGAGAAGGCATTTGAGAGAGTTTTGCAGGACAATCAAACTGCGTTACCATTCCAAATATATATTTTGATAGCATCGATATATAAATGAATCTGACGACGCGTAGTGCATAATTATTTATTAAGCCTCGCGATATCAGATGAGATTTGTTAATACCTGTGCGTTATTGTGTTAAACGCCACTTTTCTGGGAAGGGGTGTCTCCAGAAAACAATAATCTTTGAGTTTCATTTCATAATCTTACTCTGGTATTCGAAAACATAGATAATAATACACATTAAATATGTACTGAAAATGAGTCATAATAAAATTAGCAAATTTAAATGTATCAAAAAGCATCTGAATACGTGGTAAGATTTACAATATAGACACACGTGCATAATTTAAATTCTTGTCTCGTATTCACAAAGCATCTTATTGGAAATCTTGAATATTTTGAATTCAGTTCAAAGTTTGTACTGCGCATATTAAACGAAAGTTGAAGAATAACCCATATTTTCTTAGTGATTATACTAGCTCTTTGCATAATGCCTGAATACTATGCGATAATGATAATAATATCATAAAGTAATGAGAAATCATATTTTAATAATCTTGTTTAGCTGAAACGAATATTGAGACTTTACGAAATTTTTAAGTTTTATTTATGTAAATGTGTTTAAGTGTGAAGCGGTTCATAGGGAAGATTGGACAGGAGCCATACTAAGTTGACTCTATCAATACAGTCTTTATTATTATTGATATTATAAAATGCTTTGTGAATACCGCCTACGATGCCTTTAGTATCAAAATGTTCAACAGCTAATCTTCTAATACATTTGCATTTTTTGCCTTTTTGATCGTGTAACATCGAAAAATAGCTTTCTAAATAGCTTTACTTATTTGTTCTGTTTTGTGTGAGATATAATATCATTTTATCAGATTGTTTAAACGGCTCAAATGTCTTTTTGCCAAATTTTCACTTGGGTAAGCCACGCCGTCCGAATCTTGGTAGTAACTGTTGCGTTTGACAAGTCCATACCCTATCCGATCAAGGTTATAAGAGCTTCGTCTATGACGTGGATATGGTTGAAAGTTTGGTCCTTCGTAGCTGCGTCTGACCAACGAAGACCCCATTCTGTCAAGATACCGTTTGTTTGGTACGCCGTAGTAGCCATCCGCTATGATGTCATCCATATCCGAACTAATGGTATAAGCGGGTAGTCCACCAAGAGAAATTTGTTCATCTGTTTCACTTTTCTTAATGAACCCATTGAGCCTATCAAGACTTCGTTTATCGTTTTCTGTATCACTTCGTTTTATGAATCCGCCTAAACGATCAAGACGGCGCTTTTCTGTGTGAATATTGTTGGTATTGTCGTCAATGTTTTCATCATTCGTGTCAGTACCAACATTTTTCTTAAATAATCCATTCAACCGAGAAAGGCGACGTTTTTCAATATCATCATCGTCATCGCTTTTCTTTATAAATCCATTTAATCGATCAAGTCGACGTTTTTCTAAATCACCGTCCTCGCTTTTCTTAATAAATCCACTCAACCGATCGAGTCGACGTTTTTCTAAATCACCGTAATCGCTTTTCTTAATAAATCCATTCAACCGAGACAGGCGACGTTTTTCCATCTCTTCAGCATCATCGCTTTTCTTAATAAATCCACTCAACCGATCGAGTCGACGTTTTTCTAAATCACCGTAATCGCTTTTTTTAATAAATCCACTCAACCGATCAAGCCGACGTTTTTCCAAATCACCGTCATCGCTTTTCTTTATAAATCCATTCAACCGAGAAAGGCGACGTTTTTCCATCTCTTCAGCATCATCGCTTTTCTTAATAAATCCACTCAACCGATCGAGTCGACGTTTTTCTAAATCACCGTCATCACTTTTCTTAATAAATCCATTCAACCGAGAAAGGCGACGTTTTTCCTTCTCTTCAGCATCATCGCTTTTCTTAATAAATCCACTCAACCGATCGAGTCGACGTTTTTCTAAATCACCGTCATCGCTTTTCTTAATAAATCCATTTAATCGATCAAGTCGACGTTTTTCTAAATCACCGTCATCGCTTTTCTTAATAAATCCACTCAACCGATCGAGCCGACGTTTTTCTAAATCACCGTCATCACTTTTCTTAATAAATCCACTCAACCGATCGAGCCGACGTTTTTCTGTGTCGATATCAACATCGCTTTTCTTAATAAATCCATTAATTCGATCGAGTCGACGTTTTTCTAAATCACCGTCATCGCTTTTCTTAATAAATCCACTCAACCGATCGAGTCGACGTTTTTCCAAATCACCGTCATCGCTTTTCTTTATAAATCCACTTAACCGATCGAGTCGACGTTTTTCCAATTCGCCATCATCGCTTTTCTTGATAAATCCATTCAACCGAGAAAGGCGACGTTTTTCAATATCATCATCATCTTCGTTTTTCTTGATAAATCCACTTAACCGATCGAGTGGACGTTTTTCTAAATCACCGTCATCGCTTTTCTTAATAAATCCATTTAATCGATCAAGTCGACGTTTTTCTAAATCACCGTCATCGCTTTTCTTAATAAATCCACTCAACCGATCGAGCCGACGTTTTTCTAAATCACCGTCATCACTTTTCTTGATAAATCCACTCAACCGATCGAGCCGACGTTTTTCTGTGTCGATATCAACATCGCTTTTCTTAATAAATCCATTAATTCGATCGAGTCGACGTTTTTCTAAATCACCGTCATCGCTTTTCTTAATAAATCCACTCAACCGATCGAGCCGACGTTTTTCTGTGTCGATATCAACATCGCTTTTCTTAATAAATCCATTAATTCGATCTAGTCTACGTTTATCTAGGCCGCTTATCCCATCATAAATTTCGTTTTTTGCACTTGGTTCTGCATTTTTAAAGTTTTCATTTTCTAATCTGGAATTGAAAATTTGTGTATCCAAATTGACGTAGGTATCTTTAGCATTCTCAGAACCTTCAACATCATATTTAGAGTTAATGTTAGTTTGTGATTCGGCTACATCAAGAGATTTGTCTGATTCATCAGTTGATCTTTTCCGTCTGACTAGATTAACAAATTGGCGATCTACACTTCGTTTTTGATATATACCTTGGTCATACTGTCCACTTATTAACCAGTTGTTTATATCTTCAATATCCTGGTCACTTAAGTGGTTAAATGGATCGTTGTTTCCTCGTTTGATTAAGCCCATAGATATTCGGTCAAAGTAAGGAGCACGTTTGTATCCGTAATTGGCATTTGACCGGTACGAGTAAGGTATGTAGTTAGTTGTTCGATAACTTGAAGACAATGAAAGTGATTTGCATCTGAAAGTAGAAAGGTATATTTTATAAGTAGTTGTGAGATATCTTTAAGACAATGAAAGTGATTTGCATCTGAAAGTAGAAAGGTATATTTTATAAGTAGTTGTGAGATATCTTTAAAACAATGAAAGTGATTTGCATCTGAAAGTAGAAAGGTATATTTTATAAGTAGTTGTGAGATAACTTGAAGACAATGGAAGTGATTTGCATCTGAAAGTTGAAAGGTATATTTTATAAGTAGTTGTGAGATATCTTTAAGACAATGAAAGTGATTTGCATCTGCAAGTAGAAAGGTATATTTTATAAGTAGTTGTGCGATATCTTTAAAACAATGAAAGTGATTTGCATCTGCAAGTAGAAAGGTATATTTTATAAGTAGTTGTGCGATATCTTTAAAACAATGAAAGTGATTTGCATCTGCAAGTAGAAAGGTATATTTTATAAGTAGTTGTGAGATATCTTTAAGACAATGAAAGGGATTTGCATCTGCAAGTAGAAAGGTATATTTTATAAGTAGTTGTGCGATATCTTTAAGACAATGACAGAGATTTTCAACTGAAATAAGAAAGGTATACAATGTATGTTATAAGTAGTTAGTGACATAACTTGAAGACAATGCAATCATTGATCAAATTTACCAACATACCTTTTAATGCATAGATTTACAAGAATATCAGCAGTTGTGTGCATAACACTTAGCCATTACGACATTTTTTGACACAGGTTAATCTAGAATTCAGTAGACCAATGAAAATATCATCTATGAAAATGACGTCGCACGTTGATGACGTCATTTCCTGTTTATATTAATTTACCTGATGAAGACACTATAAGTGTTGAAACGTAGTAAAAAATTATAACATTGGAGTTAGATTCTGTTTTTATTTAAATGTACAATGAAGAGATCTAATTTTGGTTGTAAAAACTTTGTACATTTTGCAGAATTCAATTTGTAATACAAACAGTAAGACACGTGACTATCGTAGCTACATTGTATATCAAATCTTAGCTCGCCACAGAACGAAAACATCTTTCTAAGTGTTCAAAATTACATAATTTCTACAAAAAGATTTGACACTTAAACGACAGAAGACCATCATTTTGACAGTGTGTTTCCTTCACAACAGTCCCTTCTTCCTCCTATCCATGCTTTCCTTACTTCTTCTCTTCCTTTATCTATCCTCTTTCTATCCTGACAGTCACATACTCCGGATGTTACTATATTATGTATGTAATTATTTTGTTATTTTTAAAAGGAGCGGGATTAATATAAGTTTAAAAAACTTGTTTCCCAATCCTTTAGCAAGTGTAACTTATTATACACATGTTGTAAAATATCTTCTGAATAAATACTGTTTAAACTAAATATAGGACTGGACGTGTGTTGGTACAATGTATAAGTAATATGTTTAGTTAATTAATTGCAACGTGTTATCTATATCTTCATACTTTTATTATGAAGATAAAAATAATACATTTCTTCTAAAAGGCGTTGCCAATCTGCTATAACAATATACGATACATGTACTGATAGCTTGCATGTTGTTGTAACGATTTCACAATAAAAATCAGTTTAGACTAAAAATATGTATAGTCCGTTTATTCAGCTCTGTCACTTGTATACAAACATTGTATTTTTATTGTTTTTATATTTTAATTGAAGAAAGGTAAGTAAAACCAATACCTTTTCCACTGAGCTATATACCCAAATACATAATATATATTAAATAAGACATTAATATGAGAAAATACAATGTTGTACACAATGTAATGTAAACAAGTATATGACTTGAATAATCGATTTATACATCCCGTATATTAGGTATGTCACTTGAATACAAATGCTATCGTTTATTTAGGTCCGTCACTTAAATACAAACACTATCGTTTATTTAGTTCCGTCACTTGAATACAAACACTATCGGTTATTTAAATAGGTCACTTGTATACAAACACTACCGTTTATTTAGGTCCGTCACTTGAATACAAACACTATCGTTTATTTAGGCCCGTCTCTTGAATACAAACACTATCGTTTATTTAGGTCCGTCACTTAAATACAAACACTATCGTTTATTTAGGTCCGTCACTTAAATACAAACACTATCGTTTATTTAGGTCCGTCACTTGAATACAAACAATGCAATTTCATAACATAGTATTGTTTGATAGTTTTGAACATTTGAAAATCAATTACATAATCACTTAGCCACAAACTCATATATACATGTACAATATATGTTAAATTAATACATTCAGAGAAGTTGCGATATTCATAACTATACAATGTACATATTGTTTTGAAAACAGTTGACTGACCTATAGTTCGCCGGAGATATCACTAGCCTTTGTTTACAAATAAAAATGAAAATTGAATACATTTTTGATATTAATAATTGTTCAATTTTGTGCATATACACTTTTAATGGTATACTCTTTAAATCCACACTGATAACTGGTGGCCAGTCGACCGTGCAGTGTTTATAATTTGCTTTGTTTGTTTATTGATAAGATTAGAGTTATTCCTGATAAACTATAAATTAACAAATTGTTTAGTCCCTTTATTCAGGTCTGTCACTTGTATACAAACATCGCAATATCAATATAGGTATATTTCTAGGTTATGCATGTTTATGTACTTTAACCATAGAGTTTATATAGTTAATACCCAAGTTGGAAATTTACCTATACATTGTAGCTTCATTGTTTCGAACATTTCAATATGATAAAAAGGCATTAAAACCCAATACCTTATTCGCAGACGTCACATAATACCCATAGTATCTAGTAAAATAAGGCATTACATGTAATAAGATAAATCGCAACATTTATGTACACAATGTTACGTAAACAAGTGGCTGACCTGAATAATCGATTTATATGACATTAGTTCATAATTATCAAACAAAACATCGTACCGGTATACGATTAGATTCATTCACAAGGTTGAACATGTGCCCCTCTTAATGTGTTAATCAGCAAACGTTCCATAGAGAATACGAATGGATAAATTGACAATGAATATCATTTTCCCATGGTATTACTTGCCAAACTAATTCTGTATGAAGGACATCATGACAATATATCAGATGACAATTCCAGGAAGAGTTATTATCATATAAAACATGTGTGGATTATATGTCTAATCGCATTGCAGCGAAGAGTTTGTTTTTGCTAAGCTTGCTAAGCGATGTGGTACGTTTTACTCATGTAATTATAACTACAGTTCAATGCTGCTATCCGACAACAGATACCTGACAGCGACGTCATTGTGTTTATAATTCAGTTATTACTTTATACATTGTTCTACAAAAATGTGGATTATCATCATATTTATTTACCTATAATTTGCATCACATCGTAGCCGAGAGGATAACGGAGCAGTATTAGAAGCTGAAAGGTTAAACTAGTTTGAGCCCCGTCAGCGAAACTCTTTCCCGCTCGTTACTATTTTGCAATTTTATACGAAGTGTGTGTGATAAATAAAATTAAGTATAATAATATATAAAATATTTAAGTATACAAAATCTTTGTAATTTCACTCAACTTAAAATGGCTACATTGATTAGCTCAGAACATGTTTCTAAAAGTGTTTAAGTGATAACGTGAATGTTATGAGCTTTTTCTAATCATAAGACAAAAGAAGATTGTCCAAGTCATTATTGTGTTTCCCGTAAATAAAACCAAAAACACATTCATATAATTTGGCTACCATCAGCTTCGAACCTTGATCACCTTTGTGAGAAGCAGCCAACACACCCACAGGACCATGTCTGGCTTGTAATATAAGAGTTGACATGGACTTACTTCTATCAAATGCAATCATAAATCCGTTGGGGACATACCCTGCTTATCTATAGAATGTTGACAAAATGACGTCACTGTCAAAACTTGTTGGTCGAATAGTATAGTCCAGTCAGGGTAAAATTCCAGTGACGCAGCGGTCGAGTCCACTCTAACGGTGAAAACCAATTATAAAGGCTTATACTGTACAAACAACTATACTGTCAATGCTAAACTAACATACTATATTCGCTCTACCTGTTCAGACAATAGTTGATATCTTTTGTGTACACATAAACTGCAACGTCACTGTCACAATATCCTAACTGGACTGTAGTCATCGTGGTAAAAATCGATTATTTAGGTCGGTCATTTGTTTACATAACATTGTATACATAAATATTGCATTTTCTTTTATTAATACCTTTTTTTAATCGAAATTATACGTATTAGAATGTAGCTTAGTGACTAAGGTATTGGTTTTCACTACAATAGTCTTCAACAAAAATGTTTAAAACACTTAAAAGGCAACGTTATGATATTGCAATGTTTACATTCAAGTGAAATATCTGAATAAACGGACTATAAATATATGATTGTATAACCATTTAGTTGAAACGGATTTTGTTTTACATTATGAATGTTTAAAAAAACGAAATATACAGTCAAATCTCGATACAACGATGCTGTTTGTTTCCAAGAAAAAATGTCGTTATAACGAATATGTCGGTATAGTGAATTGATACAAAGAGCATTTTAATACCTTTGTCCCCAAATTTGATGTCGGTATAATGAATTCGTCAGTATATCGGATGTCGTTATAACGAGATCTGACTGTATATATAAATAAAAGAATGGACAGGGTAGGCAGCAATCTGTAGAAAGAACAGAGTATGAAATGGACGAAAGGGAACACGCGAGACATGTAAACAAATATCACAAGCAAGCGCCTCAAAGACAGCAACCACAATACTGCACAATAAGGCACAATAAAATTGAAACGAAACTGAAGTTAAATGTGCTTTCAAACTTGGCGATTTTTATGGCAAAAACAAATGGCTAAATATATATCACTGTCGTCACCACAAAGTTTATATTATTAGCTGGGTAATAAATACTTCCTCGATACGATATCATACTTAATGGTTCTGTTTAAGGGTTTATTTTTATCCCAGGATTAGTCCTATTACAATGCTTTCAGACGATAAAGGACTCATGGGGGTATTAATGCGACCTATGTCAGATAAGCAACATTAGACGTGTCTCCGGATACGAGAGAAATGATACTTCACAATGAGGTCAGAGACAGATTATGTCGTAGGAATAATGTCCACAAACTAATGTTATTGTTTGACGACACAAGCGCGTCAGTGCAACATCACAAGAGTGTTGTAAATATATCAACATTACATAAAATGACTTTATTTCTTATTTTCCTTGGATAGAGGAATGGTCATAAGAGTTTCTATTTTTTCCTTTCACAGCAGCGTCATTAAGGGCTGCTCTTGCAAATCGTCACAATAAAGGTTCACAATAAAGGGCGGTTACTTCAGATGCTCACACATTAAGTTTTATTCATTATTTCTGTCTTCTCATTTCACATAATAAATGGTTGCAATTGTAAATCTTCATGAAGAAGATGTTTATTTCATATCAATATACATAACAAATCAACATTACGATTATGTCAGAGATGTCCTATGATCATCATATGTTATTTAAAGCGCTGAATTTTTTTCGGATGCTGACAAAATGGATGCTAAAAATAGTCTGATGTAAAGTTACAAAACTACCAAAAACACTCATAATAACCCAATTCAACAAAATTACCCACAACACCTAATAGGCCCACTGTACCTATAAGGTTTAAATACATATATACAAACACAAATATCTTTATATTGTTACACTATATAAAGTATAGTTTTAAACATTCAAATAAACGATCAAATACGGTTCAATGGCAATATGTATGAATCACGGAAGAGTTTAACTACAATATCAATTTAATAAATATTTTAAGTGAAATGCAAATTTGACATTTTCATGTAGAAGACGATGAATAAATACTAGTCATGTGTCTTTAGTGTAGCAATGCCATTTTCTCGTTCAGTTCTGTTTCGTGCATTGTGCCGTATGCTTGTTGGTCAGTGTTATTACTGTCTTTATGGAGCCATATAACTGCCATCACTTAACTTAAAGATTTTATGAAAAATTTCGTAAAAATTATGGGATATTTCATGAAAATATATAATTATCATGAAGACAGATAAATTATCTTAACACGAAGTTCTGCTTGTTAGTGCTCTGAACTGACACTACATAAAGATGATGCTTTCACGAAACTAAATAAATTTTTCATGAACGCATAAAAATGTTTCGCAAACCGTTAAGATGTTCTGGTGAAAATAATCGACTTTCATGAAAAGTTTCGCGAAACGTAAAAATGTCTTCGTGAAAAATAATACACTTTCGTGAACAATTAGTTGGTTTCTTAAAAATTATAACAGGAATGTTGTGGCAGATCGAAGCAGCAACTGGCTATTTTTCACGTTAAGATATTTATCTTGCATTCATGATATTTTTCTGTTTTCATGAAATCGCTCTTTAATTTCACGAAAAACTTCATGAAAATTAAAATTGAAGTGGTGGCAGTTATATGGCTCCATAGTCTTGTGTTCTTTTTTGTGCAATTCGTGCTTGGCTGTTTCCGTTAAGTGTTGCCTTCTCTGTCCATTTTTTTCATGAACCTCTTAACCATTACATACATTGTACTACGAATATCTTTGGGGAATTATCACCACTGGTCGCGTTCAGCATTTCTTCGCATTGTTCAATTGTTAACAAGCAAATCACCTCGTTCTCTATCCGTTAATTAATTATACCGATCTTCCTGCTCGATACGAATGGTAACACGTGCATAATGGATAATTTAGATATTGTATTAGTTATAGAAAGAGAACGCAAACGCGTGTTTGTCTTGTTTTGTCGAGGGCGTAGCCGACAACCAAGCGTTAAGTAATCTTTTTAATTTATATCATTATCTGCTATCACATTGTTTAAAGGCGAGTCTAAATAGCACATTTACATTATGCGTATTGAAATGCTGACCGATTAAAATTTCCAATAAAATCAATAACACGGTGTTGTGATTTTAAAGTTTTAGACCCCAATACAATTAGACCACGAAAATCGGAAGAGGTCATTATGACAACAGTAAATTACAGAACTATTGCGTTTTCCATAAGTAATTGCAGTTGGTCTTGTTTTCTCAAAATATATAATATTTCTAGTATTTTGCGCTTAATCCTCTAAAACATCGAAATGCTAGTCAAATTTTCTTAAAAGACGACTATTGTACGTGTCAAGTAGGCACAATGGTATATGAGTGCAATTTAATTACTACAGTGCAGAGTAATATCATCCTGTACCGTAGTAATTGTACTCATTCCTTGGAAATTTAAGACACACACCATCAATTATCATTTGATTTAGCCACACCGCTTCAGTTAACATCAATGTAAATTGCCGTAACCATGATATAACTACTGTTATATCCTGTATGTAGACTAATGTTTGACTTCGTTTGATACTTCTACAAGGTTATCTGGTGTTACAAAATTGTCATCCTTTGGCAGATCGATATTCCAAATTAACTGTGCTCTTTTATGGCGCATCTGCACTCGTTATTGCGTTGTATCTCTGTATATATGTGAACATAGTGTACCAAGTGTATTAGTTTAATCTGGAATTAGCAAACTAGTTACACTAGCTGTATCTTGCCTTGCTTATCTTACCAGCATCTTATTTAAAGGGACTGTCTCACGTATTGGTGTACATTTTTGTATTGCAAAAATAAAATTAAATTGTCCAATATTCATGTAATTTTGGTATAGTTTCCAGTATATGCCATAAACAACCACATTGACATAACAAATAACTTGAGAAACATCGGTATTTTGTAGTAATTTAACATTTTTACACCCAAAATTCTATAGGGTATTAATACCCTATAGAATTAGCACTACTATCACTTAAATTGGCTGAAATTTGTTTCCAATCTTAGAAAACGAATTGCGAAACGAACCGAATACCTCACAGATTTTTCCGCATTAGTTTGTTGAAGTTACAGTTTGATCATGTGTGAATTACATAATTCACAGAACATTTTGGAAGGAAACTCTGCGATATTTTCAAACAGAAAAATACTGAGTGCCAAATATCAAGAGTGATTTAAATTGCTTATATGCCATAAATCATTCATAAAGCAACCACCAGTGACTTTCTATTATATAAATACTTGGTTCGGTAGTAAAATTACGTCATAAAAATTGTTTAGCCCGATCTGTGAGGCAGCACCTTTAAAGTATTCGCTTACAAATGAAAGTGTTGTAAAATATACCGAAACCTAAATAGGAAGCTAGCTTGAAGAAGTGTGCAACATTAGAGGCATCGTGTGTGTATACAGAGGTATTTTTACTTGCAAATAAGCCAACCGGCTAGCTTTTGGCGAAACAATTCCAACATGGTTGAAACCACCTTTAAACTATAAATTAATTATGAAATATTTGAGACTTGAAGAGAAGTATGAAAAGATAATGTTGAATACCAATCTTGTTTGACAACGTCTGGTGATTCAGGTACAAGGGGGAATAAAATTCTAGTTTAAATTAAAAGGGGAATATCCCCCCATCCCTTCTCTCATACCAAAGTGGCGGTAGTGAATAAAATCATGTATAAGGTCGATAAAAACAATACGTGACAGTTAGTACAAATAGATAATATCAAGTCGGGCATTGAATAGTGGTGGGCCGATGCATCGAAATATCGATGCATTGCGATTCCGAGTGTCCCGATAGTATGGATCGATAGTAAAAGTCTCGATCCAATAACTATCGCCGATAGGTAGCTCAACTATCGATAGTTACGATAGTTTCCTTTTTATAAATAAAGTTTATTATTAATTTAAAAAAACTTCCGTTTTCGTTAAAAAAACTAATTGTAAATAACCACACGCATCAAAACAGCCACAATGGACCAATATCGCCTTAATTTTATTAATCTATTTCTGTCAAATGCATTTTAAATAATTTCCACAAATAGTAGATTTGTATGTTGTACAACAAAGTGATATCTTACACAGTGCAAATTGCATTTACAAGTTAATCTCTGGTTTTCAAATATTGGCAATAACTATTGCAATAGTATCGCAATAGTACTTTCAGCAATAGTATTGCAATAGTCAAAGTTTGACTCAATAGTCTCCTCTAGCATTGAAGGTAGCACTCAATATAAACAACTGAGCACGAAAATATATATACAAAATGGCAGCTCAGTATGAAGTTGGTACCTGTCCGAATGAACGAGTGCGAAGTAGTTTTGATGACTTTTGATTGACTATCTTAGTTTGATAATTATTATAGTGTTGATGGTTGAACCACATTTTTTAAAATAATTTGTGAGGAGACGTTTTTTCTTATTTTATAAGAAAATTGATCAAACAGCACTGAGGAATATTTTACATGAATATGTAATGTTGTGGCTAACCACAAAGTAAGAGTAATGCAATTTAAGTTTCAGGTACAGTTAGCATCAGCTTGGCTAAATTTTGATCTAGATAAATGGATCATACACAATTGGGAATTAAAGCACATAGTAAATAGTTTGTTAATAGTGTGAGTGGAAAATGATATTACCGCAGAAATAGATACCTAGTATAAATTAACGAGATTTTTAGTTGTAGTTTTGATGACTTTTGATTGAATATTTAAATTTGATAATTATTAGTGTTGATGGTTGAACTATATTTTGATTATTTTGGGAGGAGTTGTTTATTGTTATTTTTACTGACATAATTGTATTAAATGTATAAATTCTACGTGATATTACCGCAATGTGTTTAATTGTTTTACAGCTACGCTTCGTGAGCTATTATGCATTATTAAAACTAATGTGTGTAATTCCAACGTATGCCTAATCACAGAATGATAAATGCGCAACATCAAAGGGCGCTAGTAAGTTTTATTGTGGCGTTTGGAATTAAACCAATTTGCGCTTATCAGCTTATAAGTTATTTAACCATTCGTTTGAATGTGGTTCAACTCTATGCATAATGCTGTTTGAACTGTATGCTCGGTCATGGGCGACTGCTAAATATAGACTCGTGTGGATAAAAAAACGATATAATGTTAGAGTATGTTCTATGTTTGACTAACTGATGCGACCGGTGGCTGTTGGGGTGTGAACTTCTGTATAATCATTAATGTTCGACGTTAGAAAAAAGCGAGGAGTTTATAATTTAGTACACGACATACACAACAATAAACAAGAACAAATGAACCTGAACTTCTACAAAGTCCTACTTTCATGCACCAGTGTGTCATTTACGGTGATGGACAGTGTATAGGCTTACTTGAAATATCAGTTTTTGTGGGATACGAATAGTATGTTCTTTGTATATCTCTTGCGTGAGTGGCTAGTCGCTGCCAACGCTTCGGTTCTCTGCGTTACAGTATGTAATTATAATACTGCAAATGTTCAATCCCTGTATCTCCATACATAAGAAGTACAGAATCGCTCTTACAAGATTTAGATTATCATGTCACGATCTAGCTATAGCAACTGGAAGATACTTTAATATAGAACGTCAAAATAGAACATGTTTACAATGCAACATGTGTGTCGTTGAAAGTGAATACCATTGTTTATTAATTTGTCCAAAACATAGGAATCTAAGGACCAAATATTTCAAAACGTATTTCTCTAGCTGGCCAACCATACAAAAACTTACATGTCCACAACCTCAATCCGTACGATTTTGCAAATTGCTAAATATATTTACTATGCTTCCCTTAATAGACATTGATGATGTCACTTTTTACCCATACTGACATATACAAACTGTTTATATAACTCTGTTATTATTAATTTGCATTCTTTTCATTACATGTACTAGTATAATTGTTCTGGCTATATATGTATATGCTATGTATTATGCCAAATAAAGTTATGTTATGTTATGATATGGCTTTTACACAAAAAGAATAATAACAAATCGGGCACGCACGAGAGGAAGCGACTTTACATACAAACGCAAAGGCTTCATTAGCCATACAAACTATTACATACTAGAAGAATAAAGATGTGCAATGACATTATGTGAAAGGTGAACTCCCGGTGAAAACGATAAAACCAAGTGCCTCGGTACATTTGGATACAGATTGTCAATAACAGTAAGAAGTATATCACTAACGTCTTCCTGTGTAAATTCTCAGTTCTAATGACAACAATAAAATGCCCTTCGTCTGATTGAGTGGCAGTTAACGAGCGTCTGTTTATATTAACGACATAACAACGCCATTGTATAGTGCTGTTCTTGTATTTGGAAAAGGCATTTGTAATGTAACGCCATTGCCCACAACATTGGAGTGTGTGTTTTGTTTTTGTATTCAGAGCAAAAATACATGTTTTTGCGTCGGTCAATCAATTAAAACCAAATACAACCGAAGTATTGTGTGTTACTTTTTGTATTAAGAGCAACAATAATAAATAAAAATAACGACTTCATTTATTGTGGATTACATATTTGACAGCAATATCAATTTTCAATACGGTCCACTGGAAAATAAGCAGACAACAGCCAAAAATTAACAATAACAAGCATATTTAAAAAATAATGTGCATAATAAACAACATAGACGAAATGTAGTGAACTTCAGTTATTAATGGCATTGGTGATAAAAGTAGAATATTACAGAAATAATGCAATGGAATTTTCAATACATGCTTATTCATGTATGTAGGCTAAGTAGCAATGCTGTCAGTCCATTGTGAAAATTTTTACTCAATGTATTTTGTCTTAAACATGTATAATGATTTTGCATTTCTGATGTATTTAGTGGGATAATTCCAAAGTTTTGGTCCAGCATATGAGATTGACTTTCAATACAATAAATGTTTTAACGTCGGTCAATTCATTAAAACCAAGTACAACCAAAGAAGCACAGTGCGTGATGGCATATTGCCAAATTGTCTTACATTAGACATGGACACAACAAATGACCAGTATACACGGCAGGTTCATTATGACAGGAAATGACAACGACCAGGGAACTGTTTTATCAAAGCATTTACGCTAGCGTAGCTGGATAATGTTTGCGCAAATGCGTTTTACTGAGATATTTTTTCTCATTTTCTGTTGGGGGTTTAGGCGTATTACTACGCAAGGTCAGAGTAACCATAAATAGCAAATATGAGCGTAGTGAGGAGAAATTGACACGCACTGTTGATTTTGGACCTTGGCTTGTTGTTATAGAGTGTGATTAGTAACACAAATGTTTAACCCGTGGCCTCCGTAGCTCAATGGTAAGCGCGCTTGCCGTCTAATCTAGCGATCCGGGTTCAAAACCGGGTGTAGACACACATATATTTGCCTGTCATATTTCAGCGGAAAACTGACTGGCAAATAAAGGCTATGCTCGGCATTTAAGACAAAAAACGTTTAATCGTGAAATTAAATGTGTATTGGGCCAGAACTTCTCTAATTTTTATATATGGTTATTTATACTGGTTCCCGCTCTATTGGTGATATTATGACCCGGCCGACGTTCAATGTTCAATATTTTTACGTAAATGTATGCAACAACTTGCGATCGATAAGTAAAAAGCACTTAGCAATTTGCGTAAGTGAAATATGTACACATAGATTTACGTGACATTTACGTGACATTTACGTTTGTTACACAGTTAGTAAAACAGTACAAACGGCATTTCAGGTAAAAACCGCATCACTAACGAACTTACAATTCAACAAAAACAAGCTAGCAATGTGTACATTGTTTTATTAGTACTCCTATAGTATAGCATTGTTGCTTAGACACTGTGATAAAGTCCAACACCCTTTCCACCGAACGAAAAAAAGCATGTTTAATTAATATGGAACGGAACGGCCGATACAGAGGTGGCAAATGACTGAACGATTGACAGTGTCATTAAAAGACACACGTCCTGGCAATAACTTAGAGCCGTGTAAACGGCATTGGTCGTTCTCTGACAACGTTTTGAGTGGCAATTATTTCTCGATCGGTCATTATACATCGGCTAGAATAATTAATATTGTTAGATCACAGTTCATGTCTAACACAATCCTTACGGAATATTATCAAACCATTTCTACTCGAATAAATAACACTGTTCGTTAATAGTAGTAATATAATCAATTGTCATGCCATTTGTGGCAGTGTCCAGCTTCACATTTGGCCTTGTACAAACATGGTCAACCCGTCTGTGTGATTACGAATATGTTTGTATGTGTTCTGTGCTCAATTGGTTCAGTTGGGCATTGTGACTTGTATGTTTTTTATTTTTAAGTTGAGTGATGCCTTCCCTGTCTGACTTTATATTATATTTTTAGAGAAACGGACAGTACGTTCTTTGTCTGTCTCTGATGCGGGTGGCTTGGCCCTACCACCGCTTCTATATGGCTTTGAATTGTCTTTACTAGTCTTTACAGCATTTCCATGTTTAGTTTCAATTATTTCAAAAACATATGACAGCAAATAATGTATTTTAAATTCTACCCATACATCGTTCGAAGTAACGGCCTGTTTAATGACGCTCATTAAGTTCTCGTTACGGGCTCAGTAAAGTCATCATGAATCGTTAATGGTGATGTACTGTGGTAACAACCCGGAAGTGAAATAGTACAACCCGGAAATGAATGTCTAATATACAAGTACTGCAAATGTTGCGCAATCATTTTGTTCTACTGCTACACGTAAGAGAAACGGATTAGATAAATTGGACAAGTAAGGCAGCATTCAACAGAACGTACGAAATACACAAAAAGAACTGAGTGTACAAACTGTTAGCTTTGCATGAAAGTGGCTCCTTAGAAAATGACAAATAGTGAGATTTGATGACTTTTAATTGAATATTTATGTTTGAAAAGTATTTTTGTTAACGGGTTTGGAGCTTAAAATCAGATCTATCCCTCACAATTTTTTAGTTATTCGTGTTGAAATATGAGCCTATTATGTATGGCCAAACTCAACATAGGGTACTGTAGGGTACGGGAGGCACAAAAATGAACACACGAAAAAGACAAGGTACAAGGTGGTATTAACAAAGCATCGTAAGGAAAACTTTTCTTAAATGTATCAGCTAAACAGAAAAATCAAGGTTATCAATTTGTTCGATTGTTTAGAAGTATAATAAGTTCAAGTTCAAGAAATTTTAATGGCATAAACATATATACATGTTTGTCGCCACAAACAATTGGCGTTGAAAAAATACAAATCACATACAAAGAAATACAGTAGAAATTGGAAATACAGAAAAGCATGAGTAATATTATTCATATATACACAATTATGTAATATCTTACACACATACATTAAAATATGCATACATTATTTACAAATATAACATGGCAATTTCATTATGGATTATGATATATATATAGTTACAAAGGAAAGATTAAGGATTAATTGTTATTCTTGACATATATTCTGTCCTTAATTTATCTGCGTGATAATTTAAAGAGCTACAATAATCACAAGGTAAACATGGGTACTTAGTTTCTTGGGAACTAAGTGCAGCACAATAAGCACAATATTCTAACTCAAAGTAAAAATATTTAAGTTTTCCCTTAAGATGCTTTGTGTAACCCAGCCAAGGTCACAAGAACAACTATAAACACATGTGTTTTCCATTGTGGCGCATTGTAGCAATGAACCGTTGCATAAAACAGCAGGTTCGGCGTACAAATGTCAATCACTGAAATGATGTGACAAATACTACGTCCATTAATTTTGAAATGCTTGACGCTAAAAGTCAAGAAAACCAAAAATATTTGCAAAAGAATTCCAGCGTTTTCGACGTATAAATATCTCTTATTTGACACATTCATACCGTAATTGTCCGTCGTTAGCCCAAGTTTTACTATATTAGTGTCAAGTTGTCGCAGCGTTGCTATGCTAATCAGTACTATTATCATAGAAGGAAGCTAGCTATTGCCAATAATGTTGCAATCAGAGACGGCAAATAGTGATGAAATGAGTTTATACAAATATAGGAAATCCAATTGTTAGCAAGCTAAATTGCGAGACGTTTGTACAATACACTCGTGGTTTAACAAGTGTTCACGTCCTATGACAATGCTAGACATTGGTGTTTTGGGTATTCATAGATCTGTCTATTCGGGTAAATGAACTATAAACACTTGATTATCAACGCTTGTATCAACGCTTGTATCAACAAAGCCATTGACTTGTGCTGTATTTTGTTGCACATCATTTTTGGAGATGTATACAAACGTGTGAATGGGAAATAAGTGGACGGCTGAATCGGTAATTGAGTATCGGACAGGGAGAGGCAGCATTCAACAGAAACTGCAGAGCACCAAGGGCACCAACGGAACACGCAAAGACGAAAAATCACAGGCCACATGAACATGCCACAATGTCACCACAAAAATCAACATTCAACCATTATAACAAATTAATAGAGCGATTTTGAATGAATCGACTGGTATGATATTTTCTGGATAGAATGTATATTCCATTAGTTATCCAAGCATCTCCTCAGTAACAAATACACTTGCAGCAAGCTATTGTTTTGTTTTGTTAAAAATATCTACCGTAGAAACGCTATGACCAGGCATCTTGTTTTCTGCCATTGAGCATTTTACAAAATCATTTTTATGACTAGAGCCTTTTTCGTTGTAGTTACCATAAGCCTCCCGGGAAATAACTTACAAATGACGTTTTCTAGGATGCTATTTCAATGCCAGTCTAATTATCGTACATTTTATCGGACATAAATTATTCTTAGTGACATTCATTAACAGATTTGTTCTCATTCCACGCGTGTAAAGAGACTGTAAACGAGTTTAACTTAGTAATTATTCAGCTACTTTATTTTAATTGTATTCTACGCGCCCCTCTAGCGTTGTCGGTCGGAAAAAATGCGATATCACAGCGATTGTCATTTCTGATAAGGGTGTTTCATTCAAATCTGCCAGTAAAATTGGTATACAGTATCTAAATGTATAATTTCCGAAACGAGCGTATAAAATATTGGAATTGTACTCTTAATAATACTCGTATTTCAGTAAAAAAAACAACAGTACAATACTGTATTGCTGGTTTAATCATTTTATCTGATTTTGGTTGGAAAGTCGGCATAACTAATGTCCGAAACGAAAGACTTAGTGTAACATAGTGGAACTGCATCTTGTCGTAGGTGTTCAGTACAATATGCAACAGAACTATGCTGTCTTGCTGCTCCGAGTTTTA
Organism: Spisula solida; assembly: GCA_947247005.1. Taxonomy (NCBI): domain Eukaryota; kingdom Metazoa; phylum Mollusca; class Bivalvia; order Venerida; family Mactridae; genus Spisula; species Spisula solida. Next base: position 5,335,909 of record OX365956.1, on the reverse strand, counting down.
CAATGTCAAATATCATAACAAACCGGAAAGTAATGTGCAGCACTCAACAGAAACATTGGTGCACCAAAGGTACAACAAAGAAAAATATTCAAATCCTACACCAACATGAAAGTGGTCCCTTAGGGAATTGACGAACCATAATACTTGATGACTTTTGATTGATTATTTAATTTTTTTTAAATTATTATTGATGATTGTTATTTTTAGCTTCAAATCCCTTTTCTGGTAATTTGCGTATGTTGGTTCAAGTTCAAAGTTTACTGGCATAATCAGCAAAGAACATTACTTTTGGCCATTTACAAATAACATATAAATTTGGCAAAACATATTTACAAAGAAATATATACAAAAATATAATTATATATACAAGAACAAATACAATGACATAATAACAAGTAATATAAACTCTTTAAGAGACTAATTATAATGTTGGTTATGTAATTGGTTAGGATTTCTGATCCGAAAGTATTCAAACTAGTGTAGTTTAATTTACCAGTGTAGCAATACCACGTGACTTTTGGCTACAGTTACAAGAAGAAATTTGTAAACATTGGAAAATAAAATAGCCATAAGTATTTTATTTCTTAATCGATTTCTATGAAATATACGCCACGCTAAGGGGAAATTATTTGCTTTCCATGAAATATAAGATCTTTTTCAGCAGCTTTACCGATTTTTCCATTACCCTGTGAAACCTACACGTTCCACGGTTTCACAGGGTAATGGACGAAACGGCACATCCGCTGAAAAAGATTTTATATTTCATGGAAAGCCAATAATGTTCTCCTTAGCGTGGCGTAGATTTCATAGAAATCGATGAAGAAATAAAATACTTATGGCTACATTTGTGTTCCAATGTTTACAAATTTCTACTTGGAACTGTAGTAAAATACCACGTGGTATTGCTACACTTTTTACAGTACTGAGTGATAAATCTCTGTATTAATTACATATACAAGTGAGAGATGTTTCACCTCCTTAAGGTATACCCTGATTATATGGGTCATTTGCTATTATTAAAATATTTGTTTGCTTTGCTAGTTCAAAATGGAGCTCATCTCTTGGGAAATTAAATCTAGACATTTGTAATTACCCGCTAAGATCTTCCTATCACGGTACGAATTAAAGGTATCATTCTTTAGTATTCCCCTATACGCTTGGTACCTATTCTGTGTGCACTGGTAGGTTCATTTGTTCATAATATGCACAAATAATTTCCGAAATTGCGATGGAACTCGCTGTGTTGCTGTCATACGTTCATTCTTAGTACTGCTGATTAGGTAATTATCGCCGATTTAATGTTTTAGCTTATATGTGGCACTTAGATTATGCTCCGATACGTGAGTACGCTTTCCTTAATGATAGTTAGGCTTTGTCGTATATTTTCATGTGATTAAATATCTGTAATTTCTCTTACTTGTCCCCAAGTTATAGCAATTGATACCAGTTATAGTGATTATTAAACATTTTAGGACTTTTTGACAGCTGAAACTAGGACGTTCAGCTGTTTGACGGATGTTTTAAAAACTTTTGTTCAGTTTTGTGTTGGGCATTGTGCCGTGAAGAATTGTTCTTCTAATACGCTTTGAAAGACACATTAAACAAATATTTTAACAAGTTGGACAGGTTATTCTACAAACTACATGTATTCCAAAGTCAAGCAATCAGATTGATGCAAGGCAAATGGGAAAATATCACACATTTTCGTCGTTAACTCGGTCGGTTTTTGTTAGATGGAAATGACTCTCACCTCTGAAAGATATACGAGTATCTTGAAGTCAACGCAACATATTTCAGAGAATTTCCTTTCTTTAATAACATCTAGGCATCATTAACTGTCATTAAGTCGTACGTACAATATCGTATCCTATAAGACTAAACGAGAAATAAAAGAGTGCGAAGTACCTCTTGCTGTCATTTGAAATATAAAGGAGGGCTCTTTGTCCATCGAAGATGTAATAAATCGAAATTGTATTGAAAAGAAATGATGATTGGAAAACACTCGCGTCCGGTATCAGACTATGTTGACCGTATAGGTAGATAAAATGTCACTGACATTCAACATGCTGGTGACGCTAATTGTGTTTTGATTGTTTTCATTACAGCAGCTTACATATGTCTGGCTGGTATTCACAAAGCATCTTAAGAAAAAACTTAAATATTTTGACTTAAGTTAAAAACATTAAGCTGCACATATTGCCCAAGAAACGAAGAATAATAGTTTTCTATGTAATTATTGTACAGTGTAGCAATACCACGTGGTATTTTACTACAGTTCCAAGTAGAAATTTGTAAGTATTTTATTTCTTCATCGATTTCTATGAAATCTACGCCACGCTAAGGAGAACATTATTTGCTTTCCATGAAATATAAAATCTTTTTCAGCGGATGTGCCGTTTTGTCCATTACCCTGTGAAACCGTGGAACGTGTAGGTTTCACAGGGTAATGGAAAAATCGGTAAAGCTGCTGAAAAAGATCTTATATTTCATGGAAAGCAAATAATTTTCCCCTTAGCGTGGCGTATATTTCATAGAAATCGATTGAGAAATAAAATACTTATGGCTATTTTATTTTCCAATGTTTACAAATTTCTTCTTGTAACTGTAGCCAAAAGTCACGTGGTATTGCTACACTGTTGTAGCTCTTTACATAATTCTTCTAAACTACATGTATGTAAAAAATTGATACTATTGATTTTCCTGTTTAGCTGACACACTTCATTTAATTTTAAGATTTTAAGAAAATGCTACGTTTTTCCTAAAGATGCTTTGTGAATACTACCCTTGAGGTCTGCCACTAGGTTTATGCTCATTGTTGTTTAACATACACATAGCTTAATATGTCAAGCTACTAATGCCATAAATGCAGGTAAGGTCTTATAGAAAACTTCTAATGCTATAGTATTTCGCATTGCTAGGTGATTCCGCTTTTCAGTATAGATTCTAAACCCACTATACGGAACACGGCCAATGTATTCGTACTCCATAATGCTTAGTAATTGCGCCCTTCGGTATAGGATCGAATCCCACTAAAAGGACAAACTGTTTGCGATGAACACCTACTAGAGAACGCTATATGGTGCATCTCTTGGCTATATTGTGTTCTTTCTCTTCCTTGTTACACAGCTTCTACCCCCACCTAGTAGATGTTATATGAGAAGTCACAATAGCTGTTGTTAATTGTAAATAGATAATATTAAGTCAGACAGGAAGGCAGCACTCAACCCAACCAGCCAAGCACAGAAAACATAAAAACGTACAAGGCCCAAGTCCCAACACATAACATAACGATATAAATGATCCGCCAGTCCTAATTGTCAAAAAGCTGAATAAACTAGTTTAAGCAATCTTGACACAAACGAACAGACAACAATTTAAATGTCTTGTCTAAATATACAAATGTATGCCCTTTATTGTGGAAAGTGAATACAGTCTTCCAGAGCAAAGCAACCCTTCCATGGTCTTTCAAACGTCTGTGATAAAATCGTACATTCATTACTTACTAATTGTACCGGTTTGCACCATAACGCTATTACTAATGCCATGCTCTGTAATAATGTATTTGATTACGGCTATTTTACGGGCGAGCGAAGTGGTAACCGCTTCAGCGAAATCAAGTATTTTATTAGACATCATTTGCATTCTTTGCTCGAGTTGTTTTACGAGCTGAGGAAACACCGTAACATTACAATTGAATTGCTGCATATTTTATACTACGTAATTCACTTCATTATTTTTATTGCTATCAATCGTTATGCATTACAAAAACAAATTCGTGTTAAATCGTTTCACTTGCTTATTTGATTGGCTCAAGTTATTACGTATTCGATGTGTCTATTCAAGTTTATTACAACATCTAAAATTCTAGGAATAATGCTTCAAGCTACGTGATGAATTTGTTGGAAACGTTGATTTTTTATGAATGTGTTATTGCGTTTACGTTTTCCGTATCCGCTATGTATGGTGTTCAGTTTCGGCCATGGTGGCGGATTTTTTCCTCAAAGAGGAAGATAATAACAAATCGGACAGGGAAGGCATAAATCCATGGAAAGAGCAGAAAATGAAATGCACAAAACAACACACAAAAAGAAACAAGATTGTGTTCAATAAACGCTTATGTTCCAGTGGAAGGCTTGTCCATAAATACTAGCTAAGTCAATCAGGGGCCATAATTCTGTTGAAATGTTGGATAGTGCTTCGTGGCTTTGACAATGTAATGTGTTTATGATGGTAAACAAATACAATTGTATGTCAAATTTATAAGTAAAGCCTTGATGGACCTCAAATGTTTTGGGTTTTAACAACTTGAACGTTATTGACGAACGAACGGACGTACAGTACATCACTATATGCCCCCGCATTATTAGATACCGGTGCATAAAAATACAGAACTCAAGCATAAGCCACAAGGACAAATTACATCTGAACATGAAAATATGTTACTGAGGTGCAGCAAAGCGCGACTTCCTACTCAAACAATCTATCGCACAAGTCAGTGAAAGAGACAGCGAAGACAACCAAATCACAAGGACACAATGAGCGAGTTCAGCTGTCCTACTAGAGTTAACTCTAGTGACGTAAGAATCTAAAAATAAACTTACTTTTGGAGCTCTTCAACAAAACGAAAAGAGTTAAACTACAGTGTAAACAAACATGTGATTCGTAAGAAATTGTCCGAGGTGTCCCGATTGGAACTACAGCAACCCAGCCTCGCAGCGGGGTTGAACTCTAGTACTTAATGTAATCATACCTTAAATTTGATCTTAACATTTTCGAATTTCGGTTAAGACAATTGAAATAAAGGTATTTAGTTGCACATAAAAAAGTGCATCATACCTTACATTTGATCTTAACATTTTCGAATTTCGGTTAAGACAAATGATATAAGGTAAATCTGTTTAGTTGCACATAAAAGCTGCAATATACGACGGTACATGTAAAAAGGGAAATTGTGTAACTAACTTTATGTATGTATTTATTCATTGTGTTAATATACATTTATCTTATTATTGTACATAACATTACGCATGTCATGAACATAATTGTACTTTTTCACTTTCCCTAAAAATCACTGTAATGTATGTATGATATTTATTTGTAATTGTAAATCACTGAAAAGTGGAAATAAAGAGTATTATATAAGTCAGCTGAACTCGCTCGATAACTTATGTTAACTATGGTAAACATAAAACGTAATGAATGCGTAGGAAGAAACCACTATGATGAAAACACGAACTATTTTCAGTGTTTCATAACTATCATGTTTTTTAATAATTATTTAACATCGTATTTTGACTAACGTGGTTTCGACTTTCGTCAACATGGCATAATGATAGGTCTAGGATAAACTGAACAGGGCAGTATACAGCATCAAATACTGTGAAATCATTTGATTTCAATCGGATAAAATTTCGTGGTTTTGGTGAAAAAGACGATTTCGTTGAGATGTAAATTCAAGGATTTCGAATTTCATGAAAAATGGCAAAGTCAAAATCCACACAAATTAACAGAAACAATTAAAAAATTAAACATATAATAATTGTTTTATTACATGTTGTTATAAGCAAGTAAACATCCCTAAAACCCAGTATTATACCTGACTGCACTCGAAAGTCAGTACGGAAGTCACTGTAAACTTGTCATATTTATTGGTATAACTATTCAATGTGGATTTAATTTCGTGGTTGAGGTCATCTACAAAATCCCCAAAATTAAACCCCCTACGAATATTAATGATTTTACAGTACTATGGATATGTCCAGCACTTGCTAAACAAAGACATGGCGGTATACAACGTCATGAACATGATAATTACATCCAAACAATATACAAGTAATTCGTTTATCTTGTGGCTTAATAATTGTACAATCACACCCCGTCACTCGTTAACAGCAAGTACACACACATTATTAACAAGACCTTATTTGTCAATGTCCGGTTATAGCACAGCAATGGCCGACATTAATCTAGACTCAGAAAAATCACGTTAATTCTTAGACAGTATCATCATCATCAACAGGAGCCTTCCCAAACGGAACTTATCACATTTACCATGTCTCATAGTGGTATACTTTTATGTTGCGAGTTTCTTGTAATGAATATTGTTTCATGGTTTTGTAAAATCTTCCTTAAATTTACGATATTTAGTTTAAACAGTATTTATTCAGAAAATATTTTACAACATGTGAATAATAAGTTACAATTGCTAAAGGATTGGGAAACAAGTTTTTTAAACTTATATTTAAAAAACTATATTTAAGTTTGACAAAAAGGCAATTATTTTGTACAGTGGTTTACCAGCGGTTGTTCTACGCATGCGCAACTTGAAAACACAAATGGAATACTAAAATTCCTTAACTACACATTCGTTTTTCAACGTAGCTGACAATGATGAATCTTTAGGTATTAAAGTTATTATACGTTATGCATACCAAACTTTCATTTCACTTGACGTTTGACATTAGCGAATAAATTCTGTAGCGCACAGACAACTCAAAGCCACACAGAAATGGCAGCATCGCCTAGCCGCCCACTCAAGAGTCAGACATAGAACGAACCATACATATCCCCAAAAGTAATGGACATTTCAAGCAAGTCTATACGCTCGTATACTCACTTTGAAATTAATGACACACTGTGGACTTTGAATTTCGTGCATAATTAATCATATAGGGAAGTTATCATCAATATGAGCATTAATATTGGTATCCTACTTACAATCGATCAGATACTCTTTTAGTATATCCTGGCTACGGCAATTTACATTGATATTAACTGAAGCGGTGTGTCAAAATCCAAGGATAACAGATGGGCTGTGTCTTAATGTTCAAAGGCATGAGTGAAATTACTACAGTGCAGTATACTATTACATACCATTGTTCCTACTGTTTCCGATGGATTAGAAAAATAGGTGTAAAAATACTAGATCTATTTTGAGAAAACAAAACGAACTACTTTACTTATTGAAAAACAAGCTTTCTGTACTTTACTTTTGTCAACATGACATCTTCCGGTTTTCATGGTCGAATTGTATTTGGGTCTTCAACTTTAAAATCACAACACCGAGCTATTGATTTTATTGGACATTTTAATCGGTCAACATTGTTATACTCACAATGTCAAGTCATGTGCTTTTTAGACACGCCTTATACAATGTGACAGCCAATGGCACAAATAAGAAAGAGATTACCTAACGCTCGGTTGCGTCATTTAGTCTCGGGCTACGCTCTCGACAAAATAAGACAACCTCGCGTTTGCGTTCTCTTTCTATAACAAATCGCCTGACTCTCTCCCTTTTCGATGGACTATTATACTTGCCTACGTTTATAACAAATCAGGGAACAATGTTCTTCAACGTGTGTGATAACAAATGTGTGACGTCGTCGGTTTTCGGCGCGAAAACGTATTGTCAGCTTATATTCGTTATTTCTGACGTGTTTTGAGCCGATAACTATGGAAATGTGATAAAAAGAATCCGTCACTCGTTGTCTTCAAGATCTTTGTTCCTTAAACGCGCTGAAAACCTTGTGTTTTCTAGACTCTATTAAGAAATGTTGAACTCCAAAGACAACTCATGACGGATCCTATAATTGTGTTATTATATATAGCTCTTCCTGGTAGAATTAATTTGGCTTTAAATACTAATTTAGTCAAATCTGACGAAATGTTCTAATATATACATGCATGGTCACGTTTGTTTGCCATTTCTTTCGAAGAACTATCATGTGAAGAGAAAGCCCTCGTTACGTATTTTAGAGGCCATGTATTCGATGGGGTTAAAATTTTGCGAATTAGTTCATCCACGAAATTTAACGAAAACTGATCCCCCGCGTATATTAATAGGTTTACAATTTTCTGAAGCAATTCCTTGTGCTCCCTTTCAATTTTACCCCATGTTCTATCTCGTTTTTTGTAATCAAACAAACGAGCATATGTTATCTTGTTGTTATTTTCTCTCTATTTTACGGTAGCATTCCCTATCGACTACGTTATTCGTGGTAAATAGTTTGAAAACCTTCTAACTAGATTTTCCAGAAACAAAATGGTTATTAGACTGGAAGATTCGGGAACAGGTTTTTGTTCGTCAACAGTTGTAAGTTGGCACGTAGATCTATCTACACAAGTATCCTGTGTGAGTTATAGTCACGAAGGTTGTCAGCATATGAAGTAAAACGGATTGGGCTGTTTGGACGTTTCTTTAGTTATGTACCTTGTTTAAAACCTAATTTTCGTGGAATTATCACGGTTCTATTTTTTATAGTTTAAACTTGGCCATTCACCTTTTTTATAGCTGAAACTAGGTATTTTAGCTTTTTGACAGCTGGGAATTGGACTTTCGACTTTTTGACAATTTTTCGTTCAGTTGTATGTTTGGCATTGTACCGGGTAATTGTGGTATGTTATGTCTTTATGTTGTCTGTGCTCGGCTGTTTAAGTGCTGCATTCCCAGTCCGATTTTCTATCTTTTTTGACGCATCATTGGTATTACTCAATAACTCTTTTTTGTTTAAATGCTGTACAACCTGCATATTGGTCATTATTTGACAATTTCTTTAATGGTAAATACGGCCCCATTTCTTAATTATTGATCAAAATTTTTGTACCATTTTTTACCATTTGTTCAAAGCAAATCGTTGTATAATCATACCTTAAGCCATTTACATAAATCAGAAAAAGTATGGCCTCGGTAAACATACAGAGGATATTTGTTGATTTTGGTGTAAGATCGAATTTTATTTCACCAAGTGATCACAGAAAATCAATATTTTCACGAGTGGCGTAGTTTAGAAAATTTGATTTTCTATGATCATGAGTGAAATAAAATTTATCTTACACCAAAAATCAGCAATTTTTCTGTTTATTATTTGAGTCAATTCCCCTTAAATATGTGCCGTAATTGGCTTAATTGGAAAAATCACGTCGAAATAAGAGCGTCACGACGTGAGAATTATAACGTCATGATGACGTAACGCATATTTAAAGCCTGGCGCCGTTGACGTTACGTTTCGTTTTCTGCATGATACTGGAGCCAGCTTCTGAAACAGTGAAAATAACAAAGTGGTAATTTCACTATTATTTTCACTGAAAAAAACTCCATAATCCATTGAAAGCAACTGATAAAGACGCATACTTTCAGCAAATATTCAAACTTGTAATTAACAGTATAGTACAGTTAGTAAAATCTAAATAGTCAATTGATCGTGCATGGACCGCTTAATAGTCTTATTTTATGGCAAACCTATTTAGTGTTTACATTTTATGTACCGAACAGTTATTTCAGTATACCCAAGAGGACCAAAGGTAATTTCAATACCAGAGGATGAAACAACTTCTATATTTAGATCAAGAATTTAATTAGCTAGCTGACGTAATGCATCATGTATTTACATCGTATACAGATGCTTGGCGTATGTCATTCACCTTTTCCCGGCAATGCAATCCGTAAATTGCTTATAAACACTATCAAATAATACCGAAATGGACATAATTCAATCGTCTAACATCAAAGATGTATGAGGACACACACGCGTCCCAACCAGTAAGCATATTACTATTGATGCTAGCTAAGTGGTAATTCACTACACACAGTAGTATAATTATTTACCGTAACAAGTGCTACGTTCTCTGTAGAGAAACTAAATCCCCCTGTGGAGTGTGGAGACGTCACTTTAAATCTACTCAGAGTATGCGCAACAACATTAACAAATGGAACAATGGTGATAAAACTACACATACAAGCTGTATTGATATGAACGTTTGTCAAACTGTCTATAAAACCTTTTGCTCAATGGTATTAGTGAAAACTCGACTTGATCTATAATAATATATAAGAGTATTTGGCTAGCCTGGCTAAGATTATGTAGTGTTTGTAACCGACGGTAACTCTGACAAATAGAAAAATGGAAAGGAATTATGGCATCAATGAAGGAAAGTGCACCCTTTAATGGGAAGCGGACGACTATATTCGGATGATCCAAAGCTGATTATGCGACAATCCATCCAGGGAGATGGCGTCCGGAAGAAAACATGAATTCGCTGTCTGGCAAAATCATTCAAATAAAAAGATCGTTTTGTTATCCATAAGTAACCGATTGATGCCGTCATATAGCTATATGCGTACTGGCTATTCGCAGATCATATTGGTGATTGTTGCGATAGCCAAGCGATCTTGGTCTAATGCGTCCTTACTTCGAAAATGCGTCGTATAGGAGAGATTATGTTTGTATACAAAGGTATTCATGCCACCAGCTAGCTATTGGTGAATGACAGGGTATTATTGTTCATTCATCCAATAGATTGCTGGTGGGTATTTTGCATATGAATACGGTGATCTCTCCTATAGAACACTGTACGAATATCTCTGAATCAAACGATATTTACAAAATTACTATACCAGGTATCGAAGCATATCTTTTGGATTGGCATGTATACTTCGTTTTGGAGAGGTCCCTCAAATTAAAAAAAACACTATTTTCAAGTTTTTATTCTTTATTGTTTTGTTCCTTTTCAAACCTCAGTATAAACCCCAAACCGAGAGAAATACCAATTTTCAAGAGTTTCAAGAAAATCCTTTCAGGAGTCCACTTGTTCTGTAGGCCTGCTCATCAAATAGAAGTAGTGAGCAGTGGGTGTGCAGTCAAACATATCTGTGAAGACCACCCATGGGATCAGCAAATAAGGCCACTTTGTTGATAGATGGTTTCTTTTCACAGGTTAAATATCATTGAAAATGGTCTGACGGGAAATACAATTTGTTGGAAAAGCAAATACAGGGTCTTTGGTGGCATATGGTTTCTTTTAACTAGTTAACTAGTATCATTGAAAGTGGTGTCTTAAAATTGGTGGTCTTTGCGGGCAGGTTTTGTAATACCGGCCTCTTGTTCGCAAGTGGTGTTTAACACAGATGCAACTGTATGTTAAACAGCCTGAAAATTATATTGCGGTAAAATGTTTCCAACTATATCGTCACAAGTCATTAATAATGCATACTCAGACAGAAAAAAACAACACAGACAATTTCAACAATACATGGCCAGACTAATATACTGAGTCTGAAACATCATTCGTTCGTAATAAAATTGTTATTATAGAGGAAGGTAATCGTATTTATGCATTAAATTTATTTCCGCAGACGAAATAAAAACTTGAAAGATTGTTATTAAGTTCGGTGCAAAGCTGTGATATATTTGTACCACATTTGTAGGAATGTTTTTGTCACCACGGTAGTGTTTTATCAAAGCACTTACGAAAATATTAAGGTCACGCTCAAATTCAAATTCTTTATAATTCTTTAACAACTGCAAATCTGGTGACGTATATGGTTTGTAGGAGTTAATTAACTGAATCATAATTAGTATTGCGTAAGTTTACGATTTCCGTAAGTGCTTTGATAAAAGCAAAGACCTAAATATACAAAGATTGGAAAATCTACCAAATCTCGCAATATCTCGTGGCAGTCTTCTGAAATCTTGCGAAATCTCGTTTGTTTTTAATTCCTTATATCTCCTGTTTTCTTAAACATAGGAAAAAACTAATAAGTTTATGCAATAGATTAATTATTCTGCTTTAAAATGAAACCTAATTTAACGAAATCAGTCAAGAAATAAAACATTAGACATCAAAGAGCCAGACCTATTCTCATTTTAATGGAAATTCAAATTTTATCAGAAAATACCCAATTTGCCCCATTCAAACAAATATTTTATGAATTATATAAAAGATAGAAAATAATAAGTTACATCATGCAGTAGAAGAAACCTAGCTCTTCAAAATGAGATATTGGTCATTAAAAAAGGATGACAAACAAAAGCGTTCATGCCAGATTTCAGCATCTGCTGCATGCCATTTTGTATTTTCTCCCCGTTTTCAGTTAAGTGTCCAATCTGTGTATATTTAGGTCTTTGATAAAACAGTTCCAAGATGAATTGTAAGGCCCATGCCCATACATATACTTTTTTCATTTAAATCTTAAAATGTTGGTCGAGTGTGTATGAGATTGGCGTCACTTTGATAACAGGCGCAAAACAAGTACTAAGCTTTTTAAATCATTCTAATTGAAATTTTTGTTTAAAAAAATGTTTTATTTAAAAAATATGTTTTTTCCTTGTCTAAAATATTGGATATAATCTGTGCATGCGTCTTGTGCATATAATGTTAGTAAAACAATACAGAAGAACAGAAATGTATTTTTTCTTCATATTTATCCGCTAGTTTTCCAGAATGTTTTCAATGACGAAATTGCAAAATGTAGGGCTCACAATCATTACATAAAGATAAAATTAAGTCAGACAGGGAAGCACTTAACTTAACCAGCCGAGCACAGAAACATAAAAAACATACAAGGCTCAATGCCTAACTGAACAAGTAAATGCTCCGCCCTTGTCCAAGTTATCGAAATGCTGTATGCATTAGTTTCAGCAATCAAAAAATGAATGCCCATATTGCTATTGGAATTTTCAATGGAAATGACATCTCTGTCAATGGCAAAGTTTTCAATACATTTAATTTTCATAAAACATAAACGGATTTTCTTTCTACGCGTAGTCGACCCTTAATGATCATCCATGCTATCTACTGTAAACTTTCCTCGTAGACAAATGCCTTTATGTTTTTGTTTGGGACTGGGAATAGAATCGTGTTCATAGTGTCGATCGTATATCTTCATACAAAAAACATTTCGTGTAAATTATCAATCGTCTATTAATCTTGTTTATTACATCACAAGGTTCGGACGTAATGTGCCACCGGGAACCATCTGTTACCATTTGTCGGCCATAATCTAGTTATACAGTCAAGTCATTTAAAGTATGTTAACCATTCCAAGTCCCGAATGTCAGGTTTAGAAAATGAGAGGAAGTTGACACAAGTTACAATGTCAAATGGTGAATGAACGACTGAACTGCTGAAAGCAGCCAACGAAAATTGATAACTTCACTTAATTCAACACCAAACGTTGTAATGTTTATAGCAATTTTTAGCCATTCGTTTATGCAAACATCACGATAATCTGCGATTCAATATAGTTATGCCATTAGACTATTAGCGCAAATACAATTTACACACCAAACACAATTGCTTTGCTTTCAGTAAAGTGACAGATCTATTATCGTTATGATTGCGTAGCCTTACAAATATAATTAACAGAAATGGATGTTGCTAAAAAACAAGTATACAATTATCCCCAATAATCGTACAAAAAAGCTGACGCATACATGTATACACTCTATTGTAGTTCTAACAGTTGAAACATGAAGCCAAAAGTATGTCCATCGAGTCAACATAATTATATAGAGGATCATCTAGCACGAGTTGTCAATTGATATAAACTTAAATTAAACGAGACACAACCAAAGTCATGGGATATATACATGACGTCATTGGTATATTTTGAATGTTTATATATAATCAAATAATGTAGCACCTTTCATGTTAATCCGAACTGAACTACTGCACATTTTGATATCGTTTTTATAAACCTACGCTCATAACCAAACACACATTGGGAGCAGCGACGTTACTTTTGGATATACCCACGTTTATTTAATATGTACAGTATATGGTTACGTGATAGAATAGTCAAATAACAAGTACAAAAGCAGTACACCGTGTGTATGTAAGTGGCAATAAAGAAAAGAACTGCTCTGGAAGGCGGTTCCTGAAAGGAAGGACCGATACCTGTAATGTCGTCCATTAGACATAAAAACGAAATCGTCAAACACAATAGACGGTTAACGGTCAAATCTACGCTTGACAGCCTTTAATTTTCGCCTTTGACTATTCACAGGGTTCTTACTGAAAGATAATACTAAGTCGGAGAGGGAAGGCAGCAGTCAACTTTACCTGCTGAGTACTATAAACATACAAGGCCCAATTCCCAACACACAACCGAACAAGAACATAATCCCAGCTGTCAAAAAAAGCTGATTTAACTAGTTCCAACAGTCTAAAATCTGAATGCCCAAGCCGAATGGCCTAGTTTTAACAATCAAAAAGCTGAATGACTTAGTTTCAACAATCTAAAATCTGATTGCCCAAGCTAAATTACCTAGTTTCAACAATCTAAAATCTGAATGCCAAAGCTGAATGACCTAGTTTCAACAATCTAAAATCTGATTGCCCAAGCTGAATGACTTAGTTTCAACAATCTAAAATCTGAATGCCCAAGCTGAATGACCTAGTTTCAACAATCTAAAATCTGAATGCCCAAGCTGAATGACCAAGTTTCAACAATCTGAAATCTGAATGCCCAAGCTGAATGACCAAGTTTCAACAATCAAACATCTGAATGCCCAAGCTGAATGACATAGTTTCAACAATCAAAAAGGTGAATGCCCAAGCTGAATGACCAAGTTTCAACAGTAAAACGGGAAGCGCTGCTGGAGCTTGATACTATTTAAAATATGTGCTCGCTGGTTATCAAAGAGGGAAGAGCGGATGAGTGAAGTGAACTAATAAAATAATGGTTTGTAGGAGTTCATTAACTGAATCATTATTAGTATTGCGTAAGTTTACGATTTCCGTAAGTGCTTTGATAAAACAGTACCAAGATGAATTGTAAGACCCATGCCCATACATATACTTTTTTCAGTTAAATCTTAAAATGTTGGTCGAGTGTGTATGAGATTGGCGTCACTTTGATAACAGGCGCAAAACAAGTACTAAGCTGTCTAAATCATTCTAATTGAAATTTTTGTTTAAAAAAATGTTTTATTTAAAAAATATGTTTTTTCCTAGTCTAAAATATTGGATATAATCTGTACATGTGTCTTGTGCATATAATGTTAGTAAAACAATACAGAAGAACAGATGTGTATTTTTTCTTCATATTTATCCGCTAGTGTTCCAGAATGTTTTCAATGACGAAATTGTCAAATGTAGGGCTCACAATCATTACATAAAGATAATATTAAGTCAGACAGGGAAGACAGCACGCAACTTAACCAGCCGAGCACAGAAAACATAAAACAAACATACAAGGTTCAATGCCTAACTGAACAAGTGAATGCTCCGCCCTAGCCCAAGTTATCAAAATGCTGAATGAACTAGTTTCAGCAATCAAAAAATGAATGCCCATATTGCTATTGGAATTTTCAATGAAAAGTCACATCTCTGTCAATGGCAAAGTTTTCAATACATTTAATTTTCATAAAACATAAACGGATTTTCTTTCTACGCGTAGTCGACCCTTAATGATCATCCATGCTATCTACTGTAAACTTTCCTCGTAGACAAGTGCCTTTATGTTTTTGTTTGGGACTGGGAATAGAATCGTGTTCATAGTGTCGATCGTATATCTTCATACAAAAAACATTTCGTGTAAATTATCAATCGTCTATTAATCTTGTTTATTACATCACAAGGTTCGGACGTAATGTGCCACCGGGAACCATCTGTTACCATTTGTCGGCCATAATCTAGTTATACAGTCAAGTCATTTAAAGTATGTTAACCATTCCAAGTCCCGGATGTCAGGTTTAGAAAATGAGAGGAAGTTGACACAAGTTACAATGTCAAATGGTGGATGAACGGCTGAACTGCTGAAAGCTGCCCACGAACATTGATAACTTCACTTAATTCAACACCAAACGTTGTAATGTTTATAGCAATTTTTAGCCATTCGTTTATGCAAACATCACGATAATCTGCGATTCAATATAGTTATGCCATTAGACTATTAGCGCAAATACAATTTACGCACCAAACACAATTGCTTTGCTTTCAGTAAAGTGACAGATCTATTATCGTTATGATTGCGTAGCCTTACAAATATAATTAACAGAAATGGATGTTGCTAAAAAACAAGTATACAATTCTCCCCAATTATCGTACAAAAACGCTGACGCATACATGTATACACTTCATTGTAGTTCTAATAGTTGAAACATGAAGCCAAAAGTATGTACATCGAGTCAACATAATTATATAGAGGATCTAACACGAGTTGTCAATTGATATAAACCAAAATTAAACGAGATACAACCAAAGTCATGGGATATACACATGACGTCATTGGTATATTTTGAATGTTTATATATAATCAAATAATGTAGCACGTTTCATGTTAATCCGAACTGAATGACTGCATATTTTGATATCGTTTTCATGAACCTACGCCCGTTACCAAACACACATTGGGAGAAGTGACGTTACTTTTGGATATACCCACGTATATATAATATGTACAGTATATGGTTACGTGATAGAATAGTCAAATAACAAGTACAAAAGCAGTACGCCGTGTGTATGTAAGTGGCAATAATGTTTAAGTAAGGGAAGAACTGCTCTGGAAAGCGGTTCCTGACAAGAAGGACCGATACCTGTAAAGTCGTCAATTAGAGATAAAAACGACATAGTCGAACACAATAGACGGATAACGGTCATATCTACGCTTGGCAACCTTTAATTTTCGCATTTGATTATTCCTATGGTTCTTACTAAAAGATAATATTAAGTCGGAGAGGGGAGGCAGCAGCCGAGCACATAAAACATAAAAACATACAAGGCCCAATGCTCAACACACAACAGAAAAAGAAAATAATCTGTCCAAGTCCCTGCTGTCAAAAAGCTGAATGAACTAGTTTCAACAATCAAAATCTGAATGCCCAAGCCGAATGACCTAGTTTCAACAATCAAATATCTGAATACCCAAGCCGAATGACCTAGTTTCAACAATAAAAAACTCAATGCCCAAGCTGAATGAACTAGTTTCAACAATCAAAAATCTGAATGCCCAAGCTGAATGAACTAGTTTCAACAATCAAAAATCTGAATGCCCAAGCTGAATGACCTAGTTTCAACAATCAAAACTCTGAATGCCCAAGCTGAATGACCTAGTTTCAACAATCAACAATCTAAATGCCCAAGCTGAATGAACAAATTTCAACAATCAACAATCTGAATGCCCAAGCTGAATGACCAAGTTTTAACAATCAAAAATCTGAATGCCTAAGCTGAATGACCTAGTTTCAACAATCAAAAATCTGAATGCCCAAGCTGAATGACCTAGTTTCAACAGTAAAACGACAAGCGCTGCTGGAGCTTGATACTATTATGTGCTCGTTGGTTATCAAAGAGGGAAGAGCGGATGGGTGAAGTGAAGCAATAAAATAATTGAAATTGTTCTGTTTTTGGTCCGATATATTTGTAAAGGCTGTACGCCGTAAGGTTAGAACTTTTATCAGTTTTTCTACTATATTTGGGTCAACAATTTGATTAATTCTTCGTTTATTCTGTTAGTTTCCTTGTGGAAATCGTGTTACAATGGAGTGCCAATCTAAATTAATTTCTTCGTTTTTTTACGGATGAAAACAATGACAGGTCATCATTATCATCATCATCTGCAGTAATCGTATTCCTCATTTTTAGTATTCTCGTGATGTATTAAAACTATTCCCACTCAGCAATCGGACACCTCTATACGGTGTGTTTTTCTAAAGAAAGTCTCATTCTTACAATTTAAAATCTGGTTTATTACGACGCAATGGTGCTGTTGTATAGTCATGTATCAATATTGCATACCAGAGCTGTCTGAAAGCCTGCCAATGTGCCATGGCTGACAGCGACATAGGGGAGCTTGTTCCAGAGGATGATGCTTGCTGTGAAATGTCAGTGCGCAATTCCAGCAAAATTAACAATATGCAACGTCATTACACTATGAATAATGATTTGATAATGAATCATGTTTAGCGGATTCTTATTACACTAGTGTATTATTTTGTTCTGATTCAGTGCAGTTATTCTGTACTTTTACAATATAACCTAATACTTCGTGTAGTATATTCAATCTCACAATCATATTACCTCATATTGCATTCATAATTACATGATTATTCAGTTTTATCGCTGGCTCGTAAGTACAAAATCGATAGTTTGAGAAAACAAGACAAAATTATCCGAAAACTACTCTTTCCTTATGGAAAAACAAGCGTTTTCAACTTCAGTTTGGTCAACATCACCTATTCCGATGTTCATGAAAAAAGGCTCATAAGAAGTGCCTTTTGATGACGATTGCAAATATGAATCAGTCTTATAAGGTCGTAAGTATTACTTACGACCTTCTCATTCTAAACAAGCGATATGTGTAGAGTGTTCGACTGATTTGAACTATAATCAATTGGGTACTGAACATTCAGTTTGTTGTATTTTTTTGTAGATTTGTTTCAAATGTTCCTCGGTTTTGTAAGTGAACTTCAACAAGTTCCTATGTGATAGTAACACATGAAAAGAAGAGGGTCATACTTATTCCATTCAGTGCTAATCTGACTAGGATCATTGACTCAATTAGACGCATGGTCAATTTTTCCTACATGTGTATGTGTGCTTAGCTTTGAATACTAGCGCAAGAAATGCATTCAGTGTTCAGGATTAATAGTACGCTCAAGCATGTATCTAATCAGTCTTCACGGCTCATACAAATTCTTAACATTAGACACTTTGTTTGAATACAAAACACAACTTCTAAAAGATTCAAGTTACTGACAAATAGTTAGTCGTACTTTAAGACTTATTTCAACAGTTGATCAGTTATAAAGGTTTAGCTAACCAATGCCTCGGGGATATTAACAAACGTTAACAAGACAGTCATAATACAAATTATACGAAATAACTACAAATCATCGAATAATCAGAAACTAGTAAGTGACTTCCACTCTTGCAAAGTATCATGTCTACAATAAATATGTGTTAGTTTTCCCATTTTTGTTGAATCTTTAATCATTTCGCGTATTTCATGGCGGAGCTATTCCACGAATTCAAGTACCCAGCGAATTATTGAACTGAACCACGAGTACGTATAACGCAAAAGGGTTTAATGGCCGCCAGTCTTATGCTCAGACATTTAATATAACAATCTAGATTTCCAGTTATCAAACGGGGTCAACAATTTGACCAAATACTAGCTGTGTACTATGCCGCTTTAATTGTTGAGGGAATTGTTCAGAATTTAGACAATACAGCACGGTAGTTAATTAATTGTTCCATGGGACGATTTCTATGAGAAATTCGAGTTCTTTAATGACGACAGTTATAGCAATTCTACGTCACTTAATTTGAAACTAACAGCTGAATCCAATCAAGCTAGCCTCTTACCTAGTTACAATCAAAGCACTGAAGGTATTAAATGAATGTCAATTTAGCAACATGCTGTCGGAGTAAAAAGTCATGTTTGTGTGGGTGTATATTTGCATTTTTTCTTGTTCATGATACTGAGTAAATGTTACAACAACACTACATAATATGTATTGTTATTTTAGTCCATTATCTATTTGTGTTGTTCTGAACGTTATTGTACTTTGTGTAATTCAAATAATATTGAAGATGAATTCCATTCTTGAATAATATGCCCTGTGTAAAACCTTACTTTGTCAGACACCCAAGTGTATTTAAATTCATACAAATGATAACGTTGGAAAACAAACTAATACTAATAAATATTCGTCAATTTATTTCACAAGCATATATCATCAGAAATTCTGTTATTAATAACAGTGTATATTTTCATTCACATAGCCTCCCATATAACACCCAACGTGAAGCCATTATTTTTACTAGTATTGTATCTTTTGTTTGAAAATGTATCTGTTATGTACTTACTATGTTACAGTGCCATGCATCATATGTCTATAATGTTAACTGTTTGGCAAACACGTTTATGCCGTTTGTCAAGAAACTGTATTGTTTACAACAATAAACTGTTCTGTTTTTTTTTAAATAAGAATTACGATACAGTAAAACCTCGGTAATACGAGCAGCGATTATTCGAGCAACCGGCCTAATTCGAGCAAATTTCATATAAACACAGCTACAATTAGTCATAACAATAATTCATCATTGACTTCGGATATTTCGAGCACCTGGCTTAACTCGAGCATTTGGCTTGTCCCGATGGGTCCTCGAGATAACGAGGTTTTACTGTATTTGTTAGGTGTACTGTACTGTAAGTTCTTATTCAACAAAACTGTTTTGTTGAGTTTATGAAATCATATACTGAGATAAACATTGCTTTTTTAACTAAAATATTTTGACTGTTTCTAATACTATAAAAGTATGTCAAGTTGGAACATTTGCACAGTATATATGTTTGTTATTTTAACTTGGGACTTCGGCGGAGCATTTACTTATTCAGTTGGCTATTTTCCCTTGTATGTTTTTGTGCTGCCTTCCAGATAATCAGCCCGAGGTCACGTACTCACCTCTGGACCATCATGTTTCATGTGGCTTATAGGTTATATAAAATCAGAAAAAAATCGCGAGCGATTAATCTTCGCTATATTCGCGAAGTCGAGATTTTACGAAAATTTGTACTCGTGAACAAAAACAGCGGTAGCAAAACGCAGGATATACAGGGTGTTAAACTTTGTTCTCAAAACTTAACTTCATACTAAATTTTATCTGAGTTATGTTTGCAGTGTACCAATTTAATTTCTTACTCTAATAGCTTCATTCAATGCTCAAAAGATTAGAACAAAGGTAGAACCCTCTTGAATTTAACCTGAAAATTTAACATTTTTCTTACGTCAGAAAAATAAATTATTGAATTTAAACATTGAGAACAAACTTTTGTAACACACTGAAGTTCTTTTTGGTATTCGGTATCGAGAACCTTTAAACGCTGCGAACTACTTCTATTCAGTTAAACAATTTCACAAAATTAAAACCTTTCGAATATTTTGGATATTACAGAAATTTAGACTTAGCCCTGTATATTGTCGTGCATTACCCTCTAATATACCGCTCGTATGTAGACTTTGTGAGAATAAAATTCAGCACTAAGGTATCAATTATTTAAGAACTACTTTTCCTGTAACAAAACACCCAATACATTGTAGCAACATCGAAATATAGATGTAAATGGCGACAGTGAATCAACCAAAGTAAGCATTCGTCTCTCCAATACCATAATTATATCTAGAAACGTAATGTGTACGCGTTGACATTATTGAAGATGACGACAGAAACGTTGTTAAAGAGTTGAAAAGATCTAAACACTATGATTGCATAGGACATCACACTATGGGTGACTGAGTCTATCAAAATGTCAGCTGTCATTCGGCTCCAGGCGTTTTTAACTAAAAATAATTTTCCAGAAAATAGTGTTACGCTATATTGCATTTAGGAACGTCGAGGAAAAACTGTAAAAAACCAAGACTGGGATGACATAAAACATTAGTTCAACAAGTAGACTACATCTAAACCAATTGACAAAGAACCATTCCTGATAATTGCTTTCCAACTTTTTATCGACAAACTCTACTTTGCCATGATAAATAATGCTCCGACTAAAAAATATTTCGTGCGCATCAACAAAAATATAGACATAGAACGTCATTGGTGATGTCATTGTTTTGGAATTAGGCGTTTCACTTCCTAATTGAAGAAAAAAAGTTAGATGTAGGGATAATTGTTTGAACTTCTATATTTGGGTTGAACTTCAACAGGTCGGATGCCTAAAAATGCTGAGAATAAAATGAATGGGTAGTGATGGATTCAGCGCCAGGTGTCCCTCCTAGTAATGAAATATCTGGTTCAAATTCCACGAAAAAAACTTACGTTATTGCTTAGCTGAGAATGCTATTTTAAAAATATAGTTTGTGGGTGAAATGACTCAAATGTATATTGGTATATATTATTTCAGCTCAATGAGATGCCAATTTGATTGAGCAATACTTATAATAAGGCCGAATGTTTACAGTTAATAGTGTTTAAAAGTTATAAAAATCTAAAGTAAAATTTTAAGTCTGTTTTAACAAGTTTAAGAACGAAGCTCATTAGTGTTCATTATTGTTGGATTTCCAAGAGCATTTCATACAAAAAGCACCTACTATATTAAAATTTAGCCATAAATACACAGTTTCTGGTATCAATCTACATCGCAAGACAATGATTTGTTGTCATATAATGAATTCAAAATAAGTCTTAGCTAAGCAAGAACTTGAGGATTTTTTTTCGTGGATTTTGGGCCATGTGTTTGTTTGTATGCTTCAAATGTGTGTCTGTGGCAGGAACTTCTGACACCATTCGACGGAAAAAACTTCCAAACCACAATTGTCCCACCAACAATGAAATACGCCAGATATTTTGAAAGTGAAGGAAGAGTTTAAGTTGAGTGCTGACTTAATATGTCCGACTTAATATTATCTTTTTTTTTAATATCTGAACAGATAGTACGTGATTCACATAATTTCAAGTGTAAGGGTGTAACAGATACGCGAGAGGTCGTACAACTGTTAATAATCAACGCACGGTCATTGGGAGCTGGTGTCACGTGGCATGGATGCAGACGGGCGAGTGTCTTTGGTAATTCTATATCTAGTTATAAACAGGTCCCCACTGAAACTTTTATCCCACTCAAGACAGGGAAGACAGCACTCAACTTAACCGGCCGAGCACAGAAAACATAAAAAACATACAAGGCACAATGCCTAACACACAACCGAACGAGAAAATGATCCGCAGTCTAAAAGGTGAATGAACTAGTTTCAGCAATAAAAAAACTGAATGCCTGCGCTGAATGACCTACTTTCACTGAAATACCTAGTTTTAGCCGTCTGAAGTCCAAATAAGTTAACGAATAACAGTATTAAAAAGCTGAATGTCATGGTTACAGCTGAATGATATAGTTTCAGTAATAATAAAAAAGCTGAAAGCCTTGTGCATTTTGCATGTCGTGTATCATTTCCCCTAGACTTCAGGAATATCAGATTCTACTGGAATGCAACTACATACCATAGCTTGGGCATTACGAACTTTAACAGTAGACAATTAGGGATCCGGTTTCCATGTTCATTCGACTCTTGTTAAAAGCGAATTGAATGGATCTCTATCAAGGGACGGCTTGGAAATGAAACTCTAAAATGCGTTTGGGATAAATTTACGTAATTGAGTTAAACGTTTCTACCATTTTTGTAACCAAACATCATTGTAAATTTATAATATTGCAACAATAAGTGTAGTAGTTCGCTAGCTTAGAATGAGAAGAGCGTAAGTGCGACTTACGACCTTATAAGACTCGTGCATATTTGAAATCTGCATCATAACGCGCTTCATATAAGCATATTTTCATGAATATCGAAACAGGTCATGTTTACCAAAGTCAAGTTGAAAAGGCATGTTTTGCCATATTTCAGTTTTTTCTTGTTTTCTCAACATATCGAGTTTGTTCTTACGAACTTCCCATTCTAATCCAGCGACGTAAAGTGTACTAGACAACGTATTCTGACCATCGTCTTAATTTTCAGAAGTTTTGTTGTGTTTCTGTTATGGTTGCATAAAGATAGAAACCACAAACAAAACGAGCAGAGAAGGCAGCACTCAATGGAAACAGAGGAACACAAAGGCACTATAAGGGGAACAAAAAAAGAAACTCACAGACAATAAGTACAAACCACAATGGCAAACATAAAAAAGAAGAAGCATTGACCCTTTACAGCTATGTACAGAGTCCTTCTTTCATGTGTCAATTTGGCTTAGAATATAACCTACATTAAGAGCCAATGAAAACGCCGAATTTTGGCGGTTAAATGAAAATTTAATCATTAAAATTTTCTCTTCACATACTTTACGTCATGCGTTGGCGCTACTTTCTATCGGCCAATCAGAATGCAGAATGTTATATTCTACTTAATACAAGTGTATGAAAGAGTTTAAATTATGTACATTGTATAAGCCGGCAGCTAGAAGGAGTCTAATAATGAAATAAAATCAATAAAAATCAGGTAAAAATCATAAGTACAAAATCAGAAATCAGTATATTGAGAAAACAAGAAAAAACTGTCTGAAAATAGGCTCATAAGAAGCGCATTTTGATGCTGATATCTTGGACATGGGAGGATTGTAGCTTGTTTAGTTGGGCATTGTGCCTTTTATGTTTTTTTAATTTTTTCTGTGCTCGGCTGCCTTCAATGTCCGACTTAATATTAGATTTTTGTATTGTGTTGCTTAGATTTATTTTTTATTGTTCAGTTTTGTGTTGGTCATTTTAGCGGATGCTTTTAGTCTGTGATTTTTCTATTTTAGTGTGTGCCTTTTGTGCCTTCCTAGCTCGGCTGTTTCTGTTGAAAGTTGCATTCCCTGTCTTATAAATGTGTAATTGTCTTTTGTACGGCAAGTAGGAACTTTGAGTACGTGTGCATTTCTGTTGGAGAGATAGTTATAGAAACTGCGTGTACGTTAATTATTCCAATTCCAATTTTGGAACTTATTTACTGTCAATTGTTACTTTTTACATTTAAATGCGATATACGTAACAACTGCACTAAGCAATAACTGTTATTTAACGAATATTTTGAGAGTTTTTCGTATTGAGTACAATTACGAAGATACTTGCTGCACGCAATCATTATGATTACAGAAAAATATGTTCGGGTGATTAAGTTAACAGGGGTATTTAAGTGCAACCGTTGATGCACATGTTCTGTTCTTTTTTCATACTTTAGAACCTTAAGTCAAATAATCACTAACAGTAGCGTAATTGTTTTCATTTCTTACGTTAGGACTTTGTCAGTTAACACTTAACAGCTGTTGAAAGTCGAAAAATGCAGTTAATTGGGTTACTTCAATACAGTTATAATTAGTATTAGCGATTTCAGTTTAAATTAGCTAGTTGTCAACGAGTTCCGTAGGTGTTGCACTATGTGCTTAGTTTACAATGTAGGATTGTTTTATTTTCTTTGTTACGTATCAATTGACTTGTTTTAGCATAATTCAAGTTTAACGTAATAATGGCCAATTAAACCTGTAAGAGTTTTCCGAACATCGGTTGCAAATTTGAGGTGGCAATTAAAGGGACTGCCTCACAAATAAAATAAAATTGTCAAATATTCGCGTAATTTTGGTATAGTTGCCTGTACATCCCATAAACAACCACACTGGCGTATGAAATAACTTGAGAAACTTCGGCATTTTGTAGTTATTTAGTATTTTACATAAAAAAGCCTATAGGGTATTAATGAAAACGAATAAAAAAAAGGAACCAAATACCTTACTGATGTTTACGCTGTACAGTTCGACCATGAGTGACTTACATAATTCACAAAGCATGTTTGAAGGAAACTTAGTGCTTTTTTTCAAGAAAAAACTACTTAGTGGGCGACATCGAGATTGCACCAAATCTTTCATAAAGCAACCGTCAGTGGCTTTTCTATTACATCAATACTTGGTTAGGTTGAAAAATCACGATATACAAAATTTTAGCCCAATCTGTGAGGCAGCACCTTTAAGCTATTGCCTTTTTCATTGTCATTCTTATTAATCGCCATTTCAACCAAATGATCTGTTCCATTCGGTTTTCAGAAAACAATACATACATTTTATGCATAAGTAAATGTTAAATACCAATTTCGTATAAAAGTGGTGGCCATATTATATGCCATCTTGGATTCTGAAGCGTTGTGAAAGATAAATTTGGTAAGAATGAATTTTCTTTATGTTCGGTCATATGAACAACTTTAGACATGTTTAAGACATAGGCTCAAATATTGAACAGATTGCCCTCAGCTCTTAGGCCGAAAATCCATTGATGAATGTTAAATTGGACTGAATCTGTTTTTACTACAGTAGTTCAGAATGAATTCAATGGGACTCGCACAAATAGCGTTCAATTATATAATTCGCCTCAGTTAATTGGAGATTTGTTTTAGAGACGACATCAGTGTTGTGATATATCACATATTTATCACATGTTTGACGTCGCGGTAGCGTAATAAAGCCATTATTTATTTTTGATAATACACTAGTGTAATAAAGCTATCACGCGACGTCATTCAAAGGATAGGCGACGTCGTCAAAGTTGCGCGTTTATTATAGTGAAAAATAAGTAGTTATTTTATGTTTCAGCCGGAAAGGGCTAACATGTGATAAAAAGAACATTACATTTGTGACTTTCCATATTGAATTTATTAAACTCGTTGAAAAAATCGATAAAATTCTCGACAGAGCCTCGCATTTTATTATTTTATTCAACTCGTTTAATAAATTCAATATGGAAAGACACTCATGTAATATCCTCTATATAGAGTCTAACGCTTAGTTTTATCATTTGTTAATAACAAAGTATGCCTATATTATGATCTTACTAAATTAGTGACATGATCCAATTGTAGAAACACAAAACGTTTATGTGTTTATACCAACGCATAATTATACCGTTGCTTCCGATATGGATTAGTAAGTACAGGGTGATTCATAATATCTGTCCCAGTTTTAAACCATTATAATGTTTCGATCCTGTACAAGATATATATGTATCATATGTCATTTGAAAGCTTATATTATAAAGTTTTATCTTTAATAAACTACAATAATGATGTTGACATTGTGGTGTCAAGAATGATGTCATAAACATATACACGATATCGAATACGTCACTTTCAAAGCATTATTAAACGCAGCATACTTTTGATCAGCTCTGCTTTGAAAGCAATTTCCCTATTATAATAATCGTAGCAACGCAAAAATATAAGACTGATTGTGATAAACTGTCTAACTGAAAAACACACTGGCGTGTTGAATGGTTTCTGTAAATTGTATCGATAGAAGATGACAACATTTTAAGCAACATTAAAATAAGCATTGACGTCATCAAAGGCAAAATTGACGTCACATTGAATATATGACATAAAATACAATTCCATTTGAAGACGTCAATATACATGGAAGTATGTAATATTGTATATCAAATAAAACTCTTAAATCTAAGTGTTTTAGATGTACAAACTACTTGTGGTTATACTCAAACATATAAAAACTGTTTCATTTGAAAAGTGTAACAGATATTATGAATCACACTGTAAGTAAAGACTAAGTAAGCAAATACTTTATTTAACGAGGCTACACTTTTGGTTTCCCAATACGTGGGCCTCAGATTATTTGTACATTAACAAAAAATACAACTGTTGTACAACCAACCATTTTGTGTTTGTGAATATAATCCCTTTGCTTTACCTTGTAATGTATCATTACTTGAAGTTGTCAAAATGTTAAGAATGTCCAGCTCAATACGCTCATACGCTTGGTTTGGATCCCATAAGATCACAATATACCAAAATAAATACTGTAGCGCACAGACAATCCAAAGCCACACACAAAGACCAGTCAGACACCATATACATACGTAAAGCAAGCATGCCAAGGCATTGTCCTTACACGTTGAGCAAATGCTATGTCAGCACAATATACTACTAGTAAGCATTTTTCTGTATTACAATAAGATCGTGTAAAGATTCAATGCAAACATGCTATTTGTGTTTCCTATTTTAACAGCAATGGTAAACAAACACCAAACATAACCCTTGCCTTTTAATTTGTTCTATTTTTCCCCTCTTTTTCAAAAGTTGTTATATACACAGTAATATTTTGTGGACTTATATTAGTAATTTAAGTTGCTGAAATTGGCGTGATGAACACTAAAACAAACTGTTTTTATAACTTATTATTCATTCGGTGCCGAATTGAAATTCACGAAGTTCAAATTTCATTGAAAAATAGGCAGTTTTTCTGAATTTAAAACTACATGGCATGTCAACACAGTCAGACAAAAGTAAATGTACCTTTATTATGCCGTTTTTAGCTGAGTAAATATACAAACTTATTTTGTAAACGCTTATGTTTTGTGAACTTATAAATGTAGTTCAGCAGTTTTACTGTTGTAACTAGGTCATTCAGCGTAGGCATTCCGCCTTTTGGTTGCTGTATCTTTTCTACTGGGTAATTCAGCTAGTTATAATTTATTATACTTTTCGACCGCTTGGACTTGGGCGGATCTGCGCTTGTTTAGTTGGGCATTGTGCTTTGTGTGTTTTTAATGTTTTCTGTGCTCGGCTGGTTAAGTTGAGTGCTGCCTTCACTGTCTGACTTAATATAATCTTTTTAAATTTGAAACAGGATTGTAGCTTACTATAGTGCTTCCAGGATAATGTGATATCTACAAACATAGATCGGTTTGGTCAACTATTGCAAAATTAGTTTTACAAATTAATAAAGTAAAAAGATAAGGTCAGTATTGTACTCAAAACATCACTGATAAACCGTACACATCTGATTAATCCACCTTTGTGGAAAATACCAAATTTTCCCGCCTTTCACGTTATCTTGGACGCACTATGAGATTATATTTATTCTTTGTGGAGTTCATGCTTTGTGTCAATATGCATGTTATGCTTTGTTTATGTTTATATTTATCATGTGTTATATCAGCAACAAAATAAATAATTACCAAAAAACATTTAAGCGTTTTTTATATGTCGCTAACAGGGTTCAAACTCTTGAAAATACTTTAATATGTGCTAGATACCAGTTCTAATACTGTCGCCTATTATTATTGTTGAGCTTGTTCAATGTCAGTTTGAGCAAAAAATCAGTTTCATAAAATGAAGGCATTGTCTGACGATGGCAGATCTGTTTCTGTGTTATGAACATGATTTCATGATAGGACTGTCAGTAACTCAATCTGATATAATTGATGCGTTTCATTATATATATACTAGATAACATAGTATGGAATATTAGTATTGGCATTTAGTAACCCATAAGCGGATTTAGCTCATTGGTAACGCACTGGGCTGTCAATCCAGAGGTCGTGGGTTCAATCCCTGGCATCGGAACTTGACATTTCTGAAATATGTATAATATTTCCCGCTATATCTGGCCGTGTGGTCTGCAAAGTATCTGGAAGTGCCAGGAAGCTGTGTATCGGTGCTATACACCGGGCATATTAAAGAACCAGGCTGTCTGTTCGAAATAAGAGCTAGGCGCACCTCTGCAGCGCCGGGCATGCCTGTATCTAATGTCTCTCTCTCTCCCTTCAGGGGCTTTCTCTCAGAGCATGCTGTATCTGCACTGGTAGAGGATGTACATGCGCCCTTGTGGCTGCAACATGGGTAAAGTGCATTTGAACGTGCGTTCGCATGAAAAGAGCGCTATATAAATCAGGCATTTAGTAACCCATGTATTGATATGTTGTAGTAATGTCAGTTATTCCAGCTTAGATATGATACATGTAATAAGGATTAAAATCTTCGTTTAGACATTCTCACTCCTAATATAGTTAGACGTTCAATTAAAAAGTACATTTTGTTTTCCATGTATGTATTATTCTGTCCAAAATATACTAACCTTCGAAGAAAAATATTTAGCCCTTATTATTGTCAATGGCCAACAACTCAAAAATTTGAAAATTTATTACTATCAAAAAATCCCATGCACATTAATAATTTAGCACGATTTTTGTATTATGCTTTTAAAGAACGGGATTCTCATAATAATATGAATAATCCACTCTTAAATTCTCCATGTTAACGTTTAAACCAGATTATATTGACTTTTTATTTAATTATCACAACATGCACTACATGGTGTTGTATTTGTTTATTGGTTATAAATATGTATGTATTTTATACCAAATGAAGATTATGTTATGTATAAATGTTATTTTGTTATAGTGATGAGCTGTATATGCTTAAGCTTAATAAACTGTTTGTTCTGTTCTGTATTGTGCTTCCAGATAGTTTGATTTCGTTTTAATGGAGCAAAATCTTGATTTTTGGTCAATACATTTTGTATATCCATCTGAGGTTTGATGGAAGGCTTAGTGCTGGGATCACACCCACGTGTTGTTATTTCTATGCCGATCGCTAATGATACTACACTACTAAGGCTGGTCGACAGCAGTTTAAACTGCGCGTAACGAAATATTCCTTCAGCTTTTTGACAGCTGATATTTGGGCGGATCATTACTCGTTCGGTTGTGTGTTGGACATTTGCCATTGTGCCTTGTATGTTTTTATGTTTTCTGTGCTCGGCCTGTTAAGTTGAGTCCTGAATTCCCTATCCGATTGTCTATTGTCTATTTTATTTGCACTGAGTAAAGGTTCCACATTACACATGACAACATCATTAATAAAAGGCGACATCATTATATCATATTTTAAATCCGATAATGTGTTCATCTGGAGACAATTAAGACGGTTACAAATCAATCCGCTGGGATATTTGTTAACAGTGGCCATTAATATGAGTAGTAATTAACAAATGCTGCGTTCATTCTACAGTAATGAAGACAATTATCAAATAATGTATTATGTCATAAACGTGCTTCGTAATCTGCCAGTGATTACTATCAGAACGAGGGTAATGTAGGAAGTGTAGGAAGCAGTACAGTTGTCCCTAAAGAATACATCATACCAGTACTGGAGAATATCTTGGTTGAAGTTGCGTAAAAAGTGACTATGTTATTACAGAAACCAATGCAGACAAGAAGATATGATGCGATACTCTTAAGAAGAACATGGAAATTGTTAGGACATGTGACAAGAAAGAACAAAGACTCCATCTCGAAGGTTGCATTCACTGGACACCTGAAGACAAGAGGAGATACCAACATGGAGACGGACTATCGAGGCAGAGTTAAAAAACATGAACCTATCGTGGGGAACAGTTGAGAAGATCCCTAAAGACAGACTCCGATGGAGGTCTTCTGTTGTTTTATCACATGTTTGACGTCGTGGTTGCGTAATAAAGATATAATATAACGTAAATATACGTAATAACTGCGTATATTTTTCATAATACACTAGTGTAATAAAGCTTTGACGCGACGTCATTCAAAGTATAGGCGACGTCGTCAAAGGGCGCGTTTATTATAGTAAAAATAAGTAGCTATTTTATGATTCGGCCGGAAAAGGGCTAACATGTGATAAAAAGAACATAACATTTGTGACTTTCCACATTGAATTTATTAAACTCGTTGAATAAAATCGATAAAATGCTCGACAGAGTCTCACATTTTATTATTTTAATTAACTCGTTTAATAAATTCAATATGAAAAGATACTTATGTAATATCCTCTATGTCGTACATGCCAGAGTAAGAAAGTAAGTAAGTTGTTACATGGACTCGGGAAATGTCTCAATCAAATAATATCACCTCTCCCAACTTTGATACTTTGGGAACAATGTAAAGAAACAAGTAAATATAAATGAACATTTTACAGCGACCCATGACAGACACTGGCACTGTCAGGAGGAAATACTGATACCTTAACCAAATTTCGTTAGACAAATTTAGTTTAAAGTTGAAACGCGTCCTCGTAATTTACAACAAATGCTCAAAAAGGCACCTTCGTAATTCAATCGTGGCCAAAACGGTTTCCTATTTCTGTGCACTCTGTAAAACACTTAAGACATTAATTGTGAATTTGACAGCGTAATTAAATCGAAGAAGTTTCTTGTCGTTTCTTAGTAACCTGGCTGTACAGTATATGTATACGGTATTATGTATATATGTATAGCGACTGTTACGTAGTTCTATGTTTTTGACAACAGTTAAGAAAAGACGAATATAATGTATCAACACAATCCCGATTAATGTTAATTAATAAATCACATTGCACATAATTATTGTGAAAAAAATTATCACTAAAATGCTATTGCATCATGTTTTCTGTACTTGTTTTATTGCAATAATGATCGTATCTTGTATCTTGGTAACACTGATTAGTTAGACAGTGTATAATACAGTTATCTAGGACCGATATGAAATAATCACATTTTTAATGTTGGTAAGAGCATGAATTAGGTAGTAGCACTGATCATAGTTAACTCCTCAAACATCATAAGCAAAAGGCTCCAAAATCGTCACAATAATAATTTTCAAACTTAAATAATCAATCGAAAGTCACCATACGAGTATAATTCGTCATTCGACCGGGGTCACTATCCTGTAATGACATTTGTACACTGTTCGTTTTGTGTCGTCTTTCGTGTTCTGCTGATTCTGTTAAATGCTGACATCCATGACCGATTTTTTATAACTTGTCGTCAGTCCCGTACATTTTGTTATAATGACTGTTTAATTTTCACCAAAAGGTGCTTGAACTCTCCTGCCTTATTCTAACCTTTTGCAAAATCATTACGACTTGCCATTTTGCTAAACATAATGACAGTTGTATTAAATATGAACAATTTATTATAATTATCAATACATTCAATCAAATAAGGATTCTATAATCGGATGTTCTAATTGTAACCGCTGACACTTTTACCAATTATGTCCAATAAATTTATATGTATCCATCATTCTAATATGGTTTGTAAGCACCACGATCTATGGCTTAATCTATACAAATGTATATAGGTGTTATTCTATTGTTATTGTCTAGCAGAAGACTTAATAATACTGTATATAGTTTAAAAAGTTTAACATATCGCTGGCTTAGAAAGAAAAGGTTGTAAATGCTTTATTAGACTCGAGCATAATTGAAGTCTGCATCACACAACTTCTTATGAGTCTATTTGCATAAAAATCGGAATGGTCGTGATAACCCAACTGAGGTTGAAATAACATGTTTGTCCATAAGCAAAGAGTAGTTTTCAGACAGCTCCTTCTTGTTTTCTCAAAATATCGATTTTGTACTTATTTACAATCTTCTCATTCCATGCCAGGGATATATGAACAAAAATTAATAAGACATACTACAGGAAAGGTACACAAAGTATACACAAAAAAAGAAAACAAAACACAAACGACAAGCATACGTAATAATTCCCAATACCAAACTGAACCAGTAAATGAAACTAAACACATACAAAGTCCTATTCCAGGTGTCAAACAAGTTCAAAAAAGTTTCAATCTCTGCATGAAAGTTGCTCCGGTCAAAAAACTGAGTTGAAGATCGCATGTATTATTTGTTCAATAAAAGAACGAGCTCTATTGTACACGGTATAACTAACTGGGTCACTAGACACATATGCGCTTTCTAATTGTTCAATTGGGCCTCTTGGGCTATTTGTATTGATAAATTGACATGGACATCCTAGCCATATGGCTCAAGGCTATCACAGTTACCCGATTCAACAGAATTAAATCATTGTCAAAGAAAGTAGGTTCAGACATTCGGCGATTGACGTATACCTTTGTTAAGTGGAATAAATTAGATTCCATGTAGAACAGGGAGATTGTATATTGGAATAGGTAAGATTTAAGATCGACATCGTGGAAGTAGGTTGTCTCGATTAATTTACTTAAAATCATTGATGAGGTTTCATCGTCGTAATGTGGGGCTTTCATATGTTGACGCACACCAACATAATGGAACACGATAGGTAATAAAATAATGTCGTAGGTAAACCAAGACCCCAAATGTCAAATGGAGTAATTGAAACTATCTGCTAAAGAGATTTTATAGACAGTAACTTGTGATGTTTTCGAAATGAATGATAGAGAAGGGCAAGACGTGGCCAGTAACTAGGTATACCCTGAAAATGAATGGGGTTGTAAAGCAAACAGTATACATGCGTTTATAGGGCACGTACGTTTTATTTCAAAGAAGAAATGTGTTATAACGGGTAACGTCTCATTCTTAAAATTATGTAAAGACACATACAATATCTTGTAGTCGTGTATCTAAATAATGCTGGGGTGGGCTAATATCGAAACGGAAACGTCAGGAAGCAAGTAAAAAATTCCAAGAATCATATATAATTTAAAGTAATCAATGTCAGGATAAAACAAGCATGAACGACTAACACGCGCTTGGTATATTTGTCGTAATGATCAAACCAACTACTGCCTAATTGGTATCCTCTGTTTTAATTAGCTCCTATGTCAATAACATCATCTGAGAAAACCCGAATTACCACGTCATCTTGGGTTCTTAATATCTCATCAAACGCAATGATAGTTCGTGACACCAATTAAGGTGGTAATTGTGCATGTTTACAACGAGTAATTTGTTGCCATTTACATTTTTAAGTTAAGGTAGAGTATTACTTTGCTGTTTATAAGTGTGTTGTTTGGTTTGTTGACATTTCTTCTAACGCAATAATGGTTAGTACACTAATTAAGGTATTATGTACCGGTATTTGTGCATTTTATTACCTCCTGAAATAGTTGACTGAAACTGGACTTTCAGGCTTAGTCATGCTCTTACTTTGTCAATGTTTAACAAATAACCAAGTACTGTTCTAACACATTCCTGCATAAAAATGTAAACATGTTACAAGGCAAAATTAACATCGTACTCAGTGATATTAAGCAATTTAGTATAACGAGTGTTCCTGTGAAAACAATGCTCACACAAGTAACATTAATGAACCTAATGCTATTAACGTTCAAGCTAATGAAAGACATGTTTTATATAAGGCGCTTTTGATCGCGGTTGTTGCTCAAATGCTTTGTAAATTAATGGACTTGCTAACTATGTTAACGAATGCTTTGGAAGAACTATTAGTTGACCTCGGTCCAAACGCAGTCATTAAGCAAACTAATGAAATTGTACTCCGTATCATTTGTATTGTTTTTAGACTTAATGAAAATAATGGGTTTTGCAATACACCATTCGTTAGTGTTAAATAGAACTTTTATCACTGTGCGCTTTTAGTACGGTACCATATATTATCATTATATCGTTTCTCATCGCGTCAAAACCAATGGGGGATATTAGTTAGTAATCTCCCCTTACTACTCTCTAAAATTTCGCGGATTACTCTGCTTTTATCCCTGTTTTGTTTGTTGTGCATGGAAGTAATTAGGCTGAAATATTTGCAACATTAATAATCAGATTAAATAACCAGTTTGGCTACATGTTGTTTACACACCATGGTATATAAATTATGACGGCCTTAACATATTAGGTAATACAGAAGTGAGAAATTTCATATCTAAAATCAGGGATATTTCTGTGAGAAACAAGGATAAAGTCCGAGGATCTAAACTAGTTAGGACCACTGTGCTAATTGGTCTACCTCAGGCTTTATCTTACAAAGGAGATAATGTATATGCCACTAATGTCTCTCATTACTCATGTAAGTGTAATGTAGAGTTTTTAAACGATGTCAGGATGTATTTGTTAAGAAGTTGTTTTAAGAATAAATGCAATTTTATAATCCAGGTCAAATCGTGTAAGTATTTAAGTCTAAATATTGCTGGACTTGCTCTTACAGCTTGACAAATTGGACTTTCGACATTTTGACAACTGAAATCTGGATATTCAGCGGTTAATTTCATTTTACCGTTCAGTTGTGTGTTGGGCATTGTGCCGAGTAATTGCGATCTGTGTTTTTATGTTTTCTGTGCCTGGTTGTTTCGGTTGAGTGCTGCCTTCCCTATCCGAATTTTACTATCTTTTTATCATCCGGGTCAAAGCTTGTAAGTATATAAGTCTGAATAATCCTGGACAGGTTTTGCAATAGCAATTTTGACTATTTAATGCCAAGGTAAATAAGAAACATCGCTATAAACTTGTACAATAGAGCATGTTGTAACTTTTTATCATGTTTTCTTTTTCGATTTTTTGTGACTTAAGATATTTTGGTTGTCTCACATGTTCGGCTATATGTACATCTAACGGAACTCTCAATCGAGTGTTTCGAAATTCGCGGTGAAAACGTTTTACTTATAATAAACACAATGGCCTGTGCAAAATGACCAGACATTACCATAAGTGTGATTTTTAAGAAGGCATAGAAAGAACATCCTCTTAGTGTAGTAACATTTTATAGACTAAAATAAGTGAAAAATTGAAAAGGAAATACCAGGTGCATATAGATAAAGTAAACGACACATAACGATTTATTACATGCAGATTTGAATGCATCAATTGCCATAGTATATGGCCGCGTCAGCACTAGTTACGTTTTAAAAGTAAATATACACTTTTATCTAATAATTACACCAGGATATTTCTTTTCATTACGGTAGTATTATCAACTCCGAATATGTCGAAAGAGACAAGCGTGAAAGCGAATGGTTAATTGTTGAGACAAGCCTCCACTTGTAGATACGTTTGGTAAAAATAATGAAGACATTCTTGCTGGAGGCATTTCCAGTATTAGAAGTTTCAAGTGGCGTCCCACTTTAAATCATTAGGAAGTTTGTCAGTGATGTCGATCATATAGTGATGTACTGCTAGGATGTATTGGATTAATTTGATTCTGAACAAGTGGTTAGGACGGACGATATGGTGCGTTAAGCTAACGGAGACTTAGCTAACTATGCCACTAAATAATTGAGTGTGCTCTTACACATTTTCAACATCGATTATGGTTGTTACATGTAGTATTCGTTATGTCATGTGAATGATTTATAATGTCATTTGGCAAATTATATATTTTTGATTTAATTGAATACAATTGATTGATAAAGTTAATTAATTATAGTGAAGATGTCAGTGGTACACTGGTTTTTTTAATTATGTCAAATGCACGGTTACATTCAGTCTTAAAAACGGTCACACTATGTATATCACTCATCTGGTTATATTTATTAGGAAACTGAAACGATTATACTTACTTTATCCTAGTAGGCTACTGCTTCTTTTTTTATTAGTATTTGTTCCGTCTATATTTGTCATTGACAACAACACGATTATGTAGAAAGATTTTGTATTGATATTGTGATCGGGGGTCATCTTTGACCTATTTCACAATTTGATGTATTGCCATATGCTTGATGTTCCAAATAAATCTTGGTCCTGTTTTTATTGAGTTAGCAGGTGTTTTGAATTTTGAGTACACATTCCCACTGACAGAGATTACCTCATGATATTACACTAACCAGTCCAATAAATATCCACATGGAACCAAAAAGATAATATTAAGTCAGACAGGAAAGGCATCACTGAGCTTAACCAGCCGAGCACAGAAAACATGAAAAAAAAACAAGGTACAATGCCCACTTGAACCAGTCGAGCACAGAAAACATAAAAACATAAAAGGCACAATGCCAAACTAAACAAGTTATAATCTGCACAAGTCCAAGCTGTCAAAAAGCTGAATGAACTAGTGTCAGCAACCAAAAAGCTGAATGCCCTATAGCTGAATGATCTAGTTCCAACAGTAAAACCTCTTGAAAGACCTATTTTTAGCTGTTAGAAGTCCTAAAAAGTAGATCAAACAGTAATAAAAATATGAATTACCTAGTTTCAGCAACATAAAAAGCTTATCAATTTGGGAGATAGTTATCCTTTGATGTACCAAGACCTATACCTCTTCTGAGTATCCAATCACTATCTAAGAATTTTGTAAACACATTTCTTTTTCCAATGTTCTATATCAATAAATTTAACTAGACCTGCAATTATAATTTTACCACATACCATTATACTATAATAATTTATGTTTTACTACAATGAAAACACCTTGTACCACATCAAAATAATTTCACTATATAAATACATTTTTAAAACACATATAATTATATGTTTTTTATTAAATATACGATGTATAGTTTACATATTTACAATTATACCCCCAAAAATTACATGCTGCAACGTTTGACGCGCACTTATATAATTGAATACCGCAGAAAAATGCGACTTGAGACCCTTATTTGGAATTTCGGTTCTAAAAACATAGTCTTGCGCAACTAAATACTAAAATGGCATTTATGCCAATAGCACTTAGTCGAGAGAGAGAGATACCGATTATTTTGACCCAGGTTATCTATTCTTTCCCAAGATTATACATGTGTATTGGAATATAGTTTTTGCGGAATGTAAGTGGCTTCAAGGTCAATACATTAATGTCATCGCAAATTGTTGTATTGACATAATCTCATTGAGACAAAATCGCAGTAAGTGAATATGTAAATTCTTATCGAACGCCATTTAACATTTTGTTCCGCGGCGTTTTTGAAACACACATACTAAGGTAGCCAAAATGAACGTGTATAGTAAATCTAAATTATTATACACTATGTATATAGCCCTTTTTATGTATATACACGTTCAAAAGTACTGAACAGTCACGATTAAGACATGGTTTAAACAATATACAAAGATTATACGACTGTTGACACATTTATAAAAACTAAAGACTAAAGCATCGTCTTCCTAAAAGTAACGTACATGCGTGCTCTGTAATTGTATTGAGAATGAATATCATTTTCTCGTAATTCGTGAATTTTACCGAGATATTCGCAGAAAATCCATCGTGGAGCCGATTTTAATTAGACTGGTTTAGAGTATGTGACTAAACGCGTAGGTATTGGTACAAGAAACACGCATAGAAAATATTCTGTGTTCGGCCTGAGGTGGATTTAATTTTTGATAATAATCAGGACTTTAATAAAACTACTAGTACTGAATATATATTGTACGCACGAAACGTAAGCATTTGTTGTCTGATAGTCAGTATTTATTGCCTGATATGTCACCAAGTAATGCCCGCTACGTCACCATTTATGGCCTAATACGCCACCAATTGTAAATTATTTGAAACAAGCACCGACCAATACAATGCCAGTACAATATATTTCCCAAGACGAACATATCGAAAATCCTCAACAGAAATATCTAATCTTAGCAATACATTTAGAATAGAAGTCACGTGAACGAAAAGAAAAAATTGCTGTACTTTAATATTACGACATGTCTGCATGTACGTTAATATGATGTCACTTTATTCCATGTATTCCTCCACGTTCTTCAATTTCATTCCCACAATGCACTTAAGGTTGTAGTTTAATGAATATTATAGTTAGATTGATTTATTTTATTTCTGGTATCCCTCTGTGTTTTTTAATTCGTTTGGCTCATTGCACTTGTGATTATAGTCTGGTTCCCGTTTCCTAATCTAACATTACATTAGATTTACAGCGTAGATTGTCAAATCGGGAACCCAGATATTTTGGTTATAGTTGAAACGTGCGTTTATATGGTGTTACTCATTTCCCGTTCCCATACACTTTTCAATTTGCTAAGAGCGGTTCATGGCAATTGCATTTTGACGAGTAATCTCTACTAAAATGCACGCGTGTCGCATAACTAAATTGCAATCAACGAACGTATTTGTATTTTCGATATATCATATGGAAGGTCATGTTATTCGCAATATTGGTTTCCGTTTACCAATAATTCTAGAATCAGTGCATTATCACATCTAGAAATTGTCCTGGAAATATCACTATCAAGCCAGTTAAGCATACTAGCTTAATTATACTTTAGTTTATCATCGCTGGTTAGTCAAAACCTCGTATCTCACGGTGATAAAACTTTTTAGGAGAGTCAACAATATAATATTTAGTCGGACAGGAATTGCAGCACTCAACTCCATCAGCCGAGCACAGAAAACATACAATGCACACTGTCCAACACACAACCGAACGCCCAAGTCTCAGATTTTAAAAAAGTTGAATGAACTAGGTTCAGCTATCAAAAAGTTGAATGCCCATGCTAGTCCGGCAGAACTTGGACTGGACCGTGCAATGTCTTCTATACAAAATGTTTTTGCATTTTCATGTTCTCCTGACAATACCATAACATAATCCGGATGATGCCACCTTGTCATCATTGAGCAATTCTCACAATGAGGCCCCGAAGGGGTACATGCATGTTCACAAATTAGGCAGTATAAGTACATTATCGTTTAGTCAAACATGAAGCAATACACCTTAAATGTTAATAATATTGTATTAAATAATGCGTTGCATCAATATATACAGCCTTGGTAATAGTAACATGTGAAAATGAGGCCCTGTTGGCTGTTTACGTCTTATATGAGGCCCGTTTTTAGCCAAAAATATTAATTAAACCAGTCAAAGACACATGGTACCATATTTTTCATTATATTGATACGTAATATTGAATTCAGTATCATTGGCAATTATCAACAACCTATCTTGCATGAATTAATATTTTATTTCATTAAATTGAGGCCTTATCAAGGGTAAATCCAAATGTAGAAAAATGAATGAAATTTAAAAAATCGACGTCAAGATATCTTTTTTATTCTATTATACTTTAAGGAATGCAATTGTAACGGTAACATATATTGTTATGGTCGTGTGATCTAAATATTCGTGTGCCTCATTTTGAAAAAGTAAAATTTAGCAGTGAGGCCCTGCATGCGTGTTAAACTAGAAATAAGACAAAAATGGTAAAT
The DNA here is from genome assembly GCA_947247005.1 of Spisula solida. Classification (NCBI taxonomy): domain Eukaryota; kingdom Metazoa; phylum Mollusca; class Bivalvia; order Venerida; family Mactridae; genus Spisula; species Spisula solida. The sequence continues at coordinate 5,296,039 of OX365956.1, read as the reverse complement.
TTTCAATATTCAATTATCCATTTCAACATATCAAACAATAGATCGTAATGTTTAATTAAATTAAAGTATTGTTAAGAATACATAACTTAATAATACAAATGTATATAGAAATAAAACCATCAACTGAGGCCCGGAATGGATCAATATAATACGGAGTTCTGTCTTATCAAAGCACTTACGGATATCTGAAACTTACGCTCAAATTAAAATTCCTTATACTGATCTTACTACAAACTACAAATAGGGGATAGATTTTGTTTGTAGAAGTTCATTAACGAAAAATCGTTACCACACTGTGTAGTAGTTAAATAATTATAATGAATTTAAATTTGGACGTAAGTTTGAGAATTTCGTTAGTGCTTTGATGAAACAGTACAAGATAAGTTTCATTTTGCATACTAGTATCATGCAAATGGTAGCAAAGCTTGATTAATCTAAAATATATTTTAAGAAGGATCGGGATATTTTCACTTCTGAAGTTATCATCAATTTGGATATTCAATCTGCATTTTCCTTTCACACAATATGCTGCCATGTTATTACCACTGGCAACAAGGCCCTATAAGGCACTCACCACCATCATCAAGGTCAGTGATAATATGCCCTACCCAGATGTTATCCTTACCACAGCAGAGTACAACCGTTTTATGCCAAATGCCTCGCCGCTATTAACTACAGACATTCCCAGCCATATTGGGTTCTCACAACAATGGTGTACATCTCTTTGATGTACTCGTCATCATCAAGTACAACCTATTTTAACATCAGGATGTACAAGATCCTTTTGGAATGCCAATCACAATTAAGTTAAATAAGTTCAAGCTGTTTTGGGTAAAAATCATCACAACCTACTATATTTTGAACACTCCCTTATGTGTACATATGACCACGAAACGAAGTACAGTCACTGAAAGCCATGTGTAACTCATTATCTCAGAGTGCAACCACCCAATGCCCCATTGAATACTCTCTAGTCACTACCATCGTTTACTGCAAGTGAATATGAATACCAGATTTATGTGGCCCCATTTTCATGCGTTCAAATGCGCAATGCATAGTGTTGCAGCCACCGGGGCGCAGGTGCATCCTCTATTATCGCAGATACAACATAATCTGACAGAAGGAGAGAAAGTCCCACGGGCTTAGTTCCAGGCATGTCCGGTGCTGCAGGAGTGCGTCAACCATTTTTTAAAAGACAGCCTGGTTCTATAATGTACCCGGTGTATAGCTTCCCGGCACCTTTATATTACATCCCTTACCGGCATACATAGCGGGAACTACCACAAATAGAAATTTTGAAATGTCCAGTTCCCATGCCGGGAATTGATCCCGCGACCTCTGTATTGACAGCCCAGTACATTACCAGGAGACGATCGCCTATATATTACTCGAAGCTCTATTAATGGCGAACTCGCCAACTTACTAAGTAAATCCATTCAAATCCCATAGAATAAATCACATGCATATTCCATCATCACATGAATCCAAGCACAACTGAGTGCAATATTGTATTGTAAACAGCCACATAACTAACGTTGATTAATGGGTTATGTCACTGTTGAGTACTGCCTTCCCTGACAAATATGTTAATGTCTTTTGAAGTCCCAACATAACCTTGAATGGGTGTGTCAGTCAATGTTTTAGTACTTAAAGTCCAATGCATCTAATGCTTGCAGTGGTATGTAGAGCCAGGAATGTTCGTTACCGACATTGGCAATTCAATTTAAATATACGGTTTGAACTGATGGTGGGTGCCTTACAGAACTGAATATACTGTATAGCTTTAAACTGTGTTGTGTACATGTACCCCACCTATTCATGAATGGCTGCAGTAGACATTGGGAAAAAAGTCATACTTGGTGGTGGCGTTGAGTTTGAAATGGTGATCGGAATGACAGTACGTAGTCACTAGGCCGTCATTTGAACCTGATATAGCTTGGACTTAATTAATTGGAGGGGTGTTTTGTAGCTGTATTGTTAAATATGTCATGCTTTGTTGTTTCTGATGAGTGCAGTCTACCCTGCCCGACTAGTATTATCCTTTTTAAATTCCATAAAGGTATTCACACGGCAGTAGTTGGTGATGGTGAAGATCACTTTCAGTTACCAGCCACATGCATTGATATCTCACATAACTTTTATTCATCAAGTCGTAATTAAATTTACCGTTATCCAGGCTTCAATGTCATGCCATGCAATTCAAGTTGTTTATACTTATCTAAGCCACTTGCTTATAGGCTTGATACGACACATAGATACTTCATTTTTGATTGTCAATACATGTGTAATGAAATGGTAACACTTTATTCTGATAATAGTCTCATTTTTTATAGTTCAACACACAAGCAGGGCCTCATTTCCCTATTTAAATTTTTCAGAACGTGGTACTTCCATAACTTAAAAATACCAAGTCTTATATAACTTCCAGTTATGATCATTACAAAGTTTCTTCCTTAAAATATAAGAGAAATAAAAACATATTTGAAATATTACATCCTTTTTCATGAATTAACTCTTATCAGGGCCTCAATTTTCATTAAAACATGTTAAGCAAAGCATTGCAGGTTCCTTATACTTAACAATCCCATCGAATATACTATTAATTAGCAATATAAGTACATATTTACTTTACATTTATTCATTTATTTATTCAATTAATATTTTTGTGTAATACCGGGCCTCATGTTAGGCTTAAACAACAAATGGGGCCGCATTTCCACATTTTATTATAACACAGTTTGTACATATCGATGTAACGCATTATCAAACACAATAAAGTTGCATTTAATGTGTTTTAATTCACATTTGATTGAATAGTTATGTATGTATAGTGATTAATTCGAGAAAAAACATGTACCCCTTTGGGGCCTCATTGTGAGAAATGCTCAATGATGACAAGGTGGCATCATCTGGATTCTGTTTAAGTATAGTCCAGAGAACAAGAAAATACAAAAACATTTTGTATAGAAGACATTGCACGGTTACCCCAAAATTAGCCGTTTATCTGCCGGACTATGCTGAATGACCTATAAAAACATACAAGGCACAAGTCGTTGTAACACAAACGAGGTTTTGACTACCATATGATATTGATGGTCCTTGCAAATTGGTTTTGTAAAACTGGGATACTATCAACAAATAATATCTTCTACAAAGCGAATTATTAGAAAACTTAAGTTTCTTAAAATCTTAAAATTTCCTTTAGTGTATCAGGAAAATCAAGATCATCATTGTTTACATTGTTTAGAAGCTACGATAGCCACAAAGAAAACAAGCGTTAATATTTCTTTAGTATTGTTTCGTGGAAAATATGTGCCGCTAATTATTTAGCTTAAGTCAAAACATTTAACTTTGCCCTTAGCTTTGTTCGGTTCGCAGTTGGTCTTTAAAAACACATGTTAGACCTTACTTTACATGTACCACATGTAAATAAAATGCAGGTAGATTAATTTTTGGTTTCGTGCAAAAACTTATTACAAACGGACTGCTGTAAGACTTTAAATAGATTAGATCTATAGCAGAGGCTGGATAAGTAAAAAGATATTAAGTCAGACAGGGAAGCCAACACTTAACTTAACCGGTCGAGCACAGAAAACATAACAAAAACATACAAGGCATAGTGCACAACATACAAATGAATGAGTAAATGATCCGCTGTCGCAGCTGTCGAAAAGCCGAATGAACTAGTTAAGCAATCAGCGCTTTAGAGACTTGTTTTATAAGGCGCTATATAAATAGTTTTTCAATTCAATAAAAAAGCTGAATGCCCAAGCTGAATGACCCAGTTTCAACAGTAAAACTACTTTAATACCTACGTAAGTCAATGTTACTGTTATTGAAACATTATTTCCTTATTTCCCCAAATAGCAACATTCAAATGTAAAGTAGATGCAAAATCTGCCATATGTATTGACTTTGGTCTGTAGTTACAGATTTAGACATTTTATCCGAGACAATTGCAGTAACCAAATACATTAACGCTAGGGCAACAAACAACAATGTAACATGCGCAAGTCTAGTTTGTTTACTGTCTAGGTCAAGTATCGGATGGTTGTGGATATGCATTTAGCTATTATTGATAATGTTGTGGATTTCTATGACAAAACAAAGGTTTGAAACATGCCATGGATATGATGGAGTAACATGAAAGGCCGATACAAAAGTTGGATACTAAGTATATCAGTTGCAAGTCAAGTATTTGTAAAGGTATTGTTGATTCTAATGAGACTTGTTAGCTTCACAGACCATCGAGGAAACTGGTTTGGACAACAAACCATTGGAGGAAACTGTTAACTAGTTTGCCAAAAAGACCGTCGTATATGGCTGAATAAATGTCGTAAAAAGTGCATAAAAATCGATGAAAACAAACGTAAATATATTCATTGCGTACTCATTTCAAATCAAAGTACGAATGTCCTGTAAAAGTCCCAGTTTCCTTCACATGACAATCTGTGCTCAATGTTGAATGTTTTCAGCCCTAGGAAAGTGTGTCAGAGACAGTAAAATTAACAGATTAAGGTTGTTTAATGGAATGTAAGCCAGTTTAAAACCAAACTTGACGTCTTTGCGACACGTTCAACAGATAATGTTCAGTCTTGCGTTCCATTAATGGCACCTCGCGGCGGGGAGATTGACACGGTTCTGAAGAAGGAAGCTATCGATGCCGGGGAAATAATGATACGACACATTTAAAAGGGGATTTATTATGCCGAAAAGTTCTCCAATTCAGAGAGGAGCGTGTATCAATAATGGAAGAGACATTTGCGATGTCAATATCTAATGAGTTCCTGAAAATTCATTCCTGGGGATATAGAACAATTTGTTTACCTTTGTTAATTAATTTGTTTGTCACCCTAAACAAGTATATACATCCTTTGTATCAAGTTTAATGTCCCAAATGTGACTAAACCATAATTGAAGAAGAAAAGCACGTATTTTAAATGGTATTGATTTGGTATGTGGTGATACGCGATATTATGAAAACATATTTTGATTATTACAAAGATATTAGATTGTATTTTGAATATTTTATGCTCTCCACGGGCGGTTAATATCGTTTAGATTGGTTTATTGTCTTAACACTAATGTTTTAAATGCAATCAAGGATTATTGCCAAATTAACTTTCAATTAAATATATCCTAAACTTAATTAATAACAGTTTTATATAGATTCGCGTCTTTAATTTAGCATTAAAAATGAAATTAATTTCAATGGTATGAAAGCTATGTGCTTATATTTCCTTGGAATTGATTCTATATTAGACCATTTTATCGGCAAAAGACAAAGAGAATTATAGTCCAAAAATTTAGTACAAATTTACTGTATGTATAATTATAATAAGTGCCTTTTTCGTCTACAACAACGCTTTACATATAGTAAATTTGTACTATTTTTTCTGGACTTTAATTAAAATAACGGAATTTATAATATGACGCAAGTTTCATAATTTGATGGGTATATAATTTGACCAAAGTTTTAATTTGACTGTTTATAATTAGACGTAAGTTTTAATAACTGACGGGTGTTTTAATTGGACGGGTTTCATAATTTGACTTGAGTTTTAATTTGACGGGTTTTAGAATTTGTTGGAGTTTCAATTTGACGTGTTTTATCATTAAACGGAAGTTTCAATCTGACGGGTTTCAAAATTAGTTATAGGTTTTTAATTGACGGGCGTGAATGATTCGTATACGCTTACATGCATTTATGTACCAAAACATTTTAGTTAAATGATAGTAAACTCGATCACTCATATGTTACTGTAAATAAGTGTCTATAACCCTCTTTGAATCATAGGCACATGGTTGCAAATTATCTGAGTGTACCCTATATAGAAAGAAGGTTGTGCAGCGGCCATGTTTAACCACAACGGATATGACGTTGCGCAAGCTGGTACCCAGATTTTCTACTGTTGTCACAGCAAATACGGACACCAGACGCCAGTGCCTCCCCTTATTATTTAGTATCGGGGACTGAGTTAGTAATTAGTAAAGTATCTATGGAGTAATGGTTAAAGGAAAAGTAAAAATATAATGATAAATCGGGCTTGGAAGGCAGCACTCAACTTAACCAGCCGAGCACAGAAAACATAAAAACATACAAGGCACAATGACCAAACACAATCGATCGAGAAAATGATTCGCCCAAGTCAAAGCTGTCACAAAGCTAAATGAACTAGTTTCAGCAATCAAAAAGCTGAATGCCTAATCTGAATGACCTAGTTTCAACAGTAAAACGGATGACACCCGTACCAGTTATAGCTATCTGAAGTCCTAAAAGGTAAGTGATGATTCAGCAATAGCACTCAATCAAACAACAGCACAGACGTGCATTAATCATCCCCCGACATTTCGTGCTTGTTCTTTTAGATCGTTATCGTATCTTCAACTAACGAACATAGGTATATAACGTTACAGACTTGGAAGTTTGTATTTCGTGTATACATAATGTGTAGACAGATAAGTATTTAAGTGCCACGTGACGTTTCGTAATTAATTACCTAGCGGATAGCATCGAATATTCGTGATGCGATGCTCTGATTTGTTTGTGTTGGTTTCATCCATATACAGCTATTCGACCTTATCAGTTACTCTGAAATGCATCATCCCTCATTATCGTGTTCGTCAGCAAGTAGTTGGCAAACTCTCAACTTGTGGAGGACATGGCTGCAATGCCATCGTGACCGAACGAGTTCTGGAATAGAAGCCGTGCCATCCGGGTACCTGTCTAATACCAAATATACCAAATGCGGTATCGGACGTGTAATGTTCTGAAACAGTACTAGTCAAGTTGTTGAAACTAGTTTATTCGAGTACTGAAACTAGTTCATTCAGCTTTTCGCCAGCTTGGACTTGGGTGGATCATTTACTTGTCCAGTTGGGCATTGTCCCTTGTATGTGTTTTTATGTTTTCTTTGCTTGGTTGGTTAAGTTGAGTGCTGCCTTCCCTGTTCGACTGATTATTATCTTTTTCCACGGAGCTGATTTTTTCGGCGCGTAACGAAAAATGTTTCCATGAAGCCGAACACAGACGCGCTTTTTGTAAAAATGCGACTTCAAGGCGGTAGCAAACGATTCAATTGCATTTTTGCCTAGCCCATTTGCAAGATCGGTGGTGGAGGCGATTTATGGTGAGATAAAAATGTATTACTCAAAGAGACAGGGATACTTCTCGTCAACATGTAACATGGAACACTTAAATTCATGTCATTTAAGATATGTGTCATCAATGGAACAATACTAAAGTCGACGTCAATTCATACCTAAAATACCATTTTACGCACGTACATGCGTAATTTATACGCTACTCGAAGTTTTAAAAGATTAAAGCGTTTTCTCACCAACAACAGCAAGGACAATATTTGCACGAATATTTTTCCCATGTAAACATGATGCTATCGATTTCGAAGTGCTACAATCGTCGCAAGATTGTTATATCAAGTAGAAAATGTCAATTAAATTAGATTACCCAGATTACATCTTTAATTCTACCACTCACGACACGAGCTTTTATAGAATTCACGTGGTCACATGACAGCATTCACGTGGTTACATGACAAAATTCACGAGGTCACATGGTAGGCGAACTTAAGGAATGAATTGTTTTGGCCAGCAGAATGTGTGGCTTTTGTATATCAAGATCATGTCCTTTGGATTTTCATAGTCATTTTTTCTTGAAGAAACGATTTACTATTCAGTTTGCCTTTCCAGGACAACAACCTCTGAACAGCATCCAGACTTTGTGATTCCCAATGGGTGCTGCTCTATATATTTTTAGTGTTTGCACGACTTTTTCGACCAATAAACAGGCTTGATTTCCGTCGTCTAATCCCTGAAGAACGTTCGATTTTTCATAGTAATGCGTCTTTATCAAGAAGTAATAGGCCTTTTCGACTGGGCTGTTTCGTGAAGCAAGTTTAAGCCTGGTTCCCGTCCCCACAATTACAGCTCTACTACAGTAATAGACATGTAAAATTAGAACGGGAACCAGACTGTAACCTGCTCCACAAAACAGCCCAGTCGAAAAGGCCTATTATAGTTCAATTTTGAACTCTGAGCCATGACCTATCGGACTAGTCCATTTTGGCGGGTAGACCATAGTTTATTACGTTCGAATGTCATTATTTAATGATGTGATTCTTACATATATCTGTTTGTTATCGAATTACCGTTTAGTGCAGTCGGCAACGTTCAGGATTTCTAACCCGAAGTTTGGTTGTTCAAATTCCCAATTCGCTCATATTTTTAATTCATTATTTTATTTCATTTAAAAAGTATAGTTTCTTTTTTTTAATTATTCCATGAAAATGTGTTGATTCAATTTATTTTTCATTTTCACTTATAGCAATCGTATCCATGTTCCGAGTTTACTGACTACCTGTATTACGTTGATTAGCCGTCATAACATTCTACAATACACATGCAAGATCTAAAAATATTTTGAAGCATGTAACAAATATGGCTTGTCACATACTGTTATAACACGGATATTGCAAGTTATGTGCATTTATAAATTAAAAAATGTGTAATTATAAATTAAAAAAAGAAAAATATATGTTTTTGGTGAGATTCGAACTTGCCCTGGTCAGACAAAATTTATTTTACAATGTATCAAGCGCTATACCGTCACAACCATTCAGACACGTCGGATAGCTGGCCTTAATTATATTACTTATATTTTCCATTAAACCTATACCAACCTATATCGATTAATGGTTAAAACTTTAAAAGTGCAGTCACGGCTCAATGCTCGAAATCGAACTATATGTAGTCACTGCACATGCTCACGTAGACCGCGCCTCTTCGTGAAGTTCGTGCAAGCGATAGCGTGTGGTTTGAACAATGAACTATAAATGGGTGGTATCAGTAAAGAAAACAAAACATCTTACACGCATTCTATTGTCGGACACCCCCTCATAAAGTGTGGCCGTCCATTTGACCATTAACCGAGATTATTTCGTTCCCATTTTCAATGCGCTGACCAATGTAGAGGCACGAAAAACTCGTGTCTCTTGTGGTGGTTTTAATAATTGTCGGTTAGAGTAAAACGTTTTCTGTTTTCTTCAAGATTATAAACCACGCTTCGCTATCGCTTGCTAAGGTTTAAATCTGTGAAGAAAACATTTAATAAATACATAGGTATTGCCGCAGTGAGGTTATACAGTGTTGCTGTATCAGTGTAGCAATACCATGTGACTTTTGACTACAGTTACAAGAAGAAATTTGTAAACATTGGAAAATAAAAAAGCCATACGTGTTTTATTTCTTCATCGATTTCAATGAAATATACGCCACGCTAAGGGGACAATTATTTGCTTTCCTTCAATTATGAAATCTTTTTGAGTGGCTGTTCCTTTTTGTCCATTACCCTGTGAAACCATGGAACGTGTAGGTGTCGCAGGGTAATGGAAAAATCGGTAAGGCTGCTGATAATGATCTTATTTGTCATGGAAAGCAAATAATTCTTCCCTTAGCGTGGCGTATATTTTATAGAAATCGTTGAAGAAATAAAATACTTATGGTTATTTTATATTTCAATGTTTACATATTTCTTCTTGCAACTGTAGCCAAAAGTCACGTGGTATTGCTACACTGTGTATCTCGCAGCGGAAAATAACTTTTTAAAGCATTTTACAAGGACCAGCACATTGACCGAGTTTCTTAAATTATTGCATTTCATAGTGCCGGGTTTTATGAAAGCAGAAGTTATCAGGTTTTCATGTCAACTCCGGAGTATTTGTCATCAAAATTGAGTGTAAATGCAAATTTATCGCTGACTTTACGTAATAAGTTTCGTCTAGACACCTCGTCAAAGATATTTGTAATGATTTTTAAAGGATATTCCGCAGTACCGGTAATTTGCTTGAAACTGTTTTGGGCAGGAACTTAGACTTTTGTCATATTGAAAGAAGACCCGAAGCAAAAGACGGCGTAAAATTGCATACATCGTTGTTCGTATAAAACCTTTTAAGTATTTATAAGTATAATATAAACTGGTATTTATTATTTATGTCTTTTAACAGTAATACTGGGTCGTGTCATATATGCGTTTACAGAAGTTCGTAGCGAATTCATGGTTGTTATTACGTATTTTGTTCATTTATTTTCGTCAACGATGTGCGCCTGGGATGGCATTCAATATTGATCTTACTTGACTTAAGGATAAGGACAACCAATCAGATCACACCATATTAAACTCTTGGTCAGTAATAGCCGATATGATTGGCTATCCTTATCGTCCAAATTAAATAAGATCAATATGGAATACCACCTCTGATTATTTTCTCCTAGTTTCAAATATACAAATATAGTAGTATATAAATATCACATGGTGTGCGCTCGACCAATCAAAACGTTTAGATTTCTCGTGAATAGTAATGAGGTGGAATAATTGCAATATACGTATAAATGAATGTAAATCAACAGTTTCTGATATTGAAAATAGCAACAACTTTGGCATGCGTGATTTTAAAGACACTATTGATACGGTTGTTCTTTCTACAACTAGTTGGCTTAAAATTTGAAATATGCATCACAAGGCGCCTCTAATGAGCCCATTTTAATGAAACTCGGAAAAGGTCATGTTGACCAAACTGAAAAAGCTTGTTTTTTTCGGAAGTAAAGAGCAGTACAAATGTTTTCAGACAGTTTTTTTCTTGTTTTCTCAAAATATCGATTTTGTACTTCTCTTTGACCTTCTCATTCTAGGCCAGCAAACTTGGTATTTTTAAGGTGAAAATGGGCATAACGCGTCTATAAAAACTGATACTAGTAATTATTTTCTGCTATGTTTGGTGGCTTTTGTAACCGGTAGGCTACATTAATCGTGCGTGTTACGTTCGTAGAATCCCGATATATTGCTTACTATCTCGTTTATATAAAAGTACAATAAATCACGTTTAGGCCGACAATGACTTCCTGGAGTGACATGGTTTCTTAAGATTAATTCCCATCCGCCATGTAATAATTTCACCTTGTGTCCTACTTAACGTGTCAACAAATAAAGTTTCCACTTCATCTCCTTCCGACAACCTTCGGGCAGAAAGCCATACGCTACTCTTCATCGTAAAATTTCTGTTAATTGAAACAAGGAATGTCGCCATAGGAAACATACGTGTCTTGTTAAGCGGACATTACCAGCTTCCTTTGAATCAGACGGTTATATCTATGTGTAACACATATCCGTCTACCTAAATATCTAATGACTGGCTAGTCATAATCATTACTTCAATATACATGTATAGCCATATATATATATGTCTGCAGAATGGCATGCAGTGTGTTTTATGTTTCAATTCCGTATCATGTCATTGTTTTAATTTACATGTTGTTATATGATATGCTGGCTCTTATGATGTCCATATATCTAATTAATAAGCTTTATAGTGATTAATTATAAATTTAATTGATTAAGTATTTTGATTTATACCTACCTTTTATTGTAAATTCTATACATATCGGTTTCGCACATCCTTTCACTGAAACTCTTTTATGAAATTCCCCAATTATATATACAATTATGATATTGTGAACGTCATATGGGCCAAATTGCCATTATGCTATTTCCATTTTATGTACTAGTGTTCTTGTTCAACTGTTTATTGTTGAGGATCTCATGGAAGATTGCCATTTAATTTAATTGTAAAATGAGTTTCCTCGTAAAATAAAGTCTTTATTATTATTATTATGTTTAATTCTGAACTATGGCATCTACGTATGGTTCTATTCCATCAACTTTACGCCATTTTGTTCGATACATGTTCCGGTTTTTACGCACTCCGGTAACACCATGTCCATGAATTGTGTATTGACAGCGGCTCTATAGGATATTACAACAAGAGTTGTGTTCTATCTATAGAATCAAACAACAGCACTTGTGTTTCGAGATCTATAGGATGTTACAACAGCAGTTGTGTCTCGACGACATCTCTATAGAATGTTACAGCAGGAGTTGTGTCTCGACGACATCTCTATAGAATGTTACAGCAGGAGTTGTATCTCGACGACATCTCTATAGGATGTTACAACATGAGTTGTGTCTTAACGACATCTCTATAGAATGTTACAGCAGGAGTTGTGTCTCGACGACATCTCTATAGGATGTTACAACATGAGTTGTGTCTTAACGACATCTCTATAGAATGTTACAGCAGGAGTTGTGTCTTAACGACATCTCTATAGTATGTTACAACAGGAGTTGTGTCTCGACGACATCTCTATAAGATGTTACAACAGGAGTTGTGTCTCGACGACATCTCTATAGAATGTTACAACAGGAGTTGTGTCTCGACGACATCTCTATAGAATGTTACAGCAGGAGTTGTGTCTCGACGACATCTCTATAAGATGTTACAACAGGAGTTGTGTCTCGACGACATCTCTATAGAATGTTACAACAGGAGTTGTGTCTCGACGATAGCTCTATAGGATGTTACAACATGAGTTGTGTCTCGACAACATCTCTATAGAATGTTACAGCAGGAGTTGTGTCTCGACGACATCTCTATAGAATGTTACAACAGGAGTTGTGTCTCGACGATAGCTCTATAGGATGTTACAGCAGGAGTTGTGTCTCGACGATAGCTCTATCGGATGTTACAACAGGAGTTGTGTATCGACGACAGCTCTATAGGATGTTACAACATGAGTTGTGTATCGACGACAGCTCTATAGGATGTTACAACATGAGTTGTGTATCGACGATAGCTCTATAGGACGTTACAACAGGAGTTGTGTCTCAACGACATCTCTATAGTATGTTACAACATGAGTTGTGTCTCGAAGACATATCTATAGTATGTTACAGCTGGAGTTGTGTCTCAACGACATCTCTATAGAATGTTACAGCTGGAGTTGTGTCTCAACGACATCTCTATAGTATGTTACAGCTGGAGTTGTGTCTCAACGACATCTCTATAGAATGTTACAACATGAGTTGTGTATCGACGACAGCTCTATAGGATGTTACAACAGGAGTTGTGTATCGACGACAGCTCTATAGTATGTTACAACAGGAGTTGTGTCTCGACGACAGCTCTATCGGATGTTACAACATGAGTTGTGTATCGACGACAGCTCTATAGGATGTTACAACATGAGTTGTGTATCGACGACAGCTCTATAGGACGTTACAACAGGAGTTGTGTATCGACGACGGCTCAATAGGATGTTACAACAGGAGTTGTGTCTCGACGCAACTCTATCGGATGTTACAACAGGAGTTGTGTCTCGACGACAGCTCTATATGATGTTACAACATGAGTTGTGTCTCGACGACAGCTCTATAAGATGTTACAACATGAGTTGTGTCTCGACGGCAGCTCTATAAGATGTTACAACAGGAGTTGTGTCTCGACGACAGCTCTATAAGATGTTACAACATGAGTTGTGTCTCGACGGCATCTCTATAAGATGTTACAACAGGAGTTGTGTCTCGACGACAGCTCTATCGGATGTTACAACATGAGTTGTGTCTCGACGGCAGCTCTATAAGATGTTACAACAGGAGTTGTGTCTCGACGACAGCTCTATCGGATGTTACAACAGGAGTTGTGTCTCGACGACAGCTCTATCGGATGTTACAACAGGAGTTGTGTCTCGACGGCAGTTCTATAAGATGTTACAACAAGACTTGCGTCTGCAGCACAGGCTGTCGTTGATATGCAATTCCTCTTGTAACATCCTAGAGGGCTGTGATGATGACACGAGTGAAACAAATTCCTTGAGAACGTAACCAATCTGTCAATTGAATCCAAACCTTTCTAGTGTTCCATTAGAGACGGTGTCAAGTTATTATAGTATCATTTATGCCACCGTAGCTAAATGGTTAGCACGTTTGCCGTCTAATCGGGCGACCCGGGTTCAAATACAAGTGGAGGCACTCATATGCCTGCCTTATTTCAGCAGAAAGCTGACTGGCAAATAAAGGCTAATTAAGCTCAGCAACTTGTACAATTTAAAATTTGTTTGTGTCTTTTGCGATCTGTTGTTTCTGTTGAATGCTGCATTTCCTGTACCATTTGCGATTAAAGTTTTGATACAATTGCTTGCAACAAATGATGTAGCTGAGCAATAATTACTGTTAAACAAGTAATGTGTTATTACTACGTCTTGCTGACAAAAGCACGTCAGCAGCGACCAAAGGCATTATTGCAACGACTTTTTCAGCGTTAGCTGTCTAGCTTGATATTTGACCTACTTTAAAAACCAATGAAATGTTTGTAAAAATAATAGGAGAAACGATTTTATTTACGTCCATAGGTCAGAATATGCTATACTCATCACAAAAGATACCGCGAAAAAAGTTACATTTCTGTTATACTTGTAACCAAAGGTACGGTAGATACACACACAGATCTGTTATTCGCGTTTCTCTAAGTGCGTAGTGTATTTCTTATTAATTCTATTTTTAACTGTTTGACCCGGGTCAAGTATAGAAAATTAGTATCGGAATTAGCTATATTGGTAGCGCGTTAGTCTACAACGTTTCATTTTGTGAGCAGAGGGCATCGAGTTCAAATCCTACATCAGCCTATTTTTTCTGATTTTCTTTTTCCCATTTTGTTTTTGTCTATAATTTCGACGTTAATTTGAGGTATTTTAAGTCCTGTCTACAGTTTTTCCAGACACAATGCGCGCTTAATATTAAAGTCTGATGTAAGTTTGGAATCACTATATATCGATATAATTGCCGGATATAACGGACCGCAGAATCTAGACTAATACATATACCTATATTATTTACTGACAAACACTTTACATGGATAAATATATAAATTCTAGTTTGATTAGTGTTTTCAATTTCAACGATATGAAATAACGTCCGCATCTTTATTGAAAACAAGTACACTTTATGACATATCTGCTATCTTAACGCTGTTTATATTTTTAAAAGATATTTCTTGTTAACATTAACGCGACTCAATGCACGACTATTTCAGTGTGTTTTACTGTGTCTTAGTATATTGGGAATACGCCTTCTGCAATGTATTACGCGCGTTCATCTCTAATGCCCATAGCTTATGAGACGCCCGACCTTGTAAGAATAGCAATGCTAAGAAATATAATTCTATTATCGAGTGATTGGACAAGCATGATAAGAAATCAATTAGTGTTAGATTGATATCAGCTTATACTGTTGCAATCTGTCGATGCCGTAATGATAGCAATTAGGTGCTTGTCATATGCTTTGTTGACAAAGATGTCAGAACTTCAATGGTATTGCAATTATCAAGAGCCCCGTTTAACGCCAAAGCAGTTCATTAAGTGTTATAATACCAGAAGAGCTTAGAACCTTACATGTCTATAATGTATTTCGTGAACATTGTACACACACTTTTTGCATAGATAACATAACATACGTAGTTAAACTGATATTGCCAAAGATTGAAAATTGGCCCCAATCTCCCGAAGCATCTCAAGTAGAAATCTCAAATCAAATTGAGATTTCGCTCAAGTCAAGAGTATATATTTGAGCTCAGCTCGAAATATTTTACTGTAATAAACTCAGAACAAAGTATCTGTTTTGTGGTGCCAACTTTCAGAGTCTTTACTCCCATGAAAATTATCTCAAAGACACATGACAGTATTTGAGATTTATCTCAGCTCAGATTGAGATGCTTCGGAAGATCGGGGCCTGGTTGAGTTGGTAGTTAGCTAGGTTGCCACCTCGTTGTTTGAGAGTAAGGTCAATTTGCCACCGCATCTTGAAACCTGTATTAAACGCGATGAAACAAATGATTTCTAGTCCTAATAAATGTTTCCAAGCAAACGTTACAATGCAAATTTATTTTGGGTCCCAGGTGAAAATCAGAAGGTGAAATTATGTATTCTCCTTTATGCTATTTTCTATTTAAAAATCAGTCATATAACTTGTAACCACCCTCACACATCATTAGGGGAGCAACTGGGAGTGTAAAATGCGCACGAAAGAATAAGTGATTTGTCGTCATTGTCCCTAAACGTCTAAGGGCAATCAAATAGTAATCAATACCACATCTGCTAAGGACAAACTAGGGATGAAACATTGTTAACGACTTTCAAACAAATTGGATTGAAAACACTGATTTTTGCATATTTGAGAAAAAGGCGAAACGGTTGCCATGGCAACAAAAACAGAATTTTTAAAAACAAAATCTTGAAATCATAAATTTTTAAGTTCATGTCATTTAATTATTGCTGTTTCTTTAAAATTGGAAGAAAAACACAGATTGTTGCATATTTTAGTTATTAGAAAAAAAACGGTTGCTATGGCAACAAACGGCGACAAAAATAGTTAAAATAATCGAAATCGTTTAAAGGAGGTTTTAAATCTTTCATCTAAAATAATTCATTAAAGTCGGGTATGGGGCCAAAACACCCCTTATCGTACCTGCTCCTTTGGCGTGAACTTGTGGTCAGAGGGTTTTTTTAGTGTGTGTCTGTGCGTTTCTGTGCCATTCGTGATCAGGGGCCGTGATTATAACGAATACTTACACTCAGCACTCAACACTCAAATTTTAAAAATGTAATATAATAAGCTATTATTTGTCCAAGATTGTAAATTTAGATGAGGAAAATGTATAAGATAGTTAATGAGTGTTGAAAATAATATTTGATACATTTTCTTTGTCCCTTTTTACTATTTATGAGGTGTAAATGTAATTATTGAATCTGAGTGCCACACTCAGCACTCAGACTAATGAAATGCATTTATAAGCTTACAAATACACTTAATTAAACTAGGAATTAAGCCAAAACAATATTTAGTACCAATTTAACATTACAACAACGTCTTGCTCTAAATAAATGCCACATTTAACCTCAAAAGAGTGAATTTCAATATTTGAGTGGTGAGTGCTGAGTGTAAGTATTCGTTGTAATCCCGGCTCCTGCTGTTTTTGTTGAGTGCAGTCTTCCATGTCCGATTTGATATTATCTGTTTCATGTACGTTAGAGTTAGTGAACAGGGCTGGTATTCACAAAGCATCTTAAGTGAAAACTTAAATATTTTGACTTAAGTCAATAATTTGTGCAGCTCATATTTCCCGCAATTTGAAAAATAATCCTTGTTTTCTTAGTGATTATAGTAGCTGTGTACCTAATACTTCAAAACTATTTAAAATATTAAGCATGTTGATTTTCTTGCTTAGATGATACACTGTAGAAAAAGTTAAGATTTTAAGAAATTTCTAAGTTTTCTGCTAAGATGCTTTGTGAATACCAGCCCTGAACTACAATGTGTATATTCTAATATTCTATATTCAATTTTTCTAATCATATAAGGTCGCAAACAGAATGTGGTATGTTACGCGTTATCTAATCAGTGTCCAAGCATAGATTGTCTGTGCACCCTGTAACGGTCAATACGAGTATCCAGTCACAGAATATATTAACAGATTGAATTTATCGATATTTCCCGAACATTCATCATTTTCTGACCATAATCATCTACAGGAATCTCAGCAATAGTTGTAATCTGTCCAGTGAATATAAATGCGTGTTCAGGGGAAAGGGAAACGGAAGTTGCAAGAGACGCAAATAAAATGCGAGCAATTAGCGCGGTAAGATATTCCGACACATTTTACCAATAGCCGTTTATCACTTTTGATGGGTAGACTGTTATGGAACTAAATGTAAATATATTGTAACACAAATGCAAATGATTAAGTAAATAGTCACATGATCGTGATGTGATTGTAGGTTGTCGCCTGGGAGACCCGAGGCATTATTACATAGCACCATGACGTCATAAACCAAGTAAAAAGTAAACTAGTAAAATCCCTTATTAAATACAACCTCAATAATGAGATTAAAAAACCTCTAAAAATGCATCAATTGATATCAAAATGTTGTCTTCACTGTTTCAAAATATTGAATTACCAACTTATTTCAATGATAATTATAAAAGCAGTTCATTTGAATATATGAAACAAAGCAGTACCATGTTTCAAACAAAATCTTAAACCGCAATCTGAAAAAAAACAATACGCCGAGCCAATCTAATACGCTTATACATGTAGATCCTACTTGAACTAAATAATTTGGAATTCCTCCTTCGAATACATTTAATTTTATTGAATCACAAATTCTCCGACACATTAGCTCTAATATAGCAAGATTGTTTAATTAACCCTCCCGCATCAATGTCGTTTCTCATAAAGGTACTTAGGATTGCACAGTTAATATGTGAACTCAACTTCCTAATTAATTCGAAGATTATACCTTGGTACTTTGATAAAACCATAAACTAGTTCTTGTAACTCGATTTCTGTTTAAATACGTTTTGTAGATCTATGCTATGAGTCCATAAATCTTAGATACAAATCTACATTAATTCAAATTTTGTAAACGAACCTTTTAACACCACGAAGTGCTTCCCAGTGTTTTTGTTTGGTAAATTGTACTGATTTAAATCTATGCATATACGGGTGTATTAATCTTAGAGGCTCTGGATTAGTCTTATTGTTGACTGTTCCAATGAATATTGCATATTATCATATGTTTGACGTCGCGGCAGCGTAATAAAGCCATTATTAATTTTGATAATACACTACTGTAGTGTAATAAAGCTTTTACGTGACGTCACTCAAAGTATAGGCGACGTCGTCAAAGTTGCGCGTTTATTATAGTGAAAATAAGAAGCTATTTTTATGTTTCGGCTAGAAATGGCTAACATATGATAAAAAGAACATTACATTTGTGACTTTCCACATTGGATTTATTAAACTCGTTGAATAAAATCGATAAAATGCTCGGCAGAGCCTCGCATTTTATCATTTTATTCAACTCGTTTAATAAATTCAATATGAAAAGACACTCATGCAATATCCTCTATGTATCGCGTAATATCGCGTATATTTTGCGCAATATCGCGTTATATCTCGTAATGCCTCGTAATATCTCTTAATATCGCATAATATCGCGTACCCTTTAAGTCTTATTAAGCATTGTCAGCGTATCTTTTCTAATTTATCTTAATTACCCATAACATTCTCTCGTTAAATGTTTACTACGACAGTTTTACGTTATCCAAGTGCAAATGTCTTCTCACAAGGAAGAGAGGTTGCGGAATAAATGTGTTCTAGTGCCTGTTCGTAATGACGTGCAAGTGTTGCGAAACACAACGGAAGCGTGTAAAATCACGTGCTATTGGAACTTGATTTATTCATGCATCGATATGAGTGTTAATAAATTATATGAATTCAATGTGTTAATGGGCGATAAAATATTCTAGTTCCCCGTATATTCGCCTACCTTTGTGGACCAAGTACACCATTTAGTTTCGTCGGTCACACGTCCGTTACTTGTAGAAACTACACATACCTTGATGACGTAATGCTCATAAGAAGTATTCACGTAGTCATACACGTTACACGTCGGTTTCGCAACCTGTCTTATAATCTATAGAAGCAGAAACCCGTAATTTCTTATCTAGTTTATTGAGAAATCTAACTTATATTATATAGTTTCTCATACATGTAGAAATGGGAAATATCAACATAGTTGTCACTTGCTAATGGAAGGGTATTATGCACCAGTCAATTGAAACCACGCACCCAACCCACGGGAATAGCGGGGATTTTTACTTTTTTTCCAACTCCGGGTAAAATCCCTGTTCCCCAGGGTCAAACAGATGGTAAACCCACGCAAATTTTCCTGCCCTTTACCTCACGGGTATAGTCACGGCTATATTTCCCCGCTATTTTGACGCGAAACAATAGCCCCGTGCAAGGACAACGGGAAGGTAAAAGCACGGGACTGTTCCCCCGTTATCCCACAGCCTTCCCCGGTGTTAGAGGTGTGCACCGTGGTTTCAATTGACTGGTGCACTACCTGACGCGTACGTGAATCGAACCCGGATTGTCAAGTTACAAATCCATTTGAACAGCCACCGGACCACGACTGCGTCTTTAATATATACTACATTGAAACATTTAACACTTAATGTGGCACTCAGTCACAGAAATGCCTTTCATGAATTTCACGCATTTCTACCCACTCGATTGGCTATTAGTTGTGGCGTTCTGCAGACACATTTAAGCGTTGCATGCTATTTATTTACGCAATACAATTTTACACAAGAGAACAGGAAAATCTGTGACAGTTATGTCCATTATATTGCAGTGTTTAAGTTGGTAAATTGTTCGACTCGCTCATAAAATCAAGATAATCTGGAAAACTAGATGAATTGCTGGTTTACAGCAAAGCTAATGTAATTATAGAGGCGATTGTAACATTTGTTGAATGCGAAAACAGTCCAAGTGACTCAATTGTTGAACAAAATTTTGTAATTTATGGACACTATCGTTTCACAAAAGAAGACTATTAACGTTTGAATTGTTTTAAGCAAAAAAATCGTTTCTCAAAACAATGTTAGTCTGGCCTTCATAAAATTAGGTATTTCAGTCGTTTTACTGTTGAAACTTGGATATTTAGCTCAGGCGTTCAGCTTTTTGATTGCTGAAACTAGTTCATTCAGCTTTTTGGCAGCTGGGACGTGGACAGTTCATTTTCTCGTTCTGTTTATGGGTAAACCATTGAGCCTTGTAATTGTGGTATGTGATGTTTTTTTATGTTTTATTTTTGTGCTTAGCTAGTTAAATTGAGTGCTGCCTTCCCTGTCCGACTTTATATTATCTTTTTCATACCTAGAATTGTTCTAACATTTGTACAGCAGAAACGAATTGTTCAGTTTGGTATTTTAGAACGACACCATTGTATGATTTAATGAGAGCTGCTGTGTAAGCATCTCCTAAAAACAAAGTATGCTCGCACTGCCTAATTACTGTAAAAGTGGATAATTTAATTTAATCATTACGCGAATATTATTTACAAAATTCGTCAACATTTTCCATCACGTTAATATT
The DNA here is from genome assembly GCA_947247005.1 of Spisula solida. Taxonomy (NCBI): domain Eukaryota; kingdom Metazoa; phylum Mollusca; class Bivalvia; order Venerida; family Mactridae; genus Spisula; species Spisula solida. The sequence goes on along the minus strand of OX365956.1, from coordinate 5,275,193 downwards.
GGCCAATAAAGAGCCCTACTAAGAAATACGAAATCGCTAATATTTATGCACGCCAAATGTCTGAAATTCAAACTTCACTACCCTTTTGACCCGCGGACAAACTCACTTATATGCAGTCTGGTCTTTACCACATACAAAAGCAGCGTATATATGATCAAACAAGCAATTATTTTTGCGCTTCTACTGTTTCTACGAATTCTAGCTGCAACATTTAAATCAGTGTTAAATCTGGAAAACGTAAATAGTCGGATTAAAGAGAAGTTCCCAGTAATTAAATTGTCTAGGAATCCATCACGTATAGCTTAATTACAGTATTCACGTGCGTGATTGCGAGGTCAGACTGCACGAGTTACCGTGTCCTTAAGGTGTTGCATCCCTATTTAATGACGTGCGACAAGAATGATCAAGTATAGCGGTTTAGAACACAAAACTGGGTTAACAACGCCTAACAAACACTCCTAAAACCGCCTCATTACTGTAATGAAAGCAGCGCCAATGTAAGAGTTTGTTTCAACTTATTTGTCGTACATTGATTTCGTTATACATAATTTATTCCGGAAGGCAGATTTTATAGACTAAGCAACAGAAAAATATAACTACTTTTAGAACTTAAATAAAAGCAGTGTCAATAAAAGTTTGTTTCGCCCTGTATAGGTGGCCAAACGTGCTTTGTTCCGGAAGGCACATTTTAAAGACTAAGCAACAGAAAAATGTAACGAATCTTAAAACCTTAATGAAACAATAGCAATAAATAGAAGATATTTGTTTGTTTTGATTGAATATGGTTTATCTCATCGTGTATTGATAAAATTCATTATTTTCATGAGCGCGAATATCTACTTTTGTATATGGTTATATATATACGAACTACTACTTAATTCCTGACACTTATAGACATGGTCATCTAGATCCGAAATTAAGCAAGAATAAACGAGTTTTATTAAACGATTAACTTGTGCTACTAAAAACTGGTCAAGTATGTGGCTTTATGCATGGAATCACCTTTTGTACTCAAAAGGGTACAAATAAAGTATCGCTGGTTCTTTGACAGCTACACATTTAGCAATACCACGTGACTTTGACAACACCATAACGGCTACAAATCCAAGACGGCTATTTTTTGTTTTCAAAGCAATGCAAATTGGGTCTTGGATTTGTAGCGTTTAGTGACGTAAAAGTCACGTGATATTGCTACACTGAAATTGTAGAATATAGATTTGCAGTACTAATAATAATTCAGTTAATGAGCTCCTACAAATTATTATGTCTCCGTTTTGTAGTTGTGAATGAGTTATAAAACAAATAATTTTAACGTTAGTTTAATCTTTCCGTAAGATTTCCGTAAGAGTGTTGATAAAACAGTACCTTTGTCCATTTTATAATTTCGTAAGATTTCTTACGAAGTTCGGGCGTTTTATTAACATGTTCGTACAAACGCTTTTTAACCGATGATCGGAACAACTCGGCAATTTCCGTAAATGTTCGGATCGATTCTATTTCTTTTAAAAAAAAGAATACAGCCAATGCTATCAGATTATTTTGTGGATAAAATCCAACATTTAAACGGGGAACTAGATTTCTAGATACATGTAGTCGGAAATTAACAGTGGTGCTTAGTCCCAGTTTTCTGTCAAACTTTCAGATGCTTAGTTAGATAGAATTGTAAACATCCTTCTTTTAAAAGCATAAAAATAAAATAAAAATTGTATCCAGTCGATTCGGTGGAATTTTAAATGAAGTAGAATCTACGCAAGTTTGTATTTTTGGCATACTAATCTTGCATTTTTCTGGCGTGTCAGTTTTAACAAGTTACATAAATAGAGGATCTTGCATGAGTGCTCATTACATACGAGTTTTATTAAACGAGTGGACAAAATGATATGACACGAGGCTTTGCCGAGTGTCATATAGTTTTTGTCGACGAGTTTAATAAAACTCGTATGTAATGAGCACGAATGTAAGATTCTATTTATCACATAACCTTAGAAAACGCTCAATATTGTTCAGAAGGATGATATGCGCTGCATATGTTTCAGCCAAAATTTAGCGGTACAATGAGCGCGACGTCATGGTGACGTTGATATTATCCTGACGTCAGTGACGGATCAATGCATGGATTGGCTAACGTCACGTCAAGCTAATTTAAATATGTATTGCACGGTCTGGGGCCGAACGATATTTACGTCACGGCTTTACGGCACTCCTGGACCGCATGCTATGTGATAAAAAATGATAAATGTTTGAAAAAGGATGATGTACATATACAATGTTATAATGGTGCTACATTTAGCATTTAATTAAGGGAGGTTGCGAACGAAGCCATAATGTACGTGTTAAACTACGTGTCAGTTGAAACAACATGATTTATTCATGAATCGAAATGGATGTTTATATAAACACAACGAGTTCACGGGCGATAACATAGTGTGTCCCTTACATACGCCTACCTGCGTGACGTAATACACACATTCATTTCGTCGGTCCCACGCCCGTTCCCTGTAGAAACTACACAAACTGTAGAATAATGTGACAAAATCTGATATCAATATTGTGAACAGAACACAACACTTTATTGTAAAAAAGATTCAGGGCTTACAGGTTCGCACTAGATCTGATATGTGTGAAGATATGTTAGGACTAAATAGGCTATACTCACACGTCATAATTAGAAAATTACTGTTTTTGCATCACTTGAATTTTAAGTCTTAACACAAAATGTGTGACTAGAAATATTTTCCTTCGCAGATATTTTCAGTTTATACATGATGGAAAGGTCAAGATGGGATTTGTTCCTGATATCTGCAATATATTGTGCTCTCTGGACTTAAGACAGTTTGTCAATTATTACTTGTTACGCCCAGAGTCACTACCTTCCAGGGCGCAATGGAAAGCTACTGTGAAACAACCGGTATTATTACCTAGCACTCTATATAACGAGTAATTCGACTATTTCATGTCTTAATGTTTATTTTTAGATTCAGATATGAAACAGTTCATTGCCAGGAGGGCAACAGTTTTGACTGTTACACCCCTCGATGAACTGTTACCTGCGCACTACGAAGCGCAATATAAATTCCTGCAAAAACACCCTGCTAGATCTATAGCGTATTTTTAATATAACTCTTGAACAATGTTTTGTCCCTTTTTGCTTTATTACATGCCGATTTTATTTGTTTGATAATAAAATCATGGGGATAATGACAGTCTTGAATTTATAACAAAAATATCCGCTATTAGTATGACAAAATGTCTTAGAAATATCATTTTTGTTTGTTGTATAAGTAGAACTTTACGGTAGTTATATAGAGTATTAGGTAATAAAACAGTTATTTCATGTCTGTTTTGGGTTAACAGTCAAAACTATTGTCCCTCGTTATCGGGGATCGGCCTCGTGCAACAGTTCAAAAGTCTTCCCCGATACCTCGGGACAATAGTTTTGACTGTTAACCAAACAGACATGAAATAAGTGTGTACTGTCACGTGAAACTTCATTGTCGTCTGACAGAATCATGTCTGATGAAGACTTTGCTTACTTTAGAATATTTCATCCATCTAATAGTATTTCAAAATCAGTTGTGTACAAAGTGTTAGACAAGAACTCATTTAAACACATAAGGTTACTAATATCTAAGCTGTGGTGCAAAATTCCAAATAACAATAGTCAACAATGCAATAAATGTACCTTAGTAACTAACAATTTGAATATTCATTGTGTTTATGACTGTATTGTACATCAAAGGGAACGATGTAATTTCTTCTCTGATGTTATTGATATGAATATCAGTCTTGCCAACGAACTGTTTAATATGACTCCTGAACACTTTTATCTCTCACTCCTAGGAGCAGAAATAATCTCATCAGAAGGGTATAAGTCAGTGCGAGATGTGTTTCTAAAACGTACATTCACATATATATATCTATGTTTGAAGACTGTTTATTAGTTATTTTGTCGTGCATTGACAATATTATGTTACACGGGCATTCAATAATGCACATACACCTGTGAATTTGAACAAGTTGTAAATTTCAATATATTTACTATAGTATAGATAGTTGATATAACACATCAGGTTTGACTGCTGTCCATTTCTTACACATGTTCTCTTTCACAACGCTTCAGAATCCAATATGGCGTCCAATATGGCGGCCATTTGATGCGAATTTGGTACTGAACACTTATTCATGCGTGAAATAGCTTGTTTTATCACACATGTATTTTGTATTATAAAATTTATATCTAAATGAGTAAAGATGAATCGAAGTGATAATTGCAATAGTTTTAAAAGCAAATCTTGAGGATCTCATAATCAAAGTTGGAAAAAAGTCGGTTTACGAGACAGCGCGTATACTCCTACAAGCTAATAGAACTACCACCATGATCATAAAAACTGTTCATGCTCACTCAATCCCGTGCTCAATCCAAAACCGTTTCCGTAACTTAGTTTCGTTAAAAGATAAATTAATGCATATTTTGTAGTTAATATGCTTATACAGCGTATAAAGAAACATGAAATATATAATTCATACATCGGGTAAAAGAGCAATTTTGACGCAACGTGTGACACCATTTTTTGACGTCACTTTCTTTTTAAAAAGTAGTATATATTTCTTATACAAAACGATATTCTTTAAATATGTACATACTAACGAAGCTCCATGTATGCTCTTTCCGTCGATATACAGGACTTGAAATTAGTACGTTATTTATATGAATCAGACACACTAATTCCAGGCATTACGTTCGATTTATCGAAAAGACACCAGTTTCGTGAGTTAAGGCTATGCACCTTCTTGTGGTTATAAATGCTATGTCACTATATTTCATGAAGTTATATGTATGTATTTAACTATTTTATGTAACATGCTTTCATGAAAATAAATAGATATAAAAAAGAGCAATTACGTAAACTATTCACAATCATAGAATAAACTAAAAATGTGTTCATTTGAATTTGTCATCAAACGAAGTTTGTGTTATAATATCATTCATAGTATGTTCATTTGAATTTGTCATCAAACGAAGTTTATGTTATAATATAATTTAAAATATATAATTTAATAATAAAAATAACGACTTAATCTACTTCTAAGTATATTTACAAAATGGAACATTGTCAAGACTTTAGTTTATGTATGTGACTGTTGTGATAACACTGGATAGGCTCAATTGGTTATTTTACATAGGAATAAATGTTATGAAAGATGTGTTTGCTATAATTGTAACATAAATGTTAAAGTTAAGCCCATTTATAAGATGATTCTAATTATTTCCTAAACTTGTAAATATCATTGTAAATGTGACTGTCTTATCAAAAGCACTAGAGCTACGTAGGTCTTGTAGTTACAGCAAAAAAAAACTCCCTATGTGACAAGACGATTGAATCGAAAGTTCTTCCATTTAGTTACGGTTCCTCACAAGTGTAACAGTAAATATACAAACAATGACAGGAATATTGTCAATACATATTAATAAATATATCAAACTATAGATCTACTCTAAAACATTTTATGTAGAAATAAGAAGATATCACATTAGGCCTATATGACAAAATGGTTTAATCGAAAGTTCTTCAATTTAGTTACTGTTTCAAATAAGTTTTACAGCAAAAGTACAAGCAATGACAGGAATATTGTTAATAAATATTAATAAACATATCAAACTATAGAACTACTCTAAAGCTTTTTTATGTAGAATACGAGGTTATCACAATAGGCATATGTGGCAAAAGCGATGAACCAAAAGTTCTTCAATTTAGTTGCGGTGCTATAAACATTCACAGGATATACACAAACTATAGCAAGAACATTGTTAATAAATATTAATAAATCTATCAAACTATGCCTGTACTCTTCACTACCTTTTAGATAATATAAGAAATGATTAATTTTAAGTTACGGGACTCTCTGCGTTTTATAGCAAATTGCGCGCAAAATGGCAGAATTAATCATAGTTAATACAACAATATTCAACTCGATTTACTATAGAAAAGCTTTCAAACTAAACTAAAAACACAACAATATTTATGTACTTACATAGTCAGAGATACCAAAACGAGAAACAAGCTAGTTGGCGACATTTTTCCTCAGTGAAACGTGTACGTATCGGCTTGTAAATACTCCCCAGTTATAAAAGCTATCCATAAAATGCTAGTCATCTATGTATTATTACGTAACAACCACGTGATCCCAGTTCCAAACGATTGACCAATCAGTACAGAGAACGATAAATACGTGACTCCGCCTTGACTTGTTCTGTGAATTGAGCACAACATCGAAGAACTCTGGTCTCTGTGATGAAAACACGCGCTATAATCCATGTCACTATCGGAAAACACAGAGAGGAAAACATTTATTTCCAAACATCATTATCACGTGAAGCCATGCATTCAAATATGACAAAGATTTATTATTTATCACTTATTAACGTTGTGAAATGTTGCCACTGTGTTCAGGTGCTCGTCCTTTGTCTTTGCTTTGACTTTTCGAGAAGCTGCTTTAGGCACGCTAAGCGTGAGATACGCGGCTATTGTCAGTTTTAATTAAGCTGGTTCCTGTTTGGAATATGAATCAAGTGCAACAGTATCAATACATAGTGTCGAGACTCATAGATTCTGACTACTTGTCCCGCTGTGTCACAGTGTTAACACTTACACAAATACATGTCATTTACTAGTTTAAATCGCAAAAATTATCTAAACATATTCCATTGCGCTTCACTAATACATGACGCACTAGGATTCTAGAGCTTGGATATGGTCATAAAACAATGAATTGACTACTAGTTTATAAGCAAGAGCACACTAATTGTCCATGAAACTGACTATACAAATCTGATTTCAATTTTGATCTGAACATGGCTTCGCAGTGAATGTCTTTTGGGTAGCTGGGTAGATCGTTCCACCATTTTGACCAGTGACTGCCATAGATCAGCCTGCTAATTTTGTTTGCCGTCTAGGAATGTGATACTAGCTATTTGTTCCATTGTGTCATTCTTTTGCGTTCCAACTTCTATGGCCGTTTATATCTCCAGTTTGGATGTAATGATTAACTGCATAATCTTATCTAGGTTGCTGGCATCTCCCCATAGCTTGGTCTCAAAGGCTGTCTGTGTGCTTAACGTTATGTGGTGCTTCCTCTAGATTTGGACGCGTTTGGAGTATATGGAATGGTGTCTGCTCCTCTGCCTCGCACTGACACCCAGCTGTCTCCGCAGGACTAAGTCTTTCCGCAGTGCTCCTTGTATTGTATCAAAGTTCTTTTTTCATACACGTCCTGGGTACTGTTTTATCAAAGCACTTACGGAAATCGTAAAGTTACGTTCAAATTTAAATTCTTTATAATTTGTTTACAATTATAAAGTGTGGTAAATGGAGCTATAATATAATAATGATTCAGCTAATGAACTCCTACAAACAATATCCGTCACCAATTTGCAATTGTTGATAAATTATGAAGAATTGAAATTTGATCGTAACTTTAAGATTTTCGTAAGTGCTTTGATAAAACAGTACCCTGATCCTCGGATTTATCTCAAAATGAAATTTTGTTTGAATATTGTTTTATATTTTACAACGATTTTGAGCCTAGACTCCCATAGAAATAATCTCTAAGGCAACCGCATATAAGATTTAGCTTAGTTTAACGTTTAAATGTTTTTATTTCCCAAAAATAAAACAGTCTACATGTACATACAATTTACTATACAATAACAAAAGTTTATGGAAAATGATATAAACGACACTATTTTTATTTTTCAACAAATTTGGGACCAGCTTGCCCTTCATAGTCTTCCATTACATTTGTAAATGCAAGTTCACACACGCAAACATTGCACCTATTTTTGTCAGACTGAATCAATAAACATCAATAAGTAACAATGACTCCCTTTTTAACAAATACCTTCGTTTAACTAGTTCCGGTGGGCTGTTCACATTAATCTATCAAACTATATTAAAAAGACAATATCAAGTCAGACAGGGAAGACAGCACCCAATTTACAACCAGCCAAGCACAGAAAGCATAAAAACATACAAGGCACAATGCCTAACACACCACTGAACGAGTAAATGATCCGTCCATGTCCCAGCTGACGAAAAGCTGATTGAACTAGTTTCAGCAATCAAAATTCTGAATGACCAAGCTGAATGACACAGTTTAAACATAAACAAAATGTATTTACCCAGTTTTATCTGTTAAAAGTCATAAGATGACACAATAACAGCATTAAAAAGCTGAATGCCATAGTTGCAGCTGCATGACCTATGTTCAGCAATACAACCTCTGCAGATATAAACTATAGTTGGTAAAAGCAGGACACCTTTTTTAGCTAAAACATCAAACATATTCAAGGAATATCTTAAAATATTATAATAATTACATGTATTTTTATACTGTGACAGTTATGCACTTTGAGTCCGATCACAATCTTGTATAACCAATCGTTGTGTAGCTTTGTGTCCGTTGAGTATTGAGTCTTGAAAGAATCATTAGGTTAAGAAAATTAGTTTGTACATGCTGATTTGAGAGTTTGTCTTGTTCGATTTCGTGTTACATCACAAACTCACAAACAATTAATGCTCCTGTATGGAACAAATAGAATATGAAAAAAATGAAATATTCCGCAGGCTTAGAATGAGAAAATCGATATTTTGAGAAAACAATAAAAAAACGTTTGAACTTCAACTTGAAGCGCATTGTGATGCTGATTTCAAGTATGTATGCGTCTAATAAGGTCGTAAGTAGTGCTCTAATTCAAAGCCAGAGACGTATGGAACTAATATAAAATCAAGAAATTGACGTATTTGTATGTATTGTAATACGTATGATATAGACGATGAATAACATTTGTCTGTAAATTTCTATGACGGTTTTAAATGATCTTAAATGACTTAGATTTCTTCTCAGTATGCCCCCTGCTGTGTCTTTCGTGATCTGCGGTTTCTGTTGAGTTAGTTCTGCTTTCCTGTCCGATGTGTTATCATAATTTTTAAAAAAACGAATTGAGCTATCAAAGTGTAATGCTAGAATCAATGTTATCAAATTGTGTACAATGTATTTATTGAACTTGGCTTTCTTTAAATCGTAGAATTACCTTCATTGGTATATACGATATTGTATATATTACCTCAAGAATACAATACGTATGTAAGTCAGTGTATCAATACCACGTGACTTTTGACTACAGTTACAAGAAGAAATTTGTAAACATTGGAAAATAAAAAAGCCATAAGTATTTTATTTCTTCATCGATTTCTATGAAATATACGCCACGCTAAGGGAACAATTATTTGCTTTCCATGAAATATAAAATCTTTTTCCGCGGCAGTGCCGTTTTGTCCATTATCTTGTGAAACTGTGGAACGTGTAGGGTTCACAGGGTAATGGAAAAATCGGTAAAACTGCTGAAAAAAATATTATATTTCACGGAAAGCAAATACTTTTCCCCTTAGCGTGGCATATATTTTATAGAAATCGATAAAGAAATAAAATACTTATGGCTATATTTGTGTTCCAGTGTTTACAAATTTCTACTGTAGCCAAAGGCCACGTGGTGTTGCTACCCTGTAAGTGTGTATTCATGTATTTGGGTCTGTTGATTTATACATGATAATTATATGTTTTGTATAATTAATATTATTTTCATCACGATGTTTCAGAAATATATAATAACATATCGGACATGCAAGGCATCATTCAACAGAAACACGAGGACACGATAGTCTCAATAAGAATAGTGTACAAATTGCTAGCTCTGTATGAAAGCGTAACCGAGAGTGAAAATGACGAAAAACAATTTATGATGACTTTTGATTGATTATCTAAGTTCAAATTATAATGGTACATTGCACTTGTACGTATGTGTTATAGCCTGTTATAGTTAGTAAGTTACGTATTTGTAAACGACAAATGAAACATTTAAATCGATTTAATGAATATAAAATAACTCATGAAGAAATAAAATTTAAGTTTTCTAAGTAAAAAAGTCTTATACCTCGCTGGGGGTTTAGGCGACTGACGTCCTTTAGACATCAAACAAAACATAATCCCAGACAATACGGAATCCTTGAGCTCAGGGGAATGTTATCACTGGATGGTAGGCATAGTCATCATGACAAGCTGTATAACTCCTGGAATGGCTCAGACTGTATTGAAAGATTTTAATTTTTAAGAAATATTTTTATAGTCTGGTTCCCTTTTCCAAACTTACAGTTGCTGTGTGACTACTAGCTGTAAGATTGGTGACTGGGAACCAGACTAATCCTTTTTACTCCAGGCGATGGGATTTATTTATTTATAAGGTAACTAAACATAACAGCCGCCAACCCCACCCACGTGACTACATGTACTGCAGATTCAGATATTTTGCAATTTAATGAATATCTACTGCCCCAGGCATTCATAAAAACCAAGTGGCGTGTCTGTTTAAGAAATAATTAATACGTAGCTATGTTTTGTTGCGTAATAAAATATAGGCACGTGTTTGGATGAGTAGTAATAATTAAATCACGAGTGCGTAGCACGAGTGATTTAATGTATGCATTCAAACGAGTGCCTATATTTTATAACACAACAAAGCACAGCTCCTATTTATTATTTCGATTCTAACATCCTCAATGCTCTGCCATTTACAGCACAACAAGACAGGTTGACGTCAAACTACTTTCTTTCCTAGGAACGTTACCGTCACCGTTACGTCATTTGTCATACGTTATGACGTCAAATGTGACGTCATCAATCAGCTATATTTTATCGCGGTAATAAAATATGGTAAGATCAATATACGCAAAGAAGGCTTATCTCACGTGCTATATTAGAATTGCTGTTAGAATTATAAGAGAAAATGAATATGACGTCACATACGACAGACAAATGATGTATCCAGTTTTCCTGTGCTTACATGTACTGATCAACCAGAGTGATATTCAATATTGATCTTACTTGCCTTAACGATAAGGACAACCAATCAGATCACACCATATTAAACTCTTGGTCAGTTACAGGCGATATGATTGTCTATCCATATTTTTCAATTCAATAAGATCAATATTGAATACCAGCTGAACCAGCTTACTTCACTTGAAGACATTGGTGGAATGCGTAAATTTATAAACAAACGTACTTAGATTTGACGATAGTTTATGTTAAACTGTTCCGTTTTGGGCTCATTTTATAAATAAATCATTACCGCCGAAGTCGCTATGCTCGTGATATTCAGATAACTTGATACAGGATGGACAAGCGTTAGATTAATAGATTTTATCGTCTGCTAATAAGATAGGAAACGTGTATATAGCGACAATATCCGGTTGGTTTAACAAAAACTCGGCTCTGGTAGTTATATGAATGTTTTATTGACAATAAAGTAAGTTGCGTCTCCCATGGGAAAGTCTTTACCTAGGTGTGAATGAAGCATTTGTACTCTGACATGTATAAGTGTCATTAATATTTCAGTATTTTTTCATTTCCCGTAGAGAATCACCAAACTGTAACGGCATTCCGGGAATACTAGGACGTCATTAATATTCATAAAACGGGTAAAATACCATCAGTTCAACAGACGCACAAATGCTCGAGATAAGTTATTGTTTATACTTATTTATTTCATATCCATTGTAAAAAATATAGTATCCAATTAGACATGGATGGCAGCACTCATCAGAAACACCAAAGCAGTTGAGACGCAAAAGGGAAACACCTTACTTAGAATTTGTCAAACAACGGTGGCAAAACAACTGAAAGTAGTTATTTGTGTACTTATGAAAATCACAATCATTTGCCATTTTACAGCATCATTATTATTATTATTATTATTATATTGTACACCGCCTATCATCATTTTCGTATACTCACTCACATAAATTTTCACTAGCTATTCGATTTCGCGAATACCGCGGAAATTAATTTCTCACAAATATTTGTGATTGTGCAGTTATCAATATTGAAAGATTATCCCGACGGATTCATCCGACAAGCTGTTACATACGGCATATTGACTCTTCGGGGGGAAATGTCGATAACCCATCTGCATGATCCAGCATTTATTTACACAAACACTTTGGTAGTGCACCCATGATAATATGATAGGCGGCAAAAGTTGGTATATTCCACAAAGGTGGATAATTAATCAGATGTGCACGATTTATCAGTGACGCTTCAGTAAAAAAATGACCATATTGTTTACTTCAGTAATATATAAAACCAGTTGACCAAACCGATTCATGTTTGTAAACATCAGATTATCCTGTGCGCACTATATTGCTATTGTTTATTTATGGATTGCCATTAATACTCCAAATGGCAAATGGCCGGGTTGAGCCTTAAGTTCCAAAACTTATAGTTTTTAGTACTGCGGGTACGGTAGTAGATGTAATTTTCCAAAATAAATTTTTATTTCTTAGAGGTTGGAAATCGCAAAGTAGAGTTCATAATATTATTTCGATGGTCATCTTGTTTTATTTTATTGATGGTCATAAATTATAGATAATTGTATATTATAAATGGTGTTTGCGCGACATAATACGCACAGCGTATAAACGAAATCACTGTATGACTTATTGGGATAATATACTATCAACTTGTATGACTTATTGTGAGTAAAAGCATAATTTTATGTGATTTCCGATCACTGTATGACTTATTAGGCTACTTTACAATCCAACTTGTATGACTTATTGTAAGCAAAAGCATCTGTGATTTCCTATCACTGTATGACTTATTGAAAGCTATATAATTCAACGTGTATGCCTTATTGCGATAACCGGATGTTGACTTCGTGTATACACTAATGCTTGTAACAAACTGGACATCGTTTAGGCCAATTGCTGTAATTGGTGCATCACGATTGCAAATACAATTAAATCCAATATCATATATTGGTACAAGTATATCTAATCAATATAGAATGTCACAAAATACTTGTAAAACGTGTACACCTCAATATCACAAAACCGACATCGAACATGTACGCATTCCCCGGTATGAACGTATATTTTCAATAACCAAGCTGTTACAAGGGTTGTTAAAAATGTTATTAGACTGGTCCAATGCAATAAGAATATTTCTATAGTTGTTTAGGCATACAAATATTTATTTCCTGTGGGGAGATGGGTATCCTGCTTTCAATATATCCATCTTTTTGCCATTTTACACGGAAACCCCACATTTTGTTTGCGCTGTACATATGTATGGTGATTGATGTTTCGTAAAGCGTAATTTGATTGTTTCATGTATTTCATTTTATTATTAGTTTATGTTCTAATATGAAATAGGTCATCCGTGTTGGGCACTTAACATGGATGACCACGTTCAACTTTAATTGTATCTGTCCTGTTTTCTCCTCGGTCGGTCGTAAAAATATTACTGACCGGCATCGTGACCTTTCTTAAAAAATAGCGTTTATTGCGTTAATATGTTCATTTTATAAATATTATACTTTTCGAAGGGTATGTGATCGTTCACTATGGTAAAATCTGACGTACCTTCCCAATTTGTTTTGGACAGGTTATGCCTGATATGGGTGTTTAAAAACGTTCTCTCTTATCATAAATCGCCTTTTTTGTTTTCGAGATAATAGTACCGTGTAAGCGGTTGAGTAGTCTGGCCTTGTTATATTGAATAGTCTATATGTTTTACTACACTGTCAAAAGCGCTTCTGGAGTTGCAACGATATTTTGAACATCCCTCGTATCGAGATACATGCCACGTTATATTAGATACCAGTTAGTTATGAAACATCTTATTAATTGATAAACGTGTTATTCTTTTTTTCTATATTATTAGAAAATAAACTAGTTATAAAACATCTTGGATAATTTTGACTAAGCAGGATAAAAATCGAACAAAAAATAAAAAAGTAAAAATAAAAAAGTTTTATGTTGTGAAATGCAGAGAAAACGACCTCGTGGATACTATAGCGATACTGTCGAGCTTGGAGCAAGTATATTACCAATGCGACAAATGAAAAAATTCACGATGACCAAGTTGCTGAAATATTTCTGCCTGATTGTACTTGGGTATTGTATATACTCGATGTATCAGAAAATCAGCGAGGTAAGTATTTGTAAGATGTATTTATAACTCGATTATTCAGGTCAATCGGGACACCTCGGACAATCTCTACGAATCATCTCTCGGGTGTAAATAGAACGTCGCCATTTTTAACGTCTTTCGCCATGACGTCATCATAACAAATTTAAACAGTGCTTCAATGGAATACACGCCAATCAAGCAAGTGCTGCGTAGCTGCGTGTTATGCTCAAGGAGTGTAGCGAAATTGTATTGTTTAATCAATAAAACAACTTTTGACATGTCCGATGCTGATAAGTTACGGTCTATTTTCTTTGGCCCATTTTCTGCTGCGTAGGATTTAAGAAAGAAATCTTCTGGATTCATACACTTGATACGTCCGAGGTATTTTATCCCGTAAAAATGCCGTACGTTATAATTTATTTTACTTTTCGACAGCTTGGACTTGGGCGGATCTGCACTTGTTTAGTTGGGCATTGTGTCTTTATGTGTTTTATGTTTCCTATGCTCGGTTGGTTCAGTTAGGCATTGTGTTTTGTGTGTTTTTAATGTTTTCTGTGATCGGCTGGTTAAGTTGAGTGCTGCCTTCCCTGTCTGACTTAATATAATCTTTTTACATAAACATTGCAATTTCTCTTATTAATTTCTTAATTTAACAAAAAGTTAGTGTTTGTGTATATGGTTAAGTGAATAATGTATTGATTTTTATTTCCTTTCTATCCGATCCAAATGTTCAAAACGTTAAAAATACCATTAAATAGAGGATATTACAAGAATATCTTTTCGTATTGAATTTATTAAACGTGTTGAATAAAAAAATGAAATGCGAGCATTTAATCGATTTTATTCAACGAGTTTAATAAATTCAATGTGGAAAGTCATAAATGTAATGTTCTTTTTATCACATGTTAGCCTTTTCCGGCCGAAACATTAAATAACTACTTATTTTCTCTTAAATAAACGCACAATTTTGACGACGTCGCCTATACTTTGAGTGACGTCACGTCAAAGCTTAGTGTATTATTAAAAATAAATAATGGCTTTATTACGCTACCGCGACGTCAAACATGTGATAAATAGAGGATATTTGTTTGTTTTGATTGAATATGGTTTATATCTCATCGAGTAGTGATAAAATTCAATATTTTCAAGAGCGCGTAGCGCGAGTGAAAATATTAAAATTTTATCACTACAAGATGAGATATTAACCATATTCAATCAAAACAAACAAATATTCTATTTATTTAATGCTTATATGGTGTCAAAACTGGTACTATTTATGCCAAATTATCACTGTGGTTAGGCTACGTATGAATATGTTATTCCATTCACATTTTCACTTCAAAATCCGCCATCTTGGATTATGGTGAATAGGTGAAAACGACTTTTTTGAGAATTTTGCATTAAATCATACACCAACTTGTAGGAAATGGTCTAACTAAGAATAAAAACCCCCACATGACATGTTTCCGTTCAGTAATAAAAAAGTTACAGACATTTTAGTGTTGAGATTTTGGTAAATTAAAGTAGTCCCTTTGAGGGGGCGGAGTTTATATCAGTCACATTGTAGGTGATAACCAGTGACTGATATATGTTTTATTTCACTGATAGAACTCCATATCTCATCAGTTAGCATTAAATAAATGATTTTACATTGTTCGTATACAAGCGTAACGTCAAAGCTGCGACCGATAAGCGTAACACCAAACACGTAACCTCAACATCTTGCAAAGTTCTGTAGTTTATACACGGTAAAAGGTAAAGGTTAGCTTCTTGTACTTACAACTATTTCAAATCATTTTATCCATCTACATAATTATGCAATGTGATCATGCATGTTCTTTTGTAAATAATATTGTTTGTATTGTGATGAGGTACTGTACGCACAAACCACAAACAAGCTTCACTTCTCTTCTGATGTTTTCAATGATTCGTTGTCTGTGATTTAAATAGAGGATCTTGCAAAGCCTCGTGTCATATCATTTTGTCCACTCGTTTAATAAAACTCGTATGTAATGAGCACGAATGTAAGATTCTATTTATCACATAACCTTAGAAAACGATCATTAATACACTTGATACTATATATAGTAACAAAAATAAGCCTATTTGCGGCTGATTATGGCCATCACGTGATTGATTATCGCCTATCCGCCCGGTCCGCAATCTCATAATCATAATCGGACCGGTTGAACGAGCGCACGTTACGTTATCCATGTAAACATGACGTCACGTTGGAGCCAAAATGACGTTACGTTGCTCATATGCAATATTTCTTTGCCAATTTTATTCACACTAAGTGCATTTCATTGGTTACATCCTTAGTGTACATATACATCAGTAATATTTACATTATTTGTTATTTGAAAATCGAACAATTGTATTAAAGACTTTAATACACTTCAGAGCCTGGCCGGAAGTTGATAATCCGCCCGGCATGAATAATCACCCTCGGGCTGAAGCCCTCGAGGTGATTATTCATTTACCGGGCGGATTATCGCCTCCCTGCCCGGCTGTGTCGTGTATTAACCTATAATTATTGTTCAAAAGGATGATGTACGCTGCATAAGTTTCAGCCAAAATTCAGCGGTACAATTAGCGCGACGTCATGGTGACGTTGATATTATCCTGACGTCATTGACGGATCAATGCATGGATTGGCTAACGTCACGTCAAGCTCATTTACATATTTATTGCACAGTCTGGGAGTGCCGAACGATATTTACGGCACGACTTTACGGCACTCCTGGACCGCAGGTTATGTGATAAATATTGTTAAAGGTTATGCACCCAAATGTTATCAGATCTTAAAATTGCAATATACTAGTAAATATACATAAGAAATTATTTTCCAGAATAAAATGAACAAAATAACATAAAATTACAATCCAAGTTGACATTGTATTCTAATTTCCAATGTGAACAATTAATATGCCGAAGGCAAGCACATCAAAATATAAAAAGATCAATCAACATTGTTTTTTTTTAATTTTGTTAATTTTGCAGTTGAACTCTACCAAGAAAACCAATTCCCAAAAATAATCAACCTCCCAAATGGGTTACAAAGGCTTCCCCTTCAATGTTTCAAACATTTAAATATTTGGGACCGTAATTACACTTAATTACGGCCTCAACTATTTACATTTGTTATACAAAACACGAAATTCAATGCCCACGAAAATAAATGATATATCAGTACATGTTATCTGAATTTCCACGAGACGATACATTAAAGCTTTAAGCCTATGTCCCAATTAGGAATTCCACATCGGCGATGTTCTCCCGATTTCTTCCGATACCACCTGATTTATCACAATTCCTTCTGATATCACAAACTGTCTCATGACTTCCCCTAAGCTTCCCCTAGACCACCAGGAACATGTTCTCGATGTCCTGAATGCTCATTTATTTCAATCGGGAGTACATCGCCGAGGCAAAAATGCTCAGTGGGACCTAGGCTTTACTGTTGCTTACATGATACTTTGAATAAAACTAAACAAGACAAATTCCAAGATGTTTCTACGTTTCGACTTTTAAAACAAGTCTTTATCAGGAATTTAAACAAATGAAACCTAGGGATAGACAGCAATGCACATCCACTGTGAGTGTATATGTCAGACTTAGTTAATTATACATATTTAGCTAATTAAACTTTATCGATGGTGAATCATTGTGATGTAACTGCCGAGTACGTCACTCTATTACACTTTCCAGACACGAACCAATTACAAGGCTTAATTGGTATACTGAATAACCAACTTGATGGATATAGAGGTGTTATTATTTACATAATCACAGTCTAGTCGCCCAACTTGTATGAGCTGCGTACATCCTATTGTTTCAAGAATTTGTACTACATTGGCAGGCAAAATAAGACACGGATCGTGTAATAGTGTAGCAAACCAAAAGAAAAAATTAAGATACTGACCGCGTCACAGCAAAACCAAAAGAAAAAAATAAGATACTGACCGCGTCACAGCAAAACCAAAAGAAAAAATTAAGATACTGACCGCGCCATAGCAAAACCAAAAGAAAAAAATAAGATACTGACCGCGTCATAGCAAAACCAAAAGAAAAAATTAAGATACTGACCGCGTCATAGCAAAACCAAAAGAAAAAAATAAGATACTGACCGCGTCACAGCAAAACCAAAAGAAAAAATTAAGATACTGACCGCGTTATAGCAAAACCAAAAGAAAAAAATTAAGATACGGACCGCGTCATAGCAAAACCAAAAACAAATTAAGATACGGACCGCGTCATAGCAGAACCAAAACAAAAAAATTAAGATACTGACCGCGCCATAGCAAAAAACGAAAATAGTATCCGTACATGTATTCCCATTTTTTGACGTTTATCATTGAAATGGTGCTTTTCATATCCTCCAGACCATGGATACTATCCATGATAATACGCATGTACCTTGCAATAGTCAGGAAAAAACACATCGGACAGACTTCACTCAAAAGATACATCATATAAAGTGGTGGATCAGTAACAACAAATCAGACAGGGAAGGAATCACTCAATAGAACAAAGCAAACCCTGGAAAAAATAAAATAGCACATAGACCATAGGTCCTAAACATTAAAGTGAACAAGCTACAAAATACGACACCCTAATTCTACATCCTGCCGCCTCAGCTAAACATAACCAGAGTTACAGTTTTGCTATAACATTCAAACGATCGTCGTGGCAGTTTAATTTATTCTTTGAGCTTTAGATTTGTTAAAGCCTGCAAACTAGCGATGTCATCGAGTTATTCTTGTAAAGGATCTTATCTTAGTAGTTATGTGTCTATTCAACTCTATTGCAGGTTTCAAAAGCATCAGAAAAGGCTGACAAATGGACTGATGGTTTAAATGAAGATGCTCAAGTACTAAAACAAAATGGTGAAACAAACAACGCTAAGGACATGGCAGAGAGACGAGTGAAAGAACAAATCAATAAAGTATTTGAGGATTTTAAACACAAACAAGAACTTAAAGCTAAAATGGAAAATGGACAGGATGTATTTAAACAGTACGTTGACAACATTGACAATAAGAATGATGATGATGGCGTTGATGACATGGGAGAGGATGATAATGATGAGTTTAATGGTAATGTATACAATGACGGAGAAGAAGAAGATGATGACGACTTCAGCGAAGATATGGATGATGCATTTGAAGAAAATGCTAATGCAAATGTTGAGGATAATGCTGAAGATATAGATGACACGGAACAAGAACAAGAAGCATTAGAAGTAGAGAAAGAGATTGAAGAACGTCTGGCTGAAGTATTCAAGGTTGGTATCCCTAACAAGTCCTTTATTTGTTTGTTGTGCCTTTCATGCTCTGCTTTTTCCTGTCAAATGCTGTCTCTCTCTGTCTGGTTAGTTATAATTTGTGTATCTTACTTATTTTATTGTTCTGAACTCCAGCGATGTCACTTGCACTAATGCTCATTAAATTTGACGCCCGGTGGGCAGATGGCCCAATGTTTCAGCGGTCTCGAGACCAAAAAGAAGTGTGATGGATGCCCTTGTATCCGTTTCTTACTTTTTGATTTTATTTTGGATCAAACTTATGAATATATGAGGCCAAGTTCTTTATGCAACATAGCTGAGGTGGTATTCATAAAGCATTTTAAGAAAAAACATAAACAATTCTTAAAATCTTAAAATTTCCTTGAGTTGATTTAATCAGCTAAACAGGAAAACCAAGATTATCAATAGTTTACATTGATTAGAAGCATTTTACAAAGAGCTACACAAATCACAAAGATAAAATGTGTTAATCTTCGATTCTTGGAAAATATGTGCAGCTCATTTTTTTAAACATTAAGTCAAAATATTTAAGTTTTCCCTTAAGACGCTTTGTGAATACCAGCCTTTGTTCTATCATACTCACTCATATTGCGATACCATACTTAAGTATTATTATTGCATTAACGTACATTGATTTATTCAGTTTCATATACAACGAACAAACAAAACATGAGCATGTTTATCCGCAAAATTGACAAAAGCAAGTACAGCTAAATCAGAAATTTTTACCAGGGATTATTTTTTGCTATTTTAGCAAATTCGGTATATTCCCGAAATTTCATTTTCATAAATTTAAAAAACGACGGTAAAACAACATAAAATTGTTCTTTCTGAGTTTAAAAAACGCGAACATTTATTATCACTAACTAATAAACTAATAAAAAATCGCGGAATTTAAGACTCGCGAACATTTCTGTTTCTACAGTAGATTAGTCTGCAATATGTGACCATGCCCGATGAATTACTTGCTCGTATTAATACAATATATACGTTAAGCCAAATATTCAATAATACGTCAATTGAAAATGCAATCAGAATTTCATAGGCAAGTTGATGGAATAGACGTTATTGATTGTTGTCAGATGACAGATGTTCGCCTTTTCACTTTAATAACACCAAGTACAAAATGTATTGTGTTTGGAAAGCGATATTCCTGCTACCTGCACTGTCCCATTTAAACGAATACCTGTATTAGGCCGATCCCCAACGACCGACCAAGGGTTATGGATTTATAATCCTTATCAAAAGACCACCAGTTCTGTACTTATGCAGACACCCAGCGAACTGCTAAGCACATGTAATATAATATTATAAGTGCAATACACTTTTATAATAATTACAAGCGTAAACGTTTGATGTTGTGTATTTGCATATTCGAGAAAGTGGGAATAAACTGGCTGCAGAAATATTTAAGAAAAAATGAATACGTAGCTGTGCCTTGTTGTGTAATAAAATATAGGCACGTGTTTGGATGCGTAATAAACTAATAATTCAATCACGAGTGCGAATCACGAGATTTTTATAACACAACAAAACAAAGCTCTTCCTATTTATTATTTCGATTCTAACATCGCCAATGCGTTGTCATTTCAGTTATAGTTAGAACATATTAAGTAAATTTTAATGATTAAAAAGGGAGCGAGCGAAGCGAAGCGAGGCCTTTTTAGTCATTAAAATTTACTTAATATGTTCTAACTAACTTAGAATGTAACATTCTGCATTCTAATTGGCCGATAGAAATTAGCGCCAACGCAAGACGTCAAGTCTGTTAAGAGAAAATTTTAATGATTAAATTTTAATTTAACCGCGAAAATGCGGCGTTTTCATTGGCTCATAATGTAGGTTATATTCTAAAGCATAACAAGACACGTTGACGTCAAACTACTTTCTTTCCTAGGAACGTTACCGTCACCGTTACGTCATTTTTCATAGCATACGATGTCAAACGTGAAGTCATCAATCAGCTATATTTTATCCGGTATTCTAACAAAGCACGTGAGATTTGCCTTCTTTGCGTATATTGAGCTTACCATATTTTATTACCGCGATAAAATATAGCTGATTTGTGACGTCACGTTTGACGTCATATACTATAACAAATTACGTAACGGTGACGGTAACGTTCCTAGGAAAGAAAGTAGTTTGACGTCAACCTGTCGTGTTGTGCTATAAATGGCAGAGCATTGGTGATGTTAGAATCGATATAATAAATATGAAGCCGTGCTTTGTTGTGTTATAAAATATAGGCACTCGTTTGAATGCATACATTAAATCACTCGTGCTACGCACTCGTGATTTAATTACTACGCATCCAAACACGTGCCTATATTTTATTACGCAACAAAACATAGCTACGTATTCATTATTTCTTAAATAAAATATGGTAAGCTCAATGTACGCAAAGAAGGCAAATCTCACGTGCTATGTTAGAATAAGCGATAAATTTGTCAAAGCCCGGTGATTGCCCAGTTGCTTCTGGAGTAAGGTTGGCTTAGATTGGTCATAGTGTTCTGCTCGTATGTGTGTTACTTTGCATGTGGGTGTTGTACCTTTTCATTTTTCTTGTTATCTCCGTGGTGCGCTTCTTTGTGTTTTTCAGTATCTATTGATTGCTGCATTCCCGTTCAGGCTTGTTATTACATTTGTATATTTCACTTCAATAAGATTTCACTAAAGTACGTTCGAGTTTAATAATATAGTAATAAAGATAATATTAAATCAGACAGGGAAGGCAGCACTTAACTGAACCTGCCGAGAACAGAAAACATAAAAAAACATACAAAGCACAGTACAATGCCCATCTGAACCAGCCGAACACAGATGACATAAAAACATACAAGACACAATGTCCAACTGAACAAGTAAATGGTCCGCCCAAGTCCAAGCTATCGAAAAGCTGAATGAACTAGACTTTATTTATTTATTTAAGCATGGTCTATTAATAGTGCGACTCAGCTTTATAGTTTTTGATGAATGTGTGGCCAATGGAACTGCAATGAGGGAAAAAGTAAATTCAAAATAGTGTTTTGTACAGATGAACCAACTATAGCTCGCCGGATATTACTCTAGCCTAATCAATAAACAAAACTGAATAATATGAACAATGCACAGTTGACTGACCGCTTGTTATTAGTGTAGATTAAAAGAGAATAAAACCATGCATGAAAAGTGATTATTCACAATATTGAACAACAATGGACATTACGAAAGCATTTAATTTGCATTTGTAAACAAAGGCAAGTGTTTTATCAGCGGGCTATACGACATTAATGATTATACATTAATTCCCTCCCTACACGTTGAACACACAAGGACACAGTTCTTGTACTGGTAAATGTTATGGAAATGTTCGAAAATTTTGATGGCTGGAAGAGGGAATGGGAAAGGGAAAACACCAAGAGAGCCACAAGAGCCCTGTGTGACTCACCTTAGGTTATGAACCACCAAATAGGTTTGTTCTTTAGTTCAATGTAAAGTGACAATGGCCGGCCTCTAAAGTTTTAGTCTATGGCCACCTGTCACACATATACCATCTTAAAGAAGTATGTTTAAGCTTAAAAGTAATATAATAAAAAGGGGGGGGGTCATTTATCTTTTAAGAACAATTTTGCCCATTAAAAATAGAGAACACATTTTCGCTATCGCACGTATTATTCCCAGACCGGTTAACCCCTACTCTACTTTCACTTTCATATTTAGGTCAAAATGTCACAACATTCATAATTAAACAGTTTCACTTCATCACATACGTACATGTGCACAATCACTTTAAACTCAACATCATGGTTTGTCAATCCATACCACCATTTCCAGTCAAGCCAATGTTTCTTTCAGGACTCTTTGAGGCCGCTTATCACCATTTAGGTTCCTTACCCTAACGTGTGAGGGAGCTAATGCCGCCAATGCATCTCTTAATATTTTTTTCCTTACCTCGACGGCGAAATTTGTCAACACCAAAAAAATCTCGAAAACCTAAAAAACTACTACTTGACCTCGAGATTGATCAACAAAATCCTGATATATATCTGATCATCTTAAATGGTAGCTATTTATCTACTTACACATTAATGGGATTAGGTAATAAAGTATGTAATGTATTTTATTTCATTAGATGTAATTGGAATGATACGCGTGAGGATGTAAAATTTAGGAGACCGGTTGTTTAAATAGATTGTCTATGCAATCTAAATTGTGCATTGGATTTAGTAGTCATTGAAATCACTACTAAACATGCTTACATCCTTATTAGCAAAATAATCATTGAAATAAATGCATCTGCAGAATAAATGAAGGATAAAGAAATTGCAGAATAGAATTCTACAAAAAAAAATTTTTTTTCTACGTTGAAAGTGTCTCTGTATGCGTCGTTTGTCGATGTTCGTTAGTGTTAATATACTCTCCAAATGCCTCGCCCGAAAGTTCCATTTCTCTACATGTAAATAAAACGATATAGTGAAATCAAAACGTCTCATCCATTTAAAGGATTATTAGTATTCAAACCATCTATGTCGACTCCTATGTTTTCTTAGC
Organism: Spisula solida; assembly: GCA_947247005.1. Taxonomy (NCBI): domain Eukaryota; kingdom Metazoa; phylum Mollusca; class Bivalvia; order Venerida; family Mactridae; genus Spisula; species Spisula solida. Next base: position 5,251,327 of record OX365956.1, on the reverse strand, counting down.
ACATTGAATTTCCACGTCGTTGTCCCTGACATTTAATGCGAGTCTCAATGGTAGTTGACCGACTGGTGATATATAAAATGAGGTCCACACGGAAGATTGCGGAACCAAATGTGTAGCCACGCTAATATAAAGTACTTACTTTACTTTACTTTACTTTACTTTACTTTACTTTACTTTACTTTACTTTACTTTTGAAGGCAAAATACCCATGTTTTATGTGAAAATGACCATTCCTTCAAACCAAAACCTTAAGGGTCATAATGTTGTCAAACCCCCTACTGGCGTGTCAAATGGAACCCCTACCTATACTGTATGGCGCCACGACTTAACAATATGACGAACAAACACAATAGGCCACTCAGCATTCACAACAACCCCCAAAAAGATTGCACACGTAACCAGTATCACTATGACTACATTTCCCGACACCAATAAACGGTTGGTTTGGATTTTTAAGTTGCATTGTTTATGGTATGAAAAAAAAAGATCATGACAAAATAAACAGGGATGACAGCACTCAAGAGAAACAGCTGAGCACAAAGGGCTCAAAGGAAACACACAAAAAGACCAACAATCACAGAGCACAATAAATATGGCATATGGAATAAAATAGTTTAATATCTAAGTTACATTTCACGTAGAAGTACAAATAGAATTTAAGTATTGCAAATTTTCAGGAAGCTATTCACGAAGCAGCTGAAGAAGTTAAAGATGACAACAAAGACGTAAAGAAACCTAATGAACCATTAGGAGTGGACAAAGTCGACGCTGACAGGGAAGTGAAGATACCTGAAGTACAAGACGTCTTCGAACAGAAACAATTTAACATCGCTGTGGATAGAGTTGGTAAGTTACAAAAATAATTCATGAAAAAATACAATATTAAGTCGGACAGGGCAGCACACGGCATGACCAGTCGAACACTGAAAACATAAAAACATACAAGGTACAGTGGCCTACACACAGCCCAACGAGAAAATAATCGGCCCCAATCGGAACGGTCCGTACGGCATTTTTACGGGATAAAATACCTCGGATGTATCAAGCGTATGAATCCAGCAGATTTCTTTCTTAAATCCTACGCAGCAGAAAATGGGCCAAAGAAAATAGACCGTAACTTATCAGCATCGGACATATCAAAAGTTGTTTTATTGATTAAACAATACAATTTCGCTACACTCCTTGTGCATAATACGCAGCTACGCAGCACTGGCTTGATTGGCGTGTATTCCATCGAAGCACTGTTTAAATTTGTTATGATGACGTCATGGCGAAAGACGTTAAAAATGGCGACGTTCTATTTACACCCGAGAGATGACTAGTTTCAGCAATCGAAAGCTGAATGATCTAGTTTTAACAGTAAAACCGCTAAACTACCTTAAGTTCTAAAACGTTATCATCGCTGAGATGCGTATACGCAAGTTTTCATCAAAATGCGTGCGATGAAAATAAAGCCATGCTCTAGAACGAATAGCTTTAATCTGCGAGGTTCATTCCAAAAATCCGGATACTCTTATTTCACACGATCATTATAAGTTCGAACCCATTAAAATGTTGACTTTCTGTCTACGTGCCAATTGTATTTGAAGTAACATCCTAGTATTCGCATTGGAAATGTAAAAGGGCTATCGAATAGCAGTTGTTTAACTTAACAGTGGCATTGCAAACGTTTCATTTATTAAGTATTATGTAACACGACTTCAGAGTGCAGTTTGAAAAAGTACTCTTTTTGAAATACGATGTTTGACAAAATGAAGACATTGTTTGAACTCAGCCTGACAAACTATCGAAATACAATTATCATTATCGGAATATCAGTTTGCGTAAAAACAGAAGTCTGTAATGTAAAAACAATACGGTTTTCGGACGAAAAGAATATCAAATGATCCACTTAAATCGAAAATAATAGACAAAATGGCGGCGTTTCGATTGCGGTCTTTCAGGCGGATTCGATCGTTATATAAAGCATTCATATCGTCCTGAGTTATTGTTCAAATTCGTTCTTTTGTTCCTGCAGCGATAATGTTGACAGTTCCTCTAATGTATTATAATTAATTACATCGGCTATAAGTGTTTCTTTGTAATTGCTAGTATTGCCTAGCAGAAATGAGAATTTAGAACAGTTAAATAAAGAACGAGATATAAATTTGCCACCATTAATAATAGAATAAAGGACAATAAAAGACAATTAAGATCCCGCCGATAACTTACTGGGTAATAGATGATGTGGCAAATATTTCTATTTTACTTCTATTGACAATTTTTAAAAAGTGTGGTATTTAAAGGTGCAGACCCCCACATAATGATAAAAATCTCATATTTTATAAACTTGTGCAAATGTTTCTTTTATTTGTTCAATATCATTAAATTGTTACAACATACATTTCTCATGATGATTATTAGTGAAACCGGTTGAGGAAATAGAGTATAATACATGTAAACTGTTTGATTGCTGAAACTAGTTCATTTAGGGCGGATCCTTTACCTGTTCGGTTGTGTGTTAGGCATTGTGCCAATCAGTGTTAAGCGTGTAAAAGATAAAAAGACAGTATGTTACAGTGAAACTAGTACGTGCAATTACATTTTGATGGCTGGAATATGCAATGGAGACAACTCATCCAAAGAAACAATGATCTTACTTGAGCTAAATCCCTTTTAATGTTCAGTAGAAATTAAGAAATAGCTAAAAGTTACAGAAAATTGCAAGAGAATAATTGTCACCAGTGATATTTAAATACTATGCACAATAACATTTCAATACAAACATAAAAGCTGGAGCAAATCTAGTCACCTGTACACTTTCAGATTTGTGAAAGTAAAAATTTGATTGGATTATTGAAAGGTCACTTGGACATGACCCCGTATGGAGTACCATCAGATCCTATATATCAGTGTAAAGTAGTGAAGCGTTATATGGATTTGGTTTAAATGAGATTGGGCATTGTGCTTGGTATGTTTTAATGTTTCTGTGCTCGGCTGGTTAAGTTGAGTGCTGTGTTCTCTTTCCGACTTTATATTATCTTTTTACTGTCAACTCCTTCAATTCTAATGTATGAGTCTGTTCAAAGTGAGATATGTATTTCATATTCATTATTATATCATATTTTTATAAATACCAAAGATGAATTATTTCCCTTGCTTGGCACTAAGAACTTACTTAGCTAAATAATATAGGTATCATCATACATAAAGGAGAAGGCTATCACAGATTAAACCTGTTGTCCAATCCTATTTCGTTAAGTGTCAAAACATGTTAACGTGTAGTGATAAATTCAAGTTTAAGTACAGTCTACATAATATATATAAGTACAAATAAATATAACAGCAGCACTTAGCATGTTTTGATTTTATAGCAGTATCGGAGGCTTATAGTTTGTCATTCATTGTGCATTAAGATAACTTGAAAATTAATATCCTTTATTGGGAATACGCATAGTACTTGTTCTGTCTGTCTCTTGCATGTGTGTACGAGGGTCATTCAAAAAATACGTAGACACATCAATTTACTAGTTTATTTTGCAAGATAAGTAAACAAATCATTAGTATGTTAAAGCTTAATCTTCATACGGCTAAAATCTAAAGTTTCATTGAAATCGGCCCGACCGTTAAGCAAGAAGCTTGTTCTAGTGATTATACCCATAGCGACTACGGGGCAAGTCCAGACGTCGTTGTTGACGTCATCAAATTTGGTAAATTCACCACATTTCTAAATGCTCAGCATAATACACTAAATACTACTCTGACACTAACCCCAGTCTGTATAATCATCCATGTACCATGCCGAACTAAGCTGAGCAAAATAGGATGGATTAGAATACTTAATTTCATCTGCTGTTGCCAGTCGTCAAACTACACAAATGGGCTATACAATAGGAAACGCCTTGACGTTCAAAAAGGACAGATTGGGAATGTGGAGACCATGTTTGAGTCGGTTAAGTCAAGAATTATCCAACACCAGGGCTGTTGATTAAACACGATGTTCCCACTCTTTGTTTTGGTGAAATAACCTATTTTTCAAAATGATTCAAGGTAGTATTTCAGTTTATCCATTCGCCAAACACAATTTAAACATTAATCGCGTTGCCCCGTGGTTTCACTGACGTCACGTTTTCGTAGTGGCATGGTACGATAAGCAAGCTCTCCGTGACGGTATTGAATACGACGTCATAATTTGACAAGTATAACTGCATAGTATCAAATGATACACACAGAAATTATTGACACGTTTTCTCTCTGTGAACGGAAATAAATGGCACAAAGGTATCATCACAAATTTTTGACACGTCAAATCGACTGGTTGCCCCGTGTGCTCAATTTTACGTTGCTATAACTACCCTATTTTAGAATATTACATATATTTTTCTTTTTTACCATATGGATTTAATTTGTTAATGATAGAGCATCATTTCTACCGAATTCGATGAAAATCCGATGATAGTTAAGCAATCAATAGTGTATACGTATTTTTGAATGGCCCTCGTATATGCTGATCATTTTCTCGTTCGGTTGTGTGTTGGGCATTGTGCCTTGTATGTTTTTATGTTTTCTGTGCTCAGCTGGTTGGGTTGAGTGCAGCCTTCCCTGTCTGACTTATTATTTTCATTTTGGAATTGTCTGTGTATTACAGCGTTTAATTGTATGTTGCTCGAGCATTTGTAATCAATAAACTAAGCGATTTTTTCAAATAAATGGAGTTTATCACTTTCGCTTAAGCAGATGGGGTTACTGTACAGCATTTAAAATCCTGTGTACTTTAATCTTTCAGAACATGTGAAATCGTTTTCTTATTAACGGGGTTTAATTGAATTAAGGGACATGTATTTGTGATTTATGAGAAGAAAACATTGGAATTAAACACGTTTTTCTCATTTTCTCAGTATAAAGCTGTGACAATATGGAACGCTTTGCCCAGCCAAGTTAAAAACACAACGTCAGAGAAAATGTTTAAATATATTTTAAAAGCATACTTATCCGCAAATCTAACAATGATAAATTAAAAAACACTCGGGTTATTGCTGTTTACCTATTATATCAGGATCGTTTAATACAATATTTTAAATGTTAGTATTTACTTTTTTGTATTGTCTGACATTTTATTGATGCTTTTGAATGTTTGTATATATTTATGCTTGTTTTGTTAGGTGACCCCATGGGAGATAAGCCCTAGGCTTAATGGGTATATCATCGGAAAATAAAGTTATTATTATTATATTATTATTATTATGGGGTGTCTCTCATGAGACAGAATATCTGTAAAGTGGTTAAAGAAACCATAATCATGATGCACTTTTGAAAAGAAAACATAAGCATTTGTTTTAATTGGGCTGATCAATGTTCTAATGACTCTAGTGCACGATTGTCTTAACACCTAGTCACATAATCAGTGACTTGGTCATTTTTTCCAGCACCCTGTGAAAGCTGTATTTTCCAAGGGTTCAAAGGGTGCTGGAAAAAACAGCACAGCTGCTGAAAAAGATCTCACATTTCATGGAAAGCAAATAGTATTCCCCTTAGCGTGGCGTATATTTCATAAAAATCGATGAAGAAACGAATTACAAATGTATTTGAATACTTATGACTATTTTTGTTTTCGAAGTTAAGCAAATTTCGTCTTGGACCTGTAGCCAAAGGTCAAGTGGTATTGCTACACTGGTAATTATACTAAAGAGATTATTTCACTGATTAAATGGCTTTACTTGTCACGTTAATGTCGCATTATTACCTGACACAACTTCAATCAATTGATAAAAACACTTCCAGATATTTTTTTTTAAAATACAGTATTTTGCTAATTTTATCTCATAGAAATGCTACAAAGACAGATATTTTCAATTTTCAATTTTATCACAATGGTTCTAATTACGGGTGTTTTAGTTTATGCGATCACAAAAGGATTTTAAAAATTGTTTTTAACTTGTTTAGATGGACATGTATAGTAGTATATTTTTCAACTTAAAATTAGTGCGATGTGCTATAGTCCGCCCAGGATAATGTGATATTTACAAACAATAATCGGTTTGGTCAACTGTGGGAAATTGGTTTTACAAATCACTTAAATAAACATATAAGGTCAGTAATATACTCAAAACACCATTGATAAATCGTACACATAATTTTAATCCACCTTAAAAAGTTTGTGAAATATACCAAATTTTTCCGCCTTTCAAATTATCCTTGGCGCACTATAACATGGTAATATTTTTGTTGTTACCATTTCAAAGAGATGAGGTCGATTTATTCCTAAAAATGTGTCTAAATCTGAAACTTGCACCAAAGCTAGTCATATGACCGAACATTAAGAAAAACCATTTCTTACCAATTATCTCTTTCACATCGCTTCCGAATCCAAGATGGCGTCCAATATGGCCGCCATTTTCATGCTAATTTGGTACTAAACGCTTACGTAGACCTCAATGTTATTGTTTTCTGAACATTTTGACATTTTTGAAACAAAATATGACCAATAAATAGACCCAAAATTAGCAATGCTTAGGGTATTTTGCTTGTATTTGGAATGTCAATCACATAATAGTACAATTAGAACGGTATATTTCATACTTACCTAATTACCTTTAAGGGAATCATTTCAGTGACATACTAGTATATAAATGTATTTCCGAGCGACAAAGTACGTGTGTATATCCAAAAGTAACGTCACTGTTCCCCTAGTGTGTTTGTTTATGGACGTAGACTCATAAAAACGATATCAAAATGCGCAGTAATTCCGTTCTGATAAACATGGAACGTGCCTCATTATTTCATTATTCATAATTGTAGTACATAAACATTCAAAATATACTAATGGCGTCATGTCGCCGCACATGGAAGTTGCCATAACGTTGTTCATAGTCATAACAATGTTCTTTTATGCATTCTGCTCAAACATAATTTGCCAAATCAGACGAAATTTATCTGACGTAAAAAGCTTTACAACTGTCTATTGTCTGATGCTAAAATTTCAGTGGCGTCACTAATGTTTTAAACTCGCAATATACTTTTAACGCACTGGGGTGGTATTCAATATGGATCTTACTTGACTTAAGGATAAGGACAACCAATCAGATCTCACCATATTAAATTCTTGATCTGTAACAGGCAATATGATTGGCTATCCTTATTCTCTGATTAGATAAGATCAATATTGAATACCACCCCTGATTACTAAGCGAAAACAATGCAGAATTGTGATAAAAAGACGCTGCGTGTAGTAAAGCATTTTCCCTACATGTTATATAAGTCAACTTTAGAAACTTTACGAAACACGCGACCACAACATAGTCTCGTGTATCTGAAGTATAAGCTTTTAAGGGACGGATGTGAACGGATCAATGTCAACAAAGGGTCGGAAGACTTGTGACACTTAGAACTGATTTTCACCATGCAGATAGTGAGTGTCGGGTTGGTTGCACATTTTAAAATGACGAGTAAATGCCTGCATAAATCATAGTCTGGGCCAGGTAGACTTGAACCTGGAATTTTGGTATATAGTTTTTTTCTCTTTAGATTATGATTTAGCACATATTCACTGTATAAAATTAGGTGGGTGCATCGGGATTACCTTTGGGCAACTTTTTTATTGACGTTTATTGATATAATGGTCAAACGGCCTGATATATCTGAAATATAACACCTTTTAAAGGTTAAAACTCATCAGTTAAACTCACTGTATCATGAAGTCATGTTTATTTCTTTACAAATTGATCGGAAATGATATACAGTATTTGTTTGCAACAAATTAATTACTGTAACATATGTTTCTCGTACTAATCGGGGTATTTTAAGTTACCAAAGTGCATTTGGTTACAATGCATATTTGTACTTTCTCAGTCTGTTTTACTATTTAAATGCATCAGTTTGTGTTTTATATATACTTCTTTAGAAAATATTGGTACACGTTTTGGACATCACTATGATAAAAGAAACCTCCGTTACTACCCTATAAAGTTGGATAAAACAACCGAATAACAAATGACACAACTGTTTGTTGTAATCTGAATCATTAATGTTATTTCCAAAAAGGAAAAGCACATAGAACTAATTTTGACACGCAATCACGAATCTTCTAATACATTTATACTGAAATGTAACGTCCGTTACTGTAATACTCATTCCTATAATTATAATGGATCACCCAAATGTCATTGTTACCTTTCAATTTTTATTCTGTACATATTGCGCTATATTATATAATCTCAATATAATATACCTTTAAAGGTATGTTCAATGGGCATAGTGCACCTTTAAATAAAAAAAATATTTTCTTTCATTTATTTTTTATAGATCAGTATATCTTTAAAGGAATCATTTTAGTGACGTACTAGTATATAAATATATTCCCAAGTGACAAAGTAAATACAAAAATGTATACATCAATATGTTGGTGTTACCATTCGAGAAAGAAGTGTCAGACCTCCCGATGTAATTGTAGAGACAATTCCTGTTTTGGTCGTGAAAGCAAACACAACACGTGTCGTGGTTCATTCTGTTATCGACCTGATTTGTTTACCATTACAAATGGCGCAACACAATGTCTGGTATAATCGTCATGCACTGTCATACAGACGTACACGCCAGTCAGTCCGTCACTTCCTCACTCACAAAATTCCGTCCGTTTGTCCGTCCGTCCCTATATCCCTCCCTCCCTCCCTCCGTCCGTCCGTCCGTCCCCTCCCTCCCTTTCTTTCTTCCTTCATTCATTCCTTCATTCCTTTCTTCCTCCCTTCATTCATTCATTCCTTCGTTCAGTCCAAATTTCGTAGAAAGAGAAATAACTACATTTTGTATTTGCAATATTCCGAGATATATTTGGTGTTCAACTTGTTATTAACTACAGGTTCTTCGGGAATAGTTATTTTATAAACTAGTAAGTTATATACATTGTTAAATCAAAATCCCGTTAACGCACTTTAATGTTCAATTGTGCAAACACAATGATGCGTTCTACACCGAAGTGCGTTATGGACAACAATCGCATATCACCCTTTTTGTCCATATTGTTTTATTACTTGCTAATAGACAAATCGGAAAACCGTACAGGTTCAATCATACAGAGTAACCTCCCCTTTCTGCTATTTCAGGCAAACAGTTGAATCCTTTACAAATCCAACAGATGAATGTAAAAGCAGCTAGGGAACTTTTAAAACAAGACCAGGACCACGAGTTTCCTCCCTTTATCACAGCAGCAAGACAGACGACATTTATCCAGGCCAAGCAGCTCGTGGCATCGGTACAGGTGTTATTGCCTGGTAGAAAAGTATATATTTACGATCTAGATTTGACGCCAGACCAGAAAAAAGAGGTAAGCTGATCCAGTGTGGACATACCACGTGGTATGTGACGTATTTTATGGCTAAGAACGCAAGTTAATATCTGTCAACGAAAAGTTTAAAACAACCGTTAGTATATAATTCTTTGACCGATTATAACGAGGCATCCTCGACTATAGGCATTTGGTTTCAACTCGCCGTAAATTATTGTTTTGCACTAGTTCAGTGTAGCAATACTACGTATTTTTTTACTACAGTTCCAAGTAGAAATGTGTAAACATTGGAACACGAATGTAGCCATAAGTATTTTATTTCTTCATTGATTTCTATTAAATATTCGCCACGCTAAGGGGAACATTATTTGCTTTCCATGAAATATAAAATCCTTTTCAGCGGCTGTGCCGTTTTGTCCATTACCCTGTGAAACCGTGGAACGTGTGGGTTGAAATCAAATGCCTATGTCCTCGACTCTCAATTCGAGAATGAGTAATATCCATGCAGCTTGATATGTTTGAGCCAACGTGTATAAGTTGTTTGCTCGAATCTGACTCAAGTGCTATTTAAGCGTTTAAGTCGGTTTCGGGCAAAAAACTGTGACCTTTTGTCGAAATAATGAGTTACATGGTTGTCACTATATTTATTCTTTAGCATTCTTAAAAGCTCTACAGTTGCTGAGTGATGTCCGATTTATTATTACATGTATTTGTTTCCTTTGTTCCAGCTGGCGTCGTACTGTAATGTACGCGTACACGAATTTCTCAAACAACTGTTCCCGAAAGTCGTCAGTGAATTGGACAGTCTTCATTGGAAACCTCTGGTCATGCAGGTACAATTTACCGAAAAGATTATGTTCAATAAATCTTACAATATTTACCTCCCTTCTTTGAAATGTCGGTCACCTTTGAATGATGACGTCATACACAAATACGCGTTTTCTTATACCTGACGAAGTGCAATAACGAATCGCGTTGTATTTGGACGTAGGTACATGGTTTCAAATTATCTAAGTGTACTATCTGAGTGTAATCTATATATACAGAAGGTAGTGAAGCGGCCATGTTTAGCCACAACGGATATGATGTTACGAGCGCTGGTACCCAGTTTTTCTACAGTTGTAATAGCAAACGCGGACACCAGTTCCCGTGACATCATATCCCTTATGGCTAAACATGGCCGCTGCACTGCCTTCTCTATGTATAGGGTACACTCAGATAGTAAACTCAGATAATTTGAAACCATGTAGGCCTACCTATGTCAAGAGCAGATATGTGTAGATATAGAGTGTGCGGTATTTTATTCCTTTTATTCAGGAGGCAAATCTGATTAATTTTGATAAGTTTGAATATTGTAATGGAATACGTATCAAGTGACAACTAGATTTTCTTTAGGTCACATACCACTAAATAAAATTGTTCTTTAGCCCAATGTAAATTGACAATTGTCAGCCCCAGATTATATCATGTTAAAGTCTATGGCCATTTGACAGACCTATATCATTGAAAAGCAGTATGTTTCAGCTATAAAATAAGACCAAAAAACAGGGGTATTTTGGTCCGCGTATGCATTTAGTGGTTTATAACCTTTAACCTGCAAAATTAATGTATTTTTATATAGAATCTAACATGAGTATACAGCACTAAAGTCTGGTTCCGGATGTTCTCGAAAGTTAGTGTAAGGGACAGGGTACTGTTTTATCAAAGCACTTACGGAAATCTTAAAGTTACGTTCAAATTTGAATTCTTCATAATTATTTAATAGTTGCAAATTGTGGTAAAGGGAAGTGTTATAACAACAATGCTTCAGTTAATGAGTTCCACACAAACCATAAAATTCTGAAGTGCTAAGTTGTTACAAAATTATTTTAAAAAAATTTTGAGCGTAACTTAATTTAAGATGTCCGTAAGTGCTTTGATAAAACAGTACCCAGGTATCTAGACTAACAGCACACAACCTCTCCAGAGCGACCGTCTTTGGAGCAACAACCTCTGTATAACAACACCCTCAAAATTTCCCTAAGTCACTATTTACTGCAAATTTAACATCTGTATAGCAACAACCTCTAAACAACGCCCAATATTTGCAGCCCCCAAAGGGTTTTGCTTCACAGAGGTTGAACTGTACGTATAATATGACTTGATAGATCTATTTAGTTGCTACTTTCAGAATGGTTTATACTCTTTAATTATCAACGTTTCGGCCTGAGCCTTTTTCAAAACACACAAACAAAATAATAATATGTCTATATAATGTAGAGAAGAACTTTTGTTTATGTGTTTTGAAAAAGGCTCAGGCCGAAACGTTGACAATTAAAGAGTGCAAACCATGAGTGGTTCTTATTAACAATTCCCTATGGAATAAAATCAAAGTTACTTGCAGATATTTCATAGATTATAGACCTCGCCTTTGAATATATCATAATGTTTCCATTCTCTTACAGACTGCACTAGCAGAGTTTGGTCACATGATATGGGTGACGCCCGGATATCGTCTGGCAACCCAAGAATTGGCGCCACTTATTCACGATTCTCACGAACAGGGGGTTGTTGTTCTTGGACAAGCAGCAAGTTTCACGACGTTCGCCGCCACTCATCCGGACATGTTGAAATTCTTACCGGTGGACAAAGAGAAACTCTCACAAAGTCCGCACATCGAGATACGTGCCGTTTTTATTCACAACTCGGCAGAAATCCACGAGAATGTAATGAAGATATTTACTAGCTGTGCTCTTGAAGAATCGTGTTTGGCTCCTAAAGGCGCACAGTGGCAATGTAAATTTGACCTAACGGGTAAAAAATACGCCGGTTGTCACAGGTATGACGAATCGGCGCTAAATATTTTGCTGAAAAACTGGTTCAATTATGACGTTGACAAATTTGCGAAAAGGAATTCATATTTTAAAAAAGTGGATCCAAATGTTAAACCCAAGCTAGCAGTATGCAGACAGATTGACGAAAAACGTGGTAGAGACCTCTGAACATCGTTGGAAGTTTAGTTTCACGATTAAGGCTACAACAATTTTGATGTGGTTCAGTCCATTCAACACATCCTGAATTTTACAAGGCCAACACTTATGTCTACTACTTAATATTTCCGCATTTATTCCGTTTGTGGAAATAAACAAATAAAGTTATTTTATGACGATTTTAACTTGATCTACTTACGCGTCTTACAAAAACATACATGTATGTTACTTGGCTTAACGTATATAATATAATGTATGTCTGGCGCTGTTGCTATCTATTGAATATTATGTACCCCCATACGTAGGGTGGTTGGTGGGACTGAACCCACGACACCGATAGATCACTTCATGGAGTTTGTTACTTGTATGTTTTTCTTTTTCTCTCAAAAAATAAATTCTGATTTGTAGTAGTGGTGCATGTCTTGTCACTTTCCGTACCAAGACCCCATGTCTACAGGCAACCTTATTTTATGTATGTAATGCTCGCTTTATAGTTAAAAAATAATAAAGAAAATACAACTATTTTGACACTGTGCGTTTTTTACACTGTGTTCATTTGGTGGGTGCCCTTTTTCAACTTTGAAGTCCAGCATAGGAAGATAATCGGACAGGGAGGCAGTAATCAACTTGAGCAGCCGAGCATAGAAAACATAAAAACATAACATACCACAATTACACGGCGTAATACCCAAGTCCTAGTTGTTTAAAGGCTGAAAGACCTATAGTTTCAGTTACAAAAATACAAAAAAATGTCCAGCATAAGATTGCTTCATTTCTTTCAAAAAGTCATGTACAAACTACTTACCTTTCTGTTGGCTGTTGCTTTGTGATAATTCTCGTGGTGTGTGGTCCTTCTTTTAACTTATTCTTGTCTCCTGGCTCTTACTCCGGGAGTAGGTTGTCGTGTTGTACATAAGGTAGATGAAACGACAATCTCATTAAAATCAGACCCTAACATTTGCTCCATTTCTTTACGCTGTTAGAGATCTGACTACACTCCGTAAGAGGTCGTGTTCAAATGACCTCTCTAGCACATGTAGCCTCAGCAGTGTTTTACTGCACTTTCAGATTTATGAAAGCAGCGATTTGATTGGATGACGTAAAGTTCACACTGACATGACCCCACACAGAGTGCCGTCAGATCCTATATCAGCGTAAAGTAGTGAAGCGCAATAAGGGTCTGATTTAAATGAGATTGATGAAACGGCAGCTAAATCCCCTGCTACATTAAAGACCAACAATAACAAATGGCTCTATAACAATACCTGAAGGCAAATACAATGGTTTACCAATTTTATCTCTCATCAAACCATTTCCAATAGTTTTAACCTGTAAAACTGAGACCACGTTTCGAAGAAAACCCTTTTTTGCTGTTACATGTGTGGTTTTACACACGTTTGACTATACGACGTCACGTGACGTCCAACGTTATATAAGAATAAAAAGGTTTTGTAAGTGTATTCGGTCGGAGATACCCTACTCTTGAGTTATACTGATTTGCTTTCGAGCCATGATGACGAAACAAAATTGTTGGATGAAAAGTTCGCAAAGATATTGATCACCCCTCGCACTTTGCTTTACACATGTCAATTGGTATACCGTTTGGCAAAACTATTTTTGGAACAATAACGTTTATAAATAAGGGATCTAAACATTCGTATGCAGATTGCTCATATACATTAAATGTCATTTTGAATCAGAAAATGGGAAAACAAACATCTATGGGGGACGACTAACATCATATTGCCAGGCAAGAACATAATCAAGCTAGAGACGAAAAAAACTATTTAATCACAAAGCATATACAAACTGACATGGAACTATCCAGGGTACTGTTTTATTAAAGCACTTGCGGAAGTATTAATAGGGGTCCTGCAATTCTGTAACAATCCAGATTTGCTGAACTAGAAAGAATGATATTTTTTGCAGAAAATAAACGTTATATGGTGAAAATATTGAAAGTATTGACTAAGTTACGGTCATTTAAAGTTCCATAAGCTGAATTTTAACGGTAGAGCAATGTTTTAGCATTTAAGTTTTAATGTAGGGTGTGTATGCTAATGGCACTAGGAACCGACTTGCATCTTTTTCTTCAAGATTGGGCATTATGCCGCATCAGGACCCCTGTCTAAACTTGCATTCAAATTTGAATTCCTTATAATTATTTAAATGCTACAAATTGAGATAAAGCGGGGACCTGCAATATTGATAATGATTCAGTTCAGGAACTTTTACCAACCATATATTCATATCCCCATTTATATATGTGTAGCTGTTTAACTTTTTTTAAATTTGAGCGTAAGTATATTATTTCCATAAGTGATTTGATAAAACAGTAACTCCGATGCCGCCAAACCATAACAATTGCTTAGCTGTGTGAAGTTGGCTCAACATACGACATTCGATTTTTTCAATATCGTCCAATGTCGTATGTCGTGCTGCATGACATTCGGTTGTTTTGAATGTCGTATGTCGAGCCAAATTTACATAGCTAATTATAACCAGTTGATTGTGTCAAACTTATGTTGTTGTGGTAGATTACAAGATAGCAAAGCTCATGCGGTTGGCTAAAATAAAACTGAATTAAATGCCGCTCATAGATTGAAGCATGCTCAAAGAGCCTCACCTTGAGAAATATTTCAAGACGAACGAATTTGCAGTTCACAACAACAGATATGCATTGCATGACCATTTCAACCAAGCATTTGAATTTGGAATGAAAACACTGATTGAAAAGAAAGAAGAATTGATTAAACTGAATTAAAGGTGTGTGGTCATACCAGTAACCGTGGTATCATTTTCCCGCGGTATAATACCGCGGTACTATCAGAAATACCGGTATTTTATCAATATCATCACTGCTTCTAATTGTAAAAACAAACTATATCCATGTAATACAATGGCATGCTTTCCCCACTGAAACCCCTGGAATTGCCAGGCTATTATAACCATGATAATTAGGGAAGGCTACTTGCTCGTAATTGCTTGCTGTGTAGTTCAGCTTCAAGTAGGCCTGTTCCTTCTTAACTCAATATATTATTTTACATAGTCGTAATATTTCTCTAATTCTAGTCAAGTAACGAGACTTCAATTGTCAACGTTCTTAAAGAATAACCTGGTTGATAGTTTTTCAATTTATTCTGTCCACTATACCATTGATGTAAGTCTAAAGTTGGTGGTGTACCAAAACAAACATAAGAAGAAGGGATGTGGTAGTTTCATACTGGTCGACATGTCAATATATAGTCCAGTCAGGATAAAAATCCAGTGACACAGCGGTCGACTCCACTATAACGGTGTAAAACCATTTATAAAGGCTTATACTATACAAACAACTATAATTTCAATGCTAAACTAACATACTCAACTTCGCTCTACCTGTTTAGACAATGGTTGTAATTTTCTGAGTATACATAAACTGCAACGTCACTGTCACAATATCATAACTGGACAATAGTGTATGGTACCAGAAGAAATAAATAATGATAAAGATTGTGATGTGCTGTTTGTGCAAATCGATGTAACCGGTACAATCGACCTCTATGTCATGTGCGTTAGAACATCGCCCACCAAACATGGACCGGTGCCCACATATAGTTGGATGGCGTCTACAACATCGGAGACATTGATTGTGACAAAAGCGTGAATCCAATAGCCTCAGAGGGACCTCAATGACAGATACCTTGAACTAGTAGGTATAAGACCAGAGTTGTTTTTGTTATTCAGACTTTTTTTGTTTGAAATGTCGACAGGAGGAGGGGGAAATAAAAAGGAAACCTCCCAAAATATAGCTTCCACGAGCTGTTGGTGATGGACTAGTCAATGACGGTCCGATTTAAAACAATCAACATAATTATAACAACAGTGTTAGTTTTCAAGAAAACAGCCAATATATAATATTATCTTAGACTAGTACACTGCTCCGAAACACTAATTTAATACAGCTTATTATTAACAAAATAATGAAATAATAAAACAAGGCAGGTACATTTATCATCAAAACATTTGATATTTATTCAATTTAGTTTTTTTCCAGTTTTAAAAAAAAAATTGGGCAGGAGTAACAAAAAATCAAAGAAATCTGGCCTGTTGTATAAAATAATAGATCTCTGTTCCTTATATTTTTTTGCAAAAATAGTATTTTAGTACTTAACTTAAATAATGTGCTTGCTAATAAATATCTAAATATTTACAGATAATTATATAGATTTTAAATAGTGCGCGGTTCCGTTACACGAATAAAACGGGTTGTATTTGACGTTATCCCATCTACACAATTTTCCGTTACGTCAGCAATTTATGAGTGTTCACACCGGAAGTGCTTGTGCAGTGGGTAAATTTTGTATAAAAACCAGTTTTTGGCAACTTACAAGGTTGTGCAAAATTGTCCCGAATATTTGCTATAATCACAACTGAGATATAGAATAAAGAAACATATGCGTGAATCTATAATCGTTTTATCATTGCGCATTTATGTTTGCCGACTCTTATGATGTGAACGTCTTTCAAATTTTGTCGTCAGCTGTTCAGAAGAAAGTCCATGAAGTCGCTTCAACCATACTGAACAATGATTTTTTTTGTAAAATACCATTATCATCACATTTCTTGACTCACTGGACAATGTCTTTTGCAATACATCAACCGTGTCAGTCGCTGGTCGACTGAAAATTTAACTTCTTTTGAATAATTAAGAACTTTTGTTCTTGAAAACAAAATGGAGGTTGACCCTCCCACTTCATGTAACATGGCATTGCAACACCATAGTCCAGGTGCATCCTCAGGATACGCAAGCCGGGATTTGGAAAGCTCTATTAGCAATGCAAACAACAACGGGATTCCGACACCTGGGATTCTAAAACGATGCAGCAGTGCCCCGATGATAAATATTCTTGTGTCGACGGCAGGCATGCAAATCAGGTATGGTTTCAAAATTTATACAATAAAGAAACATCAATATTTCGCACATCTACATTTTACGATGTACTGTCAGACTTGACCGCTATACAACGGTGTACATGAAAACAGGTAAAGTCTACTAAAGAGTAACAGAAAAACATGAAAGTGTAAGATAGAAGCTGTCCAGTAAAGTGAGTAGTAATGCAAAAGAGAAAAAGAAAGAAAATACAGGTTCAACTACTGCACTTGTCAGAGGGTTGGTGCGGCCAATTTGGCTTGCGTAGCGCTACCAGGATTCTAGATTCCGCCGGCACAGCTCGCTCTCATCAGAGTGCAGCAGTTGGTGGATAGTTTCCCTAGAAGGGTCGGGTTGAAAGCTACCTCTTGAAGATTGCCAAGGAGGGAGCCTCAGCTACAGATAATAAGAATACTTTTAACACAGTTTTGTGCACTAATGTTGTTAACATGGAAAGTTTATGCTAACTGACAGAACTATAAAAAGATGAATGGTTCACTGTTGTTAATAATAATATTAGCTGACAGCCTGAGACCACACCAAGATTTAAAAAAAAAGTTATGAAAGATTTCCCGAAAGATTCAAAATATTTTCTATTAGTTTCAACATACATACATATAGCATATTTTACACTTAATCATGTGACTTTTTATTAATTACCAGTACAATATTAATTTTGTTTTACTTTCAGTCCACCAAGCAGCTTTTCATCCATTGACTCGCAAAGAACACGGAGGTTTAGCTCAAGTTCCATGCATTTACATGGTTCTTCCGTAAGTAACTTACAATATTAATTTCATCAAGAGCTCCGGATAACGTGTGTGAATGGGTTATTAGGCGTAAAAAAATGTCTGTTTCCTGTAACCGACCATCATTTTGTTACCCCTGAATTTTTTTATGGACGACAATGATATCAATGTCGATCATCTAAAAAGTATTGTTGATATTTCGATCTTTTGTTACACATTGAAATAATAAAAAAAATGCATCGAAAATTATTTCTGTGCATCATAAAACGTATTGAAAAAGATGTTCGCGTATTTCCAGTCTAATTTAATGAGTCAGGGGAAGTAATCCAGTTGGTCGCATTGTTTAGGTCTTAGACTCAAACAACCTATTACAAAAATACTCTGAAAGTGCTAGGATTTAAGGCACTTGGGAGGAAACGTCTGGCTTTAAGGCACTGGTTTACCACAGCATTTAATCTGCTCCTGGGGAAAGGTCTGCATACTGTCACTATTTGTATGTTACATGGAGGATGTAGCCAGTTATATTTGCAAAATTGCATTGCTTTTGAATTGATCAGATTTTGATGGTATTTTCAGACACCTGTGAAAGTAGCCGACAGATTGAACCAGTTAAAACAAGAGGAGAGTCGTATTGCTGACAGAGATATACAAAGAGAACGGTAATAACTTTATAAAACAAAACTAATTCCGATTTTGTAAATGAAAAGTTGATCTGGCATAACAGCCACCTTTTTAATGCTCCTGAAGTTATGAATTAAAATATCATAAACATTAAGTTAGCAAGTTTCATTCAAATAACAAATTTGTGAAATTATGATTTTAAAATTGTTTATAGTTTTCCAGTATGCCTTATCATTATCTTGTATTCTGAAAGTCATTTCCTAGAGATGTAAATTACTAGTAAATACCGTATGTATTTTAAAATCAAGTTTATTGGTTTTCACCTTATTGCTATTACTAAATTTGATTATTTGTTTGTCTTGACCAATAACTATCATTCTGAAACAATTGAAAAAAACCAACCTACCTACCCCTTCTAAATCTACTTTGGTCGGATGGGGAAACAAAGAATATTTGAATATTTTAAGTTTGGCTGTATATAAAGTCTATGGCCTCATCCACAAGGTCAGGAAAATAAGCCCTGCTATTATGAATACATTGCAACAATATGTAATAGTCATGCCTGAAAATTATTTATTTTAGAGAAGTGCGGTCAGCTATACAGATTTCCACTTCCTGGACGGAGCGTTTCTATTTGGTAAGTTTTGCATATGCTTATAGGTAGGAATTTGAAATTCTATCCATAAAATATCATAGCAGTCCATCATCACAAATTTCTCTGTACATATATATAATAGACAAAAGTGCAACACATTCAACCTGTTGCCTGTGCTAGCAAAATAAAGGATGTTTACAAGTGATCAAGTTAGCACATTCTGCAAAGAGTAATTATATATACTTCATTGAAATATGACAATCTTCACTTTCCGGATTGCACAAGATAATTAACAAGTTTGGTGGCTGGGGTGGATCCTGGAATCTGTGTCATGTTGTTGATGATGTGCGCCCCCTCCCCGCAGCCACCATATTCTTAATGCACAAGATAATTATATTGAATTTCCTGATTTTCTTCAAAAAAGTCATTATCTAGTTCATGATCTAGGCGCTTGCATTTTACAGTTTACACCTGTCTGATTTAGCACACATGCTGAGCACATTTTCCACAACATTGTTTATTAATTAATAAACTTAATTAATTATGGACACAAGTAAAATCTGCCATATTGAGAAATGTTTAGTTAGAACATTATTTTAGTGTAAAATCAAGTCTTTAGAAGTGATACAATATTCAAAGTAAGACTGCTTTCATTATAAGTCCCCTACCGGTTTTTGACTGGAGGGGACTATAGGTTGGCCGTCAGTCCGTACTTGTAGTTGTGGGGTGTGGAACAATAGGCTATATTTAGATTCTATTCATTCCGTTGCTTACGGGGTGCAAAATGTTGCTTATGTGGTTTAACAAACAAAAGGATGAACAAAAGAAAACCCCACAACGTCTAGTCAGTGAGAATGTCCGTCCGTCAAAAAGTCTGGATCCTGACATAACCCAAACAGTTTCAAAGCTAGGTTTATGAAATTTGTTATGTGGATAGGGGGCAATAAGGGAATAATACACGTCCAAAAATGTTTTGATTCCGACCTAAATTGTGGTTGCTATGGCAACATAAACATTGAAAATGGCTTAAAACCGGTAGGGGACTTCTGCGGTGATTTTTCTTGAACAAAATTAAACAGCCTGTGCCTATAAAATTGGGAAATTTAGCGCAATTTGGGAATTATTAAAAAAGATTGTTTTGGTTAAAATTGTTCATAAATTGCTATTTTCTACTGATAATACTCTAGTTATATGTGACAAGGACTTTGCATGTTTGAAAATCCATTGTTTTGACTTTAAAACAGCAATACTGTAGTTGCTTTGAAACCAGCGAGCACAAAAGTGGGAAAATATGCATTCTTTTTGGGAACAAATTAAGATTTTTTGGGAAAAGAGGTTATTTTGCTAAGGGAAGGGGCCTGTATTCGGCCCCAAAAATAGCCAAAAAAAATCACTGTTCTGTATTGTTTATGTGGAGGCAACATATGCCCACCAGGTTTCAGCAAAATCTGACTGGCAAATAAAGGCTATGTTTGGCAAAGCTAAGAAATCTCAGTTGTGTACTATGCAAGTTAAAAATTAATTGTTTTTTATGCTTCCAGGGTGACCATGAACCAATGATAGCAGAGAATACTTTAAGACGACCTCGGTCATTTTCTGAATCGCTGCACATCTTTACCTCACCATCTATGATTGGATGTGCTCTGTCACCAACTCGTGGTGTTGGCAAGGTCAGTATCAATGTCTTCTCCTTTAGACGTGTCCTTTGACCATTAATTGGCCCAGAAATTTCCAAAAATCCACATTTTGAAACTCAGACTTCTGACTTAAGCCTAGGTCCCACTGAGGAATTTCACATCGGTGATGTTCTCCCGATTTCTTCCGATACCACCTGATTCACCACAATTCCTTCCAATATCACAAGCAGTCTCATGACTTCCCCGAAGCTTCCCCTAGACCACAAGGAACCTGTTCACTGGTGGCTCATTATTTTCTATTGGGAGTACATTGCCGAGGCAAAATGGTCAGTTGGACCTAGGCTTAAAGTGTAAATGTCTCTTTAAATTTTTTCGGTATTTATGCTATGAAACTCAGTAAAATATTTTATCAAAATGAAATGTCCCAGAAAGCCACATTATGACATAAACTATAAATGATTTGCAATGCTTTAACAGTTACAAATTGTGGGAAAAGGATCTGCAATATTAATATTATGTCCCCAATTTGTAGAATTATAAAGAATTTAAATTTATGCGTACCAGTACTTTTTTGAGTCACAAAAATATCAACTTAATACAGTAATTGGCCAACTGTAAAAAGTGCCTATAAATTTTCTAATTTGTCATGTATTTTATCATTTCAGCAATGTTTCTCACCATCAATGCAAGCACCCATAAAGAACCATACCTTCACACCTAGTCCAAGCCCTAGTCCAACCAGGAAGTCTTTTCCCAGGTTTGTTCATTTCATTAATTTTAAGTATCAATAATCCCTTATCAGGGCTAGCTCTGGCTCAAAATTCTGTTGGGCCAATTTTTTAACCGTAATAGCGGCTGGGGGCCGCGAGGGCCCCCGGTGGGTCCATGGCAAAGCCTTGACTGGGGGACCAGGGGGCCAGAGGCCCCCGGAAGCTCCTGCTATTTTGCTGTTTGAGAACAGTAAAATCCACTATGAGATATATCATTTCACCTTATATTCAGTCTTGAGAAACCCTGAATTGTAACTATTTTAATAGTATAAAACTTTATCAATTTGACAAAGATTTATAGTCATGTATGTTTGTTTTCTATGTGAAATTTTGTTGTTGTTCATTTGAATGATTCAATGAATGTAGACTTCTGTTTAAGTTATTATTTTTTCCTGTATCTCCATGTCTAAGAAACTTATAAAAGTTATATGTATAATGAATGACAGAAACAAAATAGCATTTTAGAACTTTTTCGCGTTTATTCTCTATAGCACAACACAAAGTGACATTTCAAAAGTGGCATTAAAACATGCATCCTAAATGATTCAAAATGATACCAACAATAATTAAATTAGTATAAACTTTATGGGTACAAGTTCTATCTTGATGATGACACATTGTTTTTGCGAGGGGACTTGACACACAAGTTATATAAATTTTGTGAAGATATTTTTTAACTTGAGACTAAAGTCTACATCCCTTGTGCGATATGCTGTAGCCAGTCAGCAAAGTTCTGTCTTTGAAGCAGCTTCTGCTGCTGACCAACAAACTTGCTAAGTTCCAACACAAGTCCACATAAAGTGTGATCATGAACAATTGCAAATTGGTAGGTTTAAGTGGGAAACTTGTTTAGAAGCCTGTGGCAGATTTTGTTGGCATCCTGACATCTAGAAGACTTGACATCACAGCTGATCCACCATTTATCACAATACACTGTTGAATCTGAAAAAAATAAGACCAATACAAAATTTAACAGAAAATATAAAGATGTAAGTGTGTGTGAGCTATACAACCCTACTTAAAAACTGCATTGTCCGAAAATATGAATATCCGAAAATGCGGTCACTTCAGAATTGACAAATTTTCTTAAAAAGTTGACCGTCTAGATTTTCGAGGAATATAAGTCAAATTATGTTTTAAAACGTCAAAGGCTATCCCCACACAATGTTTATGGGTTAATTTATCGGGTAAAACACCAAAACTTAACGTTATTTTAGCTTAGAAAATGCACGAAAATGAAGTAACGTGATCCACTGTTTTTTTCACGTCAATTTCTTCACAAATAAAAACCATTCCCTGGATAAACTGGCATAAAAAAACTTTTTAAATGGTAATATAATGATTAAGACTGAATAATTCAATGTTGAAAAATACGATAAATAATTACCTGATTTATGGCTAGGATCATGCGTTTATCGCATTTCATATTCGTGACCCGTGACGGTCAATCGACAATTTCTTTCATCAGTCAATCAGGCCGCCTTTGATTAGACATTCATCCGCTAATTATCTCACAAACTGTCATAAACACAGTCATGTATAGTTTGTTTGTTTAACAAGCTGTTTATTGACCTAATTTTATGACACGTGGACTGTGTCTACCAGTTTTCGTTCATTTAGCGTCGCCCGTAACAGTTGATTGTAAAACCAGTCTAGAAAAAATCTCGAGCGTGCTATTTTTAGTAACTGGATTTTCCAATATTTGTAAAGTCATACTTTTCTATGGTTCGGGCCAATTTGGTTTTTTTTCGGGCCATTGGCCCGATTGGCCCGCGACAGCGCGAGCCCTGCTTATTAAAGGCTGTTTATTCAGTACTGTCACTTGTATATAGTATTGTTTGACCAGATTAAACTGAGACTCTTTGCATTGGAAATATCCGAAGTTATAAAAACATACGATTACATTTATCACTTTATGTGGCTTTATTGAGTTGCTAATAGATGAAAATATGTGATGGCTCAGTTGGTAAGTGTGCTGTTTTTAGACCACAAGGTATCGGGTTCGAGGCAAACTCAATATTTTTTATTTAACTTTTTTCCTTTATATATGCAGGTATGCTATTCGTGAATTATAATCATCCCTATGTTCACATATCCATAACACAATTCAGGCTTACACTAAATCTATAATGACCAAGTCGTTAGAACATTGTTCATGTACTTGAAATAAAGAAATATGCAATTGGGAATACTACAAAAACCAAAATTAATGACCAAAAAATATAAGACCCTATGGGAAAAAGTTTTAAACATCAACCCCTTGATTCAAGGATAGAATGTTGAAGTAAAAATATTAATGTCAAAAGGTTACAGTAAGTTTTGAACTTGCGACCACTGGCGTTAACGGCGCAAACATTTCCACTGCGCTACTATTCATGCTTGATTTTTCTTTGAATTTTGTTATAAATGCTGAGATTACTGCACAAGTAGTAAATAAACATACAAATTGAAAACATCCGAGTACAGCCGGGCTTATACGGATTTTGATCAGAGTCTAAGTTTAATCTGGTCAGACAATATACCAACAAAGTATTATCAAAACAAAGCATTTAATAATATATTGTTTAAAATATTTTAATCGGATAAAACAACATTAAAAAAAATACCTAATGCACCTACCCATAAACTAATGTACACAACAAATGTTAAATTTATAAATAAGTATGAAAAATTAAATTGTTTATGCTATGTAAACAGGTGACTGACCTAATGAAATGAGATATACCATCCTGTCTGTTTATTTGTTTACTATCCACCCCTTATCTTACGTTACATGTACTGAATTCCAGTGAGTTTCAAAATATTGAGAATAATGATAAAAATCGATATTTTATAGATTCAAACAAAAAATGATTATAATAATGATTTTACCGATTTGAACAGACAATTCTCAACCAAAATCTGATTTCAATTATACACATATGTAATTAGTCTATTTTGTGGCACCTTTCTATTTTTTTGTCTGCGAGTATTTATACTTAACATAATAATTAAGTGGTTGGTTTTCAGCCTGTATGTTAGGTACTTGTTTGAACTTTCAAGAGGCTACCATACATAATTATATACTTACTTGATTCTTTTGTTATTTTAGGAGCATAAGTCCTGTTATACGACCAAGTCCTCTTGGGAAAAGAAAATGTAAGTTGGTTAAATTCAGAATGATTGAGATACATAATTTATTTCCCATTTATAATATGAGTGTGAATGCATTGTTTGTTTGATACCAAGCCTTGTTATGCTTATTAGTCCCATACCGTTTTTTGACCGGAGGGGACTATAGGTTTGCCCTCTGTCCGTCAGTCCGCCCGTCCGTCAAAAAATCTGGATCCTGATATAACAGTTTCAAGCTAGGTTTATGAAACTTGGTTTGTAGATAGGGGCAATAAGGGGATAATGCACATCCAAAAATATTTTGATTCCGACAAAAATTGTGGTTGCTATGGCAACAGAAACATTGAAAATGGCTTAAAACCGGTAGGGGCTTCTGTATTGCTTGCAATTCTTAATCACTTGTTGTCAAGAATTTTGGGTCAGATGATTTTTGCCAAACTTATGGCCCTTTGTGAGAGACATGATACGTTTTGTGTCAAAAACCTTTCTAGATTCAGTATGTTATTACAATTCCATGGTATGTGTCTTATCTCTGTATACAAGGTTCGCACAGGCCTTAAAAAGTCCTTGAATTTGGTTCAAACCTTGAAAAGTACTTGAATTTAGTGCTACCTTGAAAAAATGCCTAAATGGTACTTGAATTTAACTGATAAGCCTTGAATTAAGGCAAACAGCCTTGAATATCCATAAAAGTTTGTGGATGTTGTCAAAATGGCACATCATCTGCATGAAAAATGAAACAGAAACACACTTTTTTTCGCAAAAATTGAAAGTACAGAAATGTAGGAGTGCAAATGTCACTGGAAATTAATTTTAATAAATTGAGCACAATCTGATATTCTGGTGTATGACGTCTGACTAGAAATTGTGTATAAAATGGCAGTGCATAATGACATTTTGGTACAATTGAACCTTGGTTAATATTTGGGAAAATGCCTTGAAAATACCTATTCTATCATGAAAAGTCCTTGAATTTTGGTGAGAGAATTTTGTATGAACAGTGATTTTTTTTGCCTCTTTGGGAAAAGGTCCAGGTCCGTTCAGATTGGGAATTTTCGCGTTGTGACCACTTGAAATTGGGAATTTCCATGAAGCAGAAAGGCCAAATAAAACAGAAAAAGAGATAACATGTTAATGACATGTGAATGTTTACTGGTTTCTTTGAGCTTTTATGCTTGACCTCTTTGTCAAAAATGTTCATAACTTTATCATTTTATGTCCGATTTTGAAAATTATTTTTTTTAATTGTTTATTGGGAATTTCTCCATTCAAATTTGGGAAAATTATAGCCTATTTACAATTTGGAAAGGGTCCGTTTTCCGGACCCTATTAAAGAAGGAAAAAAATCACTGATGAACCATGTGTATAAATATCATGTACCATATTCCCTCAAATAAACGCCCCCTACTGGTTTTAAAGAAACAAAAAACAAAACAAGACTTCAATTATGTATTGGTTGGTGGTTTATTCTATGGGTAATCATATGCAAACATGATTCACTTAAAATAATTGTACAAAGTAAGACCTTTGCTAAAAAAAAAAATTTGGAAAAGGGCCCTAAAATAAACGCCCCCCTTTTGTCAATTGCATCACCCCTAGAGGCATTTATTCAAGGGAATACGGGTATATGATAATTTTCTCTCCTATTTACAGTGGAACCTGATGGAGACAACAGGTTTGAAAGTTGTATGAGTCCACCAAAGAAGTTCCATACGGGTCCAACCACACCAGACCGATTAATACCACACCCCCTAGCTCACAGGTAAATATGTACTGAGGCCAAAACAAATTAATTACATGGTTCTAGTTACCCGACTGACCCTAATCATTTTATTGCAAAAAATTTGCTGGATCAGCGATTTTCCATAATGGTACTAAAACTATAGCATTGGGTGGTTCCAATATCAATTTTAAAGATGTATTATTCTCACGTACCGCCATTGATGATTTTTCCACGTTTTTTTAGATGGTCTGCTTGGGGTCGGCAACTGTGCTAGTTATTTCAATTAAATGCTCAAAATCAACAAAAATAATGAAAACGTTACCCCATTAATCATTTTATAGAAGTGTTTGCTGAAATAATTTTCAACTCCTTGAATAAAATTGATCTCAGCAGAACCTCTCATTGTATTATTATGAACATCTTGTTCAACAAATTTGATATGAAATGACACTTGTGCATAAATATAAATGCCGTTGTTTAAGTTTAGGAGTATCAATTAACACTTACTAAAATTCTGATTTTCCAGTATTTTAATTTTCATCATCTGTTGTTATTTCAGTGTTTCATCGAGCAGCTGTGAGGGAAGTAGTCCGGAACAGATAGTACCTAGAGATACTAATATACATCACCATCACCATAATATACCTATAAGTCACAGGCCTCAACCTCACATGTTTGGATTCATGCCTTTAAAAGACTCGCATGAAATGCAAACTACAGGTAAGAGTTGGTTCTGAATATTGAAGCTGCCGCCCTGTGTACTGCTTTATCAAAGCACTTACAAATTTAAATTCTTTGTAATACTTTGACAACCGTAAAGCGTAGTAAATGGAGCTGCAATACTAATTAAGATGCAATTAATGAATTCCTACAAACCACATTATTACATACTTTGCAGCTGTTAAAGAATTATAAACAATTTAAATTGAAGGTATGTTTAAGATATCCGTAAATGCTTTGATAAAACAGTACCCTGGGCTGGTATTCAATATTGATCTTACTTGACTTAAGAATACACCATATTATTTTACAGGGATGTCAATTTTCCTGATTTATCACAAATTCCGGATTTTATACCAATTTTAGTGCTTAAGCTTCATATTAACCTCTAATTCAGACTCTGATTTGAGCGAATCTCAATTTGAGTTGAGATTTCTACTTGAGATGCTTCGGGAGATCGAGGCCTGGTCAATATGAGTTGGATTCTGGTCCTGGCAGATTATACCCCTCCGAGAAACATAGTCCAGTGGATAGTGCGTTGGATTTGTAACTCGGAAATCCGGGTTTGATTCCAAGTAGCAGCAGGTCTAGAACCCTTCCATGAAAATCTGAGAACAATGTTGATTTTCCTTCATATGTGAAGTTTCCCATTTCATGTGGCAGGGACAGTTAATACTTTATGTTAGATACTATTTCTCAACCATCGAAATGTCAACTGATTCACCTGACAAGTTTTCCTGGACGGTCTCGATGGATGTCACAATACTTGTCCATGCTTTTTCTTCTCTACCACCTGTCCGATTTCAATGAAACTTCACATAAATAGTTGGTATCAAGCCTAGTTGTGCATATTGTCAGGAATACCCAAATTTTACATCAGATAATTTGCAGGAGTAATGGCCCTTTGTAGGAGACAAGTTTTTTTGTTAAAACTTTTTTTTAACAATTTTGAATCAGTTCCTTTATTGTTAAGTTTCTCCCTATAGTTTTGTGGATCATTTAGCAGAACATGCTCCTTCTTTATTTCCAGACTCGGAGACGTCGGATGTAGCGGAATCTACAGACATGTCGGAAGCCGGTGATACGTCAACCAATATGTTACTGTCAACCGATCCACATATTTCATTCACACCTGTTAGAACAAATCATTTGTGATAAAATTCTTGGGAAATGTTTGTTCCGTTACCATGGTACCCGTAGTGTTTTATCAACGAACTGGGAAAGTGTTAAAAGAGGAAGAAGATTGATTCGGGAAGAAGTGTGATTCAGTTCATAGTGTTGTGCATTTTCATTTAAATTGGGTAAAAATGAAAATTTGTTTGTTTGCTGAGCATCAATTAAGGCCTTGACCTCAATATTAATTTAGGTTTAATGCTGTTTCTCTCAACAAATTTATGGTGTATTGCTTTGCACATGTCGGTCTGTAGAACAGATAGTTTCAGTTGAATAACTCAAGAACCCTTGCCCTAGGATCTTTAAATGGAGTTTGGTCATGAAGTCAGTATGTGAAAAAGGTCGCGGTCACTGTGACCTTTACTATTTCTGACTATTCAAAGCTTTGCCCTAGGATCTTCAAACTTTACATACAGGTTGGCCATAAACAGTAGATGACCCCTATTGATTTTCAGGTCAGTAGGTCAAAGATCAAGGTCACTGTCAGTGTGACCTTTACCATTTCTTACTATTGGAATGTCGGGGGGGGGGGGGGGGGCATACATGTTTTACAAACATCTCTTGTTAGAATGGATTAGCCTGTGGATGCAAAAAAAAATAAAAAATCCTACCTACCCTTAAAAATCTGGGTTGGAGCACAGCTAACAAACAAATTTTTATTAATGTCCTTGACTTGTAGTCAAAACCATCTTCACATTTATTCTCTGTATGTTTAGAGATTGTTTTCCTATGTAACTATGTCTTCCTCATATAATGGGGCAGACCCAGTGATTTTGTGCTGTATGTCTGTCTGGATTGATAGGTGTCAATTATCCGGATTTATCCGGCTTTGCTTTCTGACCAAAGTAAAAGTTATTTGATGAAAATATCTCAAGAAATGGCAAAGTTATAGTCAATTATATCTGCTCTGAAGGATTTTCTTCAATAACAAGTTTGAAAAACTGAGTTATATATGGTTGACAGCCTCTAGTTTGTCAAAAATGGTCAGCCGCATATGATTTTCAGGATTTTTAATTTGACTCTGTTGACACCCCTGCTGCATTGATAGGTGTCACTAAGTTTGTCCTCGCCTGTTCAACTTAGCCATTGGTTGGATTTTAATAAAACTTCACATGGAAACTTGGTGCAAAGATTAGTCATGCATATTGTCAGGACTTTTAGGTCGGATAGATATTGTCCGAGTAATGAGGTACGTTTTTGTGTCAAAACCCCTGTCTAGTACACCCTGTTTGACCTTTTTGAGGTAAGAATAAATCAATTCCTGGAGTATTGTCCCCTTCTGATCCCTATTTGTTACGTCACATGACCTTTTTCAATTCTTTTAAATCAATTGATAGTCTATTTTAATATTTAAATATGTTTTAAAAAACTATGAGAATGAATAAAAATAAAAAGTAAAAACCATAAATTAACATACCTGTTCACATTTGTGAAAATGAACAATGAAATCTTCCCCGTTTCAAGAAATATTGGATGATAAACTAGTAATTTAGTTACATTAATATTTGTCTCCTGAAGTCGTTCTGTTCCGTGCTTGATTTATCAGGGAAGTAGCTGATTTATACATTATCTTAAAATCAACAGTGCTAACTTGTTGCAAAATTTATATACCTTATGGCATATGTTTTCTGTTGTAAAAATATAAAAGTTTCACATACTTTTCAAACAAATGATGCAATTTTTTACATGTCTTATTTCTTGTCTCTCAATGTAATGTCCTAACTTTTAGTTCCTCTATTCATATAGGGAGCTATTGCAATCACCCAAGCGTCTGTGTTGGCGTAATGCTAAAGTTTATGTAGAGCCTCAAATATCTTCTAAGTCCATTGACATATTGCTTTGATACTTTGTATACTTGTTCACCATCATGACCCCAACCCCTACACATGAGTAGGTAACTCTATCAAGCATTTTGTCAAAATTATCTACCCTTTTGGACTCAGAAACACCATCCTCTACACACATTTTCTTTTGTGTATATATTGCCTTTATTATACTATCCTAGCATAGAGAATAGTGGAGCACGCTGTTTGAGGACAGCTCTTATTTGTTGTTCATTTTCCTTTTCATTATTATTTGATTAAATTAATGGAGGATTCGGAATATGGTATCACATACAGTAACCCCTTAATAAAATGTCTAACCCATTTGACACTTAAGGCCTAATCTTTTTAATTGGTTGGGCATTGAAAAAAAGTGCATAGCAATGAAACCTATGAAAATGCACTAGAAAATAATGTCTGAACCTTAACTCCATAGATACATCAATTCATTCATGCCATATCTCATCTCCATCACTTCTTGTTTTCGTGTAGTGACAGATGGGACTGAAACAGGGGAGACACTCCAATCAAGGAAATTAACATTACAACTGTAAAATCATTATGTTTCACGGGAGTTGAATTTTTGTCAATTTCGTTGTTGAACTTGACCATGAAGTATAATCTCCACGATTAATCAACCTCTCAAAGTCAGACATGGGTTAACCCTTTCATGTTCTGTAATTGTTGAGGCCCACATGGAAGATTGGGAAACCAAATGTGTAGCCTCGTTAAATAAAGTCTTTACTTACTTACTTACTTACTAATCGATGAATTTACGATCCCACTAAAATGCATTTATATCAAAATCCACGAAATTTAATACCCACGAAAATATGTGATTTTACAGTAATTAAGGGCAATCATCCATAAATTGATTTTGGTCTGTATCATGTCTCTCTGCCTGTTACAACATGTTTGTGAACCTTGCCTTTAAAACGAGAACGTTTCTTCCTAGGATAAATGACATAATATCACTTGTAATTGAATTTATATTTAAATAACATACCTGTTTTGCATATTGTGTAAATTGACTTATAAATGCATCTATGAGATATGTTATCTGCTGTACATGAAAAATTAATGCCAGTATGTCGCTGGCTTAGAATAAGAAGGTCGTATGTACAAAATCAATATCTTTAGAAAACAAGAAAAAAAACTATCTGAAAACTACACTTTACTTATAGAATATTAAGCTTTTTCAACTTTAGTTTGGTCAACATGACCAGTTCCAATTTTTAATGAAAATAGGCTCATAAAAAGCGCCTTGTGATGCAGATTTCAAATATGCATGTGCCATATAATGTCGTAAGTCACACTTATGACCTTCTCATTCTAAGCCAGCGATGGTTGCCTCTTTATGTTTAAGTATCTTGTGGCATATGTGTTGCTTTTATAACTTGAAACTAAGTATTTCAGCTGCAGTCCTCAAATTTAGTAACAATATTAGTCAGCATGTGAAGTTGAGTTATGGCCCCTGAAATGTCAAATGTCAAGCGGCAGCATTCATGTCTTATGGAATATGGATACATTACTAGTTATGTACTGATATCTGTAATGAATTTTGAGCAGTCTATTTGTATAGTCCAGTTAGGATATTGTGACCGTGACGTTGCAGTTTATGTGTAGGCAAAAAATCACAACCATTGTCTAAACAGGTAGAGCGAAGTTTAGTATGTTAGTTAAGCATTGAAATTTTAGTTGTTTGTACAGTATAAGCCTTTATAATTGGTTTTACACCGTTGTAGTGGACTCGACCGCTGTGTCACTGGATTTATCCTGACTAGACTATATGAGCGTTTTTATCTAGCTTTGAATATGTTTAGTATGGATTGATCTCAAATATGCTACGGCATTAAAATGGCAGTCTGTTTCATAAGGTTCTTCTCTTATAGTATGCGCTTAAAAACAAGTGTTGGATTTTGAAATATTAATTTATTATTTTCAGTGTAGAAAATTCTGAAATTAGAAAAAAATGCTTGATTTTATTGGCAACTGTCTTGAATTTTTTTTATCATTTATCTATTAATTATTATCAGTTAAATAATTAATTATTAATTTCAGCTTACCGAAAATGTTTAATAACCACTTTATATTATTGGTGCCAGTATGCTATATATACCTCTATGGTTGTGATCTGTTGGTTATGCCGTTACTATAAAAAATTTATTTTTCGAGGGAGTTGAAATTTCGTTTATTTTGTTGTTGAACTCGACCACGAAATCTTATCCCCATGATTAATTGACATCTCAAATATCGAACATGGGTTTTTTCCTTTCATGTTTTGTAATTCACCAATTTACGACCCCACGAAAATATATTTTTTTCAAAATCCATGAAATTTAATACCCACGAAAATAAGTGATTTTACAGTATTGTAATATGTGGAAGAAAAGTGATAACCTTTCCGTTTAGAGGATAGAGTTAAGCATAAAGTATAACTGTGTGTGATAATTGTCTACCGTCACTGGTTAGTGTATAGGCATTTAAATGGCCTGTTACTGAGCCAGCATTAGCTGCAAGTCACCGAATTCTGATATTTCTTTGAGATCATGTATCGTTACAACCTGTCTTGCGAAGAAATCGACGCTTCATGTGTAAACCAGAACGGGTCGTTCATCTGACCATTTGTTGAGCCACCATCTAGTTAAATAATGGTTACTGTCTATACCTATGTCACATGTCTGGTACATGGCACTAAAAGGAAGTAGCCCGGAGCAAAACTGCTCAGAACATTGATGTCTCATGATAAGCCCAATTGGCTGATAGAGTTGACAGTATAATTGTAAGCATCTTTTACATGGCTTTCATAATTAATATTGACAACCAAATGGCAGGACAAAGCAACCAATTTGTCTGGGGCCTTTTCTATAATACTTATAATAACAAATGATTTGTTTACTTAAGCAACTTATTGAGATGCAGTTTTATACGATGATTACTATCGGTAATCGATTAATATTGAAAAACCTGCTTATACATACATGGGTGATAGGTAAAGTGAAAACAGACCGACACAAAGTAGAGATGCTTAAGTTTGTAATTAGCAATGTTTGTAACTACTAGCTGTAGTCAATTGGGTCCTTAATTGAAATAATTTTTTTCTTGGGAAAAACAAGTTTCAGAATTGAACAGCCTTTGGCCTTGCAGAAAATGCTCTTCTTATTAAAAAAATTACATGCTCCCAGGCGCAAAGTTCGATGTACGCACGTTCACAGTTGTGTAATGAAATTGAGCCAATTCATTTGTTGCTTAGCAGTAGCTGAGGGGTGGACCCTTTAGGGTAAAATTGATCTGCAAAATGACAACTTTAAAATATTAACGCACATGGCTGCCTTTAGTTTTACATGAATTTTGTACTTTAGCAGTTTCAGACAATTACTTTCCCTTGCAAAAAGAGAATAAAAAATCAGACATGATAGGCAGCTCTCAACAGAAACTGCTGAGCATGAAAGGTACACAGGTTGTTTTTTTTGGCTATTTTTAGGGCCGAATACAGGCACCTTCCCCTAGCAAAATAACCTCCATTTTTCCAAAAAATCTTAATTTTTTCCCAAAAAGTATTAATATTTTCCCCCTTTTATGCTCGCTGTTTTCAAAGCAAGTAGTGTATAGCTGTTTTAAAGTCAAAACAATAGATTTTCAAACTTTCAAAAGTCGTTGCCACATGTGACTAGAGTATTAATTTATCAGTAGAAAATGGCAAAATATGAACACTTTAAACCAAAACAATCTTTTTTAATAATTCCCAATTTCGCGAATTTGTGCACTAAAATTTCCCAATTTAAAAGGCACAGGCTGTTCAATTTTGGTCAAGAAAAATCACTGGTACAAATTGCAAACTCTGCATGAAAGTTACCTGGATCAAAATGATGAATATGGTAATATGATTTAATGACTTTTGATTGATCATTTAACATTGAAAATAAATAAATAACTAAAATAAATTGGAATATAAATTGTACACTAACCGGCGATTCAGGTCTGATGCATGGTCGTGACATGGAAAGTTTACAATAATCTTCCTCCACAATGTGAAAAAGTCAAAATATTGAACGTAAAAAGGTCAAAATTCCATTTTTTCCCCCTACTTTTTAATGTCAGAAATTCCTACTTTGCCCTACTTTTTCAATCAAATATGCCCTACTTTTGCCCTACTATTTTTAGAAGAGGCAGTAGAAAGCCTGTTACTTGTACTGTACACAGTGTACAATAAGATGTGCCATCCTTCTTGTCTAAGCGTGTAGCTACCTCGATAATGTATAGTACTCTGGATGTCGACAATAGTATCCATGGGTGTCAATTTTCCGGAAATCCGGATTTGGCTATCCTTGAAGAGCAGCTGTGCTTTCTGACCACAATAAAAGTTATTTGATGAAAATATCTCAAGAAATGGCAAAGTTATGGACAATTTTATCTGCTCTGAAGGATTTTCTTCAATAAAAAGTTTGAAAAACTGATTTATATATGGTTGACGGCCTCTAGTTTGTCAAAAATCGTCAGCCGCATACGCTTTTCAGGATTTTTAATTTGGCTCTGTTGACACCCATGAGTATCTCACACTGTCTTCCTAAATGATGAAACATCTAGTATCTACACTGTAACTTTATACCATCCCAACCTTAATGCTATTTAATAACTCCTGTAATCCGAGAATTTATTACAACTTGCAGTCGTTTATTGTTTAAATTAACCTCAATTCTTGTCAATGTTTCTTGACTTGGTTACGTGTTATGTAGGTTTCATGTTTGATACAATACATATACAAGATTTTGAAGTTATAAATTGGATTGTCTTGAAATGAGTCATCATCATTCTAGTTTTTTTGGGGGGGGACAGATAACAGGGAATAATGGTGCTTTAAATGAGTACCTTGTTATGTTGGCCCACAGGAACTTGCATAATTTATAAAAATTATGAAAAAAACAATTTTGAAATTTTTTTTTCTGTAGATCTATTAAAATATATAATATTATTTATTGATACTGGCTCTACAGTAGGCCTGCACCCAATTGTTTAAACGTTGGTTATAGTTAGTTAACCAGTGGTTAAATATTGGGTGCTGGTGATAAGTAATTCCAAAAACATTTTTTTTTTCAATTTTTTTTTTTAAGTTATGCAAGTTCCTGTGGTTGGCCTAATCATTTATCTCACTATTTTAATGATTGAATTAGTAAATAGAAAATAACCACAATCATATCATATAACCTGACAATTTGCATGTAAATTTGATTACTTTATATTTCAATCAAAACCCTTTGAAAAAGAAAGTGACATGTGGTGTTAATTCCAGCGTTTAGTTGACCTCTTA
Organism: Spisula solida; assembly: GCA_947247005.1. Classification (NCBI taxonomy): domain Eukaryota; kingdom Metazoa; phylum Mollusca; class Bivalvia; order Venerida; family Mactridae; genus Spisula; species Spisula solida. The sequence goes on along the minus strand of OX365956.1, from coordinate 5,215,957 downwards.
AATTCGGCTTACCATGTTCTGTAATCAACAAATCTTTCAGTCCACAAATACTGCAATTTACCAAAAAATCCACGAAAATGTCCAAGAAAATAAATGCCTTTATATATATAAATAATATTTTAACTGTGCCATATCTATGTGACCTTATGCAAACCTTATGGAGCTTGATTGTCTACTACATTCTTTATGTTCGAAGAAAGGGTGAATAATGCTTGGCACATAATTGTCTGTCAAGTGGTCGACCAAGTTTATCACTTAACTGACGAACATTCAAGTTGATAAGCTTGGTCATGTTTTGCAGATGACTCCCCAATGTTCTTTGGTGTCCGTGATTGTTTGATGTACATTAGTATTCTCGGTAATTCATCAATCCTATTTGATATATATTCATACCATGAAAACCTACTTAGCTCTTATGAAACCTTCAATCGAGACATCATAAATCAGCGAAAGGTATTTTTTGTTTGTGGTTGGTAGTTTGTGTGTTTATTCGGGATTCTTGAAATAAATCTAGTATTGATGCCGATCATACAATATAATAGACAGTCTGAGACAGATACTGTACAGTGGGTTAATTCTGTGGATTTATTGATTTCTGCAGAAACGTCTGTTCACAGAATTTACCTGCTATATGTTACTGACATTGTGTGTGTATATATTATTACTGTTAATGATGTTCTTATTGCACCGAGGCTAGTTAACATAATTGCAATGGCTGTTGTAAAAATTGTAAATATATTTAGTTATTTCATCAAGGACACATGTATAAACATCCAGATGGTTGGGTGACACTTTAAACCTTGTTAGTCAGATATTGAAATAAATAAAACTCGTTTATAAGGTGGCACTATATGGCGGCAATTTTGTTTATAAGAATGACACTTTAGGGTGGCCATTTTGTTTATAAGGGTGACACTATAGGACGGCCATTTTGTTTATAAGGGTGACACTGTAGGGTGGCCATTTTGTTTATAAGTGTGACACTATATGGTGGCCATTTTGTTTGTAAGAGTGACACTGTAGGGTGGCCATTTTGTTTATAAGGGTGACACTATAGGGCGGCCACTTTGTATATAACGGTGACACTATAAGGCAACCATTTTTGTCTTCTGTTTAAAAGGGTGACACTATCCTGAAAATGTATAACTTCGAAACTGTGGCTCATAGTCAGTGGCTGATTAGTGTTGATTGCAAATCAATTAATTCATGAAATGTATCGTTTAAGTGTTTCAGGATAAGCAAATGAACGTTACTTGAAATTAAGTATGATAATACGCTAGAGTGTCACTGGAATAGAACAGAATTAGCGATTGTTGTAAAACAGAATTAGCGATTGCCGTACAAATCTGTGTAGGATGTGGAATAAGGTATGTTTTAGATCAGATATAAAACACAATTTGCGAGGGGAGTAAGGATCTGTTTAGCAGGAATGTTGATCTGGTTTATGTACAAATTATAGGTTAATTACTGTTATGTTGATACCATCTTCATTGTAGGTCAATGACTTTTGTACTTTGTCCTTTTTGTGCCCCCGGTCAATGACTTGGGCACTTTGCCCTTTTTGTGCCCCCAATGGCTTAGGCATTTTGCCCTTTTTTGTATCCCCTGGTCAATGGCTTGGGCACTTTGCTCTATTTGTGAACCCTGGTCAATGGCTTGGGTACTTTGCCCTTTTTGTGACCCACTTCAATGGCTTAGGTACGTTGCTTCTTGTGCCCCCCAATGGCTTTGGTATTTTGCCCTTTTTGTGCCCCCTTCAATGACTTGGGTACTTTGCCCTCTTGTGCACACACCATGTCCCCATGACTTGGTGGATGCATCTAGGTTTTTCTAGTTCAAACGATTGTGAAAGTATAGTCTTATATTTGCTATATATGTATTGTATGTTTATAACTGGACGCGGGTCGTCCTATCATCTATGTAACCATACCTATAGTTCTGTCTTAGTTGCTGTTGTTGTTTAGTTAGCATTCTTGTATATATGTCTCCCACATATAGCGGACGTTCTAACGAAACGGTATTTATGTGGCTACAATACGGAATGAAGAGTAGTTATGTGTCTAATTTTAGCCACATAAAAGAAAATTTTACTTTCGTTTTAACTATTTTCAACTGGTTTGTCCATAGAAAGTAGCCACCTAAGTACCCATTTGTGAGCACGGGTAAGACATAGTGATTTCCTGCTGGACATCGGTCTGGATGGATGTCACACGCTCCACGCTCCTTCTCTTTAACCATTGGTCTGATCTCTTTGAAACTTCATATTATTACTTGCTACAAAACCTAGTTGTGCTCTTTGTGCATATAGGGTAGTGGGTGAATGTTTTGCCCTTCAGGTGCTTTGTGTGAGACCAACCTGTTGTGTGAAACCAGTTACCTACTCATTGACTAGTGTGAAGTGGTGGCATAGTGGTTGGTGGCACGCTTTGGGGTCAACATGTCTCAGGTTTGATCCCCATTTGCGCCACAGATCAATTTCTATTAGTAAAACTAAACAAACAATACCTCAGTGAAACTGTGTTTTGTATTACTGTCCCTAAAGTTGACATTTATTCTGAGATTAAATATTTTAGTTAGGAAACATTGGTCTGTACATTTATGTATTGGACACCTTTATTATGTAGTAGCGATCAGTATGTGTGTGAAATAACAAAAGCGAAGAATTATGGACGGCCAGGGTTCAGTGTTTAGTGCACTGGATTTGTAACCGGGCAATCCGGTGGTTGGATTTTTCACTCAAGACTAACAGAAACTGCTAACTATAGTCCAGAGAATTTGACACAACTCTCGACCTAAATTAGCATAATATAACAGCTGATATATTGTCTGTAATTATAACCCCGGCTGTATGTTTTCATAAGCGGAGAGTATCACGAAGACGCTTAAGGTGTAATACCAAAAAAGTCTAAAGAACCGCTATTGCATGATATGCTCGCGGAAATTGATATATTCAACGTAATTACCTTGTAATATATTCATGCATACAGGTCAGGGTCATGTCAAATTCTCTGTGCTATACTATCTTTGTATGTACTTGCATTTGTAAATATGTTCATTAAATGTGGGAGATTTTGTTGAATCTTAGATATCATATTTCTCATATTGTATATACCCATGTTTTGGACAGTGTCGGATATAACTCTAGCGCGATAAATTGCAATACAAAAACAAACACAAAATCAGCTATATTTATTGTTTCTGAATATTTAGGAGCATGCAAACTTGATATGTTGTGCCAAATGTTTGAATGCTTTCATTGGTAAGCGTTACGGTCCTTGATTTTAATCCATAACAAAAATATAGGCAATAGTGTGTTTATTTTTGTACTGCAATTTATTGCGTTGGAGTTATGTCTGTATTGTAAATATATGTATATTTGTTTACACCGATTGTTGATATATATGAAAGTGTACATTGTACATAGTGTCGAACTCATCCTATTGAAGGACTATATGTATACTTTTTGTTGTTATTAGTAAATACTAAGGAACCTTACTTGACGTTTGTTTTTTATTTTCGGGTAGATTCGTTAGTTAGTGAACACCCTTAATTACTATATCCGATATATGCCAAGTGTGTTACACAAGGGAGAGGACGTGCAGAACGCCAGCTCCAACCATGCTGTCATAAGGTCACTGTTTACTTTTCTTCAATGTACCAGGGGATTAGCTGTCGTTTCAACTGTCTTATTATGGACTTGTCCAGCAACAGATACTTGGTAAAGTTGATGTCTGAATAACTAAACGGACAAGGAAGGTCGCAATGAACAGAAATACAAGAAGCAGAACAAGAGGGCCCAAAGGGCCCTAGGTCGCTCACCTGTTGTAGCAGTACTTGCAAGACCTAGTGACCTAGTTCTTGGCCCCATATGACGCAATATCGCACTTGACCTAGATTTTGTTGAGATGATCACTCTGACCAAGTTTCATAAGGATTAGGCTAAAAGTGTGACCTGTAGTGACTACACAAGGGTTTTTCTATGATGTGACCTAGTTTTTTACCCTAGATGACCCAATATCAAATATGACCTAGATTTTGTTGTGATGATCATTGTGACCCAAGTTTCATAAAGATTAGGTCAAAATTGTGACCTCTAGTGACTACACAAGGTTTTTCTTTGATTTGACCTTGTGACCTAGTTTTTGACCCCGGACGACCCAATATCAAACTTGACCTAGATTTTGTTGTGATGATCATTGTGACGAAGTTTCATAAAGATTAGGTCAAAATTGTGATCTCTAGTGTCTACACAAGCAAATTGTTGACGGACGAAGAGTGATCACAAAAGCTCACTCTGTCACTTTATGACAGGTGAGCTAACAAGAAAGGCACAGGCAAGAAGGCCCTACTCACCGGCCATTATACATTGTGGACATCTCCTTATGGTAATCTGAGGAAGTATTCTAATTCAACCATGCTGGCATGTCAAGATCACTTTCCATTAACACAGGTTGAACTACCAATATTTCTTGCATTTGACTGAGACTATTGTAAGTGCGTGACAATGTGTTTCTTTCCCTTCCTTAATTGGCCAATGACCTTCAGCATTGAGGGAAGAGACGGTAAATTTGTAATATATGTAATATAACACAATAGGTGACCATGCGATGGATTTAATATTGAAGACAACACAATGGGGAACCACACGACTAAAACAGTATTTAACATACGAACAGATATGGCGGAAATCTTGATATTTGGATAGTTAATAATAATCGAAAAACTATTGAAATACCAAGGTTTCCGCCATATATATACACAGGCCTAGACACTAACTATAATAATTTTGGCCACTGGTCCGACAGGGCAAAACCGCCAAATTTGTAAATTGGACAGTTACTGGTCCTCCATAATTTTCACTGGTCCTTCTGGATTTTCACTGGTCTCGGACCAGTGTTAGTGTCGAGCCCTGATACATGTATATTATATGTCCTTGTTTAGCACATGTTTCCACACACTGAACCAGGCATACGATGGATTTAATATTTAGGACAACACTATGGTATATGTATTTACACATTTAATTATTTCTGTATTCATCATTGGCTCCTATATTCACATCAAGCAAAATCTTACAATTCAATTACATATATACAAATAATGGTTTAAAGAGGCATTTCCAACATCAAGTATATTCATTATTATTCTCCACTTTTACATTTAATCACAGGTAACTGTATCATTCAAATTATATTTTTTACTCTTTATCAATAATACAGTTACCTGTACATTCAATGAGCTAAATGCACAAGCTAAAAGTCCTTCGAATTTTTGACAAAAAAATGTGTGAAAATATGTCTCGATGATCATAAAAAATATATTTAAATTACGAGTAATAATTTATCGCCTACAGCGATTTATTAAAACACAGTCACTTGTATACAAAGGGAAACAACTCATTCAAGCTTGTTGACCAAAACCTCATATATTTACAGAATTTACAAGAAAAAATTAAATATTTATATCTGTAACAAGCCAAAGACGAGTAACTATTGGGATTGTTCTGTGATTTTGAGTTTTTTTGCAATAATAATTCTTATTTAATACCTAATATTTGTAAATCAACTTGCGTAGGAAATGCCTCTTTAAACACAACCCAGTTATAACTAGGTAACACAAGCACATGGAATTTCTCATAACCCTATGATTTTACATAATAAAATAAGGGGTCATATACTTATTCATCAAATAAAATTCTGTAGCTTATATATTTTTTATTATGTCTGCATAAGAAAAGTAAAGTATTAGAATTCAAACATTGTAAACAGCAAATGCTGTTTCAAAAAAACACTGCTATATCTTAATTTTTCACCATTTTTTCAATCATTGGTGTAAAATTTCCACTTCGGAAACGACGCAACACTTTTTAGAACTCAGTTACAAGTCTTGTATTTAGAAACAATATGTTGGGGCAGTAGGAATTTGAAATTTGAAAGAAATTTAAAAGCAAAAGGCAATGGCTCAAAATTAAAACAGACATCTACCTAATACCTGGAAAATTTAATCGTACGTACCCTAGCAGGAAAAGATTCCTACAAGATCCTACCTAAATTATTTGAAGAGTGCTGTTAGTAAACTATTTCAGTTTATTCTTTCAAAAGGCAAGAACTCTTGTTAAAATCATTGAAATGTAAAACATAATATTCACAGGAAGAAAATTCACGTTTCATAAAAATCGTAAGTGGGGCCAAAACAACCCTTATAGTGCCAGGCGTTTAGTATTTCGCCTCATTCACCCTCTTAGCATATCCCTTGTTGCAGGGACTAATGTTATGCTATAATAACAAGTAGTAATTAAATCATGTTGAGATGTCGAACATTCAAGATTTTATACGTCTATACAGTCAGGGGATGATACAACGGCGCTGTATGTTCCCAAGAAAATTGTAATGAATATGGTTGTATCCTAAATAGAAACAAAAGAGTGTTTTAAAACATTTGTCCCCATACAATGATGTCAGTATATGAAATTGACAGCCGAACATAGCTTTTATTTGCCAGTCAGCTTTCTGCTGAAATATGGCAGGTATATCAGTGCATCCACCGTAATTGAACCTGTCTCGCCAGATAAGATGGCAAGCATGCTAACCATTGAGCTACGGAGGTCAGTATAGCGGGTGTCGTTATATTGAGACCTGCAAGTATTTCTCACATTATTCATGCACCGCTCCCAAAAAAACACAATATGCTAACAGATGTTTGACAAACAGAAGTGAAAGGACAGTTAGAATATAGATTACTGTATTCTTCCCAAGTATTGCTCACACTTTTATTATTCCAGATTCGTAACAAAAAATTGTATGTGACTTTTACACAGCCTAAGACATCTTTCAAGCTGCCAACACAGGTAACTGTATCATTGATAAAGAGTAAAAAGATACATAAAATAAATTTTATAAAAAAAAATATTTTTTTTATTCTTTATCTATGATAGAGTTACCTGTGGTCTCCAATTGGCAAATTGGCAACAACCAGAAATGATTCTTTTTTCATATGTTCACGATTTTTTGCATTTGAGTCCAATACCAGGTTGCGTGCATTACTTGGGTAAATACGGTACAAAGAAAGAGTACACATTATAGATTCTGAGTGATTACATATGCTACATATATCACAACACATATACATGTAATAAACATTAACATTTAATCTATTTGTTCACAAGGCTCGTTATAAGAAAATACAGGGTGATTCATAATATCTGTTACACTTTTCAAATGAAACAGTTTTTGAATGTTTGAATATCACCACAAGTAGTTTGCACATCCGAAACACATATGCTTTAAAGTTTTATTTGATATACAAAATAACATACTTTCATGCATTTTTTAGTCTACAAATGGAATTGAAATTTATGCCATATATTTAATGTGACGTCTATTTGACCGATGATGACGTCAAAGCTTATTTCAATGTGACTTAAATATTGCCATCTTCTACAAATACAATTTACTAAAACCATTCAATAAGCCAGTGTGCCGTTGAACTAGATAGTTTATCATAATCAGGATACTATTAAATTATTCTTTGAAAAGGACGTCTTTGAAATTGCACATCTGTTTATGACATTGTTTATGACGCCATGATGTCAACATTATTACTGTCGTTTAAATCAGATAAAACTTTATCATATCAGCTTTCAAATGATATATGATACATACATATCTTGTACAGGAACGAAAAGTTATAATAGTTTGAAACTGTGACAGATATTATGAATCACCCTGTATAAAATGTGTAATTTCGGTTTTGGTGCCATTATTCCATTAGCCTATATAATAATACACTCGCACCAAAAACTCAGTTCAAACTTCGTTATATTGTTTAAATTTAGTTAAGAAATTTCAAATGACTAATAATAACTTTGTCAATTCTTTAAATTTTTCATCAAATGACTTATTTTCTGCAAAGGTTTATTCTTTCTAGTCCAGCAAATTTGGATTTCAAGATTTATCTAGAATTGCAGGACCCTCGAGTAATGTTTGCGATTCTTACACGATCTGCGGATTAATCCATATAAACATAGAGCATAGAGTTGCACGAGTATCCAGTGTTACAGCTATGACGCATCTATTTTTAGAAACTCCAATATACTCACTCGTGATTTAATTTTTCCGCATCGGAACTCCTGCCCATGTTTTATTCACCGACAAAATACACAAACAGATTTTTATTTCTTAAATAACAAAATAAATATGATTGCTATGCTTTAAACTACAAGGCTTGCTACATTATATGCATGGGCACATAATAAAATTACACATGTGTGTACAAATACCAACTTTACAAATTCTGTAATAATAATATCATACATTTGTTTGATATGTAAACATGAAACTTGCAATAATTTATGAAGATACCAACATACTGTAGTGGTTTCAAATGAGTGAAACCCACATCACAGTATGCGGCAAAAGGCAATGGCACAAGCATTTTAAAGCATACTAGATTAATATTAATAGCACCAATAAGGATCCCAATGCAATAGGAATGCACTTGCTAAAGGTGAGACAAGGAAAGCAATGATTAAAGAACCCAACATTTGTTTTTAGTAGGAGTAGCGTTTGGTTATTGAAAACAACTAGAATGGTTTTTGACTAGGGGTGGGCCGATGCATCGAAATATCGATGCAATGCGATCCCGAGTGTCCCGATAGTATGGATCAATAGTAAAAGTCTCGATTCAATAACTATCGCCAATAGTTCGCTCAACTATCGATAGTTTCCTTTTTATGAATGCATTTTATTATTAATTTAAAACAACTTCCGTTCTCGTTAAAAACTAATTTTACATAATCCCCATATCAAAATAGCGAACAATTCAGTATTTGGTTAACGTTTATTAATCTATTTCTGTCCAAATAATTTTAAATCGTTTCCACAAAAAGTAGATTAGCATGTCGTACAACAACGTGATATCTTACACAGTGCAAATTTGCTTTACAAGTTAAACTCTGGTTTTCAAATCTTGGCAATAACTATTGCAATAGTATCGCAATAGTTTCCAGCAATACAATAGTATCGCAATAGTACTTTCAGCAATAGCAATAGTATTGCGATAGTAAAAAATGGACTCAATAGTCAAGTATGCCTCCCACGAAGGGCCATAACTTTCGCAAAAATCATCTGACCTAATATTCCTGACAATATGCACATATGACAACTAGGGTTGGTACCAAGTACACTACTCAACACTTATAATCCGTCACCTTAACACCTTCCTATGCATTTTGAAAACTGACCAATTACAGGGTTGTCAATTTTCCTGATTTATCCGGATTTATCATTCCTGATAGAGCAATGTCGAAGTATTGCAAGCATCAGTGTGTTGGACTAATAAAAGTTGTTTGATGAAAATATCTCAAGAAATGGCAAAGTTATGGTAAATTTATTCTGCTCTGAAGGATTTTCTTTTATACAAACTGAGTTAAACTTAATGATGGAAACAATGTCATTGAAGGCCTCTTGTTTGGCAAAAATGGTCGGCCGCATACGATTTTCCTGATTTTTGATTTGGCCTTATTGACACTCCTGAATTATAAGTGTTGAGTAGTGTATTCATGTGAAGTTTCATTGAAATTGGATCAGTGGTTAGGGAGAACTAACTTTGTGACATCCAGCACAAAATCGATATGTCTCCCCCCTCCACTATATTTGGGGGGGGGGGGTACACATATTATGACATATTATGATAATAATGGCACTTCCTATAGTCGATTTATTCAGATCAGTCACTTGTATACAAACATTGCAATATCATAACATTGTATCTTTAATGTTTTAAACATTTCAATTGGTGAAAAAGGCATTTACAACCAATACCTTATTCACAAAGGTACGTACTAGTACCAATAATATCTATTAAAATACGCAGGGGTGTCAAAAGGGCCAAATTAAAAATTTAATACGCAGGGGTGTCAAAAGGGCCAAATTAAAAATCAGGAAAATCGTATGCGGCCGAACAATTTTGCCAAACAAGAGGCCTTCAATGGCATTGTTTCCATAATTAACTCAGTTTGTATTAAGGAAAATCCTTCAGAGCAGATAAAAATGACCATAACTTTGTCATTTCTTGAGATATTTCATCAAATAACTTTTATTTTGGTCAGAAGCCATTGCTTGGGATGATAAATCATGAAATCCGCAAAATTGACTACACTGAATACGGCATTAAAGGAGAAAGCGCAATGTTTATGTACACAATGTTATGTAAGCAAGTGATTGACCTGAAAAATCGATTTATAACAACGTGTAATCAGCAGGGCATCAACATCTCTTCCCTTATTCAAGCAACTATTTAATTGCAGCATAAAGCAATTTTTATAGACCTGTCAAAAAATACTCAATTACACATTAAATAGTGTTAAGTGATTAAGTTAGGGATATTTAAACACAAAAAATGTAAGCAAAACATGTCAGGTTCCAATATGTCCAAGAAATGCGTGAGATTTTATCAATTTGCCTCCGATGGGCGAGTAGAGTCTAACATGCGAAAGACTCACACACATGATGCAAGAGATCTGGCATGTATCATGGTGTAATTATGTTTATTTTGACAGGTCAAAAAATTGCACTATACTAATTATAAGCATTACACGGCTAAAACTATGCACATCGTGTTTCCTAATTTTCTAAGATAAAAATTTGCTTTATAAGTTAAATATATGCAAATCTATAACTGAAGCTAAAAGAGTAAATTTCCAAGAAAATCGCAAACCTTGTACATAATAACCAACAAAAATTTACAATTTATTCGCTTCCATAAAATATCAATGAAAATGTGGAATATCTAAGATTATGAAAGCAAGGTTTTCAAAGAAAGTTTGCCACATTTCTTCAAGTAAATTTTGGTCAACAAAGCACACTATCAAGAAATATAAGAAATTGCTAATATTTCCCCACAATTTGAAATTTTGGACAAAAACACTAATTTAAATAGCAGATAACTCATAAACCAGTTTGGTGACCTATGACTATTTAAGTATTTTTTCTGTGTCTATATAATTTATGCAAAGCTTGAACAAATTGTATTTTTGTGAATTTTAATACATCCTGAGATAAAAAAAACGCACGAAAATTTGCCTAGTCTACTAATTCTGATAGCTAAATAATACTTTATTCTATTTAATATTGTAGTCACAACACAGGGTATAGGGAATGGTGTCCCATCACATGTCTTTATTAAACGACAATCTCATTAAAATCAGACCCTAACATTTGCTCTATTCCTTTACACTGTTAGAGATCTGACTTTACTCCGTAAGAGGTCATGTTCAAATGACCTCTCCGGCGCACAATGACGTCACAACATGTCTCAGCAGTTTTTCACCGCACTTTCAGATTTGTGAAAGCAGTGATTTGATTGGATGATATAAAGTTCACATTGACATGTTCCCATACAGAGTGTCGTTAGAGCCTATATCAGCATAAAGTAGTGAAGCATAATAAGGGTCTGATTTTAATGAAATTCTATTACACGGCCGATTCTCGTATAATTGGAACACTGCTCACACGGCGTATAACACGATTAACACGTTTTACATGTTTAAAACGTTTTTGAAGCAGGAAGCGCCATCTTGTGGATCGTCAGTCGAGGGGATCTTTCATTGAGAATGCACCGAGACTGGCCGTATCACTCATGTCACAGAAGTCTGCAAGGCTTATACTGTCCTCCTACAATATACAATAAAACCAGAAATCTCATTATGGGGTATATACTATAAGTAACAAAGGGCCACAACTCTGGTAAGAATTGACCCAGCAAAACTTCAATCCTTTACAGGGCTCGACACTAACACTGGTCCGAGACCAGTGAAAATCCAGAAGGACCAGTGAACATTCTGGAGGACCAGTAACTGTCCTATTTACAAATTGGGCGCTTTTGCCCTGTTGGACCAGTGGCAAAAATAGTTAGTGTCTAGGCCTGCTTTACAGTTATCTATACATTGAGAAATTGAGACATTGTTAATCTGTGAAAGTTGGAAGAAATTTTATCCAACAGTTTGTGAGAAGTTCAACACACAAGAGTTACGTTATGTACGGACGTGTGGGCCACAAAAAGTCATTAAGAATTGCAGGCAATACAGAAGTCCCTGAACACATTGAAGCCATGACCCTTTAATTTATTGTCAATGTTTCTGTTGCCATGGTGACCACAATTTTTGTCCAAAATCAAACAATATTAAGATGTGCACAATCTCCTTTTTGACACCTACCCACATACAAAGTTTCATAAACCTAGCTTGTAAACTTGAGTTACGTCAGAAATCATAGCTCTTTCAGGATTGATAATCGGGAATTCTGGAAAAATCAGGAATATATAGGGGTGGACCGATGCATCGAAATATCGATGCATTGCGATTTCGAGTGTTCCAATAGTATGGATCGATAATAAAAGTCTCGATCCAATAAGTATCGCCGATAGTCATCTCAACTATCGATAGTTACGATAGTTTCCTTTTGATAAATAAAGTTTATTATTAATTTTAAACAACTTCCGTTTTCGTTAAAAAATAATTGTAAATAACCACACGCATCAAAACAGCCACAATGGACTAATATTGCCTTAATTTTATAAATCTATTTCTGTCAAATTCATTTTAAATCATTTTCACAAATAGTAGATTTGTATGTTGTACAACTAAGTGATACCTTACACAGTGCATGTTAATCTCTGGTATTCAAATCTTGGCAATAACTATTGCAATAGTATCGCAATAGTTTCCAGCAATACAATAGTATCGCAATAGTACTTTCAGCAATAGCAATAGTATTGCAATAGTACTTTCAGCAATAGCAATAGTATTGCAATAGTCAAAATTTGACTCAATGGTCACCCCTATATAGGAATATATATAACAAACCAGGGGTGTAGCTAGAGGTATTTGAATGTGTACGCAAGAAGGCTAGAGGGGTCTGGGGGCATGCTCCCCCTGAAAAATTTTGTTCGCTAGAACGTCTCTGGTGCGTTCTGGGGTGTTTTTTTCATCATCTTTAACATTATTTTTACTGATAAAATCAGGTTTTTTGTGTATAGAGCTTTTTAAAAGTGTTTCTAAGAAATGATGAAAATACTAAAGAATTACCCCCCTTAGGGCTTAGGCATCAGTTTTTATTTCATTTTTCGATCATTTAATTTTTCACTTTTTGAGAAGCATGTGTACGCAGCTGCGTATTCTGCGTACAGGTAGCTACGCGCCTGCAAACACTCCATAAACTTACTCTCAGATCTATGCTACTGGCAAGTCGTTTCCCTTGAAGGTTTCCCGGAGTGAACTCCCTTGTATTATCTTTCACGAACGGACTGAACACGTGTGACACAGCACGTTTTATTCTCCTCGGAGTTTTGTTAAATGAGAATGCACGACTCACACGTCTGCTGAACCTGCAAAACAAAGCACAAATTCAACGATATCACCAAGACAAGACTGCGTTCAATAAACGCTTATGCCCCCTGTGGAAGCCTTGTCCATAAATAAGTCTTAGTCCAAAATTAGGTCAAGGTGAAGGTCAAAATGGGGTTAGGTGATACTGGCGTGTGGAGAGTGTTCATACACGACATCCATGCAAGTATGAAAGCTTTGTAGCAAGCCATATTAATGCTAGAAGAAACGGTCAATTTGGGTTAACCAGGACGGACGGACGAACGGACGGACAGGTGAATCACTATATGCCTCCCCATCTATCGATAGGGGGGCATAAAAACACTGCTTATACAGCCCGTAGTATGTCATTCATTGAAGGGTGAGAATATAGGATAGCTTGAAAATCCTTCTTTTAGGGATATGGATGGTTCCTTTTATGTCTGACTCTTGTGTTGGTGGCTAGTTGCTGCCGTCGTTTCTGTGTGGCTGTGGATTGTCTGCGCACTACAGTATGTATTTATAATATTAATACATTGTGATTACTGAAGTTATGCAGAGGGAAACAGAGAAGTTCAGGGGTTCTTCTAAGTCATTATGTCCAATCCAGAAAATAAGATGCAAAGTCTATTACACAGGCAATACTTGGTAATTTTTCAATCAAATAACTTTTATTCCCAGCAGAATAGTTCATTCGGTCTAGTGCAGCAAATCCAGATTTTTTTTTTTTTTTTTCAAATCCAGATTTCTCTCTGGATGTTAAGCAAAGGGAGATAATACTCTAGAGAGATATAGAGGATCTATCAAGAGTTGTCAATTGATATAAATGTAGGGTTAACGCATGCTTTTTCGTGCTATAACATCTGCAGAGTCCTGAAGGACGGTTGGTGCCCAAGCTCGATAGGGACTCTGCAGATGATATAGCACGAAAAAGCATGCGTAAATGCTATTATAGCATACAAAACATCAATTTATGCCTTTGTATTTTGAAATAATTACATTTTGGCGGGAAATTTTGTGGCGACGTCGCGTAAACGTCGCGAAAATAAACGTTACGTCTTAACAGTTTTTGTTATGAGCGTCAACTTCCGGGATCGGCAAATACCAAGAAAACATGGATAATGTGGGTTTGTTTAAATTCATTAATTAGATCTTATAGAAAATTAATTAGTAGTTACAAATAAAATGGGAATTGCAGTTCATAAGACGCTGTAAAATCGTTTATTTCAGTCGGTGAGGCCCTGCAATGAGCATACGTAAAACTGGACGTTAACAGCGCGTTCTCGCGTGAATCTTTATCTTTATGCATGGTTTTCGTCCCGTTAACGTATGGGCAAAATCACCGTTTTTATGCTATGATGTAAAATATTATAAGAGTTTTGGAAATTTTATCAAGCGAGCCTCTAGTGAGCTTAATAATATTTCCTTAACGAGTTAATATAAGTTTGTATCAATTGGACAACGCGTGTTAGATTCTTTTTATCATATGACACTAGTAACACAAAAATACACATCTTTCTTTTGAAAAACAGACTGTTATATAAACAACATCAAATTATCATCATTTACTGGATATAAGACCTAAAATAAATTATTATTTGTTTCCCTATCCCCTAAGTACCCGATTAAAAAGGGCCCTACCCAAAATATGTTATTGCCCAAATTGAATTTTTTTTTTTAAAATTCGAAGCTAAAATTTTATTTTTTTGTTTACTGGCTTCTTTCTTACCATTAAATTTAAGACTGTTGGTTTTCACCTTAGAGTTAATTCTAAATTTCATTATTTGTATGTCTTAACCAATAACTAACATACTGGAACAATTCCAAAAAAAATATTGACCCTACCTACCTACCCATTCTACGTCGGGAAGGGGAAACCAAGAATATTTTAAGTTCAGCCTAATGACATCATTTTGGAGATAAATTGAGGTCATTTGAAAGTTATTCGACACTAGTGTAGTATGAAAATATACTAACCCGGATACAAGGAAAGTCATATGATAGAATAAATTACCTGCTAGCAGCTTTACTCAGTGTTTGATTGGTGCCGAGATCCTGTGTGTTTACCTGTAACTGATCACCGACTACTTGAAACATCAAATTCTCCTGAAAAATCCAAAAATAAACATCAATTATTTCTGAAACGTTCAAAATAAACATCAAATTATCCTTAAATGTTCCAAAAATCAACATCAAATTCTCCTGAAACATTCCAAAATAAACATCAAATTCTCCTGAAATTTTTCAAAATAAAACATCAAATTATCCTGAATTTTTCAAAATAAAACATCAAATTCTCCTGACATGTTTAAAATAAACATAAATTTCTCCTGAAAGATCTTGCACTGACAAGCTTTGTGAAATTCATCCAGGCACACAGACAACAAGCACAAATCAATATTTCTCCCCCTAATATAATTTTGTTTCAAGCGTTGTTCTTCTGTTAAAATTCAGTTTGCGAAATCCAAATAACAAGTACTTAGTCAATACATAGTGTTATTTCATTGGGTAACTTATTTTCCTCAGAAAAAATTAATTCTTTCTAGTGCAGCAAATCCAGACTTCTGGACTTGAAGGACCCCTGAAACAAAGATTAACTTCATCTAAATCTAAAATTACTTACGTAATCTGTCCGACAAACAGTATTAGCTATAGACTTTGAAACATGTGTCATAAAACTAGATTTGTCCATTTCCTCGGAATCAGTCATAAAAGTA
The DNA here is from genome assembly GCA_947247005.1 of Spisula solida. NCBI lineage: Eukaryota > Metazoa > Mollusca > Bivalvia > Venerida > Mactridae > Spisula > Spisula solida. The sequence goes on along the minus strand of OX365956.1, from coordinate 5,199,880 downwards.
AACAGTTTTTCTTTCATATCTCCAGCATTTTTCACAATAAATCCAAACGCATCTTTACAATTTTCTGTTTCGACAATGTCCAGCACTCGTTTAATACATTGCAACTGAATCAACTCCAGATGTTTGTAGCCACGTTGTGGAGTCTTTGATGACGACGGACTCTTGGAAAGTAGCACTTTAGTTCTACGTTTACACATCTGAATTGGAACAAACAAGAATTATGTAAATATTTCACTTAGGGGCCACACCTTAGCAACCTCCCCCTAATTGTGAAATTGTAAACAAATGTAAAATTTACATAATTTTTTTATTTACAAATACCAATCTTTCTGAGTAATGAAATCAATATTTTTCATTGTATATAAATTTTCCATGTATAAGTGTTTGAACTCGATCTTGATCACCATGGTCGGGTGGATAACTCTCTTGTCAAGTGACATACACCCATACTGATACACTACCATACTTTAAATTTGCGAATAAAACAAGTGTTACTATTTTCATTTTTTACGCAGACAATGTGTTATTTTGGCATCATCCATTCATTTTATGGATATCCCAAGGTTGTTTGCCTAATTCAAGTATTTTCAGTACAGTATCATTTTTGCATTTTTCAACTTGATTCAAGTACTTTTAAAGGTTGAAACCAAATTCAAGAACTTTTCAAGGCCTGTGCGAACCTTGTTGGTACTAAGTATTAATGTGCAGTTTCATTGAAATCTGACCAATGGTTAAGGAGAACAAGTGCGAACAAGCTTTATGACAGCCATCAAGATGTCTAGCACAAAATCAATATGTGTGCCCACTGTATGAGGGAGACATGACAATAACACAGAACTTCCCTAAACAAAATCAACTAGAGCTGTCGTCATTCGGCAGACTAATTTACCCCCGCCGGCAAAGGGCCATAATTCTGCCAAAATTCATCGCAGCGCAAATTCCTTTCTTCGTGCACATCTATATGTTGAGGTTGTTCATCTGTGAAAGTTTGAGCGAAATCCTGCCAAAACTGTAGAAGTTACTTCCACAAGAATGCTTCTACGGACAGACAGACGAACAAGCTGAATCCATTATACCCCCCTTACAACTTGTTGTGCAGGGGTATAATTAATTTTCAAGGACCTTCCACCATTCTCAAGTACTAAAAAATTGGGTTTGACAAAAGACATGCAATAAGTGTCTTCAAATGTTACCAAGGTCATTTGCAGCAGGATCTATTCAGAAAAATATCAGTCAATAACCTTGCTATATTATATACAGGGGACTCAACAGGGCCAAATTAAAAATCAGGAAAATCGTATGCGGTCGACCATTTTTGCCAAACAAGAGGCCGTCAATGACATTAATTCCACAATTAACTAAAGTTGTATTGAAGGAAATCCTTCAGAGCAGATGAAATTTACCATAACTTTGCCATTTTGTGAGATATTTTCATCAAATAACTTGTTTTTGGTCAGAAATCATAGCTCTTTCAGGATAGATAAATCCAGAATTCCAAATAAATCAGGAATATTGACAGCCCTGTATTGATAATACTAACCACAACACAATCTGAGAACAGGAAGAGAGATAAGGGAGCTCCTCTCTCACACAGAGTATCAGATAACTCCACTACATCCATCCGGGTGATAAAAAATCTGTGTGACGATAATAACGTCGCCTGAAATGGATGAAAACAGTTAGTGAAGATAGCAAAGTTAGGAAACAAACACTATTTTATTTTAAAATAGTGTTTGTTTCCTCTTCTCGACGCTGGTCAATAAGGGTTGACCTTTTATACATCTTTTTTGTTGTCAATAATTTTTGTAATGTACTCTCTTACTTTTTTTAATAAAATTTTATTGGGCACAATGTTATCTGGTTGATATTGCTGCAAGTGACTGGATAATAAACTCCGGGGTTCTACTGAGGCATAATGCCCAATCCAGAAAATGAGTTGCAAGTGTGTTTTTAGTGCCAATAGCACACATCCCTGCACCAAAACTGTTTCAAACATAGTTCTTTGTTAAAATTCAGCATATAAAATTTCAAATGGCCATAACTTATGCTAAGGTCACATTTGCCCTTCGAGCTCCTTACGAGCTCCGTAGTAAGAAGCTCCGTACGAGTTGATTTTGGCAAACTCGAACGGCATCCGTACGTACACCGAAGACTTGTACGAGTACCGTATGGATTTTTTTAACTCAAACAGATCGTTCGAGTGCATCTCTATAGATCGTTTGTGGTCCGTACGAGCTATGACCAGATGCAAAGAACATACAAGAACCGTTAGGATTTCAAAAATTGTGAACATCGTACGAGCTTTGTGACAGTAGCATAAGTCAATTCTACTAATTTTCGCACCAAATAACTTTCATTTTCTACATATAAGTTCATTCTTCCTAGTGCAGCAAATCTGGATTTCCAGATTATTCCGAAATTGTAGTACACCTGTATACAGATCTATAGAAATAAACAGATAAAGCTACTTACGGGACAATTTTCTATATCCTTCATAATATCAAACATGACAACTTGACTCTCAGTTCTCCTCTTGTCTTCATTAATATGACTGTAATTACACAATACATACATTTATCTACTTATACTCAGGGATGTCTACAGGGCCAAATTAAAATCAGAAAAATCATATGCGGCAGGCCTTTTATGTTAAACAAGAGGCCTTCAATGACATAGTTTCGATAATTTACTCAGTTTGTATTAAAGGAAATCCTTCAGAGAATATTAAATTTACCATAACTTTGCCATTTCTTGAGATTTCAATCAGAAGTCATTGCTCTTTCAGGAAAAATAAATCCGGAATTCCGGATAAATCAGGAATATTGACACCCCTGCTAAATTTAACTAAGTTTTTTACACTAGAGGCCTTTAACATATTCTTGCATCAAGGTTGAGGATCACGTTCAATTGTTTGCACAATGAAACACACATTTTTTTCCATAATTTGGGAAAACAGTCCATGGCTTTGGGATTTGGAATTTAAGCAGCGTTTTGGTCAAAATTGGGAAAAGTATAAATTCAATACCCAAACTTGTTAAAGCCAATATGTTTACAATAAGTTAAGTTTAATATTTAATAAACTATAAGGGTTTTTCATACTCAAGTTTAGTTGTGCTTGCTGTTTTTACAAGAAAATTGGTTGATATTTTTCAAAATCGTGTTTTACTCTGAATGGCGAGTTTTTTGCTTGAAATTGGGGAAAAAAAGATAAGATTTTCAATTGGGAACATAAGCTACAAACAGCTATAAAATCATCCGGAAAGAAACACTTAACACTTACGTCATCACTTCTTTTAACACACTGTTTGCTTTCTCCACCTCAATATAATCCGGATTGGATTTTGTTGTATGTTTTAAAACATCTGAAATAAAATATCAAATGTTTGTATACATTTGCATTCGACTGAGACAGTCATTCGTAAGACACGGTAGCAACAGTAAATTTCCTGAGGATTCTCTGATATTTTGTGAGTTTTCGCGGTGTTCGCAACTCAGATACAAGTGAAAATATGGCCACCTCAAAATTAAGACCACAATTTTAGTTCCATTTTGAATTTTCACATACATGTTTGCTAGTCATTCAACCTCAATATTTAGACCAAGTCACCATGAATCCAGTTATTAAGGATCCAAATGGTGGTGTCTTATTAAGATTTCAGGCCTGGTAATTAGCAATCATAGTCAAGCCAGAAAATCCCAGTTTCAAAGCTGAAACATGTCAGCACATGTCTGAAAAATACCAAGCCTGGATTTCACTAATTTAGTGTATTTGTCACAAATGACAGGTACATGGGTGAAAGTTAAAAATTCTGAAATCCAAAAAAATTGACAATGTATATAGGGAAAATTAAAAAAACCCAGCCTTACACTAAAAAACCTCAAGTTCAGGTACAAGCCTGAAAATTTTCATCCATGCAGGCACATGTATACTCACCATTCAATAACAGAGTGATACTGGGTAACCGCTGTACCGGCCTTATTAACAACTCTGTTAATGTTTGTCTACATGTATACTATACTTACCATTCAATAACAGAGTGATACTGGTAACTGCTGTACCGGTCTGATTAACAACTCTGTTAATGTTTGTCTACATGTATACTTTACTCACCGTTCAATAACAGAGTGATACTGGGTAATCGCTGTACCGGTCTGATTAACAACTCTGTTAATGTTTGTCTACATGTATACTTTACTCACCGTTCAATAACAGAGTGATACTGGGTAATCGCTGTACCGGTCTGATTACTCTGTTAATGTTTGTCTACATGTATACTTTACTCACCGTTCAATAACAGAGTGATACTGTGTAACCGCTGTACCGGTCTAATTAACAACTCTGTTAATGTTTGTCTACATGTATACTTTACTCACCGTTCAATAACAGAGTGATACTGTGTAACCGCTGTACCGGTCTAATTAACAACTCTGTTAATGTTTGTCTACATGTATACTATACTCACCATTCAATAACAGAGTGATACTGGGTAATCGCTGTACCGGTCTGATTAACAACTCTGTTAATGTTTGTCTACATGTATACTTTACTCACCGTTCAATAACAGAGTGATACTGGGTAATCGCTGTACCGGTCTGATTAACAACTCTGTTAATGTTTGTCTACATGTATACTATACTCACCATTCAATAAGAGAGTGATACTGGGTAACCGCTGTACCGGTCTAATTAACAACTCTGTTAATGTTTGTCTACATGTATACTATACTCACCATTCAATAACAGAGTGATACTGGGTAATCGCTGTACCGGTCTGATTAACAACTCTGTTAATGTTTGTCTACCACATTCTGGCTTCGTTTGACATACCTATCAAATAGATCAATACAAGAGATGTCTTACAGCAGTAACAATTGTAATCAGTGATATATAAAGGTCATGGTGACATTGACCTTTGACCTAAAAAATCAGTAGAGGTCAAATACAGATGATGACCAACCACCTTATAAAGTAAGATCCTGGGCCCTACTGTTTTTGAATTATTAATAGAAAACCATTTGGTCTATTGATTTATGTTAAAGATCACAACGACCTTGACATTTGACCTCTGACAGAATCCATAGGGGACATCTACTGTTGCCGACAAAACTCCATGATAGTTTGATATTCCAAGCTGCAGCATTCTTGAGTAACTTAACAGAAACTGTTTGGTCTATTGACGTATCAACCTACCAACAGAATGACAAACTTGTGCAAAGCAATGTACCCCGTGTCAAACATGGGGGGAGCTTAACAACATACTATTTATTTAACACGGGTGAATACTTACCTTCAAAAAGGCATGAAATCTGGGATTCATTTTATCACACTTTTGTATTCTTTCTTTTGTATCTTCGAAGAAGTTCACAAACGGTGGGTATGCTTTTACTAAAGCATCGGCCTGAAATTAAACAGAAATGTTTACTGTAAAAGTGCAAATCACTTTATATTTGCCTGATTTTTATTTCTCGAATTGCAGTAACAGACAAGTTCCAGCGAGTTCATAAATTTGCACCATGAATTTGATGCGAAAGGTTTCACGATAAGACCTCATGTTATGATTGTATATTTATGCAATAATTTTATAGTCAAGGATCAAAATGATCAGAAAAGGAATTGTTCAGTTAGTTAATTAACAGACATCTTCAGAGATAACATCCACCACACCCACACATAGCCTACAACAGGAAACCCTGTACCACACTGCAATCAAGAGGGATGTTTAAAAATCTGTGTAACAATGTAGCACCGAAGGCCATGGCAAATATTTTTTTGCGGATTTTCTGCTCGGGCAAGTAAATTCAACTTCTTGTTCCAAAGAAATAGCTATCCATAGTGTTAGTTATTTCGTGTAAGTTAAGCACCTCGATGGCAGTGAAAATTCAAAAGCAAATTTCAATGACTGGCGTAAAAAACTTACATGTTTGCTGATGACAGAGCCGATGATGTGTTCCTCCTGCCAATTATCTACCATGTCTGACAGTTCATCACGTATACAACAGTGTATGTTATATATAGGTGGAATGTTACCAAATATCAACTTTATATCCGGGGCTGCCAGTATAGCACCATTATACTGATCCTGCTTCTCAATCTGTGCCTTAAATGTCTGAAATGAACGATGATAACAAATGGTTAAGTCTGATAACATTTGATAACAAATGATACGGCCCAATAACAAATAATAACATTTGATAACAAATGATAAGGTCGATAAAAAATTATAGCGTTTGATAACATTTGATAACAAATGATAATAAATGATAATAAACGATAACAACAGATAACAAATAATGTCTAATAACAAGTAATAACTTCTAATAACAAGTAATAACTTCTAATAACAAGTAATAACTTCTAATAACAATTAATAACTTCTAATAATAATTGATACAGTATAATAACTAACGAGCACTGTTGAGGAAACTTGAAGGTATGCCACAAACAGTCTATGGTATTGTCTTCACAGGGAAACAACACTTATCAAAATCTATAATGAAGAATTCGCTGACACTCTGACTTTGGCTCAATTACCAGATTTCCTGGACTTATTCCAAAATTCTCTGACCTTGAAATAATTATGGTTTTTCCCGGACTTTTCCCTGACGTTCAAGGAAAGCTACCAGCAAAAATGTTAAAAAATCACGGGTTTTTGTCACTATAATCCTTCGTTGTACGCTTCTTTTGCGTCAAACAATTGAAAGTATATATCCCAATTTTTCCGTTCTCAGTTCAAAATATGTACGGATGCACGGGTTTTACTATTCACATGCTTTTGTTTGCCTTTCTCCGCCAATTTTGTTTAAATATTTTTAATAACACCAATACACGCACACCACCCCCGGATATGGTTAGCCAAACTTGGCTCACGGGAAAAACAGTTTTTTTAAACATACGGTTCAACCAATCACATGTCTGTACCAGGTACGAAACGTATGTCACGTAATGTTTACTTGAACGCCAGGCAGTTCTATAAATACTTACGTTTATCAGTGTGTGAAGTATACCAACATAATTTTTTTCTGTTTGTAAGAATTCTTTCACAACATGTAGCCTTGGTGTAACTTTCACATTTTCTCGATGATCGGCTGAAAATTATTATTAACAATTTTATTAATTTATTAATTCAAATATCATGTCAATTTTATTACTTCTTTATTTGATAATTTCACTCAGAAAATTTTAATTTCATGCCACTTCATGTATATGAATAAGGAATAATTTTTATCAATTTTGAAAAGACATCCTCTACTCTCAAGCCAAGAATGAGTACTATCCATCCAGGCCTTCAAACACAATGTTTCCATATCTAAATCCTTCAGAGCAGATGTAATTGACTATAACTTCTTTGCCATTTCTTGAGATATTTGCATCAAATAACTTTTGTTTTGGTAAGAAAATCATAGCTCTTTCAGGCTAGATAAATCAGAAAAAAGCCGAAAAAATCAGGGAAATTGACAACTACTTACTTAAATTTATATCAGATATATCCGGGGTGTTGGATACATCAAGGAATGAATTTGGACTGATTATGCCACCCATATCACTGGAGCTGGACCGTCTCTTGTTATATACAGGTGATTCTAACTCTTCGTCGGACGCTAGATGTGCAATGTTTTCTTTCAGTCGTTTCCTCTTCCTTGACTTGGACCCGGACATACTGCTTGGTGTGAACAGATTGGTAACCAGCTCTCCTTGCTAATAAAATAGTGAACAAGTCATAAGGAGTTGCAAGCAATACAGAAGTCCCCAACTGGTTTGAAGCCATGACCTAATGTGCATAATCCCCCACTACATGTGAAAGACATAATCACTTGTTTAAAACAATTATTTCCCAATGAACAGAAACTCAATAACCTTATGATCATTTCTTGGATCCACATACCAAGTTTCATAACCTTAGCTTGGTAACTGTTCGAGTTATGTCAGGATCCACATTTTTGACGGACGGACAGACAGACAGAAGGAGGGCAAACCTATATATAATCCCTCTGGTTAAAAACAGGTAGGGAATAAGATATAACAGTATCCTTGACGTTATTCAAGGTAATTAAATATCACTATAAATTACTGTTTGTATTTTAACTTTTTTTTTTTGAAATTAACTTTAAGGGTTTCAGTATGCTTTAATAAGGGATTCTGGCTAGAAGGGATTCTGACACAAAAATGCATGTCTCCCATCAAAGGACCATAACTCTGGAAAATTATCATTTAACCTAAAATTTGTGACAATATGCACAACTAGGCCAGGTATCAAGTATTCGCATTAAGTTTCATTGAGATCTGACCACTGATAAAGGAGAAAAGCATGGACACACTTGTGATTACCATACAGCAGGGCTCGACACTAACACTGGTCCGCTGGTCCGAGACCAGTGAAAATCCAGAAGGACCAGTGAAAATTCTGGAGGACCAGTAACTGTCCTATTTACAAATTGGGCGCTTTTGCCCTGTCGGACCAGTGGCCAGAATAGTTAAGTGTCTAGGCCTGTACAGACAGACTTCCAGCACAAAATCAATATGTCTCCATGGCAGCCATATTTACATGGGTGAAAGCTAGAAATTCTGAAAAATCAAAAGTCCTCAAAAATTGGAAATTTACTGTGTATCAGGAAAATGAAGAAAAACATACTTTTTGGTACACTAAAAAAACTGAAGTTCAGGCATATTCTTGAAAACTTACATCCATGTATATTGAATATTGATCATTTTGTATCCATACAATTATCGTATCAATCATTCTAACTGATACACAGCCCAACTACATGTGGGAGACACAATCACATGTTTATAACAATTCTTTTCCCATTTGACAGAAACACAATAACCTTATGACCATTTCTCAGAATGTTACTGAATCATGTTAATTAGTATCAATATATTACTATGATATGACTCATGCTTGATATGTATGTTTAATAATGTATGAGAAACCGGAAATAAATACACACTTAAGAATATCTTCAACATTGAGGGCAGTGGATGTATATGTTCGTTGACTGCACACAAACCAGGAGAGAAACAGTCTCCCCAGAGAGACTCCAATGCAATGTTTCCTTAGGTAGCCCGATGACCAAAGGATATTAAAATGCCAAAGGGTGGCTGAACACTAAACTACTGCCCTCAAAAACTGGTACCTTCTTTATTTAACATACATGAAGTAAATAGAGGATATTACATGAGTGTCTTTCCATATCGAGTTTAATAAATTCAATGTGGAAAGTCACAAATGTAATGTTCTTTTTATCACATGTTAGCCTTTTTCGGCCGAAACATAAAAAGCTACTTATTTTTCACTATAATAGACGCGCAAATTTGACGACGTCGCCTATTCTTTGAATGACGTCGCGTGATAGCTTTATTACACTAGTGTATTATCAAAAATAAATAATGGCTTTATTACGCTACCGCGACATCAAACATGTGATAAAAAGATATACTAACCTTTTGGAATGTGTACATTTTTTCAGCCGCGCATGCTTCCATCTGTATACATGCCCAAAACCACTGTAAATACACAAATATCATCGTCAATACTAGATTTGGCATCAATCTGTTACGCAATACAAGACTTATGTTTATTCGGATAAAACGCTGTTTCTCACTAATTTTTTATTATACACGGGGGCCACAGAAAATGAAGAATGAAATTCCCGGATGATTCCCTGATTTTTCCCTGACTAAAGCGTAATTTCCCATGAATGTTTACGGCGTTCGCAACTCAGGTACAGCTGGAAATATGGCCTCCAACCTTCCTTTATATACAAACTCATTTCTTATACATAATTTTATAAGAAATACATGTTGCAAACAGTCTGTTTGAAAATATGCATCTATTCAATAAAGTCATGAAGAGAAGCAACCAGTAAACACATTTTTTCTTTCAAATTTTTTAAAATTCCCTGATTTTTGCCCAATTTTGAAATTCCCTGATTTTTTTTCCTGCAGGGAATTGGTTTTTGGCATTTTTCCTGTTTTCCAGAGTCTGTGGCCACCCTGTTATATTACGGCGCAAATGCAGCTATCCAGTTTTCCTGGACTGTAATCCTAACCAGTATTAACTTACTCTTTCAGTTTGAATCAGCCAGTTCGCCCAATGTAGAGGAAAATCAACATTTTTGTCAAATTATCATGTAAAACTGGAGAAAGAACCTGGGTCACCATGTTACAAATCCAGCACACTAACTAAGGGATTCATGTGATGCCTGACAGTATTTATTATTTAATAATAATATTTAACATTAAAAGCATGTAGTAAATGTACAAAATAAAACTAAAATAGGTTTGCAGATATTTATACAAAGTCAAAACTTGGGTTAACTTGTTGGAATGTGCACATTATTATGTGGATAATTCAGCAATCTTAGTTCTAAGCAATGTGAAAACGAAATCATGGTTTAAACGTTACCTCTCCTTTGACAACATGTCGGGGTAAATTAACATCTGTAGGTAAGTCCTTGACCGCTTCATCAATAATTAAATGTGTACAATCCTCGTCACCAACAGATGCAAAAGTTCCTCCTATAATAATGATTACACAAATTTACACAAAACTGGCATGCGATCAGGCCTAAATTAAACAAGAGATGTTGGTAAAACATGTATGCCCCATGGCAGCCCAATAGTCATAACTAAATGTCACAGCGACCTTGAGCTTTAACCTACTGACCTCAAAATCAACAGGGGTCATCTACTGTTGCTGACCAACCTACTTTTTGCTCGGGTAGGTAGGAAAGAGGAAACAAACAATATTTTATTTTTGACCTAGGAAAACTATTTTGTTATTTTATATAATCAACTCTAAATCACCTAAGCAGTTTCCTGGACTGTTTCCTAACCAGTACTAACTCACCCTTCCACAAGGAACCAGCAACTTCCCTATATTTAGAGGAAAATCAAGATTTGATGTCAAGTTTCATAGAAAGGTATGATCTACCGCAACGGAGAACAGAACCAGAATCGCCGGGTAATAAATCAAGTGCACTAACCAAAGCTCTCAAACTGAGATTTGAGCAAAGTCACAACTGTGTGTGAACCACAAACTAACCACTGGACCAAAGCTCTCAAACTGAGATTTGAGCAAAGTCTCGACTGTATGTGAACCACAAACTTACCGTTCTCTATCGTAATTTCCTCCATGTGATTTTGTTCATCTTTGGAGAATCCTAGAAAACTGAGACATCGTTTGTAGAACGGTGGAAGTTTATACTTCATCTGTAAACATAAACAGGATTAAAATTGTTCAAAAGTTATTGTAAAGGGTACGAGGGGTGTTCAGAAAGTTTCTGGACAAGTGCCATAAAATTTTGGGAAAAGTAACCTAAAAGTACATAAATAGGATATAATTTGTTCAAAATTCATCATTAGTGGTACGAGGGGTGTTCAGAAAGTTTCGGGACAAGTGACCTAAATTTACTAAAATAGGATTTAGTTTTTTCAAAATTTATTGTAAGAGGTATGAGGGGATTTCAAAAAGTTTCTGGACAAGCGCCCTAAATGTACATAAATAGGATAGTTTGTTAAAAAATTTATTGTAAATAATATGCGGGTGTTCGGAAAAATTTCAGGATAAAAGACTATTTCATAACAACATAAGCTTGTGAATTTTGTATTTCAGGGATATATAAAACATTTTATTATTTGCTTTCAATGGATTACGGAGATTTTTCAGTGAAAATAACAGTGAAAATAACAGTGAAATTACCACTTTGTTATTTTCACTGTTTTAGAAGCTGGTTCCAGTATCGTTCAGAAAAAGAAACGTAACGTCAACGGCGCCGGGCTTTAAAATGTGCGTTACGTCATCATGACGTCACAATTGTCACGTCGTGACGTTCCAATTTCGACGTGATTTTTCCAATTAAGCCAATTACGGTACCCTTTTAAGAGAAATTGAAGCATATAATAAACAGAAAATTTGTTGATTAAAATACTAATATATAGAGGATATTTGTTGAATTTGGTGTAAGATCCAATTTTATTTCACTTGTGATCACATAAAATTATATTTTCACTCGTGGCTACGCCACTCCTGAAAATATTGATTTTCTGTGATCACTCGATGAAATAAAATACGATCTTACACCAAAATCAACAAATATCCTCTATATATTAGTATTTTATTATAACGTACCACACACTCGTCGTCAGCTCTAAAATCTATCTGATCCCTTTCTGACCATACTCTGTTCAACCAATCAGGACTCATTATTGGTCTCCCTAATCCGACCGCATACTGAAAACACAAATATATAATAATATTATTATATGTATAACAGGCTTAACAGCTGATAACAGAGGTCTTACTGAGACATAATGCCCAGTCCTGAAAACAAGGAATGAGTCTGTTTTGTTTGTCATTAGCACACATATACTATGGAGCATGAATTATGCATGAATTATGCATGAATATATAAAAAAGGTTTTTGCATTGAATATATACAATGTCCGCTAACAAATCCTGCAATATCGGTCTTTATGATTTACAACTCAAACGTCTTTGTGATACATACAACCAGGCTTACAAATATAGACAACTTGAAGATATCAGCTGTTAAATTATTAAATGCTAATTAAGTTAATTCACTAGAAGGTTGAGGATCAGGTAATATCTCCATACTATATGTACACCAAAACCTCGTGATTCAAATATTGTGCTATAGTTAAATTATGCTAATTAAGTTAATTCACTAGAAGGTTGAGGATCATGTTTCAAATAATAGTTAAATTATGCCTATGTACACTTGGTATTTGCAAATCACCATAACTACATTGAATTATTTCATCAAATAACTTTTATTTTCAGCAGAAAAGTTCTTTCTAGAACAGCAAATTCAGAATTGTAGAACTCCTGAAATAAAGATAATTATAATGTTTTTCTAACATCAGGGGTGTCAATAGAGCCAAATTAAAAATCCTGAAATTCATATGAGGCCGAATAATTTTGTCAAACAAGAGGCCTTCATTAGCTTCAACTATATTGTAAGCATATATTTAACTCAGTTTGTATTGAATTGACCATAAATTTGCCATTTCTTGAGATATTTTCATGAAATAACTTTTGTTTTAGTCCGAAATCATGGCTCTTTCAGGATAGATATATTCCTGATTTATCTGGAATATTGACACTCCTGTAACATGTTACCATGGGAACAAAAAAATACAATTACCTCATCAACACACATATCCTCATGTATAGCATCCATACGTTAATGTAAAGCAGAACACTATAAAATCGAAACAACAGGAATAGGACCCAAAGTATGTATTTTGTTACCAGACCAAACTATAAGTCCTACACATTGGAACATTCACTTAATAGAGATAACATCCGCTATATATGGAAGACATAATTCCAAAAAATTCTAATTTTCCACCTCACTTTTTTCCACTTTTGTAATTCAAGTCAAAATGTCGATACATCTTGGAGTTTGTCTTGTTTGATTTTATTTAATTTCACCTCATCTATACATAAACAACATCTTACAATAAAGATTTTGATTTAAACATAAAATTAATTTGGAAAATTTCCTATAATTCACAATAGATTAAACAATCGTGATTAACGACGTTAACTGTAAAGTGAAAATTGTCAAGTGATGGTTAGACAGCGTATCAGATTCCTGGACGAGTAAAACAGGATGACATACATGTTTAAAAGTAGATAAGTATAAAATCCCAAGTTTTCAGGAAGGGGGTACTTCAACCGATAGATCTAAGGCAATGATAACGTTATTATACTTGTAGCCAGTCAGTTGTTATTGTTTATTATTATACCTCACATGATCTAGCTTCCCACGCCATTACTGAAAATTAATTATCTCAAAAACTTGCTTTAGCATATGATTTGACAGAATTGCCCTGACAGATCAGCATATTCTGTGACCTTCTTTCTTTAACCACCAGATATTTTCAATAGAATCAACATTTGACCCTTAAAATAAAACAGACGTTGGTTATCTATGAAGACCTTGTCGAAGTTTAATCAAGAACTATAACAAGAGCGCCACCTACAAGTGCTGAACACTTGATTTTCTCGTACTAGTACCCAGGGGTGTCAACAGGACCAAATTAACAATCAAGAAAATCATATGCGGCCGACCAGTTTTGACAAATAAGAGGCCTTCAATGACATTTTTTCCATTATTAACTTATAATTTAGAAAATCCTTCAGCTTGTATTAAATTTACCAAAACTTTGCCATTTCTTAAGATATTTTCATTAAATAACTTTTATTATGATTAGAAGCCATTGCTCTTTCAGGATTGATAAATCCGGACTTCCAGATAAATCCGGAAAATTGACACCCCTGTAGTACCCTTGCTTCTTCGAAAAGCCTAGTTAAAAATATTATGCATACAGTACAATCTCTCCAATTGAGCTCAGAGCAACAACTTATCTAAAACGACCTTCAAAATTTCCCTAAACTGATATTAACTATAAATTTAACCTCGGTAGAGCAACAACCTCTAAACAATTGCCAATAGAAGCAGCTTACAAAGAGTGTTGCTCTACAGAGGTTTAACTAAATTTGTATTAACAAAGTGTTGCAATCAGTGATACACAATAAAACAAGTGATTAAGAATTGCAAGCAATACAGAAGACCCCTACCGGTTTGAAGCCATTTTCAATGTTTCTGTTGCTGCCGCAATTTTTGTCGGAATCAAAATATTTTTAGACGTGCATAATCCCCTAATTGCCCTCTATCCACATACCAAGTTTCTTAAACCTACCTTGGAAACTGTTTGAATTATGTCAGGATCCAGATTTTTTGACGGAAGGACAGACAGACGGACGGAGGGCAAACCTATAGGTTGAAAACCGGTAGCAGACTAACATGTGTTTATTGTGTACTACTTTTAATACTTAGCGATTTATTTCGCCTCTTTGGAAAAGGGTCTGGGCCTGTTCAGATTGGGAATGGTTGCTTTGTGACAACTTGATGTTTGCCAATTTTGTATTTGACCTCTTGTCAAAAATGTTCATAACTTTATCATTTTATGTCCGATTTTGAAAAAAAAAAATTTAAATTGTTTATGGGGAATTTCTCCATTCAGATTTGGGACCCTAATAAAGAAGGAAAAAAATCACTGAATACTAGACATACCTCGTATTTTTCTCCCCCAATCATGTTGGCCACTAGATGTGTGACGTTACTTTTGAAGTCTCGTCTAACATTACCCGACATGTAGTGTACTAGATCCACAAAATGGCACTGAAATGAGAAAGCAAGTAACCTGTATGCAGATGGAATTGTTACAACAATGCAACACTCAATTTTGCTAGTTAATAACTTTAATGTGTCATTTTGAAGAATATTCATAATTTGTAAATACAAAACAACACATTTTGAAGAATTCATGTACAATGCAATAATATTCTTTTACAATAACATTGTGTATTTTCAATATACAGAACAACCTCTGCAGACTGGCCCTCTAGAGAAACAACCTCCCTAAAACAACACCTTAAAATATGTCTCTAAGTCAATATTGGGAATTATTTCATCAAATAACTTTTATTTTCTGCTGAAACTGCAGCTAATCCATCATACAAATTTTTCCGGAATTGGAGGACCCCCTGAATTATATGTTCAATGGGGTAAAAATCGCTACTTGGCGAGATATGATCAGAGCTACAGATAAGGTTTTAGTCAATTGGGTATTTTACCCCCGAGCTTCAATTTTGATTGGGTTTTGACAAATTTTAATTGGGTATTTGATAAAACTCAAAGGGTAAATAAGCTTTAATGTACTATTTATCACTATAACATCCTTTTCTATTTGGGTATTTCAAATTGTCTTTGCTTTTTCTTACTCCTTCCTTTCAAAATCTATTGGGTTTTTAAGAAAATAATTGGGTAATTACCCCAATACGCAGCTTATCTGTAGCTCTGTATGATTTTCATCATATGGAAAGTCAACATGTGACTCCTATTATGAAAGCCCTGTATTTATTTACATGTATACTTACCACATCAGCTTTCTCTTTAAAACCAGTAAAACAGACTTTTAACCCTTGCATTGATATACAGTACTGAGGTCTCGAGTTATATGGTATACTCTGAAAATATATGATGTATACTAATATAATTAAATTAAAACAAAATGTATGTAGCCAACAAGGGCCATAACTCTTTCAAAAATCATCCAACCTGAAACTCCTGACAATGTGCACAGCAACGCTTGGTACACAACACGGCATTCATGTGAAGTTTCATTGAAATCAGACCAGTGGTTATCCAGTTATTTGTCAAAGGTTTTGTCGAATATTATCAAGTGAATTTGTTGCATTATGCAAACATGTGCAATATTTTTCAATGTTTTTACAACCAAAAATCACTTTTTTTTTTTTTTATCAACTCACTGTTCTGACACGCACCTGCACAGAATCAGCGTCAGAAAGACCAACTTCACAGAACGGCCCACTAACCAAAATGGCCTACTAACCAAGAAGGTCCAGTTATCAAATAAAGTTTAATCGTGATTTGATGATGTACTCTTACGGAATGAACAGAAAAATACTGTGGTACAGTTTGGTGTCTGCACTTAACAGCTCCAATATTTATATTATTTGAGTGTAAAGTCTGTAAACTTTGATTTTTGAATATGGGTCGTTCTGGTACATTTGTACTGGTCCATTCTGGTAAGGGGGCTGTTCTGATCCGATACCCCTGCCCACATACCTGCAAGGGGGTGATATAAACAGATAGATATATACTTTCCTTGGTCAACTGAAATCTACATATAATATCATAATTTATGTAAACATCTGACGAACGGTTAATTTATCGCGCTGACGTTAAAATTATACGTACAACATTCTCCTTAGCACATTTGATGACGATCGGAGGTCCAATAATTCTAACATCTGCTCTGTGTAGCTTGTCAAACACGTCTCCTTTAAACTCTGACAGAACAAACACCAGATCAAACTCTGTAGCATCAGAGATGTATTCCTCGCCTGTCTCAGACTCCAGCACTTCACAGTCCAATTTCTGTAAAATTATATAAAAACATTATAATTATTATCATAATAAAATATTTTTTAAATGTTTTGTAAATAAAATAGTGTTTGTGTCCCCTTTATGACCCTGGCCAATCAGGGTTGGGTAGGTATGTAGGTAAAATATTTTTTTATTGTCAATAATTTAAGTTTTTGTACTCTTGTACTGGACTTTTATTGTAGAATAAAACAAGACTGCGTTCAATAAACGCTTATGCCCCCTGTGGAAGCCTTGTCCATAAATAAGTCTAAGTCCAAAATTAGGTCAAGGTGAAGGTCAAAATGGGGTCAGGTGATACAGGTGTGTGGAGAGTGTTCATATACAATATCCATGCAAGTTTGGAAGCTTTGTAGCAAGCCATAATGATGCTAGAAGAAACGGTCAATTTGGGTTAACCAGGACGGACGGACGAACGGACGGACAGGTGAATCACTATATGCCTCCCGATCTATCGATACGGGGGCATAAAAAAATTTCAGACGGTCAATTTCGGGTAGGGGACTGTTTGGTTCGGTACTAGGTAGGGAAGGGGAAACAAACAATATTTTATTTTGGGCCCGGTCAACCAGTATTTCATTCATAATGGAGACTACCCAGTCACACATGATCCAGTCACCAGACAGACCAGCAATACCTGCAACTAACTATGCTCAGCATCCAACAACGACTATACCACTACCACTTTTAACAAATTTGGTACATCAATGCCTGGGACTGAACATGAGACCTCTCCCACTTGAAGCAGATGCTCTACCACCAAGTTAATGAGGTGTACCTAATTTCTGTTAAACGTCTAAGCAAAATCAAAATACATCCATACAGTCCAACCAGTGTTAAATTACCACCAGTGATATGAAAGACCACTATTACAAAACCTGCATACAAAGAACACCTCAAGCCTGTTGCCTAACTAAGGTGCTACCGAGCTCTTTTTGGAATTGCTTTACTACCGTAAAATCCCATGTAAAAGTCGCGGTCGTGTATTGCACGCAGGTAAAAAATGAGAGGAGAATCAGAGGAAAAAAAATTTGAAGGAAATCGAGCAATAATTGTGAAAATACGAGTAAAAACAGTAAAAAAACGTATTTTCGTCCGCCATTTTCGTATTTTCGGCGCGCCGTAAAAATTACCAAATTGTGATAATTACTAGTTAACTGGTGTTAAAATAAAATATAGGACCACTGCAATTGTTTTTATATATTGACAACCAAGAATGGTGAATAGTGTTGTTAATATATTGACAACAGAGAAGCATGTTTGTGACATGTGTCAAAAGTGTACGAGTAAGCATTGAAATCTCCACTCTATAATCACAATGGGTCACAACTTTTCAACACAAGTTTGCAAACCCCTTCTCAACATCATGTCAACACCTTCTTAAACTTATCAATGGATATTCATAGCCTTGTCAATTAGCAAACATGGCACACATCCAACTCCAAATCGGTAATTAGACTGTTTGCAAAACTTGCTAAGTAGGGCCATTTAGAGTGAAACAGTATTGATTGCTTTTAAAAAAAACATTATTTTATTTTCTAAACCCTTTCATTAATATTATTTTAGTAAAAATGTATAAATTATCTAGTTATAAATTTTTATATTGATCATAAATACAACGGTATTAAAATCCGCATAATGTACGGAACGGTACGGCACTTAGCCACTACCAAACCAGTATGAATTATTTCCCCTTTATTACAAATGGTGGACTTCATGAAAGTTCGTTTTTTACCGATGGAGACTTGGAAAATGGCTATATCATTGTAAAAGACGCATCTAACTTTTGGTTTCGATTCTGGGAGGAAAAATGTGCGTCTTATACATGCAAAAATACGGTAATGCAAATCATAATCATTCATCAGCTAGAATCGACTGGCACTTTCGATGCGATTTTTCCGATTAATAAACGGCAGGACAGCGACTGAATACGCAGTGTGCTGATGTCTGTTTTCCTACTTCCCAAATCGCGAAAAAGAGTGACAAAGGGAAAATCGATGATTTAAGGTAGACATTTTACTATCTGAGTTTGAAGAAATTGTTTAAATTTATTTTAATAGACATTAATTGGTTGAAACTTCCATGCTTTGAATTTTCCTAGCAAATATTTGATTAAAGTCTTGTTTAACATTTCATTATAATTATCCGATGATGGATTATGGATGACTGACATCGAGCATCGGAATCGGCTGACTTCTGCACACCACTAATCGATGTTATCCGATAATCGGTACATCACTAACGGTAAGTCCATGCAATGACATGCTACCAGCGAGCAGTGTTCCCCAATAGCATACCGTTTCTCAGGACTTTGCTAGGTGAGCGCAACCTAGCGCTTTTTTATGCAATGGACCCCTTCAGTAGCACTTGGCTGTTCAACGGTCTGCTAGCCGCAAGCGCTCATCGGTAGTATATAAAAGTTTCGCTTTGTCTGCTTCGTAGGGCTTTTTTGAAGCAAGCTGTTACCTAGCATAGCGCTATCAATAGCAGTTGAGTTATACAACGGGCTCCTCTTGTATAGTTCAAGAGGGGGAACCAGGGGTTTGCCTCAAGTCCCTGAAATTTTAGCCAACCTGTACTGAGAATATATTGATGAGATAGTTACCTCTGCGGCTTCAAGTAACTCATTGTTGTGTTGACAACCCTCTCCTACCAGAATGAGCCGCAAGTCTTTATCATCTGCAATACAACAATAACAATATATCATTAACGTACATCATGAAGTAGTCAGCACAAATGTCTACACACCTAAATTGTGACCTTTAATATAGTTTATAGGGTTTTCATTATTATAAATTTAACATTGGCAGAAAAAACAAGGCTGCGTTCAATAAACGCTTATGCCCCCTGTGGAAGCCTTGTCCATAAATAAGTCTAAGTCCAAAATTAGGTCAAGGTGAAGGTCAAAATGGGGTCAGGTGATACAGGTGTGTGGAGAGTGTTCATATACAACATCCATGCAAGTTTGGAAGCTTTGTAGCAAGCCATAATGATGCTAGAAGAAACGGTCAATTTGGGTTAACCAGGAATTTGACCCTTTAATAAGTCTCAGTCCAAAATTAGGTCAAGGTGAAGGTCAAAATGGAGTCAGGTGATACAGGCATGTGGAGAGTGTTCATATACAACATCCCTGCAAGTATGGAAGCTTTGTAACAAGCCATAATAATGCTAGAAGAAACTGTCAATTTGGATTAACCAGGACGGACGGACGAACGAACGGCGGACAGGTGAATCACTATATGTAATAACTAATAGTGGGGTGACAACTGGTGATTTTTTGGGGTGAGGTGACAACTTAAGTAGAACAAGGTGAAAACCAAGTCTTAAATTTAAAACAGGTACTAAATTTACTAGCAAGAAACAAGCCTGTAATGCCCTGTATACAAAAAGAAATGGGAAAAAAATATTATTTAAAATTTAGACAATAAAATGTTTTGGGTAGGGCCAGTTTCTTTTCTGGGTAGACTATAGGTAGTGGAAAGGGTAACAAACAGTATTCTATTTTAAGCACATGCCAAATCCAGATTATTGCTTTACAACTTGTTGTTCCTGTTATGCAGATGGATTTCTCTTAGGTATATTATCATGATGAAGAATGAATAATCATTTTACATACATGTACTGTATATATAATTATTTTTTGAGTGATATGAATTTTCATTGACTTCGTTGTTGAACTCAACCACGAAATCTCATCCAAAGGATTAATCAGCCTCTCAAACACAAAACATAAATTTATCCTTTAATGTTATGTAGTCTAGCTGGACATGAATTGACCTTTCTGCCGATTTTGACTGACAGGTGGCGTTAGCCAATCAGATTGCAGCATTTGGGCAACGATTTATCGCTTCCATCTTGTTAGACAACCTGGACATTAGACAAGCTAAAATCAATGTAAATTGTGCAATATTCAATTAAGCGTTATTTCATTAATATTTACCACATTTTTAAAGTTCTGGTATGTTTAAAAACCAGAGAACTTAAACTTTAATTTGTTAGCAATGTCATAAAGTGAATTAATTTATTAAATCGATAAGGCCTCAGAAGTAGTAGCTATGTATGTATATTTTGTCTCAAATATAGTCTGATTTAAAAGTTTAATATATCATTGATATTTACATCAATATAATTCGAATAATTACATGTTGTGAAACTAGAAAGCTTCGTCTTTAATTTGATATGAATGTTTTAAAAAATATATGCTTTAAACCATAGACTCGTGATATTATTTTATTATTTGATATAGAATAAGGACACATAACCCCCAAATAACGAGAATGTGTGTATTTCCCATCAAAAATGATTGTGAAGTGTTTTAATAATATTGAACATTATGTTGTTTTGGTCTATGTAATAGTTAAAGCGCTTTTCAGTTGATATCCTTGTGGTGCTAATTGCATTCAATCTCCAAAGCATATAGAATTTTTTTTAAATATATGTACTGTATGGTCCGGACAGCTATTGTAAATCATGATAGATCGATACATGTACAAATTCATTTCAAAGTATCTATAGGTCAGAGACCTGTCGAATATATACACATTACTACAAAACATTTATAGCAATTATGTATAAAACTAACTGACCCCATACTGTTCCCCTGTCCTGACGGAAACCGCTATGTGTCACATTGATTATTGACAATTAACAAGACACCGCAGTATATCACTGGTCCCCGACTGATGTCCGAGATACGAATCTAAACGAGATCATCAAAGTATATAACACATTGGAATGTTAACTAACTTATAATCTAGGGATTATTTATTTCTTGTATAATGGTGCATATAAAATATGTGTAGCCCACATTATTGCACTTGACCCGACAGTTTTAACGTTATGTTAGAAAACGATATTTATTTACTTGATAACGCGTGATTGTACATTAGAAATTTGTTGATATGCTGACTGTCAATGACAAACCATGTATTACGTAGCGATGTGGGATTTGAAAGATTCACATTCATCTATGTTAACGTAGCACTATTTTTTTTGCGGAAGTTGCAATCAAATACAGACTCAGTCGTAAGTAATCAACAAAATGTAAGTCCCCGCTATAAGCGGTAGATCACACGGAAGACATCAATAAAAACACGACGCAGACAATCAGGAGGTCTTGTAACTTTACTTAAATAATATTTTACGCACATTTGAATTCGATTATTTATTAAACACACGATCATATGAACGTATACGGAAGATGAAATGCTATAGTGTATGGAAGATTCCATTATACTGTGCATATGTAAATATATGCATTAACACTGAATGATTTCTTTGTTACAATAAATGGTGTATCTTTCAAGCCAGGTCATTCCCGATTTGCGCAAAAACTATACATAAATAGCTATTTAGATAAAAAGAAACATTCTGATTGAGCGGCAAAATTACGCTTGTGAGTGTCTGCTTGGCTCCGATTTAGTAACTGTTTATGTAAAATTCTTCGATTAAAAACCATCGATTTGATCGAGTTTTAAGTAGACACATAATTATGTTTCACAAATTTTTCAAAACATTGGCTAAAAGCGAAATATTTAACGGAATTGTATCAAGAGCATCACACGACATCTCCGTATTAGACGCCATTTTAATGAAAGCTTGTCTTGCGTAGCAACAACAAATACCCGTAACTATAGGGGGCGTGGCTACGAAGCGTCTGCAGAAAGGTCAATTGACAACCCAACGAAATTGCTTTTTTAAATTTTATCAAAATCCACAAAATTTAATACCCACAAAAATATATGATTTTACAGTAAAATGAAAAGTCTACAGACGTACTGACTTACTGGTACCAATGACAAGATATAACATGTCAGGCAGAGTCGGAGCTGCCACATGACAGTTGCATGAAAAAATGTCAATGAAACAGAACTGCTAGAAAATCTACTGTCTACTTTTTCCATGTCAATCCAAGAAGAACTCCTCATCCATGTACATAAGTGGTTAATCATGTTTTCTAGACCATCTATGATTCAGAGTGACAAATATATATTCGGAATGACAACATTTTTGTTTCGGTCAGTCTGAATGACTGACAGGTTTTTAAGTTTTCATTAAGCCTAGATTCAGGGGAAGAATGACAAGAACTTCAAGAACAATATAATATCATCGCAAAAAAACGCCTGTACCAGAAAATCTAAGCAAATTAAAACACTGCAGTGATTTTTCTTGCACAAAATTTAACAGCCTGTGCCTCTAAAATTGGGAAATTTGAGCGCAATAATTCGCGAAATTAGGAATATTAAAAAAGATTGTTTTGGTTAAAAGTGTTCATATTTAATTATTTTTGCTATTTTCTGCTGATAATATTCTAGACATATGTGGCAATGACTTTAGCAAGTTTTAAAATCTATTGTTTTAACTTCAAAACAGCTATACTATAGTTGCTTTGAAACCACCCAGCACAAAAGGGGGAAAATATGCATACTTTTTGGGAAAAAATCATGATTTTTTGGGAAAAATGGAGGTTTTTTTGTTAGGGGAAGGTGCCTGTATTCGGCCCTAAAAATAGCCAAAAAAATCACTGCACTGATGGGGTAATATGGCAGGAGAGAAGAATCTATAGGTGTGTACTTGAAGTCATATGTGAATATGATGAAAGGCTTTAAATGTAGGAATTTTTTCTAGCCTTATTGGATGAAGCCATAGACCTTTAATTAGGTAATTAGGGGGGTGTAACTGGTATTATGTATTTAATTTTTGGTGAAAACGGAAGCCGAAGGGTTTTATTAAACCCAGGGTTTTCATTATTAATATATATATTTATAACCAATTTTGAAACACAATTTTAAACGTTTTCTATCAGCCAACGGTTAATAATGAAAAGCCTGAATACTTGTAAATTTTTTATGAATTTGTAACATTTCACATTCAGTTACAACTTACAACTATCAAGCAGATTTTGTTTTGCGGTGTTTTTTTCTCTCACAAAAATAACAAAATTTGTCAAAAGCCATGCAATTAATTATTTGTACACGCATTTATAAAATACAAAATTTTGGTGTGAGAGAAAAACAGAAAGATGACAACAACTGAGCATAATTCAGTTCTAAGCTAATAAAATGCAACTTTTTATAAGCAAAATAAAGTAAAGCAGCCTCAGAGTCTTCACAGTCACACACATGCCGGGAGCTGGGGGGGGGACTAGTACATAGTACCAAAAAGTGTTTATGCTTTATTTTAGGACTCATTGTGACTTCATATAATAGGTGTCCGGTAGTCAATAAGTGAATCTGTGATCATCATGCTTAGTACAGTCAAAAGTCATGATAAATATGTTTGTATATGTATGGTACAGGTACATAAGTCATTTAAAACTTATATAAAAGGAAAGGTATACATATAAATTTAAGTATAACATGTACAATATGATGAGAGCCCACTACATCAGGGATGGTATTCAATATTGATCTTACCTTACTTGACTTAAGGATAAAGACAACCAATCAGACCACGCCATTCACCATATCAAACTTTTGGTTAGTAACAGGCGATATGATTGGCTATCCTTATTCTCTATTAAATTCTATTATATTAAATAAGATCAATATTGAAAATCACCGAGGGCAGCACATCGTGACAGTGGGTTTAAAATCTATTTTGACTTATACTCAATAGTTGACCCCTTTTTGTTATAATATATAATAACAGATATTTGAAGTGCTAGCCTATCATCAAAGCAAGAAGATTCAGACAAAAGTTGCATGTAATGTAGTTCCTTAGAGTAGAAGATTTGACAGGCTCTTCCCCAGGGGCAGAAGGCGCTGTGGTACCCCAGCGCCTTAAATCCTAGTATGGTGTCTTTAAATCACTATGGGTGCTAATATTTTGGGTCAGTATTGTGTTATTGGAGGGATTATGGTCTTCATAATGTAAAATGTGCTTAAACCAGCCTCTAAATTTTGAAAACCATGCAATTTTTTCTTCTAAAACATTTCAGGCATTCTTGTCAATTTCTTTTCGCACAAATCCCAGCATTGCCCCAGCGCCTTAAAAAATTCTGGGGAAGGGCCTGTTTGAGTTACAATTTTGATGTAGATGAATAGTTAATTATATATTTTTGAAAAGAAATAGAGCTAAGAATGTCCACCCTTGTTACCCAGATAAACCAGCATGTTTGGATAATCACAACATGGCAGATGTATGATTACTAGTTTAGGTATTCATCCCATTTTCGGCCAATTTGTCAAAATTCTACTGGTTTAATAACCTTGTAATGCTGGATGAACTTATCATTCTGTATAATATTCATGCAGCATTAGAAGGTTATTAAATCAGTACTGTAGAATTTAGACAAATTGTCTGAAAATGGAATGAATACCTAAACATACAACCACCATGCTGTAATCATGTTGTGATTATCCAATCATGTTGATTTATCTGGGTAACAAGGGGAATGCCTAAAGATATATATAGAAAAGTACCATCGTCTTCAGAATCAGAGAGATTTGTACGCCCCATACCTTCATTGAGCACTGGAATTTAAAACAGTTTCAGGAATTTAAATCAACATTAAACATTACCCGGATGCCTGATTTACTACCGGTAAATAACACAAAAAAGACCATTTGTTTAATTATAACGTAAGTCAGTGATAGAGTGAGAAAAAGTCATGACTTATTCATAGATACTTGTTCATACCTTTTAGGTTGCAAAATTATACCCATACATTTTTGTAAGTCGTAGGGCAACTGTGGGAAAAAAATCAGTCCAATTTTCTTAAGCCGTTCCATAAGTCTGTGAGGGGTATCTTAAATCTTACACATGCAACTTTATAAAAACTTGTCTTTGTTAATGTCATAATATGGGAACATTTTAGTCGACCATGAAGTTCATGATGATGTGTATACATGACAAACTTAGATGATGTTTTATCACAGGTACAATTAACTCAGAGTAACTGTATCATCGAAACAAATTTATTGTAAAAACTTTTTTTTCTGATTTTTTCTCAATGAGCAGGGGTGTCAACAGGGCCAAATTCAAAATCAGGAAAATCGTATGCTGCCGACCATTTATGCCAAACAAGAGGCCGTCAATGACATTGTTAAAATTGTTTCCATTTAATTAACTGTTTGTATCAAATAAAATCCTTCAGAGCAGATTTAATTAACCATAACTTTGCCATTTCTTGAGATATTTTCATCAAATAACTTTTATATCGGTCAGAAGCTATTGTTCTTTCGGGAATGATAAATCCGGAATTCAAGATAAATCAGGAAATTTGACACCCCTAATGATACAGTTATAAATCTGTGTTTTTTTAAATGAATGATTGAATTACGCAGCCAACACCAAACCTGATTATATACATGATGGGGGGTTATATGCAGCTAAATACATGTACAGATTATTCTGATTACAGAGCACATTCTACATGAGACACAAACCTACCATAATACTGACAGGTTTCACAACAACGCCGAGTAACGTGTAACCCCACCGTTGATTCGAAGTAATTGTTGTATAAAAAGTCTAAAATATCAATAGTAAGATTGTGATAGGTTGATTCAAATAAATACGGCTTTCACTAGCCTCCAAAAGTGAAGAGCCAAAATGACTTCTGACTCACAGGCATCATGAAAACCATTGGTCCAGACAGACAAAAATTGCTTTGGTCTGACAAATATCTATCACTCTCCTAAAGAACTGATTCAGCCAAGTAATTTCAAATGATGACACTTTGTAGATAGTGAATATTATACTGAAGAATTTGGTTATTTTATTATCCGATGCCAATTCCTTCCTGTTCCGGGATTTTGAAAATTTTAACTGCATTACATGTGGCAGCTTTTGCCCTACGCCTGTATAATTCACCAGTCAATTGAATTTGAAACCACGCCCCCCCCCCCCAACCGTGGGAAATAGCAGGGATTTTTACATAATTACAAACCCTCGGTAAAATCCCCGCAAATTGCCCCGCCTTAAACATCAAGGCTATATTTCTCTACTATTTTGATGCAAAAACAAAAGCCCCTACTCAACCGGCAGTGTGGGGCATCGGAAAGGTAGAAATACAAGAGGGCCCAAAGGGCCCTAGGTCGCTCACCTGTCGTACTAGTGCATGCACACCCCTATGGTGATCCTACACATTTTCTGAATAAAATTTAAGGAAATTCAGCCTCTATTGCAAGTTTTTGTATGATTTGACCATGTGACCTAGCATTTGAACCCAGATGACTTAATTAATATCAAACTTAACCTAGATTGTGTTGAGATGATTATTAGGACCAAATTTCATAAAGATTAAGTCGAAATTGTAACCTCTGGCGACTACACAGGGTTTTTCTATGATCTGACCTATAATTTAAACAAAATATTTCCTCCATATAACTGTACAAAAACATGCTATAAAGACAGAACAATACCTAAACACTTAAAAAAAAATTATGGTTCCAGTGGGGTTTGAACCCATGACCCTCAGAAAATGTACAAATAAATGCTATAAAGACAAAACAATACCTAAACACTCAAAAAAAAAAAAAAAAAAAAAAAAAAAAAAATTATGGTTCCAGTGGGGGTTGAACCCACGACCATCAGGAAAATGTACAAATAAATGCTCTATAGACAAAACAATACCTAAACACTCAAAAAAATAAAAATTATGGTTCCAGTGGGGGTTGAACCCACGACCATCAGGAAAATGTACAAATACATGCTATAAAGACAAAACAATACCTAAACACTCAAAAAAAAAAAAAAAAAAAAAAAAAAAAATTATGGTTCCAGTGGGGGTTGAACCCACGACCATCAGGAAAATGTACAAATAAATGCTTTACAGACAAAACAATACCTAAACACTCAAAAAAAATAAAAATAAAAAAATAAAAATTATGGTTCCAGTGGGGTTTGAACCCACTACCCTCAGGAAAATGTCTATGCTCCCTACAGCGCTTTGATTTCCACTTAACCATTACAATTCACACCCTCTAGAATATTTTGATATTTGACCTTTACAAAACTGCTGTGAACCCTGATACACATTTTCATTGGTTGATGAAAGTTTACTTGTATGTATAGAGTGTAGAGAGTTACAGCAGAGAGTTAAGTGACCATGAAGACTACATGTTGAAAGGTTTAAAACAAGGTTTTTCTATAATTTGACCTAGTGAGCTAGTTTTTGACCTCAGATGACCCAATAGTGAACTTGGCCTAGATTTTGTTGAGATGATCATTGTGACCAAGTTTCATAAAGATTAGGCCAAAATTGTGACCTCTAGAGAG
This sequence comes from Spisula solida, assembly GCA_947247005.1. Lineage (NCBI taxonomy): Eukaryota > Metazoa > Mollusca > Bivalvia > Venerida > Mactridae > Spisula > Spisula solida. Next base: position 5,171,657 of record OX365956.1, on the reverse strand, counting down.
GACACAACCCAATTGTTGACGGACGGACGACGGACGAAGTGTGATCACAATAGCTCACTCTGTCACTTTGTGACAGGTGAGCTAAAAAACATTGGACTGTTCCCACACTATCCCCGTGGTTGGCATTCAATTGACTGGTGTATAATTAGAGTCAGTGTACCCGATTTCGCACACTTATTTCACATTTAACCTCGTAAATTATTTGCAATGTAAAAATTTTCAAAGCACTTAGAACAAAAGAAAGAAGATAACTGAATGTTTAAAATTTTGTATTTACGTTGGTGAATGTCAAGGACATCATGCTCTTGGCGCGCTTGATTTGTTATTAACAATATGGAACATGTTCTGCACAATTGTGTACCCAGTTTCGCACACATAATTTTAAAAAGAAAATTTACAAATAAATTATATTTTTTAATAAAAAATGTTAATTGATCAACAAACTCACCATTCATCACAAATTTGCCGATTTATAATGTATTGGCACCTGCAAAAATTCTATTTGAAACACACAGCATGAGGCATAACAGTTTCAACTGACTTTTTTGGCATTGCTAACCTGAATGCAAAAAAAAACAAATTTTTTGCTAGAATACATGACTTTGGAATATTCTGAACTTTAGAGCAAAATATATTCGATTAACTTTTGGAACAAGGTCCATTCAACCCATCTACTCGATTAACTTTTGGAACAAGTTTTTTTTTACTAAGAAAGAATCAAGTTGTTCTACTTTTAGTTAGGAGAATAATTTAAAATAGTCATTATCATGTAAAATACACTCGATATGGGAGAGTTTAATTACTTTTCTGGTTTTGCATATATTTTTCTTCGATTCTGTTTCAAATTTTTGCAAAATTGTAGTGAAAGTGAGGAAAACAAAGAAGTTTTACAACTGCCCTACTGACCTACATAGGATTGTTTACTTTAACGTCTGCTGTTGTGACAGCGAGATCTCGCGAGAGATACATCCACATGCGGTCAACTTCCGAGAAAACAAGCCACGTTCAAATAAGATGACAGAGCATATGCATATTTACATTGTAAATATAGAAAAATCGCGATTAAAAATAAGTGTGCGAAACCGTGACCAGTGCGAAACCGAGTACACTGACTCTAGCTATTAATTATGCTATTGCTAAGCAGTTTGAGTGGAACTTGGGTTTGGTTTTGGATATGTTGGCAACTGGCATTATGTTAAAGCTGATGTACAGATTTATGAATTCTACAACAAATGTGTAGTAATAACTTAATTCTTAATAACGTTAATTCAATTATCACAATATCAAGCTGTTTTAATGTAAATGTAACCAGGTCTGCAACCAGACCGTGGCTCGAACCCGAGACCCTTCACTTACAAGGCGAATGCTCTACCGACTGAGCTAGCCAGCTCCCTACACAATTTCTCCCTATTAGTAATTTAATCCTTTACAGACTACTACATAAATAAGGAGAACAAGTGCACCCGATGTGGGTTTCGAACCCTAGACCCCTGTATTACTAGTCTGTAGCTCTGTCAACTGAGCTAGCAGCACGTAACCGTGCAGGCGTGAGTCAGTCGGCTAAGTCACTACATATTATTTAGCCAAACACTTATCATAGGCATGGTGTTATAAAATAGAAAGTTTCAGTCATGTATGTGCATTCATAGATCTCGTCATTGAAGGTAATATTGATTTGTAAACACACCTGTTCAGGTACGAAAACGCTTGGGACGAACATTTGTCCGTGCATTTGCAAGTAACATCACCATTGAAAACGGCTTCCGTACAATGCAAACAAGTAAGGAAGGTTGAATGGATTTTTGATTTTTAAATGTAAGTTTGACAAAACACCGCCAGGTAAAACGCGAATAACAATAAACTGAACGGTATTTCGGACACGCCGGTTTCAAATAACGACGGTTTATTGTCATTCAGCAGTTCTGATCAAGAATAAATGAGGACGCCAGTTGAAAGGATATATATAATCAATCGTTATTTATATATAAATAAGCATTGGAATTTTAAATAAGCGGGGCATCCTACCATCTTCGTTCACGGCATCTAGTGAACGAGTGCCTTCCGCCATTTTGTCTTCTTTGAAATTGGCGGTGTTGATAACGAATAACTCCGGAGATGACCGAAAATATCCGTATTCGGAATGTTTGCTACGAGACATTTGATTGGCTATCAGTCTAATTTAATTTACCCACAATTCCGCGGAGTAAACAAAGATTGACATAAATTTCAGAACAATTTACGCAACGAACAACGACTTTCCGAAGGACTCGTGCAGTATTTAAGGTATGACAGCGTTAACTCATATGTCAAGCATATTAAATAGACTATCATATTTTATTTTCTGTGCATGGAATTAGCATTTTCTTGTATTTTGAATGTGTTTTCTTTGCATGCTTCGCACGTGCTGTGTTTCAGTGTTACATTCATACATGGATATGCGCACGAACGCCACTATTTTCGAGAGGCTTGCGTTGTCTATCCAATCTGTTGGCATTGCATTTTGCTTCAAACTATCAACTGTGAAAGAGTAATGTGTTAGGTACGTTTTGTTTTCGTCATTTTGCTGAGGTGATGCAATTTCCTATTTGCAACTGAACTGGTCTGGTCTGGACAAATTGTTTATTATTATATGTCCAATTATATAAAATAAATATTGTTCAAATTATCTATATGCTACTGTGCATGCCTATATATGTACATGTATAGTCCAAGCTCTTTGACGATGATCATTCCATTTCATTAAAAGGTTGACACGTCAGTGTAAATAAAAGACCATTTAGTTATGGTATCCAGAACTAATATATTTATATCATAATGCGTAGGATAACTATACAGTAGTTCAGGAACATTAGATTGGATACTAGTCCTATGTCTTTGACCATGATCATTCCATTCAGTCTGTCTGTCCGTCGATCCACATTTTTCATGTTTTTTTCTAAATAACTTGCAAACCATATAGGTGTCAACTTCAAAATTAAAACATAAGCTCACTTCAACAGTACGCTAGTATATGGCAAGTCGCATTACTCTAGCTACAATATTGGAAGAGTTATGGCCCTTTATAAAATTCAAATTTTCCTCATTTTTCATCTTTTTTTCTTAGTAACTCGCAAATCATTTATGATATAAACTTCAAACTTTACACCTAAGCTCATAACAGTATGCTAATTAATGGAAAGTTACACAACTCTAGCTACATTATTAGAAGAATTATGGCCCTTTTGTACAATTCAAACTTTCCGCTTTTTTCAGCTTTTTTTCTTAATAACTTGCAATCATTAATCATGATATAAACCTAAAACTTTACACCTAAGCTCATAACAAGTACGCTAACCTATAGATGACAAGTTACATAACTCTCGCTACATTATTAGAAGAATTATGGCCCTTTGTACAATTCCAATTTTTCATGTTTTTATCTTCAAAATCTTAATAGATATTCATATGAACTTGCTATACTTATTGCCAGTGATAATACACATAGTATTATCTGAAATAAAGGGAAACAGCTCTAGCTTTGATAAATTTTGACTTATGCCCCTTTTTCAGCTTCTAAAACATTAACATTGGCCATTAGTAGCATCCACAATTCTGAATTAACTTAAAAACGCTTCACTACTTTACACTGATATATAGGCGTAGCTAAATGTTAGGATCTGATTTTAATGAGATTGAAAAATATGCAGCCATACCGGGGCTTACTGAGAATGTTCAACCGACTAAGCTGTCTTAGTAGCTTAATACAGACACCATTGCCGTTTAAACCGGTTCAGACAGCAGTAATAATATTAATTCAAACATGTTGTTGGCTTAGAAGAATAAGGTTGTAAGTATGAAATACCATTTTAAAATTTCTTTTAAAAAAACAGTCTGAATGCAGTATTTTTGGGCCTCTTTTGGGAATGGGTCCGTTCAGATTGGGAATTTTCGCGTCGTGACAACTTGAAATTAGGAAATTCCATGAAGCAGAAAGGTCAAAGAAAACAGAAAAAGGGATTACATGTGAACGTTTACTGGTTCTTTGAACTTTTATGCTTGACCTCTTGTCAAAATGTTCATAACTTTTATCATTTTATGTCCAAATTTGAAAATTAATTTTTTAAATTGTTTATTGGGAATTTCTTCATTCAAATTTGGGAAAATTATAGCCTATTTGAAATTGGGAAAGGGTCCGTTTACCAGACTCTAATAAAGATTGAAAAAAAAATCACTGTACCAGGGTCTTATAAGGTTGTAAGAAGCACTTTGGACCTAAAAATACTCTTCTGAGCCAGCAATATACATAAACACTATCTCACGCACATATTTACATCTGCAACAGAGAAAACTATGCCTGCCATTTCTGCTTGTAAACATATCTGTTCTATTTAATAGAAAATAATAACAATGTAGCAAACATAACAAATAACCATCATGTATAGAACATAAAATGAAGTGGATGTATTAAAGCGAAAATAAAGTCTGACTGATGTGGTAATTTGTTGTAATTAGTGGTAAATGATAAAACAGTGTCTGACTTGTAACTTTCTGTTAATCACCTTAAACTGTGTCATGTGAACAGGCTGAGCAGTGCTTGTAATTACGATATATTGTTTTCATACCCCCATGCACTAGCTACGAGTTGTAAGGGCCGTATACTCAGGATTCAGCTTGTCTGTCCATATGTTTGTCTATACTTAGGTGGCGGCTATTTTTTATGAACAAACCAGTCGAAAATAGTTAAAACGAAAGTAGAATTTTGGTTTACATGGCTAAAATTTAGGTTTATGTTGCTAAAATTAGACACATAACTACCTTTATTTTGTAAAGTAGCCACATAAAACCATTCTGTAAGAACGTCCGTCAGTGCGTTCGTACATCCATGGACAGTTTCAATTACTCCTATAGTTTTGGTAGGATTTTCTTCATACTTAAACAGATGAATCATGAACCTCAACATGAAGACGTACCGAAAAATTAAAGAATGAATGTCTGCTGCAACAATTATTGCCAGAGTTGTGACCCTTTGCAGGTGGGTGAGGGTATGTTAGTCTTCCGTCAGTGGCAACAGCTATAGTTGTTAATGTTTTCTCTTTTGGGTTACACTGGCCTTGTTAATCATGATTATTGTTTCCCACAACCAGCTCGGGGGGGGGGAGGGAAGCTGTTACCCAATATAAATTTTTATTGCAGATTCAAAAATAGAATAATTTGTGTTGTAACTTTGAATAAGGATCATCATGAGACAGTTACCTGTGAACTTAGTGTGAAGCTATTTTAATATTATTATTGCAATTCCCTAATAGCTACAAATGGTTCCAATACCATGCTACTGAGCTACACTAGCCTGTGACACTTCGATCTTAGGCAGGTAAAATTAAAAAAAAAATTGATTGACCATTCATTTCAACTGCCTCAGTTGACTGCAAACAGCAACAACAGTGATTTTCAGTTATACGAGGTAAAATTTGCTCGTTATTGCTATGTATGAATGTACCGAGGCAGTGATTTTTTTCCTTCTTTGTTTGCTACCGGTAAACGGTACCTTCCCAATTTGAAAAAGGCTATAATTTTCCCAAATTTGAAGGGAGGAATTCCCAATGAACATTTAAAAAAAAATTATATCTAAATCGGACATTAAATGACAAAGTTACGAACATTTTTGACAAGAGGTCTGGCATAAAAGTTTACAGAAAACAGTAAACAGTCACATGTAATCTCTTTTCTGTTTTATTTGGCCTTTCTGCTTCATGAAAATTCCCAATTTGAAGTTGTCACAACTCGAAAATTCCCAATCTGAACGGACCCCGACCCTTTCCCAAAGAAGCGAAAAAAATCACTGTGAGGAACGCAGATGATGTCTATATAATGTATTTCTTCCTTTAATATGTGGGTGCCATTTTAATACAGGGCTGGTATTCACAAAGCATCTTAAGGTAAAACTTAAATATTTTTATGTAAGTTAAAAAATTTAGTTGCACATATTTCCCAAGAAACTAAGAATAACCCATATTTTCTTTGCGCGTATTGTAGCTCTTTAGATAATGCATCTAAACTATGTGAAAAGTTGATAATCTTGATTTTCGTGTTTAGCTTATAAATACACTAAAGGAAATTTCAAGATTTTTAGAAAATTCTCAGTTTTCCCTTAAGATGCTAAAATGTGAATACCAACAGTGAACAATATTTTGATCTATAAAAATCATATTTCACCTACCTACCTGCATGCTTTACTACCCTTGGTTGGTACTTGATACTCACTGGTAATCTACCTGGGTCGACTCGGTCTATTACATGTAGGTCACCTGGTTTGTTATTAAGCCATAAAAATCTGCAGCATACGAGGCCAAGAATAAAATATGGTTTGTTACCCCTTCCCTGACACTGGGCAATTAGGGTTGGGTACTGGGTAGGTAGGCAGGTAAAATATTTTTTATATACTCTTGTATCCAACTTTTTTATAAGATAAACAAATTTAGAGGGGCAAAAATGTTTTTGGGGTTTGGGGACTTTTTGCTCTGGTACATGTAGGTAGGGAAGGGCAAACAAACAATACGGTATTTTATTATTGGTCCAAATGGCACATAAAACTTACTTACTTCTTTTATTGCCATTTGCAGACAAAACTGTTTATTGTATGTGCTTATTTGCAAACAAAACCTGCAGCTGTTCGATATAAAATTCCTCTTGTTTTATGAATGTTTTTACATGATCTTAAGGTGGTTTGATGTTTTACTTCATCTTAAGGTGATTCGATAGTCTTTGATCTCGCTGCACAAGAGTTCTGATTGATGTTTAACTTGTGATGTAATAAATGCTGCTAGAATGTTTTTATAATGCTTCCATGTGGCCTAGTAATATTATTTAGAGCATCGATTGTCTTTAGTTTATACAAATTTATTTAAGGTCGATTGTGAAACAAGTTTTCCCAACTTATATTAATCACTCTCGACACCTCATTCCTGATGTAATCCATCGCCACGAGGGTATGAGAGAAGAAAAGCCAGTTTCCCTTTTATGCTGAGCGTCTAGCAAGGGAATTTCTGGTACCATTTTTATTTCGTCTTTGGTATGACGCGGCCAGGGATCGAACCTGAGACCTCCCGCACTCGAAGCGAACGCTCAACCACTAGGCTATTGAGGAGGCGGTGGTCTTTGCAACTAAAGATAATATAATGAATTTCTCCTCAGGTTGAAACTTCAGGGTGGTACTAGATTCTCAAAGCATCTTAGAAGTACAAGAAAACTTAGACATTAAAGATTTTTATGCCCCCGTATGGATAGATCGGGAGGCATATAGTGATTCACCTGTCCGTTCGTCCGTCCGTTCGTCCGTCCGTCCATCCTGGTTAACCCAAATTGACCGTTTCTTCTAGCATCATTATGGCTTGTTACCAAGCTTCCAAACTTGCATGGATGTTGTATATATATGAACACTCTCCACACACCTGTATCACCTGACCCCATTTTGACCTTCACCTTGACCTAATTTTGGACTTAGACTTATTTATGGACAAGGCTTCCACAGGGGGCATAAGCATTTATTGAACGCAGTCTTGTTATATCTTTCTATTTCCTTAATTTTGAAAAAATAAGGATGCTATTTGAAGCACTGAGTGAATAGCAAAAGTCTTCGTTATTTTGGATCTCGAATATTAAGTATATCAGCTAGTATAGTAAACAAGAAAATCAATAGTATTAAATTTTTTACATAAATTTACTAAGTTTTCCAGCATTATGTGAAGAGCTTATTAGTCTTTTACTGTCAGCTGTGGCAATCACTGAGAAATCATGACTTATTCTTCAATTTGCGAGAATAATAAATAAATGACTGAAGTAAAAATATTTAAGTTTTCTACTTAAAAAGGACAACCAATAAGATCACCCCATACTAAACTCTTGGTCAGTAACAGGCAATATGATTGGCTATCCTTAGTCTCAAATTAAATAAGATCAATATTGAATACCATCCTAGACTGATATAGTTGTGCTTCGCTTGGTTGACTCAGATTCTAACTAACAAGCTCAAGTTGAACCCGCTCAGATACAAGTAAATAAAAGCTTGTTGAACTAATTAACCCCCTGACACTAAAATCTAGTTCCACGCATGAGGCTCTTAGAATTGCTGTATAATATTGGATGTTATTGATCTGTGGTAGTATGACATATAGACTGTCGGAGATAACTCTTACCTCATCAATAAACAAACATGGATAATATAAACACTGCACAGTCGACTGACTGCTTGTTATCAGGGTTTGATTGAAAGAGTATTATGTATTAAAAGTGATTACATTACGCACAAGATTGAACAAAAATTGGCATCGAAAATGCATTTAATTTTCTTTTTTATTTGTTAATTAACAAAGGATATAGTGTTATCACTCTGGCAGATTATATCATGAAGTAGATTTTAATAAATTATTGTGTTCAATGATTGTACAACCCATCAAATGCTTATGTTCACAGGAATATGAATTATTACATGCTTATAGTCTTATACGCTTCTGTAATTAAACTTATCAGTCTGTTGATTTTTAAATGATAGTAGAGGCCATATTCCATACCCTATTGGACCTTTGCTCGTAGGAATCCTTTGAATTATTTACAAAACTTTCTATATTAATTTTGTCTGTTAACTAATATTTTCTTTATTAAATATTAACTTTGTTTAGAATGCCTATCTCTATGTGGCAGGCATTCAAGTAAGGTCTGTTGTCCGACTCTGTCCAAAATTGCTTGTATGGACATTAAAATATTAAAAGGGACAGATTTGGTTCAACCTTCATGAAATCATCTTACAGTTCTACAGAGGTACAGTTCTAGCTTTTAGCTGTTCTTTATTGGGTATTACGGGTAAAAAACTACTGGGTACTGTTTTATCAAAGCACTTACGGAAATCATAAACTTACGTCCACATTTTTATTCTTCGTTATTCTTTACCGACTGGGGACTGATATGGTTTGTAGGAGTTCATTAATTGAATTATTACTTGTAATACAGCTCCATTTATTAAACCTAATAGTCGAATAAGAATTATAAATAATTTAAATTTGATCGTAAGTTTACGATTTTTGTAAGTGCTTTGATAAAACAGTACCCCTGGTCACTAGGTCAAGTCAAAGTTGAACCTCACTCACTCACAGTAGTCACTTATTTTAAGAGATCACAATTTCTATGTATTAAATCTGTGCAGATTGGTCGTTAATTACATGTAAATGTCAAGATTAGTTTGTCGAGTGTTCATATCCAATGACAGTTATTGTTATACTAGTAATCGTCTTGAAATCATGCGGGTTTTATCCATAAATGATAATCTACAAAATCAGACTATTATAGTGGGCTCAGGATAATGTGAAAGGCAGACAAATTTGGTATAGTCCACAAAGGTGGATTACAATTATGTGCACCAATAATCAGTGATGTTTTCAGTACAATACTGACCTTATCTGTTTATTTAAGTGATTTATAAAACCAATTTTGCCACAGTTGACCAAACCGATTCATGTTTGTAAATATCACATTATCCTGGGCAGACTATTAAATAGTAATGATTGTAAAATGATATAGCTTGTCGCAGATAACTCTAGCCTTATCAATAAATAAATATGGATAATATTAACACTGCATGGTCGAATGACTGCTTGTTATCAGTGTAGATTAAAAGAGCATAAGCCATTTAATAAAAGTGAATATACAACACCTACTCATGTTCTATCCCATATTCTAACACGATTAGCGGATTAATCCATTAAACAAAGAGCTGACAAAAGCATGTTTTATTACCCCCATAAAACATACCTATCAAATTGGCTGTTACTATTTACGCCCCGTACCACGTGACATATTTATGAATGAATGAACGTAAACTTTATCGTAAAATCTTCCAAGAGCGGCCAACAAGGCGAGTTGCACGAGAATCCAGTGTTACAGCTATGACGCATCTATTTTTAGAAACTCCAATATAGTCTCGAAACTAAGTTTCATGAAAACTTCTGATTATCAATTCATTTATATTTTTCATTTCATGAAATAGATACCCTATCTGCTCGTGTAATTAAAATTGTTTCAATGTTTAAAATTTTTATTTCCTTCAGAAAATTACGAAGGTCGTTTTCATTAACGAGGGAGGTAATTGTACCAGCTCATAAGCCACTCAATTTCAGCGTGGAATTATGTTAAATGTCAAATGGGTCAAAATGGAATGCGCACAGTTAAATAGTGCGGGGTATTATCGTGTTTAGAATCGAAATAAAAACTCTGTTCTTGTATTTTGTCGGTGAATAAAACATGGTCAGGAGTTCGGATGCGGAAAAATTAAATCACGAGTGCGTAGGAACAAGAATGAGCAAAAATGGACATTGAAAATATATTTGATTTTTATTTGTAAACAAATTATCATTGGCAGAATTATAATCTGCCATGTATAGTCCAGTTAGGGTAAGAATACAGTGACGCAGCGGTCGGGTACGGTGTAAAACCAATTATAAAAGCTTAAACAGACAGCCATAATTTCAATGTTAAACTAACAAACTACACAGACTTAGACCACTAAAGCCGCAAATAGCCAATCACAGCGCAGTAATGCCATCGTCTAAATCCCGTATCCAACAGTTTTGAGCTGAATAACCTGTGATTTTGATCCTTCGTTGTTTTGAGTAATAAGTGCAGAATTTAATCCAATTGCAGGGAGCAAATTGCATAATCTGGTCAGAAATACAATGTACAACTTCTTTAATGTGCATGAATAACGGTACATGTACAAATTAGTCAGTCACATGGTCTAAGTCGGATAGACATCTCGTATCACTGGTTATGAGATTAGATGCTCGCTGAAGCTCGCGTCTAAATCTCATAACCAGAGATACTCATTGTCTATCCTACACTACCTATTCACACAATGCTTGTAATCTTCTTTGTTCACATAATGCACCAGTCAATATTTTGCCCGCCCCGGGGGAGCGGCGGGTGGCCCAGGGGGAATTAGACATTTTAAATTTTTAAATGTCTGAATTCCCACCCTGGAGACACTGCTTTCTGTCTATAACCCCACCGTGGGGCATAGTTTTTCATCCAGGTACTTTAATAAAAACACGAATGAAAGTATCACTGTCGTCTTTCACAGTGTAGAAATTCTCAGACTAAAGTCTATTCCCCGGGACTGGAAGTCGATAAGGTCGTCTAATTCCCGCCTGTCGGAAAGACTTGTCTGTCTTATTCCCCCTGTATCCCCGTCGCTCCTCCGGGCAGGCATAATATTGACTGGTGCATAAACGGTTACGTCACTGTCACCATATCCTAACTGGATTATATAATATTATGATCAGTTTAACTAGATCAGGCACACCAAGTAAATTCTACATTCTGTTAGATATAAAATATATATGAACTTCTGTCATGTATAGATAGCATTGTATGATGATGTACGTCATGCGTTTGTGCAACCATGGATGTAATGTGTACAAAACACAGTGTTCATGAACAGGTTTAATTGTTGAAAATGGTAAATTATGGATGATTTTTAGGTTCGAATCAATAAAATCATAGACTGGAAAGAAATAAATTATAGTCTAGTCAGGATAAAAATCCAGTGACGCAGCGGTCGAGTCCACTATAACGGTGTAAAACCAATTATAAAGGCTTATACTGAACAAACAATTATACATTCAATGCTAAACTAACAAACTAAACCTCGCTCTACCTTTTTAGACAATGGTTGTGATTTTTTGCGTACACATAAACTGCAACGTCACTGTCACAATATCCTAACTGGACTATATATCATATATATTAATTATAAGAGTGTGCCCAGGATAATGTGATATTTACAAACATGCATCTGTTTGGTCAACTGTGGCAAAATTGGTTTTACAAATCACTTAAATAAACAGATAAGGTCAGTATTTTACTCAAAACATCACGGACAATGGTGCACATAATTGTAATCCACCTTTGTGGACCATACCAAATTTTCCCGCCTTTCACATTTTCCTGGGCGCACTATAACTGTTGCAAAATTGGTGATACAAATTGCTAAAGTAAACACATATGGTCAGTTTTGCACAAAAACATCACTGATAAATCGTGCACAATTTTGATTAATCCACCTTTGTGGAATATACCAAATTTTCTTGCCTTTCTCATTATCCTGGGCACACTACATCTGTACACATAATACATAAGTGCTGTATGTATTTTGTTGATGTTCAGGATTAAACGTTGAAATTTGTTTTTCTGGGGATTCTGCTTGGCCTGCTTCTTCTTTTTCTAATGGGGATCCATAATCAATTGTCAGCTGAACTAATTTCCTGATCCGACTCAAAGCCTTGACTTACATTTTACTCCTGTCCTTTTTATACCCCCGCACAACGAGTTGTAAGGGGGGTATACTGGATTTAGCTTGTCGGTCTGTCTGTCCGTAGATGCATTCTTGTGGACGCAACTCCTACAGTTTTGGCAGGATTTCGCTCAAACTTTTACTGATGAACAACCACAACATATAGATGTGCATGAAGAAAGTAATATGCGCTGCGATGAATTTTGGCAGAATGATAGCCCTTTGCCGGCGGGGGTACATTAGTCTGCCGAATGACGACAGCTCTAGTTTTGACAAAATCTCCCCTCTCCCTCTTCTTAATCCACATGTATTGTCGAATTGTTTTGGCTTCCAATATTGCACAATTTTCAGTAAATACTCCAGAAAAAGTCTGTGGCAATTTTAATGATATCAGTACTTTCTCTGCTAGGCACACTGCATTTATTTAAAATTGATAAACCAGGCTTATACCTTGTTTAAGTCCCCTACCAGTTTTTGACCGGAGGGGACTATAGGTTTGCGCTACGTCCATCAGTCAGTCCGTCCGTCATTCCGTCAAAATATCTGGATCCTGACAAAACTCAAACAGTTTCAAAGCTAGGTTTATGAAACTTGGTATGTGGAAAGGGGGCACTAATGGGATAATGCACGTTCAAACATATTTTGATTCCGACCAAAATTGTGGTTGCTATGGCAACAGAAACATTGAACATGGCTTAAAACCGGTAGGGGACTTCTGTATTGCTTGCAATTCTTAATTACTTGTTGAAATATATTATAGGGGCGACCTTGATGCTTTGCTGGTTAATATTGATCCAGAGTCAGTGTACTATAGTCTACACTCACTTAGTACAAAAACATACATAACATAGGTATTTTTACATACATTATCTAGGTTATTGTTCTTTAAGTAGTTTTGCGGAGTTAGCGAGTGGTAGAAATTCACAAAATTAAGTCGCCGCAAAAGTGCTAAAACTTTAATATGGACTAAATTGCAGGAAAAGTAAAAAAGTGAAAATATGCCGACGGTCAGCAAAACGCGAAAGTTAGTATTCGCAAAAGTAAATTGGTTTACAGTAATATTGGTTCAGAGTCAGTGTACTATAGTCTACAAGTACAAAAACATACATTACATAGGTAACATACATTATCTAGGTTATTTTACTTTTAAGTGTACCATCTTGTGTAAGAAAAATGATGTTGTAATTAAGACTAATCAAATATAAGTTGTTACTACCTGGGGGTAAACACTAAGTATCCGGAATAATGCTCTTTGAGGGTTTTACAATTAGTACCTAGAAAAATGCTCTATGAGGGGTGAACAATAAGTATCTAGAAAAATGCTATTTAATGTCTAATATATCATTGTAAAAAGATGATTATAATCGACAGGGAAAGGCAGCACTCATCAGAAACAGCAGAGCACGATATACTGAACAGCTACAAATATATGACAACCCTCTCCGACAGCCAGCCATCTCAACCCTCTCCGACAGCCAGCCATCTCAACCCTCTCTGACAACCAGCCATCTCAATCCTCTTTGACAGCCAGCCATCTCAATCAGCCATCTCAATCCTCTTTGACAGCCAGCCATCTCAATCCTCTCTGACAGCCAGCCATCTCAATCCTCTCCGACAGCCAGCCGTCTTAATTCTCTCCGACAGAGCCAGCCATTTCAACCCCCTTTGACAGCCAGCCCCGACAGCCAGCCGTCTCAATCCTCTCCGACAGCCAGCAATCTGAATCCTCTCTGACAGCCAGCCATCTCAATCCTCTTTGACAGCCAGCCATCTCAATCCTCTCTGACAGCCAGCCATCTCAATCCTCTCTGACAGCCAGCCATCTCATTCCTCTCCGATAGCCAGCCATCTCAATCCTCTCCGATAGCCAGCCATCTCAATCCTCTCCGACAGCCAGCCGTCTTAATTCTCCCCGACAGCCAGCCGTCTCAATCCTCTGACAGCCAGCTGTCTCAATCCTCTCTGACAGCCAGCTATCTCAACCCTCTCCAACTACCAGCTATCTCAACCCTCTCCAACTACCAGCCATCTCAACCCTCTTTGAATATTTATTATTGCAATCCTATACAATTCAACGTGTACTCGCTATTGCGATAACCGGAAGTTCAATAGTACAAGTTCAATAGTTTTCAAAACCAAATGAAACACTGAAGGTGTAGACATCCTTTTTTGCTAGAAATAAAGCAGCTTTATAAATGTAAATCTATAAAACTCTCAGAATATGTCTACTTACATTTATTTATTTCAAATTGGCTCTCCTTTATTCTTTTAAAACTGACGTTGAAGTGAGTTTCCAATGGCAACGTCATTGGATGTCAGATGGCCTAAAGTTGATTATTTTCCTATGTTGTACTTCACAAACTTACAGTGTATTAATGAGTCAACTTCCGGTTATCGCAATAAGGCATACACTTTGAATTGTATAGTCTTCTAATTATACAGTGATAGAAAATAACAGATGCTTTTGCTCACAACAAGTCATACAAGTTGAATTGTATAGTATCCCAATAAGTCATAAAGTGATTTGGTTTATATGCTGTGAAACTTATTACTCTCTAATGCAGCATTATTGGTCACGTAACAAAGATTTCAGAGCCATTTTTTGCAAACTCTTTGATCACCCCTCGTATCCAAGTTGCAAGTTGTTTAAAACAATGAACATAAATAAATTAGTACATCAAACAGTAGTTCCAGTGAATGATGATGCTGTTGGTTGATTGAATGTACTGTTAAAAGCTTGGTGTGTAGTATTGAGCTATTGACCTGATCCTAACCTTTATACATGAATCTGTAGTGCGGAGATATTGACCTGATCCTAACCTTTATGCATGAATATACCGGGGTTCCATTTGACTCAGGAGTAGGGGTTTTGACCCTTGAAATTTAAAAAAAATACAGATTTTAACCCTCAAGATTTTGGTTTAAAGGGTAATGTTCTCATCAAATCATAGGTATTTTGCCTATAAAAATGGTAAATTTTAGTGAAACATCAAAATGACCCTTTAGATTCTGAAGCTAAGAAGTGGAACCCCTATATACAACCAGGTGCTTGTGTTGAATATATCAATTTCCGCAAGCAAATCTTGCATTTTCGATCCTTTAGATTTGTGTTGGTATTACACCTCAATCGTCTTTGTGATACTCCCCGCATATGAAAAAATACAGCCAAGGTTTAATCAATAGTAAGGGTTATAAATATTTACAAGACATCAGCTGTGAAATTATGCTATAAGAAAGTTGAGGGTCGGGTTAAAATCTCTGCACTATACTTCAATGTAATTCTTATACAATCATTCTACGTAATGACCATAAAATGCATTGAAATGTAAAGTCTTAGTTTAATTAATAAGGTATTTGGTGTTTAAAAAATGAACATTGTAACATTTTGCAAGTTTATAATGTTTACATGTAAATGAAATTTAGCATCATTTAAACTTAAATGTACATGTTACAGAATGTGTTATGATTTTATGAAATCTTCAAAGAACATGATCTATTTCTGTTACACCCCTCGATTGTAAATGTGCATGTACAATATTTGCATTAAGTCTTAAGCGCTGCACAACATGGTAACCGTCACTGGCAGTCTTTAATTATTTACTGTCAATAATATGAAAATACTTAGAAATAGATTGTCAAGATATTCTGGAAATCGATAAATAAGAGCGTGCAATGAAAAAATAAACCAACTTTAGATTAATTGATTGAATCTATTGCCTGTCTTGACTATAATGAACTGTGTAATATATTTTTATATTAAAGGTCAATGCTAAGGGTCAGTTTTAATATTCATAAGATAGGAGTTTATATATAAATAAGTAGTAAGTGCTGCCTTCAGATGTCACAGCTTTCGTACTACTACATACTTCAACAAACTTGTGGCCTGCCGCACATTATTATCTTGAGTTAACTGAAAATCTTAGAATAAATTTACCACTGTTAAATAAGCAGTCGTTATATTAATGATTTTAAACCTGATATTTATAATAATTGTGTAAATCGACATTGGACTAAAAAGATATAAACATGTAAGTAAATAAAAGTTTAGTTAATATTGTTTGGTCATTTGAATAATTGCATGTTTGCTAAATAATAATTGTATTCTTAAAAGGAGTGAAAATATTGGCTGTTGTACAGAGGTTGTTGCTGACAGAGTTGCAAATATTGGCTGTTGTATGGAGGTTGTTGCTCACACTGAGTTGCAAATATTGGCTGTTGTATGGAGGTTGTTGCTCACACTGAGTTGCAAATATTGGCTGTTGTACAGAGGTTGTTGCTCACAGAGTTGCAAATATTGGCTGTTGTATGGAGGTTGTTGCTCACAGAGTTGCAAATATTGGCTGTTGTATGGAGGTTGTTGCTCACAGAGTTGCAAATATTGGCTGTTGTATGGAGGTTGTTGCTCACAGAGTTGCAAATACTGGCTGTTGTACAGAGGTTGTTGCTCACAGAGTGAAAATTTATAGTAAATATTAGCTTAGGGAAAGTTTGAAGGTGTTGTTATAGAGAGGCTGTTGCTCTACAGAGGGTCGCTCTTGAGAGGTTGCTCTGTAATTACGGTTAGTTAGTTTGTTAGAAAAAAGGTTTGCTATTGAATTGGCAGTTTATAATTACATAGACTTGTAGAAATACTTGCGCAGCTTAAAACAATCATGTTTGAAGTAGAAATATCTTGATTAACCTGTCAAAAAAGACCACCTCTTTCCTGTCCCAATGGGTCAGGTCTTCAATCACCAACAGGACTTGGTTTAACTGTACAGCGGTCAAATAATGTACCACAGGGTTAAATATAATCTATGAATACTCATATATACTTATAATTAAGCTACACTTAAGAGTCTCGGAACCTTTGCCCTGTCAATTGATACAGATAACAGTCGACTGCCCTCAGATGATGCTGATCGTTGACTGTATTAGTTGCTATCTCTTAAGACCCATCTAAGGTAGGTATTACCTTACCTACCATGTACAAACTAGGTGAATTATTTTCAAAATCAGCTCACTTGTTTTATGGGGTCAGGGGTATAATAACTCATCATTGTTTTAGTTCATAAAGGTCAGGTTTAATTACCAAAGTTTGTATACAAGTGACTATAAACATCAGTAGATAGCAATTTCAACTGTCTATCAATTTGTTAATCTCGGAGTATACTGACTTATAAGGCCTGAGTTTTTCATGTTTCGTTACTCATGCCCTCCTACCTGAATTTTTTTGTTGTTTTCAATAAAGAAAAGAAATTCAAATTTTTACTAACTTATTTCACGCGATTATGTTTAGCAGAGTTTGCGAGTGGTGTAAAAAGGTGCTAAAACATTAATATGGACATTATTGCAGGAAACTTTGTAGTCAAAAATATGCCGACGATCAGGAAAGTGAAAGTTTGTAATCGTGAAAGTAAATTGGTTTACAGTATGTAGAACCTTATATTGCTTGGTTATATTACTTGGTTATAAAATTTAAGCTATAGTATAAAAAATTATGAACTATTAGTGACTTTACTGATGCATCGAAGGGTTTCGATGCAGACTCATTAAACTGAGTTTGTAACTAATTCAATGCTTTTTATTGACATGATATAAAATTATATGGATACAGTCTGATGCAAACTGTTTTTTTCTGTATAATGTGTACATAATAAAAGTCATGTTTAATATTAATGTTAAAAGTATTTTCATCATAGAGTTGTCAAAATAACTGTCTGAGATAACCTATTGTAAATCATCAGTTTTGTCTAGCACCCTGTGAAACTTTGGAAAAGAAGATCTCGCACTTGTGATTAAATTACTACTCATCCGAACAAGTGACCGTGCTTTATTGTTGATAAAACACAGCTACATATTCATTATTCCGAGGCTGAAGTAGCCGATATGCACATTTTGTACCATTGCTTGCATGTACTTTATAGACAGGGGTTCCATTTGACCCTGGAGTAGGGGTTTTGACCCTTGGAATTCCAAAAAGCCACGTTTTGACCCTCAAGAATTTAGTTGAAGGGTCACTTTTTCTTAAAATCATGAGTATTTTGCCTATAAAATGGTAAAACTCAGTCAAAAGTTTGAAACTGACCCTTGACATTCAGAAGCTAGTGGAACCCCTGTATATTCAGGGTCCAATTGCTTTCTTTACCATTTAACCAGCCATCATGATTTTACTGGTTTTTGTGTCGCCTGAAAAGGCGACATATAGGTGTTACTTTGGCGGCGGCGGCGGCGGCGGCGGCGGCGGCGGCGGCGGTGGCGGCGGCGGCGTCACAAATTGCTTGTCCGGAGCATAACTTTGTCACCTTAAGTTCAAATGAGTCAAGAATTGGTATGCATGTTTCTTGCAATAAGCCGGAGTGCAGTGCGCAAGAACCATAACTCTACCTGTCATAGTTTTTGAATTATTTCCCTTTGATTGATTTTATTAGAGCATTTCTTGTCCGGAGCATAACTTTGTCACCTTACGTTCAAATGACTCTAGATTTGGTATGCATGTTTCTTGCAATAAGCCGGTGTGCAGTGCGCAAGAACCATAACTCTACCTGTCATAGTTTTTGAATTATTTCCCTTTGATTGATTTTATTAGAGAATTTCTTGTCCGGAGCATAACTTTGTCACCTTACGTTCAAATGACTCTAGATTTGGTATGCATGTTTCTTGCAATAAGCCGGAGTGCAGTGCACAAGAACCATAACTCTACCTGTCATAGTTTTTGAATTATTTCCCTTTGATTGATTTTATTAGAGCATTTCTTGTCCGGAGCATAACTTTGTCACCTTACGTTCAAATGACTCTAGATTTGGTATGCATGTTTCTTGCAATAAGCCGGTGTGCAGTGCGCAAGAACCATAACTCTACCTGTCATAGTTTTTGAATTATTTCCCTTTGATTGATTTTATTACAGCATTTCTTGTCCGGAGCATAACTTGGTCACCTTAAGTTCAAATGACTCAAGATTTTGTATGTATGTTTCTTGCAATAAGCAGAAATGCAGTGCGCAAGAACCATAACTGTGCCTTGCATCGTTTTTTAATTATTTCCCTTAGATTTATTTAATTTGAGCATTTCTTGTCCGGAGGATAACTTTGTCACTATGAGGTTGAATGACTTGAAACTTGGTATGCATGTTTCTTACCAAAAGTCCAAGTGCAGTACACAAGAACCGTAAATCTACCTTGTGCCATTTTTCAATTTTTTCCCTTTGATTGATTTTATAAGCATTTCTTGTCCGTGGCATAACTTTGTCACCATAACTATTAATGACTCAAAAATAGGAATGCATGTTTCTTTGCTGTGACATGAAGTGCAGTGCGCAAGAATCATAACTCCCTTCAGATTGATTTGTCGTTTTTAGTTCAGATGACTAGAGAGCTCTTGTGAGTCTGATATGTAGCCCAATACTGGATAGTTTTCCATGACAAATTTGCATTTCGTCAGGCGACACTTGCGACTCGCGGAGCTTTTATCTAAAATATTATGTCTGCATAATTATGGTCGTATGAAATCTACAGTGTAGCAAAACCATCTGACTCGGACGTCACGAAAGGCAACAAATTTCCTCTTGGATTTGAAGCCTGTAGTGATGTTAGATACTGTAGCCCAACGACCGCAACGCCTAGCCATCCACACAAGAGTCAGACATAGAACAAACCATCCACATCCCAAATATGGATATTTCAAGCAAGCCTATATACTCACTCCACAATGAATGACACACTGTGGACTTCAAATTCTTTGCATAATTAGCCATAAAGGGAGGTAATTATAAATGATAACTACACTGAAGTGTTAGAGTCATGTGACATTTGCTACACTGAATTAGTACAAGGTAAATTCAAGGTCCTGAGCTAATAAAACAATATTATGAAATGTTTACTGCATGATGTATGCATGTACGGGTATAATTGCGCTTATGTATAATGCATGATGTACAGGGTGTTAAAAAAGTTTGTTCTCAAAATTCAAATTCATACTGTAACTGAATGTAATTATCATGTGGCAGCGTTCAAGTTACTGCATGCACAGTGCTTGTTTAACCTTCAAGTTCTTAAAATTATACATGTGTTACGTTTTATTGCAAAAAGTTACAATATGAACACTTAAATTCAGAAATTGTAAACATTTCAAGGTATATACAGTTACATGTTTTATTGTATAAACATACAGCATCATTAATCATCAGCAGACGAAAGCACATACTTGAGAAACCGAAGCTGGGTACATACCAGGCTGCCCTACACAATGTTTCAACTCATAAAATTATTCAACATAGTTTCAATTAAAGAGATTTAAATCTAGACAGTATAATTAATCACATAAGATATTCTTATCACATATCTTGTGTGCTGCTTTTTGTGGCAAATATCAAGAATTGTCTCCCTTGATAAGGTGTTTTTTGGAATTGGATTGTCTCCCTTGAATATTATTATAAATAGACAAGGGCTTAGGTGCATGAATTGAGTTGTTATAATTTTAACGGAGCCGAGAGCTGTCTAAGGATTAAACTATTCGTAACTATAGTTTAAATCTTTTTACATCGCATCCATGAATAATGTTTGCTTATCCGTCGTCCAATCGGATATGTAATTTTAATAAGTCAAAACATGAGGATTAATTAGCGCCTTGTCAAATAATTTCTACTATACCAGTTAATGCAATTGGCTTGATAAAATTCTGTGTTAGGACCAGTGTGACCTCTAAGTACTTTGATTTTCCTAAAAAATAGTTTGTATAAATGATGACCCAGTTTTAAGGTTGTATAGTTTTGTTACTTTGTCTATGAACCATTTGTTTTACTTAAACATTATTGTATAATAATTGTCATTTTTTGTCTTCAATAAATACATTGTTTTTTCCATGTTTGATATTTTATGTAGATCATAAACCATTCATTGTGACTTTAAAAGGCCTTGGACGACTTTTTGTCTATTTTACTAAGTCATATATTGTTTGATTTGAAAATAATGTGGCACAATAAAATAATGTTCACTACAACCAGACGGGTGTACGTGTCAAGCAAAACAATTACGTCAATATTTTATTGACAGTTATTATATATATTTTTACCTTGCTTCCTTATATTGTTTTTATAATATGGAGATTTTGACATGATCCTCGTCACAGGATCTGGTATCCGTGTTGCAGCATTGACAACTGTACAAAAACTGGGTACCTGAGCTTTCGTAACGTCATATATCAGTTGCGGCTAAACATGGCCGCTGCACAACCTACTCTATACATTATAAGGGTACAGTCAGATAATTTGAATATATACATTGGGTTACGACACCCCTGTTGAATTTAAGTCAGCATGACTGTTATAGTAAGACCTACACTAATTATGCATTACATCAAAAAGTTATACGAAAGTCGGACAGAGAATGCAGCACTTGGGTGTATAATTGACAAATTAATATTTTTTAAACCTATGTTTAACACTGTGGTAATTAACTGATTTACTAAAAAGATAATAGAAAATCAGACAGGGAAGGCAGCACTCAACTTAAACAGCCAAGCACAGAAAAACAAAAACTTGGCACAGACCACAATTACCGGCACAATGCCTAACACACAACTGAACGGGAATTTGAGAATGAAAGCCCAAGTTCCAGTATAACATACACAGGGCTTTTTTTTCGCTGAATTGTGAAGAGGCCCAAGCCCTTTTGTTTTGTGAAAAATTAGCGCGAAAATTCTCAAAATACTTTATATCAAGTCCTGTACAGGAATATATGACTGTGATTTGTTTGTTTGGTGCATTGTGAAGTTGATTTTACAATAACCATGACGCAAATTCAAATCGTAAATTAAGGGGCTTTCTAGGTTTGTGAAAGGGGCCTATAGCAAATTGTGAAGGGGCCTAATATAGGCCCCTCGTATATAGTGAAAAAAAGCCCTGATACATTATATCAAGGTGACTTTGAATAGCTATATAATCCTTTTGTACTTTGAATGGTTATAAAACACACACAAAAATGCATGTCCTTGCAACAAGTTCATTAAAGTACAGGATTGGTGTAACAATTCGGTCGGTAGATTATGTCTATTATAAGTTCATTATCCTCATTTATAATGCATGCCTAGCATAAAATTTAGGATGATAAAAAGCTACCCGTTTTCTGCATGAGTACCTATATTGAATAGGCTTTGAGGGCAGTCTACCCTATTGTATGTCTAAAAATTCAATTAATATGCATGGTGTTGTATTGCATGATTGTATGTAATTAAAATAACATTTTTATTTACCGGTAGTCGTGATATTTGATATATTTCACACTAGTGCACTAAATTTTTGTCCGCTTTTATTGCCTCAACTATTCAAAGTCACTTTTATTGCCTGGAGGCTTTTTTTACCACAACTTTTCACTTAACAACTAAAATGAGGTGTTCATATTATAAACCTGATTTTGTTTTGCACAGAAATTGTTGGATACCTAAATAGGTGGACAATATTTCCATACCCTCCTTCACACAGCAATTTTAAATGACTCAAAACTGGCTATGCATGTTTCTTGCAATGAGTTGAAGTGCAGTGCGCAAAAACAATTACTCTACCTTGCGCCTTTTTTGAATTATTTCCCTTTGATTGATTTTATTACAGCATTCTTTGTCCAGAGCATAACTTTGTCAACATTGGTTTGAATGATTCAAAACTTGCTAAGACAACTCATGACGGATCTTTAATATTAGTGCAGTAAAAGCAAGGTTTAGTGCCCTTTGCAACATCAATGCTCATATTTCACATAGTCTCACGAGCTTTTATATACTAAAAACATCACTGATAAATGGTAGATGTCTGCTTAATCCATCTTTGTGGAATATACCAAATTTTCCCGCCTTTCTCATTATCGTAGGCACACTATATAACAATGTCTTTATTTGTACCTTTGTAGACACACAGAAAAGAACTTGAAACTTGGAATTTAAACTGGTGAATGAGTAATCAGTGAAGATGTTGGCTGCACAGCGGCTCGTCCATGTGATTAACTTACAACGTATGGGCTTCATGAGCTCGTTCGACGTTCAGATGAGATATGCCCGGTATCACTTGGATCAGCTGGCCGGAAAGCAAGGAGCTCAAGGTTTTAACGTTATACTTCTGGTAGAACACAACCCAGTCTACACAGTCGGACTTCGGGACAAGAGTTACTCTAAAGAAGATGAGAAAAAGTTACGGGATACGGGGGCGGAGTTTCATCGGACGAATCGTGGTGGCTTGATCACATTTCATGGACCTGGACAGCTTGTTGCATACCCTATACTGAATTTGAAATCATTCGGTCTGGGTATGCGGGATTATGTGTGTAATCTAGAAAAGACGATGATTCATACGTGTGATTACTTTGGTCTGAAAGCCACGACAAATGCCGACACTGGTGTCTGGATTAACGATAGGAAAATCGGTGCTATAGGTAAAATAGTTTTCAGTATAAGAAAGAACTTTTTTAAAGGGCAGGTAACATTGATCTAAATTTTACCATTTTATAGGCAAAATACCCGTGATTTTAAAAGATTTCAAACTAAAACCTTGATCATTAAAATGTGGCTTTTTGGTCAAAATGTTACCCCTACTGTCGAGTCAAATGGAACCATTGATGAAAGATGCACATTTGGAGTGATTACATAAAACTGTATCTCCTACCTTAAAAACATACAGGTATCTACTTAACTCAGGTGGTCACTGATACAGGCTGAGGGCCCTTCAACTACACTTTTGGGGACTGGGACCATGGGGCCCTCAGGTAGGGGAATTTCGCGTTTTGAAGAAAAAGGGGAAAATATCAATACTATTATAAAAGTAATACATATTTACTGTACAAAAAGCCATTTTCCACCATAATAGCAACTGCTTAACAGCTGAGTGCATTTACAAAGGCTCTTCCTTGACTTCCAAAAAAAAGAATTCAGAAAAATGGGGAAAATATATGTTAATTTAGGAGGGGAATACCATGTGGCCCAATTTCTCCCCCAAAGATGGTGAAATGAGGGTATATCGGCATGATACTCGGAGACACTGTACTCTAATCTGTACTATATGACCAGACCATGTTGTCATTGTTTCGCTTACTGTTGCATTCATTTGGTCATTCTAGGCTCAGTTATTCAGTTATTCCCCGAGTATATGAATCAGGTGTGTCAATATTCCTGATTTATCCGGATTTCCGGATTTGTCTATCATGCAAGAGCTATGATTTCTGACCAAAATAAAAGTTATTAGATGAAAATATCTCAAGAATTGGCAAAGTTATGGTTGATTTAATCTTCACTGAAAGATTTAATTCAATATAAACTGAGTTAAATATAGAAACAATGTGGTTGACAGCCTTTCGTTTGGCGAAAAATGGCTGGCCGCATATGATTTTCAGGATTTTTAATTTGACTCTGTTGACAGCCCTGATGTATTCATTGGCATGCTCTGTGACATTCTTAATCTTGGTAAAATGACACAGTTATTATAAAGTAGGACAAAATGTGACCATGCATCTAAATGTTAAATAATTTGAATATACGCTTGTAATTTTATATATTCATGTCACTCCACCTACTGGGTATTTTAATATTTGTTGAAATCTGAAGGTTATTTGTTACTTTTTATGTAAATATACATAGGACTAAGCTACTACAGAACAACCTCTGTAGAGCAAACCCTTTGGGGCTGCAAATATTGGCTGTTGTTTAGAGGTTATTGCTCAACAGAGGTTACATTTACAGTATGTATTGGTAAATCATAAATGACGTTTACCTCAACAAAACCATTCCCCATGTTACCATTATACCAAATTTCCCCCTAATTAAAGTTAAGGCCCCATTCCCAAGGTTCGGAAAAAAGCCCTTGGTTCACTGGTGGTGTTTAACACAGGTTTTACTGTATATGCTGCTTCTAAATAAAGGCCAAACGTGTTCAGTGCATTAACTTGAGGATGCTTGACCCTCGGACTAAGGGTTACAAGGTGGTTAAAAGGTCAAGGTCACCTGGACCTTTACCAGGATTGCTGACTGTGGGCTACCAAGAGAACATATGTACATGTTTTACAAACACCTTTATCTATATTTTGTACTTTACAGGAATTCATGGGAGTCGATACGTCACAACACACGGGGTCTCTCTAAACTGTGACACAGACTTGTCATGGTACGAGCATATCGTTCCTTGTGGTATTAAAGGCAAAGGGGTCACTTCGTTGTCTCACGAACTAGGATCACGCGTTACTATAGATGATACCTTCTCCTTCTTCTTGGAAGCTTTCAAACAACGCTTTAATTGTGATCTCGATGAAAACTTTCTCTCACCAGAACACCATTCTATTCTTCCGACGAAAGAAAACCTGGCTAGAATGGAAAAACTATATTGTATGCAGGACCAGGCTAATGAATCAAAAGTGTAGCAAGCAGTTTCAGTAACTTTTGATTTAATGAAGTATATATTATGAATTATTTTTAACCTGTTGAATAATACTCATAATGGTATATCGATGGTGGTGAAAACAGCTGAGTTTGGATTGCATGTCTGTGAAAATTTCGCAGGAACAATCAAAATATCAACCTTTGCACATAAATTGTGTTTGACTCAAACTCAAGCATAAGTGGTGAGATAATATAAGCAGAATGGCCGCAACCAGTGAAATTCTGGACATTGCGAACTTGCAGGGGTTTTTCTGGCATTTAGTTCAATGTCATTTATATCGTATTCCAAGCAATGTTTTGGTCTATAAAGTGTAGTAATACTCTTGGGTAGTTGCAAAACTAATTAAATGACTGATAATTGAGCTTCAACTATGTCTGGATAAAAAAATGTAACATGAATTTTTATACAATTGGGAAAGTGAATGATTTTTCCTAAGGGAATGGGTTCTTTTGCTTTTGGAATGGGTCCTTTCTCAGGACCAACGGAAAGTGCAAGAAAACCCAGAGACATTGCTGACTATCGTTTATATATATTTTATCTCATTTATCATTAGATGCACTGGTATCACAAAGTTCCAAGATTGCAATTATTATGCTGTAAAATCATTTGTTTTCATGATAGTTGAATTTTCGTTGATATCATGGTTTAGCTCATCCATAAAATTTAATCCCCGCAAATAACTGACCTCCCAAATATATGTTAATATAGTGTTCCTGAGTTTTTTTTTCATTACATAATAGGGGCTGTTATGAGGCCCTTTCCCTTGGGAAAAAATCTTTAAAATCATGCAGTTTTCCCCAAAATTGAAGTTTATCTCAACAAAACCATTCCCCATATTACCAAAATATCTTCCCCTAATTAAAGGTAAGTCCCCATCACCAATGTTCAAAACAAGCCCTTGTTTCTCTCGTGACTAAAATGTAACATACATGCTGTATCGTTTTATTACCACATGTATATACATAATGTGTATAATATTGTTATTGCATATAATGTATATTTGAAACATGCACGTTAATTAAATTGATAAAACTTTGTGAATGATAGTTTTGGTAAATTATTGTTTTGACCATTTATTGTGCAGGCTTTAGTGCGCCTGGGATATTGTGCTGTTTACAAACATGACTCGGTTTGGTCAACTGTTGCAAAATTGCTTTAACAAGTTACGAAAAGTAAACAGAAATATGGTCAATTTTGTACTAAAACATCACTGATAAATCGTGCGCATCTGATTTATCCACCTTAAAGTTTGTGGACTATACCAAATTTTCCCACCTTTCCCATTATCGTGGGCGCACTATAATAGTTCAATAGTTAAAATCGGTTAACTATTGTTTTTCCAGATGTATTTGTTTTGTTTTGTTTTGTTTTAGTGAGTGCTTTTTGTCAACATTTATTGCTTGCCCTATCATTGTACATATTGATTGATATTTTAAGTAACATGTTTTGGTTTTGCTCAGCAATTGTTTTAAGATGAATGTATGATGAATTTATGATGGCTGTTGTCATTTTCAGTATTTCTGTTTTATCCTATGTTTAACATGTTGGCGTTATTTGTTTGCTGTGTTGTTGTTGTTGTTTATGAATATTCTTGTACAGTGTCCTATAATTATTTCCGCCAAGATACAGTTGGGCCTTTGAATGGTCGGTCCTTCAACTAAATTTGTCTTTTCTCTGTAACCATTTGTTGAATGTCAAGGAATCATCACAATATCCTAATGCTCAATTCTAATACCAAACTATGTAAGACAAAATTTCCTTCAGAAGTTGTTGTTATATCGCCACCACAAAGTGAACTTGGTCCGAGGGTGTCTGGACGATCATTACAGAAGTTAAGAATGAGATTTTCTCCCATAAATTGTTTTTGCTAGTTTCTTGAACCGCTCGGCAACCCTTTGACATTTAACTTCCCCTGGTCATTGGACTACTTTAGGAAACCTGTGTTCGAGTCTCCCTGGTAAGACTATTTTTCTCTCCTGATTTGTGTGCAGTCAACATCGAGAAACGGTGCCCAGGAATATCGAACATGTACAGACAATGCTTTCTCAGAGAAATTTAGCAGTGGCGCTGATGGGGATCAAACCCGGGATCTCTCTATCCCAAAGCGTGCACACTACCTCTGGGCCTTGGCACCCCATATTGCAACAGGATCATAATGGACTGCTTTCACCATAAGTATACTTAGACATACATGTGTATTATATTCTAGGTACTCGTTCATTTATGAATATATTGATATTATGCACACATTTTATGTAAAATAAAATTGTTATAATGAGTATCATCTCTGTTGTTTTTTGTGCCCCGGCATCTACTGATGCGGGAGGCATATAGTGATTGTCCTGTCTGTCCCTTAGTTCATTTGTTCCATTAAAATGTTAACCAAAACTTTAAGTTCTTGAAACTCACAAGTCCATCAAGGCATTGCATGCTTACGAACTTGGCATAATTGTTTACCATCATAATAGCGTTTACGCATGTTTTTTCGTGCTTCAACAGTCCCTCGGCAGCGTTGTGCACCAACCGTCCATCGGGACTCTGCAAAGTTATAGCACAAAAAAAGCATGCGTAAACCCTACATAAATACCTTACATCAACTCCATGTATAATTATCAAACATTTCTACCAGAATTATGACTCCAGGCTTCCACCAGAACAAAAACATAGTCTACTGTTTCAAAAAGTAGAAAAACATAACTTTTATTAATGTGCGTCACCGTTTCAAAAGAAGCGCTGCCAAAATCAGCAAAAATATTGGATTTCATAGAGCTATAACTACATAAAATCAAAACCTTTCTAATGTTTGTCGGTATGTCTATACTTATAACAAGATATCGTTGTTTAAAAAACTCTGAGAAGGGAGGTAACCAGGGTAGTATGTGGTCAAAATGATCACAGGAGTTGCTTCCCTTCATGTAAAGTTCTATAAAAAATCCTGCATAACTGCGATAATTAAAGTTTTTAAATACGTCCTTAGAAAATGAAACAAAATAATTATGTTTTTATAAACATGCAAACAGTTCTAATGATGATAAGGTATTCGCGCGCAAAATATCTGTGCATTCTATAGTCTCGCTCTGACTTGTATCTCAGTGCGTACATGCAAAGATCTAAACATACATGTATATTTAGGTCTTTGGTACATGTAACAATAAACTCATCTCGACCATGGTCTGATGCATCTACTGATGCGGAAGGCATATTGTAAATGTCCGTCTGTTTGTTCGTCCGTTCGTTCGTCCAATTGTAAATTGTTAACCAAAACTTTAAAGTTTAAACTCAAATATTTTCACATCAAGGCATTGCTTGCAAACTTGGCATACTCCTTTACCATAATAACCACCTTACTTTGTCGAGGCCATGCAACACTATTCAATATTTCAACAGAATTATGGCCCCTGATTGACTTAGATATGTTATTGACAAGGCTTCCATCGGGGCATAAGCTTCATTGAACGCAGTCTTGGTAAACTTTGGTACGTTTGAGCGTAACCTCCCTTTGAATTAAATTGGACAAATGTGTCACAGACTCTCTTAATTCCAAGCACTAATCGATCGATTTCCAGAAAGAAATCGCGTACAATATTAATGTGCAAAATCATCCGAGCGGAACGGTTGATGCGAAACGGCTTATGTGCACGTGGTCCTCGTGCAAGGCATGGGTGATTTTTGTGTGGCGTAAACGCCACACAATGATATTACCACTTTTCAGCTTACGACCAATTTAACGCATTAGGCCTCGGCAAATAAATAGTTCTATGATTTGAACAATATTACAAGCATGCAACACAGGTTACACGTATCATTGGACCTGATTTGTTTACATTACCAACATTTACTTATATTAAGACCAACAATTATATCAGACTTTTATTTTTAGAGGATATTTATAGCAAATCATTCCGCAACGGACTATATTTTTACTACCAAAGAATGTTCTCACTGGTGGCGGGAATCTAAAATAGTTCCCACGGTTTTCAATCGTATACTGTAACGTCTGTAAACCACTCCGCCGCTGCACATTGCAGACGATGACCTAATTATGTTGTATACAAACATTGATGCTATATATAGCTGGTGGGGAGAACTGAAATATCGATCGGCCGATTAACAATGTTACCGCGGTAAGCGTTAAACGCACTAGTCAATTTCTACCCTGCTTTATATAAGACCTCATAATTTTCGTATCTATTATCCGATTTTGAATATTTAAAGCTTGTAATGAAGCAGAGATATATGTCTCTCTTTTAGACAACAATCAACACGATACCCTAATTATTAAATCCACGGCGACGAGTAAGAATCCGTTCCGCGTAAAAGTAAGTTTAAAATATCCCGTTTTATACCAAATAAAAATTCAATCAACGGTCGAAAATCATCAATTATTAATTTAATATTCGATCGATTTTGTTCATTAAAGCTTGTTTTAAAAGCTAATACTTTAAGGTTTTATAAAATGTAAAACTTGTTTTTAAAGCATTAATCGGCCGATCGATATGTATGAGCGACATGTTTACCCCTTTTTCATACGTTAATATAGAGTGTCATATACATTTAATTAACATGCGTGGTCATACGGAGAATAAACAGTCACTTATCTTGACACTGGTCGAATTCTCCAAGTCGTTAAAAATGGTATTTGTAAATATCCCTTCATTGATGCTCAGCATAGTTACTTAAGTAAGTTCCAGGTAACTGCTGGTTCTCTTGGTGTCTTTAGCAGCACAAATGTTTGAGGAAGGGTGGGCTTATCAGAACTGTGACATAAAATTATGATACAACCTGGATTCGATATTGGATTTAATGGCATCAGTACGGCACACACCAGTACTTTCAGTGCTTTGATTGTAATTGGGAGGAATGTATTCTACGCCGATTGCCTTTTACGGAAACATTAAACTCTGCGAGAATGAGTATTGCCGAGCGCGATCAAGCCCTCAGAATGTTGAGTGTCGACACCACAACCAGTCAATTATGTGTCGCACGTCGTTTAAAAATAGCAATATGTTTAATCACTTGTGTTTTAGCGCAAACTTCTATAAGAAACATGTTTTCCAATCAATATAAGTGGATTTCATCATCAGATTTTCAATTGCTTTTATTCTTCTACAAAGACTTTTCTTAACAGGTAACCAATAAGAAATTCGTTGGAGTGTATACTTATGCTCCAGTC
This sequence comes from Spisula solida, assembly GCA_947247005.1. Lineage (NCBI taxonomy): Eukaryota > Metazoa > Mollusca > Bivalvia > Venerida > Mactridae > Spisula > Spisula solida. Next base: position 5,140,781 of record OX365956.1, on the reverse strand, counting down.
AATATTTTGCCCGCCCGGAGTTGGGGGAGGGGCGGTCGACCCCTGGAGAATTAGATATTTTCAATATTTTTATGTCTAAATCCCCACCCTGGTGACAATGTTTACTGTCTAAATCCCCAGCGTGGGGCATAGTTTTCCATCCGGGTACTTTAATAAAAACACGAATAAAAGTATCACTTTCGTCTTTTGCGGTGTCGAAATTCCCGGACCAAAGTCTAATCCCCGGAACTCGGAGTCGATAAGGTCGTCTAATCCCCGCCTGTCGGGAAGATTCGTCAGTCTAATTCCACCTGTATCCCAGCCGCTCCTCCGGGCGGGTACAATATTGACTGGAGCATTATATTAGACCATAGGGGCATATATCGACTCAGTATAATTATGTCTAATGAACGAGAGGCTGGTGGTACCGATATAGACCCCTATGCATCTGACGGCTTGGGCATGCTCCCTATTCGTCATTCTCGCAAAGTTTAATGCTTTTCATAAAAGGCTGTCAACGGAGAAGTCAGAAGTTCTTGGTCATGGGCACTCTTCGTACAAAACAAATGTAGTCAGAACATACCCTATTTAGACCAAACACTCCCCAGCCAGCCAAATCAGATTGTATTGCCTAGCACTTTTAACATGTCTCCCTTGAATATCCGGGCTTATCCGTTGTCCAATCAGAGTTGTTATTTTAACTAATCAAAACATTCTTACGGTGCAATAACGAAAACACACGGGGATTAATTAGCGACATGTCAAAGGTGCCCGACTATACCATTGTTTTCCTATTCTTCAATATAATTTAAAAGATAAACACAGTGTAGCAATACCACGTGTTTTTTTACTACAGTTCCAAGTAGAAATTTGTAAACATTGGAACACAAATGTAGCCATAAGTATTTTGTTTCTTCATCGATTTCTATGAAATCTACGCCACGCTAAGGGGAACATTATTTGCTTTCCATTAAATATAAAATCTTTTTCAGCGGATGAGCCGTTTTGTCCATTACCCTGAGAAACCATGGAACGTGTAGGTTTCACAGGGTAATGGGAAAATCTGTAAAGCTGCTGAAAATGATCTTATATTTCATGGAAAGCAAATAATTTCCCCCTTAGCGTGGCGTATATTTCATAGAAATCGATGGAGAAACAAAATACTTATGGCTTTTTTATTTTTCAATTTTTACAAATTTCTTCTTGTAACTGTAGTCAAAAGTCACGTGGTATTGCTACACTGAAACATATCCGTTGTTTAGTCGTGTCGTTCCACTTACCACATCCTTTTGCAATCGTGGAGGAGATACGAGCAAGTCACCTTCTTTGGTCACCTGTGCCGGGCCGTCACAAAGTTATGGAAACGATCCGTACTTGTCAGACCGCGGTTCAACTTCACAGAACGGAGGTTATGAAACATTTCAGTGGCCGATAGCAGATGCAGGGTCCGACCCCATGATCATAAAGTTTTTATCATGATCAACTCGAGTATGGAACTTGATTAGCTCCTTGTAAGTACAACAACTAAATAATCTTTATTATAAATTATGAGACAATTTACTGAATAGAATAGAATATGTTTTATTCAGAAAACCACATGAAATGGTGTCTTCCATACATAGCTGGGTATTGTCGAGACAATTCATGCTGTGGGATAATACATATAACAATACAATATTATACAATATTACTGTTTGAAACATGTAAAGTTTAAGCACGAAATTGAGTATGAAAAAAGCTTTGTAACCATGGGGCCGGATCATGGTCTCTCTCGGAAGATGACTTGGGGACAGGGGTCGTTACAGGTGAAAACATGCAGGCAACAGCCATGTATATTTTTTAAGGAACAAAATATGTGCATCTTGCAGTCTTTGGTTTATAATAATCACGATTTAAACAGACATTTTAGTTTAATAAATATGCAAGGAAGTTTTAATTTAAATCAAAGCCTTAGAGGGCTGTTGAGAGGGGTGTCCTAAGAATTAAATTTGTAAAATATCCCCCGAGCATAAACAAATACAAGCAGAACATTTCCGATTGTCAGTATTTCATTCAAATATCACAAAAGGGTAAACTGATGATTTTAAATATATAAATGTCAGAAATTGTAAAACAAAGTAGGCCAATGGTAAAGTCATATATTTTCGCGACGTCTTTTTGCTGACGTAGTTCGCAAGGTTACATTGTTCACAGCCTATATTAAAGTTCACTGGCATACGTTTTCCGCGAACTTTCCGAATTCGCGAATATAGCGAAAATTAATCCGACCCTTGCGATATTTTGAAGTTACAGTATGTTCTCGCGTGTGCATTTAATTCCCTATTAATTCCCTGGGGATCAATTAATAAACGACAAGAGCTACATTGTATTCAAATATTGGTGACGATCTAACACCATCCGAGATACGTGACGTCAGTATAGTCCTTGGAGTATTCGTGACGTCAGTATTGTCTTAGGGTTGGTCTACCCAGGCCCGTAGCCACACAGACGGACGCCGAAGAAGAAAAGTTGATAAATGGTCAAAATATGCATGTTTTTGGAAAGGAAAACACCGAAAATATACCCACAAAAACTATTTGCCTATGTTTTTTTTTGTCTTTGGATACGGCCCTGGTACCGATTGCCCTCGACCGATTGCCCTCGACCACGTTAGGCCCTATCGTCATAATAAGAGGAGGCCGGGGCTAGTTCGGCCTTTTTTTTGAGAAATCACATTTTAATACGGTGTAGTTCAAAATGTAATAGTACAGTACATCGACGGTCAGATGTTTACTCATTTTTATATAAAATGAATACATAGCTATTAGCTCATTGATCGTTGCTCGTAGGACGTAGGTCGTTAGTCGCAGCTTGTAGGTCGTTAGTCGCAGCTTGTAGGTCGTTGGTCGCAGCTCGAAGGTCGTTGGTCGCAGCTTGTAGGTCGTTGGTCGCAGCTCGAAGGTCGTTGGTCCCAGCTTGTAGGTCGTTACTCGCAGCTTGCAGGTCGTTGGTCGAAGCTCGTAGATCATTGGTCGCAGCTCTTAGGTCGTTGGTTGCAGATCTTAGCTCGAAGATGTTCACTCGTAGGTCGCAGCACATAGGTCGTTAGTCGCAGTTCGTAAGTAGCAGCTCTTAACTCGTAGATGTTTAGTCGTAGGTCGTTCATCGCGGCTCGTAGGTGGTTGGTCGCAGCTTTTAGGCCGTTGTAATACTCCTGAATGTGAAACAATGGGAAACGTGAAGGCAATCTTATCCGACCTCGGTATGGGTAGATCACTGCGTCCTGACAAGGTTTGATTTGGACAGGTATCGTCACGTGCGAAATGGTGTGAAAATTGTTGTGCAAATCTATTTTTATTATGTGGCTACGTTTAATTTACGTTATATGCCCCGGGGTAGGAAATATTACAAAAGAAAGATGAAAACATAACTTGAACAATTCTAATTTATGATATATCTAATTCAATTTATAGCCAAGTGTAACGAAATTAAGACAATATAGTATTTAATTCAGGCTTAATCGTTTCATTAAAATTCATCACATTTATTGCAAGGTTCGAATTGTCTGACATACATATCAATTCATTCACGTAATGAAATCCACGTTCAGTCACTTAGCCGTCGTATATAAAGTGTATGTTTCGTAATGGGTCATCCAAATTTCAAGCGTTTGGCGTAGTCTGTTTTGCTTGGCTTGCTCTGTGGTTGTTTCCCTACACCCCTTCTTCCCTCCTAGATAAGAAGGGGTGGCCATGGAGCTCGTCTTTGTCTCAGCAGCATCGCCTTACGTTTTTATTTCTGTTTGTCTCTTGTTAGGGACAAACCAGCCCCCTTGACGCGTGTATGTGGTCGCACGGTCATGCTACGCACACTGTCCGATCCCCTTAAAATATTCACTTCCAAGTCGTCGTACTTGTATGTGTCCTTATAAGTATAAAAGTGACATTTAATATACTTATTTATCTAAATGCAGAAGAAACTACGAAAAGTCTAAAAGGCAAAACCTTATAAAGTTTCGACATACTGTAAAATTATTTAATTTTAATGGGACTTAAGTTCGTGGTTTTGGTAAAAAGACCATTTCGTGGGGACATAATTTGATGTATTTCGGATTTCATGAAAAAGGGCAAGGTCAAAATTTACTTTACTGAAGTTAAATGCACTGTTTAAATACTGTCACTTTTGTGCAATAATGGCGCGGTAGGTAGGTAGGTAGGTAGGTAGGTAGGTAGGTAGGTAGGTAGGTAGGTAGGTAGGTAGGTAGGTAGGTAGGTAGGTAGGTAGGTAGGTAGGTAGGTAGGTAGGTAGGTAGGTAGGTAGGTAGGTAGGTAGGTAGGTAGGTAGGTAGGTAGGTAGGTAGGTAGGTAGGTAGGTAGGTAGGTAGGTAGGTAGGTAGGTAGGTAGGTAGGTAGGTAGGTAGGTAGGTAGGTAGGTAGGTAGGTAGGTAGGTAGGTTAAATTTGTGAAAAGTTACGGGCCTCATTATGAGACTTGCCTAATGCGGATTCGTGAACATGCAAAAAACATATTGTATCTGTAGAAGACATCATCGAGGAATTTGCTATTTATCTTTCGGATCGTGGGTCGCCACTAAATGCGACCAACGAGTAAACATCTACGAGCTAAGAGATGCGTCCAAGGAGCTGCGACTTACGACCGACGTGCTGCAACTAGCGAGTTAACATCCAGTACATAAGAGCTGCGACCAACGAGCTGCGACATATGAGCTGCGACCAACGACCTACGAGCTGCGACATATGAGCTGCGACCAACGAGTTAACATCTACGAGCTAAGAGCTGCGTCCAACAACCTACAAGCTGCGACTAACGACCTACGTGCTGCGAGAACGAGTAAACATATACGAGCTAAGAGCTGCACCGAAGGAGCTACGAGCTGCGACCAACGAGTAAACATCCACGACCTAAGAGCTGCGACCAAGGACCTACGAGTTCGAGTTGCGACTTACGAGTAAACATATACGACCTAAGAGCTGTGTCTAACAACCTACGAGCTGCCACCAACAACCTACGAGCTGCCACCAACAACCTACGAGCTGCCACTAACAACCTACGAGCTGCCACTAACAACCTACGCGCTGCCACTAACAACCTACGAGCTGCCACTAACAACCTACGAGCTGCCAACAACAACCTACGAGCTGCCACTAACAACCTACGAGCTGCCACTAACAACCTACGCGCTGCCACTAACAACCTACGAGCTGCCACTAACAACCTACGAGCTGCCACTAACAACCTACGAGCTGCCACCAACAACCTACGAGCTGCCACTAACAACCTACGAGCTGCCACCAACAACCTACGAGCTGCCACCAACAACCTACGAGCTGCCACTAACAACCTACGAGCTGCCACCAACAACCTACGAGCTGCCACCAACAACCTACGAGCTGCCACCAACAACCTTCGCGCTGCCACTAACAACCTACGCGCTGCCACTAACAACCTACGAGCTGCCACCAACAACCTACGAGCTGCCACTAACAACCTACGAGCTGCCACTAACAACCTACGAGCTGCCACTAACAACCTACGAGCTGCCACTAACAACCTACGAGCTGCCACTAACAACCTACGCGCTGCCACTAACAACCTACGAGCTGCCACTTACAACATACGCGCTGCCACTAACAACCTACGAGCTGCCACTAACAACCTACGAGCTGCCACTAACAACCTATGCGCTGCCACTAACAACCTACGAGCTGCCACTAACAACCTACGAGCTGCCACTAACAACCTACGCGCTGCCACTAACAACCTACGAGCTGCCACTAACAACATACGCGCTGCCACTAACAACCTACGAGCTGCCACTAACAACCTACGAGCTGCCACTAACAACCTACGAGCTGCCACTAACAACCCACGAGCTGCCACTAACAACCTACGAGCTGCCACTAACGACCTACGGGCTGCGACCAGCGAGTAAACATGTACGAGCTAAGAGCTGCGACCAACGACCTTCGAGCTTCGTCCAACGTGCTACGAGTAACGAGATAATAGCTATGTACATGTATTCATTTCAAATAAAAATGAGTAAACATCTGACTGACTGTACATGTTCGATATTCCTGAGCGCCGTATCTGGAAACCAGGTTGCCTTAGGTAGCCCAATGACACGGGGGAAGTTAAATGTCAAAAAGGTCCATGCTTATATAGTGGGGAGCAGTGGCCTAGAATAGGGCGTGCGCTTTGGGTTCGAGAGGTCCCCGGTTTTGAGCAAGAATAACCCTCAATGCTCCACTCAAAGAAGGTGTGAATTGGTACAAGTGAATGCGGTGTCTGTACACGTTCGATATTCCTGAGCGCCGTATCTCGATGTTGGCTGCACACAAACCCGAAGAGAAATAGCACCCAGGGAGACTCGAGCGTAGACCAGAAGAGAAATAGCACCCATGGAGACTCGAGCGTAGACCAGAAGAGAAATAGCACCCAGGGAGACTCGAGTGTAGACCAGAAGAGAAATAGCACCCAGGGAGACTCGAACGTAGGTAGCCCCATGGCCAGGGGAGTTAAATGTCAAAGGGTGGCTAAACGAAAGCGGTCCTTGAAAACTGATACCGGTAAGTTAACTTAAGTATAGGAGAGATCATGTTTGTATATATAAAGAATATATAATTTACGGGTTTCAAGTATAAGATTCAAATAAATGTACCCGCGATCTATTATTTAAGGTGGTAATCCAGTCAAATGACGACATCGGTCACAATTTAAAACCAAACATGGATGAATCAATCGTGTAGGGGGGTCGCCAAGAAATAAACACGTGGTTTTATCAAAGGCGAGCACCTCTTCTATTCATCGAAAGCAACGACCCATTCGTTATTCGCGGCAATTCGGGTTCCAAATTGTTCCTACCGCCTTCATGTAATCACTTTTGATACGTGTTAAGTTGCAATTAAAGTAAAAATGATTGATTCGTAGCCGATTAATATCTGCATCCGTTTGATTAATCAACTGAAGAATATCTCTCACAACTTTCTTGGAACTAATCCCCGCTTGTTTATCTTACAATTTCATGTTATTATGACGTTCCGTCTTGTGAATCTAGAATGATCTATTAAATATAATATCATCCAATTTCGTAGAGAAATGAGCAATCGAGTTGTCTGCGACAGACGACCAATACCAACACAGAGTGCGCCATTGCGCCATGGCGCTATAATTAGTAACACCCACAGAGTACGTCACAGCCAATCAGCGAGCTGCTTTCTTAGAACAGTCTGATATTGATTGTTAAACGTTTGAATAAATTGTTTAAGTAGGCGATTGTTATACTTCTGTATTGAATTAATGAATGAATGAATGATTATAATGGTTGAAGATTAAGTAGCAAGCCGCGAGAAGCGATTGTTTATAGACAGTTCGACAAATTGAAATGATGAAAAGATGTGGTAGTGCTTGGCACCTTTCGTCACCAAAAATGTTGCTGAAAATATAGCCAGCAGTTGTTGAAGCGTTTGGTGAACACAATTTAGGCGTGTTTTCATGCACTTGAGAAGAAATAAATATTATCTTGTGTAATGATACTTAGTTTACTAAAAATAAAAAATATAATTTATAATTTAAAAATAAAGTGTATACCGGGTATTTATGTTTATATTGGACATAGAGTATTTATTCAACGTCCGCAATAAAAAAAATATAACGCAAAATAAAACGGATTTTCAAGTTTTGTGAATTTGTGCGTGAACTTCGGGAAATTAAAACAATCATGGAAGGGTTAACTGAATTTGTTTCTAAGAGTTTTGAAGAAAAAGCTAAAGAGACTATGGAGAATGTGGACAAAGCCATGCGACATGTAGATACATGTTCGGACACCCGTGAGAGCACACCTGTAGAGGTCGACGTGGGCAAGGACTGTGACGAACCGGCCGATTTATCGTTCGTCAAAATTGACGTCTGCTCCAGTCGAACAAATTCTCCAACAGATGATCGGCCTGAGTTCGATTCTGGTTAGTTGTTAGCTCATAATGTGTTGTAATCGGGGATCCAACGGTCAGGGAAATTAAGTTTTTTTTCACTTTATACCTGGGTCCCAAATCCAGTCCGATCATCGGACGGTGTAAAGTTTGGCCTAATCGGACCGGAGGCCGGACGGACATCGGCCAGTGGCGGGTGTAATTATATGTCTCTTTAAATAGATGCTGTTTTGCTACTCATCGTCTGGTGTCCGCACCGCACGATGTCTAGACATCGGGTACGCATCGCACGTGTGCACGGACATCGTCCGGGTGATTAGTGACCCAGGTATTTCAATATAGTAGGGAAATTTAAATTTTGACAAAAGCGCGGAAAATGTTTGGAATTTGTTTTGAGATTTCAATGGTCAAGGGAAACATAATTTTTTTTAAGAGGAATAGAAAAATGTAGGACAGGCTCTTAATTATTGTTGTTTGTTACCATTATCCAAAACATAGTTTGCCTGTCATTTTGGTTTCTTTTAACAAAATCGGAATTACAGCATTTGTTTTAGTATGTTTATTTTAAAATAGTCTTAATGTACAGTTACTGTAGGCCTACGTCGATAGTTTTCAGGGTTATGTGTGGTAATTTGTGGGAACCCTGTTTCTGTCATTGGAGTTCTTATGTAGTTCTGTCCCGATGTTTAAAGAAGTTAATCCAATGAGCCCCTTCTGTTTAGTGTCTTGATTTATTACGATCTTTCATTTTGATGCGTTAAAAATCATTCTAAATCAAGTTATTTTGTAGTTTTATTATTAGATACACGTGCTTGTAGGTTCATGATTAGTCGCGAACACATCTTAATGTACTAGTATTTTCTTTTCTAGCATTGTATTAATTTTCTTTATACGCGGACATGGGACTTCTTGACGACAATTTTACAGGTGACATTTCATTGGTTTAGTTACATTAGAAAGAAAATTTTAGCCGGTTATATTAAGTTTGCAAATTTTTATTTTAAGTCTGAGTTTGATTCTTTAAGTGTTTGCGAATAAGCGGATATCCTTCATAGCGAGAAGAGCAAGCACTTGAGTCTGTCTGTTAAGTTACTTATAAGCCTTATTAACGCCAACTTTATACAATTACGTTTTTTTCGTTGCGAGATTAAACTGAATTGTGATTTAAATTAATATATTCAAAGTCATACAGAAGCGACGACAGCCCCTAACCCTTTACACAAGAGACCGGCACAGAACATACCATCCGAATCCCCCACCCCCTAAAAAGGACTGTGTAAAAACACTAACTATTTTATTATTACAACTTAATTACTACATGTATAAAGAACCCCAATTCATTACTTACGCTCAAAAGAAAATAAACTCATTTTCTTAAAAATATGAACTTCATGAATTCTTTCTCTAATAATTTAAGTTAATGGCTAATATTCGAGCATTTAATTTTATAAGAGTATTATTAAATTAATAAGAAACCCAATTTAATTCTTCCTGACCAAATAGCACTTGTTCGGGCGTTTAACTAATTGCTCCAATTTTCCGCCACATTATTTCAGAAAACTCTATAATAATGTTCATACCTTTTAAACATTTTTCTGGGACAAAAAAGATTGTATGTTCAAGTACATTTATTCATATAATATTATACAATTTACCAATGTATATTATCATTATTCTATATCAGAGACTATAGATAACATGTTATCTATAGTCTCTGTCTATATGTAAGGTGTTGCATTTATAATTATTATTATTATTATTATTATTATTATTAATATAGGTTATGTGTAAATACATGTACATTATTATGTAATTCAACAATGTACAATTGATAATAAACCTAATGTTTTATTAATTAATAATAAAACATAAGAAATGATCTATTCTGTCCATGCATATACACAAAAATGTCATTTCGACACTGAACACAGGCACAAAACGTCATTTATAAATCATTACATGTAATTTTATACATTTAGCGGAACTTCACTGTATGTTGAATTATTTGTAGGGGAACAATTCGGGACGTGTTTTGAAAATCAGTTTTTCTGGGAGTTAAGTGTGAACTAATATCGAAGACAATACCATATTAAAGTAACAAATTATTGTGGTTTATATTTTATATCCACAGACGGGTTGAGTAAATAAATAAATAAAATATTCAACGGCACAAGCAGGTGTAAGTTTTTATTTTCCTATGCAATTAATTGTATAAATCTAATTACAAGAAATTAAGAAATTAGTAATGTTAGAATTAGGCATTATTCCCACCAATCGTTTCATTACATACCCGCATCGAAATTATAATTTATTTCCGAATTATACAAGTTCCTCAACACTTCTAAATTTGTATTACTTGGTTGAGGGCTTGAACCTGGCTTATCCATGTACCAACCCGTTACTGGGTGTGATGTGATGTTGTAACATGGATACTGGTTATTTGCGCTATCTTTCTTGGGAGGGTGGGGTTGCGATAGCCCGGTGTACTAACGCGTTCGTAGTTCGCATTGCTAGGGGAATGCACCGAACAGAACTGGTTCGAATCCCACTATAGGTGACAACTATTTACGTCAAGAGCACAACTCATAGGCCACTGTTTATACTGGTCCCCGGCAGTCGGGCGCAACGAAGATTAAAATGAGTACTGCGTTTTCTTACAATATATGTCAGGGATTAGCGCGAAACTATTTCAAATACATACAAATGTACTTCTAAAAATCAGCTCAAATCGAAAGTTTGCTAAATCTTAGCGCCTACTCACAGCTCGTGCGCACAAACATCCGTCATGTTATGCCCCCTCTCTAGACCCCAAATACTACCCGTGTGTCCCCGATACGTACGGATATCGCAAACAAGTCATGCTGGTATGGTGCTTGTCGGTTCGTATGGCGCACGGTGTGCTTGTCGGTTCGTATGGCGCACGGTGTCCGTGCGAGTGTCTTGCGGTGGTCTTACGAGCTCCTACCAGCCTCACAGTTTTCGGTTCCCGGATGAACCAGCAGCTACATGCAACTAACTATACTGAGCGTCAAGCAAGATATATATCAGTACCAATTTTTACACGTTTCTTAGTACATAGTTCAATCTTAAATCCATTTTGAAATATGAAATGTTCTGACGCATACAAACACTGTAAAATCACATATTTCCGCGAGCGATACATTGTCGCTATATTTGCGAATTCAATAAATTCGCGAAAATTTATGTTTTTAACTTAAACAACTAGGGCTAAACGCATGAGGTAAACGTGATTCTAAAAGTGCGAATATCTAAACAACTTTAGAATAACAAATACACACAGTTTTGACTTTGCAAAAATACATTGTATATTACACAAAATAAAAACGTTCCCACATTCTATTTTATTGGCCTGACTTATGTTATATATAGCATATATCAAAATTAAGTTATTCACTTAAATTTCACACACATCACATGTTTGTCAAGTCCCTTGTGAGAATCTTAGTCTCTGAAGAATGTCAGTAAACCCACTTGGTACCATGACAAAATATCAAGTTACCATTTTTAAAATGATAAATAATCATCACACTCAATGCTCGAAGTCGAAACTTAACTCAAATTTCTTGTAAATGTACAAATGTACATGAGAGCAAAGCCCTCTATTTTAGGTGATTATTCAGTTGGTGGAAATTGAGAAAATTCCTATTGACCAATATTGACATTTTGCGGATGTCATTCATAAATCGCTGGCTTAGAATTATAAAGTGGTAACTTATAAGGCACATGCATATTTGAAATCTGCATCTCAAGACACTTCTTATGAAAATCGAAAGTGGTCATATTGACCAAACTGAAGTTTAAAAAAAGTTTTCCATAAGTAAAGAGTAGTTTTCAAACAGTTTTTTCTCAGTGTTTTTCTCAAAATATTGATTTTGCACATACGCTCTTCTAATTCTAAGCCAGCTACTGAATGTTAGTGTGTGTAATAACGTCTTTTTCCTATTTGTAGGTCTACGGGAATTATTTTTTTAAAACTTTGCTGTCTGCAGAAGGTAATGACAATTTAACAAGAGTTCCCAAGGGGCCACTGGGCCGCAGGTCCCTCTTTTTCCGTTTTGTGATAATTCCATTTCTTCCGTCTTTAACGAAAATAAATAAAAAAAACTGTAGCCTTATAAATTGTAAGAACATGTTTCACATTCGACCTAAAATAAATCAGTATAAATTAGGCTAATTAGTTTAAAGTATTGGAACATGTTACATGTAATTTCTTAATAAGTGTATGTTAAGCGAAGTTAATGCATAATAAAAATTATATCTATATACAACATGTATGTGAATTGGTTCAACATTTTGTTTTGCAACTGAATCTTCATGCTGATCACCTCGGTCTTTATGCATTGGAATAATTACCGGAGACAAACGGAAATGACCGATATTTCACGATTGCTGAATCGTAAGGTGGTCGCTCTTAGCAACTAAAATGTAGCGGGTTTGTAAGCGGGAAATATGAGGTTTGGTGCCTCCTGCAACTAGCTAAAGCCCCTAGTGAAATCTGTTATTCTGACCGTACCACGGCAGGAAGCTAGATATAGTTAACTCCAGTGACCTGGTTAATTGTTTACTTTTTAGGATTTCTGACAGCTAAAACTAGGCATTATAGCCGTTTTACTGTTGGAACTGGGTAATCCAGCTAGGTCATTCAGCCTTTTGATTGCTGAAACAAATTATTTCTACTTTTCGACAGCTTGGGCGGATCTTTACATGTTTAGTTGGAAATTGAGCATTGTATGTTTTAATGTTTTCTGTGCTCGGCTGGTTAAGTTGAGTGCTGCCTTCCCTGTCTGACTTAATATTATCTTTTTGCAATGCTGACATATCAATAAATTGTGATTATTAATTGTTTTCATGGCATCATTAAAAGTTGTTCTCTCATGAATAAATAAATAAATATTTGCGTGAAATATAACAAAATGGGACTTAACTTACTAAGTTATAGACTGTTGGCGCTTGGCGTATCATAAATAAAAAGTATATTACATAAGCAAAATTATGTCTCTATTTATGATGTATTCAGAGGTGTTTGTGATGACAACGATACGTCTTTTTATGCATTCGTAGAATTCATATCGAACCCCATTTCTCATAATTTTCCCATAAATATTTAATCCAATTTTATTAATCAAAACGATAAAATTTTATGTATTGTCAGGCTTTGCAATGAATTATATTGCTATGCATTGAAGATGAAAGTACTACTTATGACGATACTAAATATCTAAAAGTTCCCGCGTATTGTATTTCGCGCCAGAACATCATAACGGATTTACAACCAACGACTGATCCCTGAATTGTAAGAAATTAAGAATATCATGACGGATATTCTTCAACTGATCCCTGTTGATTACCCGCATTTTTGATCTCCCTCAAAGATGATTTAGGGGTCAGGGGACAAATGGCCCCATTAAACCAACTCTATTGTCGGCTTCACTGTTTACACAATGCCGAAACGATGACAGTTTTTATTGATCGGTTTGAGTTAATTAGTACTTCTAGACGGTGGTTCCTTCTATTTTTTATCCATGGATCAGCCTCCCTGTGTGTTCATTGATAAAGGGAGAAGTTATTTTTTTTATCTTTTTGCTATTTAGTAAAAATAGAGGGAGAAGATGGTAATGTTGATCTCTTTTTGTTGCTATTATGTGATCATGCGATATAGTACTGTATATGCGATAATATAAGTTATTTGTATGCCAAATTTAACGCCCAAAAGGATTTTGTAAAGTCCCAAAGTTCGCCAGTGTTTCCGCGTCGACGACAACTTAACCACTTATGTCACAGAAGTTGCCTCGGTTCCAGTGTTTTAATTAGTTGGGGGGGGGGGGGGGGGGGTCATACGTAACCAGCCTTCGCGACGATTTGTTTTTTAAATGCATTTACTATTGAATTAGATTACAGCAAATTACATATCGCTGGCTTAGAATGAGAAAGTCGGGTTTTTTGAGAAAACAAAAAAACCTGTGTGAAACTACTCTTTACTTATGGAAAATCAAGCCTTTTAAACTTCAGTTTGATCAACATGACCTGTTCCGATTTTCATGAAAATAGGCTCATTAGAAGCGCCTTGTGATGTAGATTATAAATGTGTATGGGTCTTATAAGATCGTAAGTAGCACTTACGACCTTCTCATTCTAAGCCAGCGATATGTTATTCTGAATTTCGTTTTCGTAATAGTTTACATTAGACAAGTAATAATTATGCAGATAAATTTTAATATAAGAAACAATTCCGCTACAACCCCTTTAAATACACATATAATAATAATAATATTAAAAAATAATAATAATAATAATCAGAACATAACAGTACAAAACGGAACGGAGCAGACTTCTTTATACATTTGTAAATTTCTCGGTAAATTTTAACTGACGAGTTTTAACGCCTAAACTGGTGCAGTTAAACCGTCTTTATACGCTTAAGGATAATAATTCCTGAAACTATTTCGTCTCATTACATATAAATGATGACTGCTAATTGGAGCATTTTTTCTCAAATTGCGCCCTATTAGAGTCTAGAATTGGTTAAATATAGGGGATAAAATAATCGTTTTCTGATAACAGCTCGTCTTCGAAAAGGGATTCTATCAATTCATTGCAAATTTATCCATTCATGTGTTCCCAATTAGACACAATTTCTAACCGTCTGAAGTTGAAACACAGTCGCCCATTATCTGCTATATTTCCTGTCTTATTATGCCCAAATAATAGTTCTTAGAATTAGTCTTTCACATCATATAAAGCGTCAAGAAGTGAAAATTACAGAGCAGACCGTAATAGAATGAAAATTACTCTATATTTGATTCGTTCACGTGTAATGAATAAAGTTTCGATAATTGGAAGAGTCGCTAGAATTTCTGGAAACAGTTCTTAAGACTTTGCTCAGAATCGTTCATATTACAGGATCATATTAACTGGAATTATCCGCCGTTTTTTACCCCTCTGGTCATGGCCTCTGCGAATCAATAACTACTTAAAACATCGTCGATTATATTTGATTCTTAAAATCAAATGTTTAACATTAGACATGTTAGTTTGTTATCGTGATTGCGTGTTTGAATCAATCGCGCCAATCGTGCAAAGCGTTCAAAACATGCTTGAATGATTGGCAATACTCTTTTCAGCACAATGACACAGGTCCGTAAAAACTATTCTTGACCACCTGGGTACTGTTTTATCAAAGCACTTACAAAAACCTTAAAGTTACGCTCAAATTTCAATTCTTTATAATTCTTTTACAACTGCAAATTTGAGCTAGACATGGTTTGTAGGAGTTATTTAATTGAATCATTGTTAATAGTGCAGCTCCATTTACCACCCTACATAACTGTAAACAAAATATAAAGACATTAAATTTGTTCGTAAGTTTACGATTTCCGTAAGTGCCTTGATAAAACAGTACCCTGGTGGTCCGTTTCTTCGAACACCATGTGAAACCTTGGAAATTAAGACGGCTTGGAACTGTAGTCCGCTCGCAAACAAACCAACTCATGGTTTCACAGGTTGCTGGAATAAGGTCTATCTGCTGATAGAGATCCTATAATAATAATTTCGTGGAAAACATAATTTTATTATAGTTCGCCCAAGATAATGAGAAAGGCGGGAAAATTTGGCATATTCCACAAAGATGGGTTAATCAGATGTGCATGATTGATCCGTGATGTTTTGAGTACAATACTGACCTTATCTTTTTACTTTAGTAATTTGTAAAACCAATTTTGACCAACAGTTCACAAAACCGATTAATGTTTGTAAATCTCACATTATCCTGGATGCACTATAGTATTGTGTATGTTTCATAGCAATAGGTGAAAAAATAAAATACTTACGGCTATTTTTTGTTTTTATATATAAAGCGGAGCAAATTCTATCAATTTTCGACCCCGTTTTGAAGCATTTAGTGATGTCGTAGTCATGTAGTATTCCTACACTGATTTATTCAGTGATTAGTGTATAATAATAAGTAGAAACGCGTTTCATAAACTACGTTCGCTACGCTCGCTTAATAGCTTATTATTAAGTAAAACTCCTTCACAGTTATCACCCTTGCAGCTCAATCGTGAAAGTTCGGTCATTTTCGTTTGTCTCCGGTAAATATTGCAATGCATAAAGACCGAGATGATCAGAATGCATTGGAGCTGCGCTGAAGTAAAAGTAGCAACGCCAATCGGGATTTAACACGATGATGGAAATACCCGAGTAGTTACGATTGTCACGTGAGCAACACGTCACGTTATCACCGTGTGAAATTTGTGAATTGTGTCGTTAGTTGTCTAACAAACTGGGCCGGATTACAACCAATACGTACTCTCAGCACTCAGTAATCAAATATTGAAATCCAGTCTTCTGATGTTCAGAGCGACACTTTTTGAGAACAAGAAGTTGCAATAATGTTAAATAGGTACTAAATATTATTATTGGCTTATTTCATAGTGAAATTTAATGTATTTTTAAGCTATAAATGTAATGTTTCAGTCTGAGTGCTGAGTGTGGCACTCCGATCAATAATTACATTTACACGTCATTAATAGTACACAATGACATAAAAAGTGTGTTAAATAACATTTTCAGCACTCATTTAACAATTGTATACATTTTCCTCATCCAAATTTGCAATCTAGGACAAAGAATAGCTCATTATATCACAGTTTCAATATTTGAGTGCTGAGTGTAAGTATTGGTTGTAATTCCGGGCCCTGGTCAATCGTAACTACTCGGGTCTTATCGTCATCTACGTCGAAGTTACGTCACTAATAATGTTCGGAGGGTCCCTTTTGACAGACTGGTATTAAAACTATTTAAGCCAGGATAATTTTGACTTCATTTCAAATTCCATTTACAAAACATGATAAGAATATGCAAAGACGCACAAATCTCTAGGGTATTTTTAGTTGTAACATACCGTGTCAGTATCATTTTACGAAATACTGACGCTGTTGATTTAATAGGGTGTCATGTTTTGAAAGACATATTCTACAAAATCATGTCAATATAGATCTATACCAACTGGCCGATTATATTGTGCAGATAATTTGACACGATCTTCGACCTTCTATTAGCATAATTTAGCTACTGATATCATGTCTATATTTATAATCCCGGTTGTATGTTTTCATAAGCGGGAACTATCACGAAGATGCTCGAGGCGTAATTTACAAACACAAATCAACAGGACCGATAATGCACGATTTGCTCGCGGAAATTTATATATTCAACGCAAGAACCTTGTAATATATTCATGCATAAAGGTCAGGGTCTAGTCAATTTCTCCGTATCATATCGTTTAGCTAAATGTTAAGTCTAGTTCTTTTGTGTATCCATTCTGTTCATCTGTTCAACTTTATCAGGACATCCGGGTTTTAACGTTGTGGGTGAGTCGCGATAATGGGTATGAGTATGGCCACACCACAATCACCCGTTCCCTAGAACGCCACCATGCACACCAGGGGACGGGATTACAATAAATACTTACACTCAGCACTCAACACTCAAATATTGAAAATGTAATATAATGAGCTATTATTTGTCCTAGATTGCAAATCTGGATGAGGAAAATGTACTATTTGTACTATTTATGATGTGTTAATGTAATTATTGAATCTGAGTGCCACACTCAGCACTGATAAATTGCAATTATAACTTACAAATACACTAAATTCAACTAGGAAGTAAGCCAAAAATAATATTGAGTACCAATTCAACATTATTACAACGTCTTGCTCTAAACAAATGCCACAATGAACCTCAAACGAGTAAATTTCAATATTTGAGTGTTGAGTGCTGAGTGTAAGTATTCGTTGTAATCCCGGCCCCCGGGTACTTTTTTATCAAAGCATTTACGCTAGCGTAAGTCTATTTTTTCCGTAAATATTGCGTATCGATAATATGTGGCAAATGCGTTTTACTAAGATATTTTTTTCTCATTTTCTGTCGAAATTTTTGGCGTATTTCTACGCAAAGTCAGAGTAACCGTAAATAGCAAATATGAACGTAGTAGTGATGAGAAATTTACAAGAATTGTTGATTTCGGACCGATATGTGTTGTTATAGACTGTTATTAGAAACAACAGCATGTTTATTTATGAAATAAAATATGCATTGGGTCAGAACTTGGGTCGATTTTGCATCTGTATTTATACTGGTTCCCGCTCTATTGGTAATATTGAGATCCGGCCTACGTTCAATATTCAATATTTTTACGTAAATGTATGCAACAACTTGTGATCGATTACATGTAGTATAACGGACTTAGCAATTTGCGTAAGAGGATTGTGTAAACGTAGCTTTACGTGACATTTACGAACGAACGAACTAGGGTGTTAATGACATTCAAAATCTCAACGAATTGTTAATGTATCTTCTATTTCAGTCGATGATTTGAAGGAACGGTCATCTGATTATGAAAATGATGATCAACCAAAACTCAAACAGCGCCGGAGTCGAACAAACTTCACATTGGAACAATTAAATGAGCTAGAAAGATTATTCGACGAAACACATTATCCCGATGCTTTTATGAGAGAAGAATTAAGTCAAAGACTTGGACTGTCGGAGGCTCGGGTTCAGGTGGGTGGATCTTACATGTATATACTTGTACGAGGGTTGTCTCAGAAGTTCGTGGACTTAGCTCTTCTTCTTCCTAATACTGAGCTGTACACTTGGTATGCGTAATGAGCTCAAGCTTATAACTCGTTCATAACCCTAGCTATGACTTTAATATCTGGACTGGTATTCACAAAGCATCTTAGTAGAAAACTTAGATTTTTCTTAAAAACACGAACATTTCTAAAGTATGTCAGCCTAGCATGACAATCAAGATTATTGATTTTTTGCATAGGTTTAAATCATTATGTAAAGAGCTACTATAATCACTAAGAAAACATGGGTTAATCTTTAATTTGTGCACGATATATGCAATACTATTTTTTAACTTAAGTCAAAATATTTAAGTTTTCAACTAAGATGCTTTGTGAATACCAGCCCTGATGTGCTAGTACATGAATAACCTATACTTATTTATTTAAAATAAAAACTTATTTATTTGAATCAACAAAGAGCAAAGTCGATTTCGTGTAAATATGAGACAATGCTTTCAACTAATGAAGGAATTATACCAGATGTCCACGAAATTGTAAGACAACCCTCATATTTCTTCAGTTTTAAATTTTATTTTCTACAAGTTTGTAAGATACCATTCGAATGATAAACGTTGAAGTTTCACAAAACAAAACAGAGTTTTAAACGAGGCCCGTAACTCTGCTGAGACCAGGGTCCGGAATGACAAACAATACTTACAATGATCACTCAACACTCACAAAAAGTCATATTGAAATGTAATATAATGAGTTAGTATCTGTCCTAGATTGTATATCTAAATGAGGAAAATATTATATAAGAGCTGAAATAGTATTTGATACATTTTCTTTGCCAATGTAAGGACGAAATACAAATTGCCATCGGCTTTGCCACGGACAGTTATAAATCAGGGGTGGTATTCAATATGGATCTTACTTGACTTAAGGGTAAGGATAACCAATCAGAGCACATCATATTAAACTATTGGTCAGTAACAGGCGATATGATTGGCAATCCTTATTCTCAAATGAAATAAGATCAATCCTGGGGTGGTATTCAATGTTGATCTTACTTGACTTAAGGATAAGGACAACCAATCAGATCACACCATATTAAACTATTGGTTAGTAACGGGCGATATGATCTGCTATCCTTATTCTCAAATTTAAAAAGATAAATATTGGATACCACTCCAGTACTATAAATCTTGTAAGAAGACACTTTTGATAAAAAAAACTAGTACTGTATCTATTATATATCTGAAAATTATAATTTTACTATATTAATATTTAATAATAATTATAACGCCGCCATCTTGATCTATCCCAGATCGCCGCCATTGTTTGGGTGGTGCCAGACCTTTTACTGCGCAGATGGTAAATATCTGGAACCAGACCAGACAGGTGTAACTGTATTCTGATCACCTCGGTCTTTTCTTTATGAATTGCATATTTACCGGAGACAAACGAAAATGGCTGAGCTTTCACGATTGGCGTAGCTGGTTTCAGGCTTCTCTCTCCCATGCCCTCATGGTTATGTCGCGACATACTACAAAGCGATACGTCTTTTTACGACATCACGACATTTTGACGAATGTCGCATCGCTATTGTCGCATGCCATCAGTAATTCGAAGCCGAGGGTGATTAATATAAGTTGCATAGTTACATAATTCGTTTCACAATCGTCCTGAAACAGTGTAGCAATACCACGTGACTTTGACATTACTAAAGGCTACACATCCAAGACGAAATGAATAAGCCTGGACCAACTGTTCTACCGTAAACCGTTTCTGAAAGTCCTTATGTCCGTGCGAGGTAGCAATACCACGTGACTTTGACATCACTAAAGGCTACAAATCCAAGACGAAATGCAGGAATAAGCATGAACCAACAGTTCTACCGTAAACCGTTTCTGAAGGTCCTTATGTCTGTGCGAGCTAGCAATACCACGTGACTTTGACATCACTAAAGGCTACAAATCCAAGACGAAATGAATAAGCATGAACCAACAGTTCTACCGTAAACCGTTTCTGAAGGTCTTTAAGTCTGTGAGGTAGAATTTACAAATGAGCCTCATAGTTTCAGATTATACACTAGAGATATCCTTTGGTTCCATGTTATGTCATTAGTTACCGCCACAACTTAAACAATCAAATTTTCACCAGCAAACTGATTCCAAGCGATATGACAACTCGCTAATGTTCTTGACACATAATCTGTCAATTTATACTCCGCGAATATTCTGGTTCCTTATAATCGCTCATATTTAATTCCATCAAACCACAGTTACTTGAAATATGCCCCAAATAATACAATCGTCTCCAATAAATTATTTAGGCTCCGTATGTTCGGACAAATGCATTGCCAATACGCAATATTTTTTACAATTGTTTTTATGATGATGAAAGACGCAATAAATCAAGCGAACGAATTCACCATTGTTTGGGAAACTTGTGTTTTATAAGTGTACACTCGAAACATCATTTACTATTATTAATTTAAGGGATATATTAAGAGAATTACACACGGTTGCGAAGGGTCTGACTTTGGTAATGAGTCCGCAGGGAGTAACAATGATCCACAGGGAGAATACTTTTGGGAGCTGTAGCCTAAGGTAGGGAGCGCGCTTTGAGATCGAGGGGTCCCGGGTTCGATGCCCTTCTGCGCCATTGCTTTATTTCTCTTAGCAAGAATAACCCACTCGACCAAGGGGAAAATTGGCTTCACACAAACCAGGAGAGAAATAGTCTCACCGGGGATACTCGAACGCAGGTTTTGCTAGGTAGCCTAATGGTCAGGGGAAGTTAAATGTCAAAGTGTCGCTGAACGACGGCTGAATTGCTGAAAGCGGCTATTGAAAGCTGGTAATTTAACTTCGCATGTAGTATAATGGGTCCACAGGGAATTTATTGGCCAGATGAGGCAGGGTACCAGCACCGGGTCCTTCTCAGTTATGTGTTAACGTCGATAATTCATACTTTACCACCAGAATATTCAGTCTCAATAACCAAATGTCACCTATCCTCTTCACACCTATTGGTGTATAAGGCCTTGATGCGCCGTCTCCACTGTGGTCTGTCTTTTGGCAACTGTCCTGGCTGTAGCCCAATTGTTCCATCCGAGTTCGTTCTGTTCCTGTTCGGTTGTTCGACTCCATGTCGTTTGGCCGTCCAACTTTTCGCTTTCCTTCTGGCTGCCATGTAAGTGCTGTGCTGCTGATGGTGTTTTCACTTCTTAACACGTGACCAATCCATTTCCATCTTCTGATTTTGATTGTTTCGCTGGTTTTGATTGGACCCAATGTACAAATAACAAACTCAGTTTGCTTGGGAAAAACTTCACTTTAATTGAGGGGTTGCAATTGTTAGTACGGGGCTCGTATACAGAGCTTATGAGATAAATGTTACTGAGATATTAGTACAAGTCATAACATGAAAACATGGCTTTGAATGAGTAACAAGAACGCCATTAGGCCAGAGTTTTTTAATTTTTTGTTACTCGGACATTTTTCAGAAAAAAGTCCACAGGAGGAGGGAAAAAATAAAAACTCCAAAATATAGCTTTCACAAGCTGTTGGTGGTAGAATAGTCAATGACGGTCCGATTTAAAGCAATCAACACTCAGCAACTGTCACAGTGTTATTTTTGAAGAAAACAGCCATTTTATCTTAAGACTAGTACACTGCAGTGAAACACTAATGTAATAAAACTTATTATTAACAAAATAATGAAATAATGATACAAGGCTTGTCCATTTATCATCAATTTTTTTTTCAGTTTTTCAATTTTTTTTTTGGAAAATGCCTAAAATTGGCAGGAGTGTCCGAGTAACGAAAAATAAAAGAACTCTGGCCTTATAAATAATAAAGCTATTTGATTTGAGAAGAAACGGATATAACGTGCTTAAAACTAATAAAATATTCCAAGGACTATTTTTCAAATTACTAAACATAATTCTTATTAGACTGTGTTTGTGCAAGTTGGTTTTACTGGGCGAAATTGTATATAATTAGTATATATGCATATTGCATGTCTGATGTCATAGATGAGACTTAGATCTAAATAAAAAAAGATAAAGAAAGAGACCGTACCCTAACACTCTCTACCGTGTGTATTTTGGTTTTGATGAAAATGTATTTCCTTTTTTGACTTATAAATGTATTTACTTGGCGCTATATGTGATTGTTTTTAGAGATTTAGAGTTATGCTAGAATGACGTTTTAAAATATATTCCGGTATACTTTGTCACCGAAAATTATGTTTATGACAAATTCGTATTTTGTTTCGCTCCCATAGACAAAGAATAAGCAACTAACAGAGATAAATCTCTTTTTAGTTCTCACGCTTAATTTCTTTACCAAAAAGACTTACGATGCTCGTTTCCTCGGCTTTTAATATATCGACATTCGTCTGCCTAGATGTCAATTTACCGTATGCACTAGCGACTTACGAGCCGAAATTCAATTGCATGCTCAGGAGTATATCATATTTAGAATTAAATAGAGATAGCTTTTATTACTTTAAACTAATTTGATTTTGTTTGTAACTGGATAAGATAACGATTTGCCTTGTTCTGACAGTTCTGTAGATTAATACGGCCGTATTTTCCTATTTAATATCAATTAGTATCCGATTAAACGTTCTGTCCGACAACTATGTATATTGTTTCCCGATAATTGAAATCTATAACGCCGATTTGTTTTTAATAATTTCATGATGAGCGGAGAACGTGATACGAAGAGGGAGTTTATATCTAATTAGTTTTATTAAATCATTTTGCTATGAAACAATATTGGTAACCATGCACTATCAGTTTATCCGAAATTTGTACATCCGAAACATCGCTTTAAAACGAGCTTACGTGCTTCACCGAAAATATTAATTTAATCATATAGTCAGTTTTCAAGGCTTTGTGTCAGATTGTATCGGATAGTTTAAGGACTTTATTTGATTATCCATTAAACGATTGTAGATTTTGATCGTCAATTAGTTCGTTTTTTCCCATTGCGTAATATTCTTTGAGAGACTTCTTTCCGACATGGGGCGTTTTGGGGAAACAATGGACAGCTCGTGTTTTCAGTGATATGAGCCCGTGGTTTTGTCATATGATATGAAAAGTTATATCAAATTTGGTCCATTATATCTGTGTTTGTAGTTGAGATTTGTAAATGTGCGTTGACGATCAAAGACCAATTCACCAGATGCGATTTGTTTAATATGTTTTTGCTTGTCCGAATTTGTTTACATATTAGATGGAACACCGCCTTCTACATTACATTACGTATTTTGGGCTAATGATCAGGAACAGTTAAATCTTATTTGAAGACCACAAATAGGACAGCTTTCAGGCCTTCAACGTAGATACACTGGTACCGTTTTGCCGTGGCATCGGATAAATTAGCCCAAGACCTCTCAAACTCAACTCGAAGTGATTGACGCACTGTCGCTATGGAGACGGACTGTTTATGCTAAGAACAGAAAACATTACTAAAGAATGTTCACTATAGCTAAAGATATCGTCTAACTAAACATAACCTGAAGGTGGGTTCACACTATCAACGTTTGTGCCAGCGTTTATCAGCATTTCAAAAGTCGAAAACAATTAGCACAAGCGTCGGTAAAATTACGTTTGCGAGAAGAAATATTTTGGTTCATACTACGAACATCAATTTTTCTACACTTTAAGTTACTTTTACCAGCGGAGTTGAACGTTTGCCCAAACGTCGGGCCAACATCGTAGTGTGAACCCAGCTTTAGCGGATCCCTTCATAGACCGTGTGTAAACCCTGTTGATTCGTACGGGTACTACTTTTACCTCAGAAACATTGGCATAACATTCTTGATTCCCTTCAGCGTCTGTTGTTGGTAAGAACGGCTTTAAATGATAAAAGACGACATTTTCACTTCGTGATTTCTGAATTCTATTATGTTGAATTATATAAATAGGATTGCTTTAATCATATCCAGCTCAATTAATGTCGCTACTTGAAATCCCTTCTGCGTTTGAGCCTCGTTCCGGTAAAAAAGTAGTTCCGCGTATTCTTACATAAAATATGTTTTGTTCGAAAGGGGAAGGAACATTAGGATGCGGCGGTTGATGAATAGAATACGACATGCGGCCACAAGAGTAATTAAACCACGGGAAACTGCCTAGATTCCTATAACGATTCCTCCTATTATTCTAAATTAGTCCCGAATTTGACGTCGCGAATTAATTCAATTACGCTGTGACATTGTGAAAGACCCGATCGGCACTCAAGTGACTCGCAGGTTAAATATATAAGACCGAAGCTTAGCCAAATATTATCCAATTAAGGCATTCCGTCGACACTGGTCTCTGAGGACGAGCTACAATTTTCTCAAACTGCGCATTTATATGCTGTAAAGCGGATATTTTCTTAGACAAGGTTAAAAGCAATCCGCGCACGGCACCGGCATCAGAGCACCGACAAGAGACACTAATTTGCCACTCCGTCGTGGGGGAACGTTAAGACACGATTTGATGCTATTTTGCGACACATTCGTTGACTATCGATGAAAATATACGACTGATTAATGGCACGCATATTTATTTTCCTGTCGCGAGTCTCCGCCACTGTTACTGGAAGTCATTGGACTTTAATTGTCTGGGTCAGAGGACACTAAATGTTTAATCTTGTAGCGGCTCTCCAGAGAAAGTATGATGGGTCTAATTTGTTTTCTTGTATATCAGACAGAAATTAGAAAACGTCTACAATGGACAGATCTGTCTGGGTGGTAACTGGTTAGCTATATTTGAAGGTGTATTTGTACAAAGATCTAAAAATACACAGATTTAATTGGACACTTCGAGAAAATCGTGAGAGATAATGCAAAATATCACTCAGCGCAATATGTTATTTTACATAATAACGCATTTGTTCGTCATCCTTTTTGAATGACCAATGTCTCATTTTGAAGAGCTAAGTTTCTTAAACAGCGCGTGGTAAGTTGTTTGAACTTAGAATTCCTATTAAAATGACAGTAGGTCTGGCTCTTTGCGAACTCCTGGTTTTCTATTGACTGATTTCAATGAATGAGGTATCATTTTAAACCTGAATAATGAATCTATTGGATAAACCTATTAGTTTTTTGTCTATACACATTACGACTGTCGCGAGATATTGTGAGATTTGGTCAAGGATTGAGTACGACTCGAACCCGACACAAGGTTAAAACCAACCTGTGACACACATTTCCAATCTTTTTATATTTAGATCATTGACTATATCGCGCCCAGAATAATGTGAAAGTCAGGAAAATTTGGTATAGTCCACAAAGGTGGATTACAATTATGTGCACCAATTATCAGTGATGTTTCGAGTACAATACTGACCTTATCTAGTTATTTAAGTGATTTGTAAAACCAATTTTGCCACAGTTGACCAAACCGATTCATGTTTGTAAATATCACATTATCCTGGGCGGACTATAGTACGTATTTGGATGATATATGTGGACAAATCTATATTGCATCCCATAATATAAAGGTTTCATAGGCCACAACATCTGTAACAACAATATTGTTTGTAATGATAATATTTATGGATAGCCTTAATTTTGCCGCTACTAGAACTCAGTTCGTATCCTTCTTGTCTATGGTTTCAGCCACCCCCTTATTTTAATCAGTAGCACAAAGAATGGAAAATATGATTCCATTATGCGGATTGCATGAAAAAAACTGTTCATGAATATACTGTTTTATGAAATTAAGCCATCTTAAGTGATTTTGTAACAACAACAAGAAACATCGTGACTATGTTAGTGGGCCCTTTGAAAAAACAGTGTGCTTAACTCTCTGTAGGCATAGGATGTAAATAAATTTATGTATAACATTAGTTCAAACGTTGATGTACATAGCCTATAAATATTTCACTTTGAATCCTTCAACAAATATAATGTCTTGGACATTCAACTTGAGTGGCTAAAACCATAGGAAACATTATATAATTAAGTCTTAAGACTAACATGCCACTGGTCCTTTAAATAGCCTTCTCATTCTAAGCCTGCGACGTATCAGCGAATAGCGATCATAATGAAAGCCGAATAATGTACACATCGACGCACATTGCTTAAAGGGTGATTTTTGATTTTATATCATGTATGGTATTATGTCAGTTTAATTTCATCTGTCAAAGTGGACGAATTATGTAATTGCCATCCATGGCCCACTTGGGAGCAATTCAGCGTTCCAACATGCTCAAACTTTTCAGCGCCTCGTTTTGATTTCAGAAATTGAAACATATTAAATCATTTGAGCGTTCATGTCACTTCATATTTCTAAAACAAATGTATGCTTGTCATGTGCAATTATACTGAGAATGTTTTACATGTTCGGTTTTCATGGCTGGAGTGTTGTGGAGTGTTGATGCCGATTGCATTGAAGTGTTGAATCCATTGAAGTTTATGACAAACGGACTGCTTTGACGCTTATTGTATGTAATAATGCACGGATATCTCATGCGAGTTTCATGTTTTAAACACTACAATGCTATTAAAATGTCGAGCTACAGTTCGATAAAATGCAAAATTCAAAATCATTTTTATTTATCATTTCTGAACAGTTTGCATGAGTATGCTATACACGACATATTTTATTAAAATGTTGAGCTACAGTTCGATAAAATGCAAAATTCAAAATCATTTTTATTTATCATTTCTGAACAGTTTGCATGAGTATGCTATACACGACATATTTTATTAAAATGTTGAGCTACAGTTCGATAAAATGCACAATTCAAATAATTTTTGTTTACCATTTCTGAACAGTTTGCATGAGTATGCTATAAACGACATATTTTATTAAAATGTTGAGCTAAGTAACAGTTCGAATAATGTTTGTTTACCCTTTCTGAGCATTTTGCATGAGTATGCTATAAACGACATATTTTATATACGCTGCTATTTAAACTACATTTTGTTTTAAAATGATGATCTAGAGTTTGATAAAATGCGTGTACAAAGAATTACTAAAACTCTTTATATTTAAGAAATAATGAATATGTACCTGTGTTTTATTGTAGAATAAAACACAGTCACGAGTAAGTTCGTATGTGTAGTAATTAAATCACGAGTGAGTAGCACGAGTGATTTAATGTACGCATCCGAACAAGTGACTGTGCTTTTTTATAGATAAAACACAGGTACCTATTCATTATTTCGATTCTAACATAGCCAATATTCCGCGTTTGACAACACGCCAAGACAAAGTAACCACCGCACTATTTTCTTCCTCGGAAGCTTATTTGCCGTTTAAAGTTATTCAGCCGTTACTGTGTTTTATTGGCAGTTTGTGCACATCGTTGTTTCCCCTATGTGTATATAGCTGACACCGCTTGTTATGTTAGAATGATTCTTTTGACCATTGCTGAGCATATTCCGTATACGTTGTTGCTCTGTTTGTAATATTTATGCTACAAAGTTATAAAGATGTCAGACTACGTCCAATGAAATACATTTTTGTACAATGCAACAGTCCCCTAAATACTTTATAATAATAATAATAATAATAGAGACGTGTACTAACTGGACTGTATATTGAATCTTCTTCAGGTCTGGTTTCAAAATAGACGAGCAAAATGCCGCAAACAGGAAAGTCAAATGCAGAAAGGTAAGTAGAGACATCAGTTTGGATAATGTGAGAGTGACGTTGCCATTTATGTGTACACAAAATATTACATCCATTGTCTGAACAGGTAGAGCGAATATAGTATGTTAGTTAAGCATTGAAATTATAGCTGTCTGTATAAGCCTTTATAATTGGTTTACACCGTAAGAGTGGACTCGACCACCGCGCCACCCTAAGTGGACTATAGTTCAATGTGTTATAGTATGGAAAGTTTGAAGTAATCCTCGACCTTCCATTCCAGGCCTGCCATAATAAAATCATGCAAAAGCCTGAGATTTTAGCAAACATTGAATTCAAGCGCGCGATGGTGACAAATTCAATATTCTGCGCTTTGCGCGCGACCCCCCTTATTCATGCCGCTTAGCGCGCGAACCGCCTAATTCAAGCTGCTTAGCGCGCGAACCGCCTAATTATAAACCCATCAAGCATTCAAATGGCCTAATAAAAAATTCATTTATTAAATTTTAATTAGATAAAGCAATACAAACTAATTGTTCTGTAATATTAAATGAAGAAGAGCCCTACATTAAAAAAAATTGGTAGCCTTGTCTAGGCAAAGTTAAAAAAATATGCAATTTCCTTAATTCTAATAAATGAATTAGCAAAATATATTTAACTGACGTGAACAAATACCGACAAATACATTGTATTTCAATCATTTTCGATAATAGACACCTATAATACCATCAGAGCTAAGCATAAAAATCAAATTAATAATATAAAAATGCAGAAAAAGCACTTCAGTAGAAGACCGACTTTAAAACCATCTATGTATACATGTTTATGGAAAATAAAAGCGTCCAAGTGAGCCAGATCGAGTCCATTTAATCTTAATCAAATTTAGGAAACAACGGGAGGTAGTACATTTTATGACATGTGCTTCCTGTTAATTGCTTTGTCACCAATTATACCGACTCGCAATATACACCATCGTTATGAAAACGGTATACACTGTTGTTGAGTACCATGAACGCTTTGATTTCATCAAGATTGCCGGTAAATTGGACCTCAAAGCCGGTAAGCCTGTTATCATATCAGATTGCCGGTAATTACCGGCTCAATACCTGAGAAATGGCAGGCCTGCCATTCACATAATTTAACAGCCGATATCTTGGCTGTTTTTATAACCCCGGTTGTATGTTTTCATAAGCGGGAAGTATCACGAAGGCGTTCGAGGTGTAATACAAACACAAATCTAAAGGACCGATAGTGCACGATTAGCTCGCGGAAATTGATATATTCAACGTAAGAACCTTGTAATATATGCATTTATAAGGTAAGGATCACATCAATATCTCCGTACTGTTACGGAAAGGGAAATACTTTGGAAATTATTATTTTAACGGTGCTGCACATTTATTACAAGAATGTTTGCACTGTCAAACCCAATTGTAAATACTCGGGTCTTTCCGTCATGAATCCGGGTGATGTTACGTCAGTAATGTCCGAGGGGTCCCGATTGAGTCAAACCAATTAATAATTACCCCCTTTTTGATTAATTTTGCACAAGACTACAGCATGTCATTAATTGCGGGGCGAGTATTTGGTGAGGCCTTAATTAAGATATTGTTTGTTTGTTTGACCTTTACCTAGACCTACTCAATAAAATTGCCCCTACCCAAATAACCATGCTTTATAAATATAAACAATAACATTAACTTCAATCTTCTGGCCTTGTCAGATAAGAAATAAAAACTATATTTTTTTCAAATGAGAGTAGTATATTTACAAGAAGGTTTTTATTACAAGAATTGTTTGACATTGTAACCCATTTTGTAATAAATACCCTTCTTGTAAAATATAAATAATAACGGCTCCTCAACCTCCATAATGACACATGAGTCCGCAACTTCCCTTATGACACATGAGTCCGCAACCTCCCTAATGACACATGAGTCGGTAACCTCCCTAATGACACATGAGTCCGCAACCTCCCTAATGACACATGAGCCCGCAACCTCCCTAATGACACACGAGACAGCAACCCCCCTCTAATGAAACACGAGTCCACAACCTCTCTTATGGCACATGAGTCCGCAACATCTCTAATGACACACGAGTCCGCAACTTCCCTAATGAAACACGAGTCGAAACCTCCCTAATGACACATGATTCGGCAACCTCCGTACGGAAACACGAGTCCGCAACCGATATAATGACACACGAGTTCGCAACCTCCCTAATGACACATGAGTACGCAACCTCTCTAATGACTTGTTTCCCGTCGCAAGTGATTTCAATATTTCAAACATATGAAGAATGTCCGCGCGCAAATGTCGACCTCAGATCCTCACGACAGGCGTTGTATAAATACCAAGCTTTTGTCAAATTACATTCATTTCCGTCAGAGGGTTGATTGAATTAAGGGCCGATTCCTTTGTATGATTTCTAGGGGGCACACAATTCAGTTAATCAGTGGAGAGTGTCAAACACTAAGACAAGAACGCCTAATGTAATATAAGAGGTCCCGATCTTTATAGTTTATACGTAATAGAATTAATTTGTCGAATTTTCATCAGACTTATATTAAATTATTTGATAT
This sequence comes from Spisula solida, assembly GCA_947247005.1. Classification (NCBI taxonomy): domain Eukaryota; kingdom Metazoa; phylum Mollusca; class Bivalvia; order Venerida; family Mactridae; genus Spisula; species Spisula solida. Next base: position 5,110,098 of record OX365956.1, on the reverse strand, counting down.
GATCAAATTAGGTGTTCATTGGGAGTCTTATAGAACGTTAACTCACTGAGCTCCGGATAGACATATGGTGTTGTATTCCCGACAGTTACACCGTCCGCTTATTCAATATAGTTTTCCAAATTTTCAGTATTTTCATCCTCAAGTCCCCAATAAAAACAATCAGGGTCTCATGGAGGCTTACAAATAGAAGGTTTTACGCGGTTTAATGATAAAATACACGAATCTTGGGTAATAGAATTGGTGAAATGATACAATTTATCTGACAATACAACGGTACTTTAAATCAGAATTAATCATGATTCGTGAACGCGTCATTATATTCATTATTAGATTTATAAATTCTAAAAATTCTTGAATTGCAGATATACATTTTTTCTTTAGCATAAGCGCTACTCCTGGAGTCGATAAAAATCTAAGTTAGAATTGAAAAAAAAACTTAACGTTGTTTTTATTGATGTACTCTATTACGACCGAATTTTTTCATGTTTTCATATTCCGTTGAAACAAGGAAACACAGTATTGTATCCAGCGTCATGATAAAGTGACTGGGTAGTTCCAGTATTGGTTGGTCCAGCGTCATGATAAATGACTGGGTAGTTCTAGGACAGATTGGTCCAGCGAAGGATAAAGTGACTGGGTAGTTCTAGGACTGGTTGGTCCAGTGCCATGATAAAGTGACTGGGTAGTTCTAGGACAGGTTGGTCCAGCGAAGGATAAAGTGACTGGGTAGTTCTAGGACTGGTTGGTCCAGCGTCATGATAAAGTGACTGGGTAGTTCTAGGACAGGTTGGTCCAGCGTCATGATAAAGTGACTGGGTAGTTCTAGGACAGGTTGGTCCAGTGTCATGATAAAGTGACTGGGTAGTCCTAGGACTGGTTGGTCCAGCGTCATGATAAAGTGACTGGGTAGTTCTAGGACAGGTTGGTCCAGCGTCATGATAATGTAACTGGGTAGTTCTAGGACAGGTTGGTCCAGTGTCATGCTAAAGTGACTGGGTAGTTCCAGTATTGGTAGGTCCAGCGTCATGCTAAAGTGACTGGGTAGTTCTAGGACTGGTTGGACCAGCGTCATGATAAAGTGACTGTGTAGTTCTGGGACTGGTTGGACCAGCGTCAGGATAAAGTGACTGGGTAGTTCTAGGACTGGTTGGTCCAGCGTCATGATAAAGTGACTGGGTAGTTCTAGGACAGGTTGGTCCAGCGTCATGATAAAGTGACTGGGTAGTTCTAGGACAGGTTGGTCCAGTGTCATGATAAAGTGACTGGGTAGTCCTAGGACTGGTTGGTCCAGCGTCATGATAAAGTGACTGGGTAGTTCTAGGACTGGTTGGTCCAGTGTCATGATAATGTGACTGGGTAGTTCTATGACAGGTTGGTCCAGCGTCATGATAAAGTGACTGGGTAGTTCTAGGACTGGTTGGTCCAGTGTCATGATCAAGTGACTGGGTAGTTCCAGTACTGATAGGTCCAGTGTCATGATAAAGTGACTGGGTAGTTCTAGGACTGGTTGGTCCAGCGTCATAATAAAATGACTGGGTAGTTCCAGTACTGGTTGGTCCAGCGTCATGATAAAATGACTGGGTAGTTCCAGTACTGGTTGGACCAGCCTCAGGATAATGTGACTGGGTAGTTCCAGTACTGGTTGGACCAGCCTCAGGATAATGTGACTGGGTAGTTCTAGGACTGGTTGGTCCAGCGTCAGGATAATGTGACTGGGTAGTTCTAGGACTGGTTGGACCAGCGTCATGATAAAGTGACTGGGTAGTTTTAGGACTGGTAGGTCCAGCGTCATGATAAGTGACTGGGTAGTTCTAGGACTGGTTGGACCAGCGTCAGGATAATGTGACTGGGTAGTTCTAGGACTGGTTGGTCCAGCGTCATGATAATGTGACTGGGTAGTTCTAGGACTGGTAGGTCCAGCGTCATGATAAGTGACTGGGTAGTTCTAGGACTGGTTGGACCAGCGTCAGGATAATGTGACTGGGTAGTTCCAGGACTGGTTGTCCCGATGTCAGGATGATGTGCCTGGGTAGTTCCAGGACTGGTAGGTCCGATGTCAGGATAATGTGACTGGGTAGTTCTAGTACTGGTTGGTCCAGTGTCATGATAAAGTGACTGGGTAGTTCTATGACTGGTTGGACCAGCGTCATGATAAAGTGACTCGGTAGTTTTAGGACTGGTAGGTCCAGCGTCATGATAAGTGACTGGGTAGTTCTAGGACTGGTTGGTCCAGCGTCATGATAATGTGACTGGGTAGTTTTAGGACTGGTAGGTCCAGCGTCATGATAAGTGACTGGGTAGTTCTAGGACTGGTTGGTCCAGCGTCATGATAAAGTGACTGGGTAGTTTTAGGACTGGTAGGTCCAGCGTCATGATAAGTGACTGGGTAGTTCTAGGACTGGTTGGACCAGCGTCAGGATAATGTGACTGGGTAGTTCCAGGACTGATTGTCCCGATGTCAGGATAATGTGCCTGGGTAGTTCCAGGACTGGTAGGTCCGATGTCAGGATAATGTGACTGGGTAGTTCTAGGACTGGTTGGTCCAGTGTCATGATAAAGTGACTGGGTAGTTCTAGGACTGGTTGGACCAGCGTCATGATAAAGTGACTGGGTAGTTCCAGTATTGGTTGGTCCATTGTTAGGATAATGTGACTGGGTAGTTCTAGGACTGGTTGGTCCAGCGTCATGATAAAGTGACTGGGTAGTTCCAGTACTGGTTGGTCCAGTGTCAGGATAATGTGACTGGGTAGTTCTAGGACTGGTTGGTCCAGCGTCATGATAAAGTGACTGGGTAGTTCCAGTACTGGTTGGTCCAGTGTCAGGATAATGTGACTGGGTAGTTCTAGGACTGGTTGGTCCAGCGTCATGATAAAGTGACTGGGTAGTTCCAGTATTGGTTGGTCCAGTGTCAGGATAATGTGACTGGGTAATTCTAGGACTGGTTGGTCCAGCGTCATGATAAAATGACTGGGTAGTTCCAGTACTGGTTGGACCAGCGGCAGGATAATGTGACTGGGTAGTTCCAGTACTGGTTGGTCCAGTGTCAGGATTATAATGAAACTGGGTAGTGACTCTATACGACTGAAACACTGCTAGTGAACAGTTTCAATCCTTTTAAATCTAACACAATTAATGACGTCAAATTTGTTATTTTACAAGAAGTCATGCCTTTCTTCTCTATTCACCAGAAATACAAATATCTGCTAAGTTGATGAATTTCTGATGTGAAAAGCAAATTCTTTACGAAGCATAAAGTTAATTCGATTTTGTCTATGTATATACTTCACTCTAGTCTAACATATTTATGATAAAAAATTGATACCATTGAATCGCGTTATATTCCAAAATTGATGGAAATGATTGTTACGTATTTATTTTGTGCGTAACATTTACAATTATTGAATTTAAACACTCATTAAAATTATGCGGCTAATTAAATACTGTACTGTGTATAATTGCATCTGTACGATTGTACTCGGGAGTATAGCGTAGCTTTTAAACTTTTAAACTTTTTTTTAAAATAACTTGGTAGCTAACATATTGCTCAATTACTTTTCGGTGCGTATTTTGCACATTTAATCAGTTTTGGTGTAATATAATTGAATTTACGGCTTGATTATCTAGTGTACAACATTTCAGAAATGTATTTTGTTTTGTTGATTAAATATTGTCTTTTATTAATTGTTTAAGTGTTTTGCTCAAAGGTATGATGTTTAAATTTTGGGCAATAATTGTGACAATCTTCCAGGAAACTATTTGAATTAAACTTTGATGAAATTTACAAGATGAATTTAGATATGTTTACCTGGAAAGGCAATTCCTTCCTATTAGAAACACGGTACGGGGCAAAATAATTATGAAACCCGGTACGGGGCGGAATAATTATGAAACATGGTGCGAGACAGAACACGGTAATTATGAAACACAGTGCTGGACAGAATAATTATGAAACACGGTACGGGGCGGAATAATTATGAAACACAAATCGGAACATATTGCTTAAAGCAGGGGAATAAACGGGTGGTCTTTTAAATCAGGTGGTCGCTGAACAAATGGAGTGCTAAGTTATGGTTGACTGCAACACGGGTTTGTCAATAGAGCAAAAAGCTTGACAGACCGTCCTGGTATCATTAAGGGAGTTATTACTGTGTAATTACAATTAAATAAAACCAGATAGAATATGGAAAATATGTACAATTTTAATATTGTTTAGAAAGTACATCTTAAGGTGGAACCACACTATATAAAAATGTCAAGGTCCATATACAAATTTGGTATCACGGTGAACTTTAATTTAATTCAACGTTGCGTCTTATTTATCATGCAATTTCTCTATATATCATATCTCCGTATATTGACGCGACATTGAATTGGGATTAAATCAAAGTTTACTATGAACCCGAATTTGTATATGGGTCTTGAAATGTTTATATAGTGTGGTTCCATCGTAATGATGGTGGTGTTAATGTTGTTAACCAGCCGGTCACACACGATGATACTGCTGCATTGGTTTCCTATTTTATTTATTAAGTGTGATTTATCGAATTAAGATTCGGACGTCTTTTTAACTCCTCGTCTGAAGCCAAACAAGCAACATTTTACTTGTTACACTCCAGTATAAAGACTATTTGATCAAGCATCTCATATTTTATGTCTCTCGCAGTAATTAATTGGTAGAAATAAATATTTACCAATAGTGCCGGGACAAGTACGGGTCAGAATTGAAATTATCGCTTCCTTTCACGGTCGTCATTAGATCTCCACGCCGTATTATTTGCTTTATAATAACTCAAAATGATATATTCCAATTTTCCTACGAATTCCGCTAGAGACTAAATTAACTAAACACAAATATTGTTTGGCTGAAAGATTAAACTATTTTATTTAGTCGCATCTCCCTTTAAAAATAGCGGAAAGTTCAGATTGTCGAAATTACGCCATAGAATACCACGCTATTTGTTCAAACAAATCTGTATGCATCTAATATCTTGTAATAGGAATGTCAGAGGAGTGATTAATTGAGGAAAAAGATCGCCAATTGGGTACATTAATTCTCTTATGATCCTTAACCCCAAGCGCCTTATTAACTATGATTTCTATTGAGGGAAGAAAACGTATCCATATTAGCTTGTCAAACTGCTAGAGATTCTTGTAACTCGACGAGGATAAATGATCATACAGACATGCCGACGCAATGTGACGAAATCCCAGGGTTATTTTTTTTTCATCAGAAATATGATTTGGTACTTGTAAGATATACGCGCATTCCTAGATGTTTTAACATGACGGATCCAAATGTACGTAGGACTTTTATCAAACATACCCAACTTGCATTCACGGTTTTATCAATAATCCGCGCGTCGATAAAATATACATTAAAAACCTAGAAGGGGAATTTAGTTATTCCTTAACGAAATAAAATATCAATTTGTATATAACACACACACTTATTTATTTAATCTTTACACAATACTATGTTTTTTTTATTGTTTTTAAATCTAAAGCATTATGGGGATTTTAACTTATTTTAAATTATCATTCTTGAATTACTCTATATTCTATGTAAAATTAGCGAATTTGTTACTAGTTAATTAAAGAAAATGGGATTATTGCCGTGAAACAGATAGTTGGACATGTATATTTTTTTATTGGGAGACCAGAGTACATTTTAAGACTGCTGACCAACAAGCACATGGATGAATGCCCCGTGACTCGATTTCCAATTAAAGTAAACTGGCATGGAATAATGCTACTTATATAAAACTATTGCAAAATATTGCGATATCATCCATGAAATCCAGTCACACAGTCAAATTTTGCCCGATAAACAATGAATACCAAGTCAATTGACACATCATTTAAGAAATAAAAATCTGTTCGTGTATTTTGTCGGTGAATAAAACACGGACAGGAGTTCGGATGCGGAAAAATTAAAACACGATTGCGTAGCACGAGTGATTTAATTTTCCGCATCCGAACGAGTTTTCAATTAAATTCTTCTAATAATGTACGGATCTTTAATTATGAAAGCTTTAATTTATTTTGGGATGGGCGCATACTATTTTTTAAATACATGTATATATTTTACCCAGTACTCGCGATTATTTGTTTTTTAAAGCAAGTAAATATTAATTAAAGATCCATACATTTTTAGAATGAACCTCTGCTTTTGCAGCCTATATGAGTATGCTTTAGCATTTCTTCTATATTGCTAAATCGCGATTTTGAGGAATGAAACGAAGGCCCACTTAAAAAAAGATAAATCATTTATTATAATTATGACATGCCACTTGCCTAATTTTTAATTACGTCAGGGTCAAGTTCCAGTATAAACCTAGTCTCATTTCAAAATTTTAGTCATGTTTAACATTTTATAGAATTTATATTTTCAGCGGGAATAATGCTGACGTCACCGGGATCCGTAGCACCGCTAGACGCTTGCAGAGTGAACCCATTTATAAACGTACCAAGCGTCCGAGAGCCTCTAGATCGTTTACACCTACCGCCGCTGTTGCCATATTTTCCGTTGCCATCGGCGTCGGGACTAGCGCCACCTATACATCCTATCCTTCTATATCATCATCACTACGCCGCCGCTTTGAACTACGCCGCACTTCCAGACAGTGGGTTCAAGGCTACAAAAAGCACGAGTATTGCGGACTTAAGACTCAAAGCCCGACAGCACCTTGCGTCGCTGGGACTACAAAATGTGTGAATCTGAAAAATACACTTTCGATTTTTTCTCATTAATTTTTGTCCGTGTTCAGTCAGAAGTTTCCGATTGAAGACAATCGATATTTATTTCAACGGGTGTGTTTTGAACAGTATTACATAATTCGTGTTATACATTTATGTTGTTCTGTTTTGTTCTGTTCTGTTCTATAACAGCTACTCGAACGAGGCTCGCGGGATTTGATATATTCCGAGCAAGAAGCTTGTACTATACCGGTATTAAAGTCCTGAGAATTTGACACGATCCTCGACCTTCTGTTAGCATAATTTAACTTATTATATGGTCTATATTTATTACCCGGTGCTATGTTTTCATAAACGGGGCGTAACACGAAGATCGCCGATGAGTAATACAAACACATTATCTATAGGACCGGTATTGCACGATTTGCTCGTGGAAATTTATATATTCAACACAAAAATCTTCTAATCTAGTCATGCATAAAGGTCAGGATCATGTCAAAGTCTCCGTGCTATTCATTCATACATAAACATCGAGGAACAAGTTAATTTATTCGCATTATAACTGTCGAGCATCGTCCAAACGGTATGCCAGTTTGGACATACCACGTCTGCTATCCAGGCAGCTGCGTATGTGGCCTTTTATTTAAACATAAAAGTAGCATAGTAAGTACTCGTTCAGGCTACACAATATTTTCATACTTGAGTGTTGAGAATGTCTCTTTAAAATCGGACAAAAGAAAAGAAGAATAACAGTTTCTTTTTAACGTGGTATTGACATATGGTTTTTACTTGCGTTCTTAGCCACAAATTACGTCACACATCACGCGGTATGTCCAGAGAGACTGATGTGTACTTTGTTAACGAATTAGTGATGTTTTTATACTGAAACATTTGTGATTCCGTTTTTTGTGGAAGTGTAAATTGTTGTAAATATTGTGATTTATGGTATTCTGTACCTCGTACTTTAATAAATAAACTATGAATAGTTGTTCATTGTTCATTAGTTTAAACTAATTTATTTTAGGTCGATTATGAAACAGTCAAGTTTTTCCAACTTATATTTATAACTCTCGACACCTCATTCCTGATGTTATCCAACTGAACTCGGTAACACATTGAATCTGGGTTTCAGATTTTGATCCTGAATTTTTGCAACCAGTCTCTGTTTCAAAAACAGAAAATCCCTTTTTATCATCCTCATACATCAGTGGTTAGTCAAGTTCCCAGACTTCACTGGTAAAGAATACTCTGGTGAACAAGAATGTTTTTATATGAAAATAATGTTTTAAACATTTTCAACCTGTTACCAAGAAAAATCTTAATATATTCTGTACATGCTAAGGAAAATAGACGTGATAAATGTATAAATACACGTACTTCTTAAATATAAACACAGAATTGACCTGAAAACTGAATATTTGTGAACATTGGACAGCTTCTTAGCTAAAAAACAAAGATAGGTACACACGTATACTTCTAACTTCGAAGAGCAAAGATATGTGCTAACGTCTGCTTCAAAGTTCTGATTAATTTAGCGGGGTAAAAAGTTAGCGGATTTTTTTTATTTCAGACATTGGGCGACGTCATAGTAACGTCATTCATGACGCAAATGCCATCATGATATAAGATGCTCCACTGAATTGCAAATAACTTCCAGTTTCCAACAGTACCAAATATAATAAGGATGCGTGTTTTTTAAAAGTACCCCTCCACCTATATAGAGATAATGTTGGCAAAAACTTACGCTAGGTTGTTCGGAACTACATTTTTTTAAGTCAATTTACTCAATTCGCGAAACCGGGCCGCCAATATTTCTACGCCGCGAACTTAATTAACCGCCGTAATTATTAACCAGTGGTCTAGTGGTAAGGGCTACTGACTGCTGATCTGAAGGATGTGGGTTCGATCCCTACTCCAGAAGGTCAAAAAGTGAAATGCTTTTCAGTGTTTCCCACCTAACATAACTAAACTTACTAACAGTCTTTCGGACGAGACGTTAAGCGATGCCCCGTGTATGATGCTTTACATCGGCACGTAAAAGAACCAGGGATGCTTCTGGAACTGGAGCATCTTCTGTATCATGCACTATCCCACAAACACTAAAGTGACTAGCCTCTTCTAGGGGCCTCGCCCATATGGACTATCCGGTTGCGAGGATAAATAAAAGCAAAATAAACAAAATAACCACTTATCCTTTCCGCTACCATAGCGTACTAATGCAGACTGGCCGGGATGGCCATATTTCGGCCTTCCGTAGTTTACGACCTAAATGCCCAAATTCGGGAATTTTGCTGTCATGGGTACACATGCATCCTAGAGTTAAGGATATTACGGGCCCAATGTCGTGCACAGGTTTTTGGGCCCGCTGGTCCCCTTTAAAGAGGGCTTTGAACGTACGTTTTCCGAAACTGAAACTACTGGTCATCATATCCAACTATTTGTCCCATTTGTATTGAATGTGTTTTCAAGTCGACCACAGTTACATTCCCTTGACTGGTGTTATACCGGTTTTAATCTGATCGATCTTATCTCGATTGCGTAATCGCGCTATGCTAACTCAGCGGGTTGTCGGAGTGTATAAATTAATGTATATCATTTGCTGGAGGGGTTTTGTGCGTTCAGTTACACTTTGGTACTTTGACAAATGCAAATGATAAATGCTTCCATGGTATCATTCAGAATTCGTTGATCATGTGTGAGGAATCTAACAATTATGCATTTGTTATACTAGTAACCGCAATACATGTCACGATATGTATACTTATTATCATGCATATTCGATGGATGATAAAAAAATAAACGGTTACTAGTAACTGTACAATGCTTGAGTATGTGTGCAATATCACAAAGTACAGTTTAAATGAAATTTAGCAACCAAGTATGTTGTACGGTTGATTGTTCAGTTGCATCTTCGAGCCATAGACCATACAATTATGGAACTGGTTTTTTAATATCTTGAAAAATAAAAAAGTTATGACAATTTTAAGTTCGTGAAATAGAGCGTTTTTTTCTTGAATTAAATAGGAGAATATTCGCGCGCTTGCGGACCCGACAAAACTCAAATTTTCCCTCTTATTGTCACAAATATTTTATTTTTTCAAGATATCGGGATGAAACATATGTTCAACTTATTTATGTTGGACAAGTGCTTTCAAAGTTATGAAGAGTTGAAATGTTAAACCAATACTAAATCAGTTTTCATTGTTTTAATCAAATCATAACATCAATCATATAACCAACAAAGTCATATATTCATTTTCAAGTTATCACAAAATGTAGTTTGGCTATTTTGACCTGAACCTGACCTTTATGCAAGACTATATTACAAGGTGCTTGCTTTGAATACATGAATATCAATTTCCGCAAGCAAGTCGTGCGATATCGGTATTTCAAATTTGTGTTTCTATTACATCTCGAGCTACTTCGTGATACTCCCCGATTATGAAATATATTGTGATAATATATTGACTGTTAAATTATGCTAATCAATTCATCATCCTGATTTTTTAAAATAATGAGTAAAATACTTAAAATGGATTTAATCACATCGGCAATTTATATCTGAATATTAATTTGTTGTTTTATCAGACTTTTTATAATATATAGATTGAGACTGTGGCTTGATTTATGATGCGTTATATGCCCGTGGAATTTCCGGTGACACCCGCAATAAAAGTTACAGGGGTTTGTTCACGAATACATGTATTGTCTTATTATAGCAAAAAGGCTGTATCTACAAATGAAAAAAGAAGGCAGATAGAAACTTTATATAAACGCATCTTGAATGATACTTACTGTTTTATTTTTACATTGTGGTTATAGGTATCAGCGATGCGACCATACATGTATGATAAAAAAATATTTATGATACTTATTATACGAATATGAAAATTTACTTTGCATGAAGCATAAAACAATGCTTATAACAAATAACAATGATGGAAAACATAAATTTTCAGGAGAAAAAAACCTAATATATATGATTAATTGATATATAGAATGTTCGAATCCCAACTGGCTTCGTAATCTGTCTGGTCAGAGCAGACGCGCTTTATTCCTCTAGCCGGGCTATAGTTAAGTGATTATCATTAAAAGATACGCATATTATTAGCAATATATAAGCAAGTACATGTATACTGTAAATGAACCATAAAGCTATAATGCACATGTATTTAATCTGCCTTAGTGTAAAATGAACCATAAAGCTATAATGCACATGTATTTAATCTGCCTTAGTGTAAAACATACATTTCAACATCTGAATTCATGCTTCTAAAAGTATACGGATTTTTTCTCACCTTTTTTGACGTTTAATTTTCATTTTACAATTCGTATACATGTATATTCAATTAGGTGGTACAACGTGTCAATTAACCAGTTTATTTAACAAGTGTCATAGGAATGACATGATTCTTCATTTTTATGTCTCACCTGTTCGATTATTATAATTTTAAATTATGCGTGAGCTTATGACATTTCTCTTTTAATTATTTTAATGCATGTATTACTTTCCAAATCGGCAATAAAGTCAAAGTTTCAAATCTCTAAAATCATAATAAAGTATGTATACAGGAAATATAGCGGTTATAACCCTTCACGCGAATGTACCACTTTTATTACCCCACATGCTGTGACAATCGCAGCGGGGCGCGTCATAAAACAATTAACAATGTGCAAATTAAATATGTGTATTACTTTTTTACTAAAAAAAAAATGATACCCGTTTTAAAAAACCGTAAAAAGGGGGCAGATCTAATTATCACATTTCTTATATCAAAACACCAATCTGACGGGAAGAAATTAAACTATTAATCAAGTTTGCACAAAATATATTCCCCGAGAAACAAAAGAACTACGGACAAGAAAGTAACCAAGTTTGATATCAAATCCGTTCATTTCCTTCTTTGTTCAATGTGAGTGATAGTCATGTTAAAAACCTTTAAAAAGGGGGTTGATCCCATAAAGATACAACTATGAAATTTAGTGCATTATATTGTAGACATATCAAACTACAAAATATGTTTGCACATAAGAAATATCTCAAATAGTTATTATCATATGGACAATTTTACGTGGAGTCCCCATGCCTTCCAATGGTAAAAAAATTGTCACATGTGCGAATACAAATGGGACAAATAGTTGGATATGACCCGCCATTACGGCACGATTTCCTGTGGAATTGCAGTAACATTTAGCGCCAAAAAGTTTTTATTTTTCTATCGACCGAATATAAGGCTAGACAAAGGGGTCAGGATCAACGCCCAAAAGTAGGCCTACCAAGCTAAAAAAAGAAGTATTTCGCGCAAGGGTCACCCTCACATCGTCATTTCCGGTGACCTTCAGCCAACTGTTGACAACCTATCCTACTTTCACTTTGGGGCAGGTGTGTAGCATCCGGATGTATCGAGTTTTTTTATCAGTGCTGCGAGTCAATCATTTCTCAGGGACGGGGTATAGGGTCCATATGAATTTCTCCTAGCCCCCCAAAAAAATCGCGGTGGCGGAAAGGTTATGAAGTATCGCAGTAGCCTGTTGATATACAAACACGTGTCAGAGATGTTTCGACATGTTGCTCGAAGTGACAAAGTGACACCTAGCGGAGTTGAACACAATAGGGCATTATCACATGGATAGCCAAAATTGTATCATAAAAATCTGCGATTTTCCATTTTAAGAGCGTAAACAATTTTCTTTGATACCCCTCTAATATAATCACGATGCTATTAGGTCGTGTAATTGTTTAGATTGAGACACATTAGAAAGGCTTCGTATATACGCTTGGCGCAAGTTTCTCGAAAATCGTGGGAACAAATTGGCCAAATTGATCTCAAACTAGTAATTATTTGATGACATCGAGTCCCTATTAAGACAAACGCTGAAAAATAAAGCTTGGAATTAGATTTGTTAATGCGATATCAAAATTATCACACGCTAGCATTCCAGAGGGAGTTGTACAAGTTTTATGCAAGGGGACGAAATTTCTTGGGAAGTAGAAAAAGATTTCGCATTTCGCAAATACCATTTGTTTTGTCGGTTAAATTAATTACACACAGGAAAGGGCAAAATAAGATGACGTTATATAGTGCGACATAGAAACATGATACTATGGTATGTAATATGGTATTCTCAGTATACAAGGCCTCGACTTTAGCTGCGAGCAAATGGATTTCATTATTTGGCTTATATTCAGCGTTTAAAACTTTAAACTGCTGACCTCCACATGAGCAACAAAATATGTGAACTAATTCAACATAAGCGTGTGTGCACACTAGAAATTCGAAGCCGTACAGAGGCGGCGACATCGCCTAGCCACCATCTTAAAAGACAGAAATGATAACTACATGTACACTGAAGTCAATGAAAATTTGACAACAATGTCAATTTTCTCCACATGTGAAGGTGTTGTCGGTTCCCTGTCGAAGGGCAAGTTAGTTCTGGTTAGGATACAGTCGTTTACAGTTTTGGAAAACGAGCGAGCGATCGCACGAACGCACGAACGAACGCGCGAGCGAACGGACGGACGGACCGACCGACCGACCGACCGACCGACCGACCGACCGACCGAACCGACCGACCGACCGACCGACCGACCGACCGACCGACCGACCGACCGACCGACCGACCGACCGACCGACCGACCGAACCAACGAACACGAACGAACGAACGAACGAACGAACGAACGAACGAACGAACGAACCAACCAACCAACCAACCAACCAACCAACCAACCAACCAACCAACCAACCAACCAACCAACCAACCAACCAACCAACCAACCAACCAACCAACCAACCAACCAACCAACCAACCAACCAACCAACCAACCAACCAACCAACCAACCAACCAACCAACCAACCAACCAACCAACCAACCAACCAACCAACCAACCAACCAACCAACCAACCAACCAACCAACCAACGATGTAATGCAGGTTATTGACTAGCCAATCGTAAACCCCGATTCGAAGAGAACCTGTTCCATGTGATCAAGAGAAGAAGGCCGATATATCAAATATTTTAAAATTAACGATGTTTACTGGTCCTTTTTTGTTTTAAATTTGTAAGACGATTTACAGTCAATTGTTCTATCACAAAACTATGTTTGTAAAAATAACAATGAGTAAGCAAAAGCCCCGAATCAATGAGAACGCAACATATAATATAATATATTGTGTACGTACTATGTCATGGCGAGCCATGGAATCTGATGTCAAGAAAATAAATTGTAGCAATACCACGTGACTTTTGGCTACAGTTCCAAGACGAAATATGTCAACATTAAAAAACAAAAATAATCATGTTATTTATCTCTTTCCACAGTTGTGCCGTTTTGTCCAGTACCCTGTTAACATGTATTTCCACGGTTTCACAGGGTGCTGGAAACAACGGTCAAGCTGCCGAAAAAGATCTTACATTTCATGGAAAGCAAACAATTCCCCCCTTAGTGTAGCGTATATTTTATATCAATCGATAATGAAATAAAATACTTAGGGCTATTTTTGTTTTCCAATGTTGACAAATTTCGTCTTGGAACTGTAGTCAAAAGTCAAGCGGTATTCTTACCCTGAAAATATTAGTGTTTCACAACAGCTACTTAAGAAAAATTAATCAAATAGTTTGGTTCAACACGATCAGCAACATTAATCTCCAGAAAATTAGCAACTCAAAAAATATAACAACTGAAATCAAACAAAGGAGAGTTAGATTGCTAAGACCTGTTCTAAGAATGACATAACAACGCTTTGTAAAAACAGCATTATTTTGGACCCCAAATGAAAAGACGAAACCAGGAAGACCTCGAAATACCTGGCGATGATCAGTAACATCAGAGCTAACTGAGATGCAATACACATGGGTAGTGTTTTATTAAAGCAGCTACGGAAATCGTAATCTTAGGATCAAATTTCATTTCTTTATAACTTGTTTTCAAAGTATGGGAAATAAAGCTGCAATACTAATTAATACTCAGATAACGAACTCCTGCAAACAATAGCGCCATCCCTAATTTGCAAGTGTTAAAGAATTACAAGGAATTTTAATTTGATACTAAATTAAAAAATTCTTAAGTGCTTTGATAAAACAGTACCCTGGGGTCGTTCACAGTTCGCAGTGAAGGACAGAGTGAAATGTAAGAAACTTGTTGCGGGCTTATGTCTCACTGGGGACGAACATGTACAACAATATCGCTTATCCGATTAGCGCAAAATCGCTTAAAATGGCCATCGTCGACACTATAGAATATAGAGGGACCAGTGTAGTTATTTTGTCATAACTTTTTTATTGTTTAAACGATATAATTTCTTTAGGGTGATTTAAAAACTGAAGTTTATTATCCTTTTATTAATACAAAAATATTTAGCTTACTTTAATGTTTAGGCGGGGGAATTAGCGTTAACAAATTACCACCCGTTTTTACATTAAATATAGTGCAATTGGGTAAAAAATATATCAAAACTGTCCAGTTTAACTTGTATTTTAAAGAATATGCTTGAAACTAACATATTTCTTTAGAAATAATTGAAAAGAAAAATATATTATGGTTTAAATGGTACTTTTCAATAAAAAAATAAATTATATTAAAGCGGGGGAATTAAGAGTTACATAAAGTCACTCCCAATTGTTTCACTATTTTCACTATTAAAAAAGTGCGGTTATAAACATTAGGGATGTCAAAACTCTGTATTTTGTGATAGACAATTCGTTAGGTCTGTGATATACCTTCCATTTACACTCACCAGGGTACTGTTTTATCAAAGCACTTACGATAATCTTAAAGTTACGCTCACATTATGACCTTATGTAATTCATTAACAGTTGCCAATTGTGTTCAGGGTTTCTGTAATATTAAAAAGAGGATATTGCATGAGTGCTCATTACATACGAATTTTATTGAACGAGTGGACAAAATAATATGACACGAGGCTTTGCCGAGTGCCATATTCTTTTTGTCGACGAGTTTAATAAAACTCGTATGTAATGAGCACGAATGTAGGATTCTATTTATCACATAACCTTAGAGAATGCTCATTATCGTTCAAAATGATGATGTACGCTGCATAGGTTTCAGACAAAATTAAGCGGTACAAAGAGCGCAACGTCATGGCGACGTTGTTATTATCATGGCGTCATGGGCCGATCAAGGCATGGATTGGCTTACGTCGCGTCAAACTAATTTAAATATTTATTGCACGATCTGAGAGTGCCGAACGATATTTACGGCATGGCTTTACGGCACTGCTGGACCGCGGGTTATGTGATAATGATGTTTCTGTAAATGCATGCCTTCAAATCACATAATTATTTCTAAAATTGTATTTGTTCAAGAATTACGAAGAATTTAAATATGTGCGTAACTTTACGATTTCCGTATGTGCGTTGATGACATTAATCAATCAATCGATACAGCCCTGTGTTCAAGGAAAAATAACGTGATGCATGCTTCGTACCTGGTACGAAACGTTTTGTACCTTTGCGTCACGTGATTTTTCCTTGAACGCAGGGCATGCCGAAGATCCAACAGCCCTACGTTCAAGGAAAGCCACCTGCAAACATGTTTAAAAATAACGGGGTTTTATCTCTATAATCCTTCGTTGTACGCTTCGTTTGTGGCAAAGAATAAATACCCATTTTTTCCATTCTCAGTTCGAAATATGTACGGATGCACGGGTTTACTATTCACATTCTTTTGTTTTCCTCTGTCCGCCATTTTGTTTAATTACACCAATACACGCACACCACCTCCGGTTATGGTTAGCCAAACTTGGCGCACGTGACAAACAAGTTTTTTAAACATACCGTTCAACGAATAACAGGTGCGTACCAGGAACGAAACGTGCGTCAGGTAATGCTTCCTTGAACGCAAGGCAGATCTGCTTCCATATAAGAAACTTTTTACCCTATCGTCAACCCCACATGACTTGAGACAACACCCGTACAGCTTGACAAAAACCAAGAGTAGAGAAACTTATCCGTCAGCGATCTTTTTCACAGCGTATAATTAACGACTGGAACAATCTTAGTGTGCAAATTGTTACTGCAAAAAGTGTTGAAAACTTTAAATCACTCTTGGACAAAGACCCTACGTGGCGGTTACGGCGATTCGATATTACACCGATTTATTGACAAACAAAACCGGCGACATTTTTTAACGAAGAAATTGAGGGGGAAGACAAAACCTTAAAAGGTTTCATAGAAGATTTCTAACATTCAAGAAGAATTTCAAGAAGAATTTCCAATCGTGAAAACTCGACCATTTCCGTTTGTCACCGGTAAATATACTATTGTAATACATAAAGACCGAGGGGATCAATCGCATCAGACTTCGTTTAACCACATTATCATTACAAGGTTAGCTTTAAAAAAGCTAGAAGGTGGCTCTGTTCGTTTTTTATCATGAGAGGATTGTAAAAAGTAACTAAAAATTGAATAAATCCGAGTTTAAAACGATTCTACATTGTGTATTGGTTAATTGTCACACATTAGAAATGTTATAAAAATGCTGAATAACCTATAGCTAAAATTACACGAACAGAACAGATATTTATTTAAGATTTGTACATAGCTAAAATAACACGGACAATTTATTCAAAATGCTATTAAACCCTTATATTGAACTCGTACTGATTTCAACGTATATAATTTAGCAAAATATATTTGCGCACACGAAAAAATTAATCAAACCACTTTTTTTGAACGAATTAAATAAAATGATTCGTACAATTCACAGGAAAAGGTTCTTTTGCGTTCGCTTTGTTATAAAAAACTTATAATAATATAAAGTAGTTATTATAAGATTAAATAGAAATTTTGATATTTGTAAAATTATACAACATCCACTTTTAGTTATAATTATATTCTGAGAAAAGAAGGTAGTTTTTTTATTCACTTGCGAAAAAAAATATCGAAACGTATAATGTAATTACCACAGCGAATTCTAAACAGCTAGGCGTTTCTTTTTTGTCCTTTTCTCCTACAATAGACCGGAGAATAACGGAAATGGTCGAGCTTTCACGAGAGATGATTCTCAGATGAAATACGGGAGGTAACTGTGATAATCTCTCAGACCATAGTCATAAAGAGTAGTCCCCCTTGTTAATGTAGTTTCTTGTTTGACCATTATTTGGTGCTAATAGCACACATCTATCCAGTCGCACATCATTCCAATATCGACCGGGCTCCTTAAGATTATGACAATTTTAGCGCCTGTCAAAATGGGCAAATGTCCTTTTCTAATTTACTTTATTCACGATTCTCAAAAATCTAAAATACCATGTTTTGTTTAGATCTTTGCGATTCTATTCTAATGTGACAGGTGTTTGTTGTATTAGAACGTGTCAGATATGATCGCAAACATCTAATTATGTAAGCAATATAATAATATAATATTACTATTGAAAGATTGATAATCCCACATACACGCATTTGAATAGACAAATGTATTGCATGGGCGTAGGAGAAGGGGGGGGGCCAAGGGGGGCCAGGCCCCCCCAATGTTAAGACAGGGGGGGGGGGGGGGGGGGCAACATATCGTTTGGCCCCCCCAATAATTCAGACCATAGTCATAATTTTCAGCTTCAAATAGTCTTGTAATAGGTAATTTTCCTTTTATCCTTGGTTAAAAAGTATAAAATGTGAATTTTCGTGCTCGCTTCACTCGCAAAATTATTTTTAATCTATGAAATATGTTATCACCTGATCACGTCACGGTTGAAAAGAGCTACAAAGACTACAGAAATACATTGTAAGATAATGTTTGCACCAGCTCCTATATTGCTTTGAAACTTTGCCATTGCTATGTTAAATTCCCTTACTAAACCACTTAACTCTCAGAATTCGGGCATCTGTCCAATAATAAGTCAAAATATTTACAAAATAAGGACTTAAGTCAATAATTATCTCAGAACGCACCAGATTGATCCAATGTTTTCAAAATTTCCAAGGGGGAGCATGCCCCCGGACCCCCCTACTTACAATACTAGTTCATGATTGGGTTCAATTTTACCCGGTATTTTGACAAGCAAACAACTTAGTACATATACCTTACCTTAGTGATTATAAACACAAACATTCACCATAGTTTAATAACACTTAATGTGACCCCCACATATCTTAAAAAATTTCGCCCCCCCCCCCTCCCAAATGTTTGGCCCCCCCCCAATGTTGAAGACGCTCCTACGCCCATGTATTGATTTCTTTCTTTCAGTCTCATTCACATACATGTAATACTATACATTATTGTGTATGTATTTGTATCTCGTACCTATGGAGGCCGTTAAATTAATATAACATGGGCGAGCGCTACGTAACGCTTTTCACGGGAGGTAATCCTTGCCTTCTATATTTAATTAAACGGGTGGTAACTGGATAAAAGCGCTCGGTCAAGCGCTTTGTTTAAGCAGCGGACCCATGATTGCAGGATCCTAAGTTTATAACGAGATAATACTAAATTACACTCGTGTACTTTATTGTGACGAACTAAATTGAATTATATGCAGGAAATATTAACTTTGTTTGATTGATACATGAGGGTCCAAAAGTTAGCGTAGTATGTAGAGCGTCTGGTTTCCACTCATGCATGGAAGCGCCGTTCGATCCCATTTTGGGACGAAACTGCAACTACCGTAGAACCTCGCTAATTAGACCGTCATCCATTCTTTCAAAAATGGCTTCGTCTTCGGGAAGCATAAAAATGATAGTCATAATTATATCCATAATATTGTGAGACGGGCAGATTCCGTTTTTATTGAACTTATAGTACGGAGTTTGCCCTGTTTCAGACAAATACATGTACATGTTTAAAATTAATTTAGTTTATAAACTCTGTGAATTAACCTGCTATGCTTCGTAACGTATATAACAGCCACAGTGTATAAACGAGTCAACTGCTGGTTATCGCAATATTTCATACACGTTGAATTGTATAGTATCCCAATAAGAAATACAGTGACCAGAAATCAAAATGGTTTTGCTCGCAATAAGTCATACAAGTTGAATTGTATAGTCTCCCAATAAGTCATTAAGTGACCGGAACTCACAGATGATTTTGCTCGCATTAAGTCATTGAATTGTTCAGTCTCCCAATAAATCATACAGTGATTTGGTTTAAACAGTGTGATAATTAAATCCATAAAACTGTTTGGTCTAACTGACGCAAATGCATGTTTAAAATTAATTTATTTCGTTGATTTTGTGATCAGACCTGCTGAAATACGCTGTATTCGAATCGAAACCTCCGTAAGACCAGAGTTCTTTTATATTTCGTTACTCGGACCCTCCTGTCCAATTTTTTGGCATTTTCAAATATTTTTTTTAAAAACTGGAAAAAAACAAAATTTTGATGATAAATGGACCAGCCTTGTATTATTATTTCATTATTTTGTTAATAATAAGTTTTATTACATTAGTGTTTCACTGCAGTGTACTAGTCTTAAGATAAAATGGCCGTTTTCTTCAAAAATAACACTGTGACAGTTGCTGAGTGTTGATTGCTTTAAATCGGACCGTCATTCAATGACTATTCTACCACCAACAGCTTGTGGAAGCTATATTTTGGAGTTTTTATTTTTATTTTTTTCCCTCCTCCTGTGGATTTTTTTCTGAAAAATGTCTGAGTAACAAAAAATAAAAAAACTCTGGCTTAAGGTATATAACAGCTAAGTATTACTTACTCTCAAATACATGTAGCTAGGTGAGCGCTAAAATGTTTTGAATAAAGTCCAAAAAAAGTTTTTTAAAAAATTAATTAATAATATAAAAATACAAAGGTAACATGATTGTGTTGTTATCGAAATATTTTCATCTTGAATAATTATATATTATACGAACGCTTTCTTCGTATACGGTTCCCTACGAACTGTTGGGGGAGGGGGTATTAAAAGGAAGACCTATACGGAGTGACAATGCACTTTTCCTTCAACTTATTCATGTTAAATACTTTAAAAACTATTTTGTAAAAATTAATGGTAAAACAGTTTGCGAATTTCTTATTTAAACTTATTTTGAAGTAGTTCGACAGGTTAAATAGTCGCAATTTTCAGCTTCATAAAACTACTGTCTACGTTTTATGGCCGTTGTTCAAGATCTCGATCATAAAATTTTACGAAAGTTTCGCGAATATAGCGAAAATTAATTCGTCGCGATTTTTTCTGATTTTAAGAAGGCGGATTTAATCTCTAACATCGTAACAAAGTGGTCAATATTCTATTGACCATTTCCTACCCCCTGGCTTAAAATAACGCCGATCTTCTAAATGTTCGGTAAACCATAACCACGACACGGATTAAACGTACGCACCAGTGATCATGTTGTTTAACCTTTCATGTCTATATGCCACCTACGGGTAAAATCGTTGTACAAACAATTATACTGGTCAACATAAGTAAAGAGTATGTACCTGTGTTTTATCGTTAGTTCGTGTACACCGTGATTTCCTCTATGTGTATATAGCTGAAACCGCTGGTTGTGTTATAGTCCAGTTAGGATATTGTGACAGTGACGTTGCAGTTTATGTGTACGCAAAAAATCACAACCATTGTCTAAACAGGTAGAGCGAAGTTTAGTTTGTTAGTTTAGCATTGTAATTATAGTTGTTGGTACAGTATAAGCCTTTATAATTGGTTTTACACACTTATAGTGGACTCAACCGCTGCGTCACTGGATTTTTATCCTGACTGGACTATAGAATACAGGATAATCGCAAGCGTAGCAAAAGCTTACTGAAGGCTACAAATCCAAGACGAAATTTAAAAACAACCGTAAGTATTTTATTTCTATGAAAAATACGCCAGTCTCCGGGAAATATATGGTTTCCACGAGATATGTTATCTTTTTCAGCAGCTGGCCTGTTTTTCCAGCACTCAGTGATGTCAAAGTCACGTGTTATTGCTACACTGAACCACAGGAACTTGCATTTATAATTTGAAGGCCTAGTGGGAAAAAAAATGTTTTCATTTTTTTTTCAAATTATAAAAGCAAGTTCCTATGACTGAACGATGGTTTTGAGATTTAAGCATGTGTCACACCAGCTTTGCGACAGACGTACGCCCGCTTGTCTTTCTAAAAATCTCATAACCAGCGATACCATACGACGGTACGAGATGAAAAACGCAGACAATTTTACACAATTTTAAAGCTATATATATATTATATAATTATTTCTGAATTCAACGGATCTTTTATTATCAATACAATACAATACAATACAATACAATACAATACAATACAATACAATACAATACAATACAATACAATACAATACAATACAATACAATACAATACAATATTCTTTATTCTTTATTCTGTCAGGTTACATTTGTATATATAAAACTGATATAGATCCATAAGGGATATTTAAGAAATAAAAATCTGTTTGCGTTTATTGTCGGTGAATAAAACACGGGCAGGAGTTCGGATGCGGAAAAATTAAATCACGAGTGCGTAGCACGAGTGATTTAATTTTCCGCATCCGAACGAGTGCCCGTGTTTTATTCAACGACAATATACAAGAACAGAGTTTTTATTTCGATTCAAAATACGATAATATCCCGCACTATTTAACTGCGCGCATTCCATTTTCACCCATTTGACATTGAACATAATTCCACGCTGAAATTGAGTGGCTTATTAGCTGGTACAATTACCTCCCTCGTTAATGAAAACGACCTTCGTAATTTTCTGAAGGAAATACCACATTTTAAACATTGAAACAATTTTAATAACGCGAGTATATGTATCTATTTCATAAAATGAAAAATATAAATGAATTGATTATCAGAAGCTTTAATAAAACTTGGTTTCTAGAGTATATTGGAGTTTCTAAAAATAGATGCGTCATAGCTGTAACACTGGATTCTCGTGCAACTCGCCTTGTCATCGTGACTCGTAGAAATTTTACTATAAAGTTTACGTTCATTCATTCATAAATATGTCACGTGATACTGGGCGTAAATAGAAACAGCCAATTTGATAGGTATGTTTATGGGGGTAATAATACATTGTTAGGTCCGCTCCATATTTAAACGATTAATCCGCAGATCGTGTTAGAATTATGATTAAAACACAGTCAAGTTCACTCTTTTTATTACGCTTCGACATAAAAGCTTTTTTCAAATTATGAAAAATATTTTTAAAAACTACATATTTCACGCCATCATAGTTCAACGTCAAAAAAGTAGTTTTTTAAATATTTTTCCTAATTTGATAAAAGGCTTTTATGCCGAAACGTAATAAAAAGATGGATTTGAAAACAAAAGTGGGAATATTTGTTACCACGTGTGATCGTGTGTATTATGTAACCTTTTTTACACGTTACTTTAGCACACCCCTGTATTTTTAAAAATATTTATGAATCCGTTCAGTTTAATTATATTGTCTTTTGCCTATAGGAAACATAAGTAATGAATATACTTAGATGCTTATATATTTCTTGTTTTATAAGTTTCTCTATGCTCAAAAGTATACTATCAATTTACTGTGGACATACCACGTGGCATTTGACGTAAACTTTGGCGAAGAACGCATGTAAAAATTTACGTCAATTACCATGTGGTATACGCCAAATAATTGTTAATTCTCTGTTAAACGATCCCACTCTATCAACTCATCTTTCGACTACAGACACGTCTTCATATTTTTTGGTTAACGGTACGTCAAATAACGTTTGAATGACGTTTGCGACGTCACTCAACAAGTAGGTTGTAGTGGGTGGTTTTAAAATTCTGTAACTTTGTTATTGAATGTTATATTTTGCTGAAATTTTCAGAAACTGCTAATCAAAGTCTTGCCTTTTGTATGCTACATTATTGTGAATTTCATGATTTTGTCACAAAGCCCGGTTTTCCTAGAGAACGGTATATATACATTACATACTTATTAAAGACTGGACCTTATGCTAACATCTGTTGAAAGGACAATTAAAACTTGCGTGTTTTTTATCGACAAATATTATATAGATTTAATCTGACCTCTAAGCCGTAACCTTTGGGTATCCACTTTATAAAGTATATAATAATAATAATAACGTCTTTATTTTCTGCGGATAACAACTAGGTAAAAGTGCAGTCACGGCTCAATAATCAATAACCATTTGTTGGAACAATAACACCTTTAGTGTAGAGCTAATCTTTTTCCCAATAAACACAGCAGGTCGCTAGAGTTGCATAACCGGGACAATGCTATCGTCATCGGTTTTAATCATTTAGCAAAATAAAACCGCTTCGGCAAATATTTCGTACAAAATAAAAAGCTCCGGTAATTTGCGGAAAATATATCGATATAAAAGTGTCGCTTACACATTTTTGAGAAGTGTATGACAGCTTATACGGTACGGCAGTAAAACATTGGACATATCGAGATATATATTGATGTAGATCTATAACTATAGTGCATATCCCACGATTTGGAATTAATAAAAAAACAGGTACCTTTTTGTTTAAATTAAAGACGAAATTAGTATTTCGCTGGCTTAGAATTAGAAGGTCGTAAGAAGAAAATAGATATTTTGAGAAAACAAAAAACTGTTTGAAAACTACTCTTTACGTATGAAGTAAACAAGGTTTTTCTACTTCAGTTTGGTCAACATGCGCCTCGTGGTGCAGATTTTATAAGGTCGTAAGAAGCACTTAACCCCTTCTCATTCTGAGCCAGCGATTTGTTAAAACCATTTTTGATAAACAGAGTATTGGCATTGTTTTGTACAATTTGAATTTAATTTCCTTTACATATTTATATTTTATTTTGTATATATTTAATTGAACATACTGACATGCTGACTTTCCGCGAACGCTTCAGTAACTGTTTCGTCGCCAAAACTCTGGTCTTTTTGACAGCTGGGACTAGGACTTTCGACTTTTGGACTTTCGACTATTTGACAGCTGGGACTTTGATTTTCGACTATTTGTCAGCTGGTACTCGGACTTTCGACTATTTGACAGCTGGGACTCGGACTTTCGACTATTTGACAGCTGGGACTCGGACTTTCGACTACTTGACAGCGGGGACTAGGACTTTCGACTATTTGACAGCTGGGACTCGGACTTTCGACTTTTTGACAGCTGGGACTCGGACTTTCGACTATTTGGCAGCTGGGACTCGGACTTTCGACTATTTGACAGCTGGGACTCGGACTTTCGACTATTTGACAGCTGGTACTCGGACTTTCGACTATTTGGCAGCTGGGACTTTGATTTTCGACTATTTGACAGCTGGGACTAGGATTTTCAACTATTTGACAGCTGGGACTTTGATTTTCGACTATTTGACAGCTGGGACTTTGATTTTCGACTACTTGACAACTGGGACTTTGATTTTCGACTATTTGACAGCTGGGACTTTGATTTTCGACTATTTGACAACTGGGACTAGGATTTTCAACTATTTGACAGCTGGGACTTTGATTTACGACTATTTGACAGCTGGGACTTTGATTTCCGACTATTTGACAGCTGGGACTTTGATTTTCGACTATTTGACAGCTGGGACTTTGATTTTCGACTATTTGACAGCTGGGACTTTGATTTTCGACTATTTGACAGCTTGGACTTGGACTTTCGACTCTTTGACAGCTGAAACAGTTGGTTTATCCGTTGCGGCTAAAACATGGCCGCTGCACAACCTTCTCTCTATATAGGGTACACTAAGATAATTTGAAACTGGGATAATTTGAAGCCATGTGCCTATGGTCCGACTCTTGTCCTGTAAACAAGCCCCTACGTATATACTTTCTCGTGTCGTTTACGTATTTCCAATGAAAGTCATCTTTCAACTTTTTATTGCCGATAATCGCATTCCGATTATAATTGGCAGGTGTGTCTGGCAAGGGTAGTCTTAAAGGTGCTGCCTCACATATTTGGCCAAAATTTTTGTATATCGTGATTTTCCAACCTAACCAAGAATTGATGTAATAGAAAGCCAATGACGTTTGCTTTATGAAAGATTTGGTACAAAAAAGCAATTTTAACCACTCTCGAAATCGCCCACTGAGTATTTTTTTCCTGAAAAAAGTGCTTAGTTTCCTTCCAACATGCTTTGTGAATTGTGTTATTCACATGTGATTGAACTGTAACATCAACAAACTACAGCGTAAACATCAGTGTGGTATTTGGTTCGTTTTTCGATTCGTTTTCATCTAATGCGAACAAATTTCAGACAATTTAAGTAATAGTAGTGTTAATTCTATAGGGTATAAATACCCTATGGATTTTTAGATGTAAAAATACCAAATAACTACATAATGCCGAAGTTTCTCAAGTTTATTTAAATGTCAGTGTGGTTGTTTATGGGATATACAGGCAACTATACCAAAATTACGCGAATATTTGACAATTTAATTTTATTTTTGCAATACACCAATATGCAGACAGCTATAATTTCAATGCTAAACCAGCACACTATATTCGCTCTACCTGTTCAGACAATAGTTGTAATATGTTGTGTACACGTAAACGACTACGTCACTCTCACAATATCCTAACTGGATTGTACGGAATATATCGATTTCCACCAGAAATTCGTGTTTGGTTAGTTTGCCCACACGTTAGAATGACACGTTCATCAGAATTAAATCTACATTCATCTAATAATCCTCCATACAAGTTGGACCATAGGCAGTCAGCACGTACCCAAATACTACCCCGGCCAAATCGGATTTTACCACTGTTTACTATGTTATGACAAGGTGAATCACGAAGAATGGAGTGCCTGTCACATAACTTGTCGTATTCTTTTATTTATTCACTCAAATGCTATCTTACAGGTATCATCGTGTAGCCAAGATATTTTACTTTCCAGATATATAAACAGTTTAGTCCTTAAATACACACCCTTAACACAATATAAGTCAAATCGCGAATTTTTTTTTCGTCATCAATTAAGAAGTTCAGTATATACACCGGACACAAACGGAAATGGCCGAGCTTACACGATTGAACAACTATGAATGACGTGACACACACTCTAGCCAATTAAACGATCGCTTCGAAATCTGTTGAGGTCGAAAGGTTATCGGAATACTAAATAAAATTGGAAATTGACGGTGGCGAAGTTCGTACATTTTTTTTTAATTATCGATCTAGTGAAATATTGCGATGTTTAATTGGCATGTGAGGTAAATTATTTAGTTACACTAACTGAAAGGATGACTAGCTAGGCCCGTTTGTGAAGCATACATTCTGTTTAAAGGCAAAATTCACGTTTACAAGCGTGACAATCTGGGTTTTGCTGAACGTCTTAGTTAGCGACCTAATTAAGGAATTGTATTCTTGATTCTGACGTTCGGTGTGTAAACGGGTGTGTATCTAAGGACTAAAGTGTTGATATATCCTGAAAGTAAAATATAGTAGCTACACGTTGATACCCGTAATATACCATTTCAATGAATAATAAACCTACACGGCTACAAATGTGACAGGCACTTTTATAATCGGAAATATTGAAAGTAACCTTTCTTATATAGGTAAACAATGAGAAGGTTGATATGACTTGTGAAGTAGTAGGGTACGCGCAGGCTGCCTATGAGTTGGACAATAGCTGTAGTTAGCTAATGTTCATTGTTGTACATGTAGGCCTAATCCGACTCAAAATAAAAATTGTATTGTATAAAATGCTGTTTTAATATTGCACAATACTAGTTACAATTATGGATACTTTTGATAGGAATATTCTCCCATATTGAATACGGTAGGGACTACCGTAATATTTGCCCAATCTAACACGTAGGGGTAGTTGCTAAATAGACACTCGATGGTTTTATAGTCGTGACCATAACGACATGACAATATTACGATCATTCATTTGTGAGGATGTTCTATTAGACCACGATAAGGCGCAGATAACCAACCGTGAATACATTTTTATTGGCATAATCGACAAACAATTTGCCTTTGGTCATCTAAATCCCGTTTGTTGGAACTACACACATATCGATGACGTAATACTCAAACATAATGTTCACGTAGTCGTACACACATTGAGTGTCGCAACCTCCCAAATATTGCATACAACAAACTCACGATCTGCCCATTTCCGGGCGCAAGCACAGATCTTCCCCGATTGTATATGACGATGTGTGACAGTGCAGGCTAGCTCCCGACTATCTTCAGACAAGTGTAGCCTATCGACCCAAGGACATACGCACATGATTTCAAATTATCTGAGTGTACCCAATATAAAGAGAAGGCTGTGCATCGACCATGTTTAGCCGCAACCGATATGACGTTACGAAAGCTGGTACCCAGTTTTTCTACAGTTGTCACAGCAAACACGGACACCAGTTCCTGTAACGTCATAACAAGCCGCTGCACAACCTTCTCTTTATATAGGATACACTCAGATAATAGGGAACACTCAGATAATTTGAAACCATGTGTCTATGAACAAGGATCAGGAACTCTCGGGACCAAAACAATACTTGGTGAATTGGGAGTATAAATGGAACATACGGGGTTTCTCATACCATATACGAGTACTCGGCTCGAAGGCGCTTTTTTAAATGGTTCCACCACAAGTTATTAATAACTATATGATCTATATCAAAGACCTATACATTGGTAATGTATAGTTCTTGGCCTGTATTGAAAAGTACTCCAGTGTATTCGGTGATGTATAATTATGTTTATCACATAACCTGCGGTCCAGGAGTGCCGTAAAGCCGTGCCGTAAATATCGTTCGGCACTCCCAGACTGTGCAATAAATATTTAAATTAGCTTGACGTGACGTTAGCCAATCCATGCATTGATCCGTCAATGACGTCAGGATAATACCAACGTCGTCATGACGTCGCGTTCGTTGTACCGCTGAATTTTGGCTGAAACATAATATGTAGCGTACATTATCATTTTGAACAATAATGAGCGTTTTTCTAAGGTTATGTGATAAATAGAATCTTACATTCGGGCTCATGACATACGAGCTTTATTAAACTCGTCGACAAAAACAATAATATTATGACACTCGGCAAAGCCTCGCGTCATATCATTCTGTCCACTCGTTTAATAAAACTCGTATGTAATGAGCACTCTTGCAAGATCCTCTATATAATAAATTAGGGTAATTACATGTATGTTCAAATTTTTAAAGTATATTTGTATTTCCGATTCGCTTTCTCGGAGTGTATTGAATTTTGAGCTAAAGTCAATATACCTATTGAGTATAACCCCTTGTACATTTGAATAGTACGAATATATTGACCTGCTCCTGTCCTTTATGCTTGGATAATTATATTACAAGATGATTATTGCGTTCATTAATTAACTTCCGCGGGCATATTGTACAAATATTGGTCCTTTAGTTTTGTGTTTGTATTTATTACACGTCGAGCGTCTTCGTGATACATGCGCTACCCGCTTCTGAAACATACAACCGGGGTTATAAATATAGGTAATGCTTTAGCTGTTAAATTATGCTAGTAGAAGGTCGAGGGTCAGGTTAAAATCATCGCACTATACAGCCATAATTATGGAACTAGATACGGGGTAAGGGATATCGCTCTCTAATTGACGGAACAATATTTAAGCAGTTCAAATACTAGTACGGTCGCATAGTATGGTAATCATAATTCGTGTTGACTTAGAAAAATAAAACTTTATATACATGTACTCTCAACACTCGCTACTACACCTTATGATTCAACCAAACCCCCACACTCTTGATTACTCGTCTTAATATCAGTGTAGCAATACCACGTGACTTTGGGCTACAGGTCCAAGACAAAATTTGCTTCACTTCGAAAACAAAAATAGACATACGTATTTTATTTCTTCATCGAGTTCTATGAACTATACTCGACGCTAAGGGGGAAAATTTTTGCTTTCCATGAAATATAAGATCTGTTTCAGCAGCTGTGTCGTTTTGTTTAACCTTTTTCAAAAATTTCGTCTTGGACCTTTGGCCTCCGTAGCTCAGCAGTTAGCACGCTTGCCGTCTAATCTGGCGACCCGGGTTCAAATCCGGGTGGAGTCACACACGTGCCTGCTAAGTTCCGCGGAAAGCTGACTAGCAAATAAAGACAATGGCATGTTTTGCTACAATGTATAACTTATTCTGGGTTGTGATACATTTTTACAGATTTCCACAATGTCGAATCAATGGTTACCCAGCGGCCGGATACAAAACATTTTACTAGGTGGATTATTTACTGCGTGTATTATCATCTTCACTTGGGCGTCTATAGCAACATACACTGTATCTCCAGCTGACATTTCTCCATCTCATTATCAGGAATGTGACTGTACGAGAAAGCATGAAGGTACGGTTAAACAACTTTGTTTTTCGGGTTGTGAAAAGCACAGGTATAAATAACTGTATTATCGATTAGGAGTAAAATGTTTTTGTAAAATTTATAAATTCATAAGAAAACATAAATTTTACAGTAGTGTTTATACCAAGTATTTGATTTACAACTGACGTAATGTCAATGGTATACATGTAATTATAGTTTCCTTGGAAAATTATGCGATGTTCAAAAGATATGTGTTGTTTAGTTGTTCATACACATGTACTTATTAGTCCCCTACCGGATTTTGACCGGAGGGGACTATAGGTTTGCCCTCCGTCCGTCTGTCCGTCAGTCCGTCAAAAAATCTGGAACCTGACATAACTCAAACAGTTTCCAAGCTAGGTTTATGAAACTTGGTATGTGGATGGGGCAATAAGGGGATAATGCACGTCTAAAAATATTTTGATTTTGACAAATATTGCGGTTGCTATGGCGACAGAAAGAGTGAAAATATGCCCAAATCTGGATCATGCTTTAACTCAAACAGTTTCCAAGCTAGGTTTATGAAACTTGACATGTGGATAAGGGCCAATAAAGGGGATTATGCACGTCTAATATTTTGATTCTGACAAAAATTAAGGTTACTATGGCAACAGAAACATTGAAAATGGCTTCAAACCGGTAGGGGACTTCTGTATTGCTTGCAATTCTTAATTACTTGTTTTTAATGCTATTCAGGGGTGGTATTCAATAATTATCTTACTTGACTTAATGATAAAGAAAACCAATCAGATCACACCGTATTAAACTCTTGGTCAGTAACAGACGATATGATTGGCTATCCTTATTCTCCAATTAAATAAGATCAATATTGAATACCACCCTTGTCTACTTCAATTTTATTATAGTTCTTGTTACCATACCACTTTAGGTTATTCCGATGTTCATAGAGCAACGAAAGAGGGACGTTCGCCAAGGGTTGCTATAGCAACGCATGCGCCGGATGAAAAATGTAAGAAGCGGCTTCCAGGGGCCATTATTGCAGGGATACAGAAGAGTGGCACCACGACACTTCTGAAGTTCCTGAACGACCATCCTGAGATTGCGGCTTGTAAATCCGTCGGCGAACCACAATACTTCTCCGGACATTATGACAAACCGTTAAGCTGGTATCAGGACTTGATGCCGTGTAGCTTTTCAAATCAAATAACGATGGAGAAGTCACCGCCTTACTTTTACCGATCATATTGTCCGAAAAGAATCCAGAAAATGGACCCTAATATTAAACTGATTATCACAGTCAAAGAACCCGTTGAAAGGGCCATATCTATGTACGCCATGTTACAAGACGCAGGTACTGTCGGGGGAAGAGCGTTTGAAGATTTCATCCTCAGTAAAAATCGAAGTAAAATCAACAAAACTTCGAAGATTGTTGAATTTTCTAACTATCAAAAACATATGAAATATTGGTTGGACAGTTTTGATATGAAACAGATTCTAATCATTGATGGACATAATTTGATAGCGGACCCTTCGTCTGAATTGATAAAGGTGGAGCAGTTTTTGAAAATAGGGAGCTATTTTACCGCTGAACGGTTTGTGTTCAATGAGACGAAGGGGATGTATTGTATATTGGACCCTCGTGGGATACCCTCGTGTATGGGGTCAAATAAGGGTCGGCCACATCCAGTTATAAGTACGGATGTACGTACGAAATTACAGAAATTCTTTAAACCCTTAAATGAAGCTTTTTTTAAAATGATTGGGAAACGTTTGGACTGGGGATACTAGCAATCTCATTTAAATCAAATCCATATAAGGCTTCACTACTTTACACTGATAAACAGCGAAGCAAATGTTAGACTCTGATTTTAATGAGATTGGGGATACTAGTAAACGTGTTTAATAGTTTGTGCCATTTTGTATTTTTAGCTCACCTGTCACATAGTGACAATGTGAGCTTTTGTGATCGCTCTTTGTCGTCCGTCCGTCCGTCGGTCCGTCCGTAATTGCTTGTAAACACACTAGTTATGCCAGAATTTTTTAATTTTTTGTTACTCGGACATTTTTCAGAAAAAAGTCCACAGGAGGAGGGAAAAAAATAAAAACTCCAAAATATAGCTTTCACAAGCTGTTGGTGGTAGAATAGTCATTGAATGACGGTCCGATTTAAAGCAATCAACACTCAGCAACTGTCACAGTGTTATTTTTGAAGAAAACAGCCATTTTATCTTAAGACTAGTACACTGCAGTGAAACACTAATGTAATAAAGCTTATTATTAACAAAATAATGAAATAATGATACAAGGCTGGTCCATTTATCATCAAAATTTTGTTTTGTTCCAGTTGTTCAATTTGTTTTTTTTGAAAATGCCAAAAAATGGGCAGGAGGGTCCGAGTAACGAAAAATAAAAGAACTCTGGCCTTAGAGGTCACAATTTTTGTCTAATCTATAACATGTAAAAAGATTGTTCTGTTCTAGGTATTAGTTTCATAATAATATCTGACAAACAGTTAAAATAGCTAAATATTGATATTTACTCAAGTTAAGAAACCGGCCTTATTTTTACTGTATCTTTAGTGTCTAATGTCAAACACTGTCTGTTGACAATGATACTTATATATATTATATAGAAATACTTTACATGCACTTATGCTAAATAAATTACATTACAAGTTATTTTCACGGTTTGTTGATTTCATGTTTATTCCGGTTCAGCATAGTTTCACACTGACAATGTTTGTTATACACGGCGACCGATTCACCTAACCAGTTTTCATAGACTGTAATAATGGTAACTGGTGCTAAATACTGTGGCGCGCATACAATCCAAAGCCACTCAGAAACGACGCAGCGACTACCCACCCACGCGAGTGTTATACATAGAACGAACTATCTATATCCCAAAAAATGGATATTCCAAACAAGTCTATACACTAACTCCGCAATGAATGACACACTGTGGACTTCGAACTCGGTGCAGAAAACAGTCGTGACCCTGTATCGGGAATAAGCGACCGTCATATTATGTGTGCGTTTATTTCCTTTAATGTATCCCCACCTCGCCACAGGCAGACCAACCATTCAAGAAATAAAAACAAGGAAATGGAAATCAATAGGACATATACCCTAGGGAAAGGCACAAACAACATCACTTGCCAAACTCTAAGAACAACGAAAAGAAGACGATCAAGATAAACCTTGGGTGGTCTTCAAAAATGTCCTTCAGTATGTCTGCTAAAAAGGAAAATCGAGGTTATCCTTTATTTTAGTCTAGAAGCGTTATGTAAAGAGCTACAATAATCACAAAGAAAACATTGGTTATTCTTCGTTTCTTAAGAAATATGTGCAACTCAACTTTTTAACTTAAGTAAAAGTATTAAAGGTTTCCCTTAAGATGCTTAGTGAATCCCACCACTGGTAGAGAGTATTGGAGAAATAGTGCCATATTTATATAGCCCCTTTTCCAATCTGATTAAAATTATATCCTCAAATTCGCTACGCTATGAGGAAGGAAGATCAAGTGCTTTAGTCAGATTGTCCCTTTTTCGTGTGAACACGTTCAAAAGTGCTGTACAATCACGATTAAGACATGGTTAAAACAACAAGAGGGCCCAAAGGGCCCTAGGTCGCTCACCTGTCGAACTTGACCTAGATTTTGTTGAGACGATCATTGTCACCAAGTTTTATACAGATTAGGTCAATATTGTGACCTCTAGTGACTACACAAGGTTTTTATATGATTTGATCTAACAACCTAGTTTTTGACCCTAGATAAACTAATATCGAACTTGACCTAGATTTTGTTGAGATGATCATTGTGATCAAGTTACATAACGATTAAGTCAAAATTGTGATCTCTAGTGACTACACAAAGTTTTTCTATGATTTGACCTTGTGACCTAGTTTTTGGCCCCAGATAACCCAATATCGAACTTGACCTAGATTTTGTTGAGATGATCATTGTGACCAAGTTTCATAAAGATTAGGCTAAAATTGTGACCTCTAGTGACTACACAAAGTTTTTCTATTATTTGACCTTGTGACCTAGTTTTTGACCCCAGATGACCCATTATCGAACTTGACCTAGATTTTGTTGAGATGATCATTGTGATCAAGTTACATAAAGATTAAGTCAAAATTGTGACCTCTAGTGACTACACAAGGTTTTTCTATGATTTGACCTTGTGACCTAGTTTTTGACCCCAGATAACCCAATATCGAACTTGACCTAGATTTTGTTGAGATGATCATTGTGACCAAGTTTCATAAAGATTAGGCTAAAATTGTGACCTCTAGTGACTACACAAGGTTTTTCTATGATTTGTCCTTGTGACCTAGTTTTTGACCCCGGATGACCCAATATTAAACTTGACCTAGATTTTGTTGAGACGATCATAGTGACCAAGTTTCATAAAGATTTAGTCAAAATTGTGACCTCTAGTGACTACACAAGGTTTTTCTATGATTTGACCTAGTGACCTAGTTTTTGACCCCAGATTACCCAATATTGAACTTGGCCTAGATTTTGTTGAGATGATCATGTGACCAAGTTTCATAAAGATTAGGCCAAAATTGTGACCTCTAGTGTCTACACAAGCCAATTGTTGACGGACGGACGGACGGACGGACAGACGACGGACGACGGACGACTGACGACGGACGACGGACGACGGACGAAGAGTGATCACAAAAGCTCACTCTGTCACTTTGTGACAGGTGAGCTAAAAAGTAATAGATAAAAGCATGCCAGTCAAAATAATATGGGTAAATGATATGGGTAAAACATAATTATACAACTATGGACAAATTTGTAAATCAACCTATCACCCATTAATTTATGCTAACAGTTAGAATTATTCCACCAGTCGGAATTCACTGTTTAATACGCTTGGACAACGAGTGGGTCCATCTCACTAAGAAAAACATCAACTTCACTCTCCCTCTTATGACGAGACCACGCACCACACAATTCATATAACTTAGACAACGTTTACTCAATGCATTATTGTTTCAAGAACAGCATCAGAAACGAGCAGACGCTGGCTTAGAATGAGAAGGTCGTATAAAGTACAAAATCGATATTTTAAGAAAACAAGAAAAAACTGCCTGAAAACTACTCGCATTTGTGATGCAGATTTTTCAAATATGCATGAGTCTTTATGTCGTAAGTCGCACTTGCGACCTTCTCATTCTAAGCCAGCGAATTGTGCTAGCTACCTTTAAAGAAAGAAAAACGACAAACAATGATAACGTGTACGACTAGTTTATACTAATTTATTTAAGGTCGATTGTGAAACAATTTTTCCAACTTATATTAATCACTCTCGACACCTCATTCCTGATGTTATCCATCGTTACGAGGGTATGAGAGAAGAGAAGCCAGTTTCCATTTAATGCTGAGCGTCTACATGTAGCAAGAAAATGTCTAGTACCACTTTTATAATTTCGTCTTAGGTATGACGCGGCCTGGGATCGAACCCGGGACCTCCCGCACTCGAAGCGGACGCTCTACCACTTAGCTATCGAGGAGGCGTGTGCAACTGAAACACATTACGACAGCAAGCAAGGAACAGAGTGAGGTGGAGAACATTGCCTATAATGGGGGAAAATAGTAAATTATCCCCCCTTACTACTCTCTAAAACTCCACCGGTCCTATCATGCGGATTACTCTGCTTTTATCCCTGTTTTGTTTGTTGCACATGGTAGTAATTAGGCTAAAATATTTGCAACATTAATTATCAGATCAAATAATAAATTTGGCTACATGCTGTTTACACACCATGGTATATAATTTTTTATGGCCCTAACATATTAGGTAATACAGAAGTGAGAAATTTCATATCTAAAATCAATGATATTTCAGTTAAAAACAAGGATAAAGTCAGAGGATCTCAACTAGTTAAGACCGGTATGCTAATTGGTCTACCTCGGGCTTTATCTTACAAGGGAGATAATTTATATGTCACTTATGTCTCTCATTGTAAATGCTCAACAGGGGGATTGCCAAATGATCAAGTCTTGTAGTTACATACGCCAACATATAAGGTGCTCCAGGAAAACCGGGCTTAGTGACATTTTATCACTATGTCTAAATATAGTAATTATGTAGGCATTTTATAAGGTTTAGAAAAAGCCCTGAAATGTCTTTGATTTCTATTTAAGAAATTGGATAAATAGTATGCTGCTGTCTCGTATATCCGTGCCTCTTAACAGTTTCATCGGCGCACTCGCGCATATAAGTTCAAAAATTATCTTCACCAATCTGGGAAGAAAAATTGTTAACTTAACAAATAAAAGCAAGAACAATGACAAAATGATTATGAAAATACACAAAATTATTGCTTTTGTATGTCTAGGTCGGTGCTCTGAATCCTTTTGACAGGTAACCATGAAATCCGTGCCTCCTTAAAAACTTGTCTGTACTGGGGCCCCATGGAGTAAATGTTTGTATTTGTGTTTAAATTAAGTCATAGTTGGAACATATTAAGTAAATTTTAATGATTAAAAAGGGCGGAGCGAGCGAAGCGAAGCGAGTCCTTTTTAGTCATTAAAATTTACTTAATATGTTCTAACTAACTTAGAATATAACATTCTGCATTCTGATAGG
The DNA here is from genome assembly GCA_947247005.1 of Spisula solida. Taxonomy (NCBI): domain Eukaryota; kingdom Metazoa; phylum Mollusca; class Bivalvia; order Venerida; family Mactridae; genus Spisula; species Spisula solida. Next base: position 5,073,577 of record OX365956.1, on the reverse strand, counting down.
CCGATAGAAAGTAGCGCCAACGCATGACGTCAAGTCTGTGAAGAGAAAATTTTAATGATTAAAATTTCAATTAACCGCCAAAATACGGCGTTTCTATTGGCTCATAATGTAGGTTATATTCTAAATAAATTTGGAGTAGTACTCATCATAATCTGTTTTCATTTTGAGTGTAATAAACTGTGGCGCTAAATAAAATGCGTAATAAAAATAGTATGCAAAACAATTAACACCAGTTGAAGAATCCCAATTGGAATAAGCAATACCCGTATTGTTCCTCGTCGTCAAGGTGACAACTATGACGAGTCGTGCAAAATGACTGCCCAAATTGATACAGGCCATTTGTGTGAATGTTATTTGGGGTTATTTTAGTTAAAATACAACGTAGCGCATATATTAGAGCTGAAATAAACCAGACACGAATTTCAGGAGAAGGCACGAAATTATGAGACAGAGGTATACTATCTATTACATTTAATTTTTTCACATGAATTGCCTGATGTTAAAATTAGTTTCAGCGTACATCTATCAAATATCTACGTTTTTCTATCACAAAAGACACAAAATGCACCACCTTTAAGAACATAATCCGGATAGAAATCCTTAATTTGTTAAAATAACTTCTGTCGTTGCTATGGTGACAAATTCTATAAAGGTACATATAATGAGAAAAACTATGGATATGTCTAATTAGTAATTAAAAACACGGGCGACAGTTTCCTAAAGGCTTAAGCAGAAAATTTAGAAAAGTTTGCGTCAATACTGGATTGCGAAATGGTTGTTAATTAACGTTACGCCAAACATAGTTCGAATGACGTTTGCGACGTCACTAAAAAAAGAGTGCGATTGATTAGTTTAAAAGGTCTGTAACTTTGTAAATGGATATTATTTCTTGTTCAAATTTTCAGAAACTGTTCATAGGAGAATTTCTAACACTATTGTGTTGTGATCTTCATAATTTTGACTTAAGCCCATTTTTCATAGCGAACGGCTCAAATCCATTACAATAAATTAAGAGAAGAAACTCCGCATCGTTTAGTTTATCACACCTCACGAGTTGCTTCCCTTAGATTGAAAAAAAAGTTTTAGTAAAAAAAACACTAGAATTGTAAACTTCAAACTGAATGATATATATAATTATATAACTTTGTAATTAATGAATTTGTAAACAAATAGATAGTCCTACATTCATCGAAAAGTGTATTTATTGAAATAAATAAAAATAAAATGTACATGGAGTTTTCTACTGCAACACCGTTTGGACAGTTCTCGATCAAAATCTCGTGTCAAACGTGGTTACAAGATTGTTTACCTTGGATGCTAAAATACCGCAACATTTGTCAATGTTTGGACGCTGAATATTCGATTGGTGGTGAAAATAAAAGGTATTTCTTTTCTTGGATAAAGTTTTATTACATCAGGTTTACAAGGCTTGGAAATAATAAGTTCATAACGGAAAGATTAGGTCGTATTACGACGGTGAACATGTTTTTGGTCGATTCGGCCTCGATACAATTCGTATTTGCATCAAAGTCGAGTTTTTGTTAGACAGTGTTTCATTAATGATTTGCTTTAAGTTTGTTTTTGACAAATATGTTACACTGTTGCATTAAATAAACACACTGTCAATCAGGCCTAGACACTAACTATTTTGGCCACTGGTCCGACAGGGCAAAAGCGCCCAATTTGTAAATAGGACAGCTACTGGTCCTCCAGAATTTTCACTGGTTCTTCTAGATTTTCACTGGTCTTGGACCAGTGTTAGTGTCGAGCCCTGTCAATTAAATTTAAATGTTTGTTTATTCAGGTGACGTGACACCATTTCTCATTCAACAATTTTTCAGTTATAAATGTGTCGGGTAAATCACCTAACCAGTTTTCAGGGCTCGACACTAACACTGGTCCGCTGGTCCGAGACCAGTGAAAATCCAGAAGGACCAGTGAAAATTCTGGAGGACCAGTAACTGTCCTATTTACAAATTTTGCGCTTTTGCCCTGTCGGACCAGTGGCCAAAAAAGTTAGTGTCTAGGCCTGGTTTTCCTGTACTAAATTATATTCTATTTTCTGTGTCAGTATAAAGAAAGATTTCTCTAAATTTAACTCAAACCTAGACAGATAAGCTGTCTGCAAGTGGCTGCTTAAAATTCTGACGGTCCATCCCTGTATAGATTGCGTCGAAATGGTTTGACTAACTCAAACCCTATTCGAGAAAATAGTTCTCCTGATACCTGAACATTTTCTGAGCATTCAGACACTGAACGACCACTAAATAAACTGGACTCTTTAAAACCAGAATTTATGTATCCTAAGCTACGCAATTTACCATACACAGGTTTCATTAATTTACTAAATTATATATATGGAGGAATATCAACATTGTTGACAGTGGAACAACTTTCAATTTTAAGGTGCATATTTTTTCTCATTTTAGCATTGCAAGATGTCTGCTGGGTTTAACCTTTCAACAAAAAAGGAGGATGTGTCTACACGACTGAAGACACAGTAAGTTTGAATACTAACATCTTGTCCTTATGTCTTATATCTCTCTTGCTGCCATGGGCATGAGGGCGTTTATTTGTTAATATTAGAGCTGTCATTGATATTATCTATGATTCAGATTCATCAGAAGACAAGTATTGACAATTCATTGATGTATCATTATGTACTTAAGTTAAAGATGAACCTGTAACAGACCCAACAGTTGTGATTCACTTACTAGTATTCAGCCGTTATAGACTGTATACGTTGGGTATAGATTCCAGCTTTTGAAAATAGTAACTTCGGTTTGAGTTTAGATTAGACCCATTTAAACAATTCGTCAACTTCCATTTAACCAGGGAAAATGCTTTGTGCAGGGAAAATGAGGTTTTTGGGTGGTTCCATTCATTTCCCCATGTATCGATATTTCAAAATGTGAGTCGATAATCGATGGGCTAAATATTTTGTTAAAACATAGATTAATGATATCCCTTTATCAATGACAGCTTTAGTTAACATACAGTATCTTCCTATTTGACATTAATTTAGCTAATGTTAATGTGAAAGCATTGGGACAAGTAGTTGTGCGTTTTCAACTGAGACAGTCGTAAGAATGTAGTAACCACTGGTCATTTGGCTTTTCCTTGCTAAAATCTTCAATGACCTCCAGCTTCGAGTTAAGCGACGGGAACTGTGTGTGACACTTGGCTTGCTACCCTTGCTTAATCTAACTCAATAGTCTCCTTGGTTCTTTAAAGTTTAACATGCCAAGTATATAACACAAGTATACAAAGGACTACCTCTTGGTTACCAACCAGTTCATCACTAGTTGAAAAGCAAACAGTGATATGTGCTTCAGAAATGACCAAATGCCCTGGCCGAGATTCGAACCAGGGACTTACCAATCTGTAGTTTCGAGCTTTACCCTTTCAATTGCTGTGCCACCTCTATTGAGAAATGTAAATCCCTGCAGATGACATATTATATGTGGTCTTCAATAAATTTTATCCAGTTTCAATGATTTTGATGCACACAGGAACTTTTGTATGTAAGTAGAGGTATATTTATATATAATATATATATGACACTTTACTGATATTATATAGAATCAGATGCCTGCCTGCGTGACATTGATATTGTCAACCGGAGGGCAGAATGTCACCCCGAGGCGAAGCAGGCAGGCATCTGATATTTATTTTATTATACCGAACAAAATATAAGTAAATAAAATCATACTGGCAAATCTTGACAGCTTTGTTTTTTACACTCTCATCTGAATCGCACATGAGCGCGCGGACCAGTGACGTCACTACTAATTGTGTACAAGGGAGACAACTACAACAAAATTTTAGCTTTATGCTTGACACAGTTACTTGCCCTTGCATGACATTGAAAATGTCAGGTCGATCACATGACCAGACAGTCAGTTTTCGGTCAATCACGTGTCAAATGGGTTAGAACAGTTAATGACAGTCATAATGTCTCTCTCTGGGGCAATGGGACTTTTGCATTGCTGAAAAAAGTGAGGTATAATAAAAGTATATGCATGCCTTAAGAGTATTTCTATGAACCCTTTCTCGTCATGTCTCGGACACAGGCAACCTTCTATTTTTTATTTTATTCTTTTCTAGATTTTTAAAAAATATTTTTTATTTATTTCTCCAACAATACGCATCATTACCGGTATTATATTTCTATATTTCCTCACTCCCCACACCTGGCACACCTGATGACGCTGTTTTTAAGTTGCATGCTGTTTACGCCTATCCCCTACCTGTACCACTGTAAAAATGTTCAATATTTTTGTTGAGTCAATAAATACATTTACAGAGTACCTATGATTCTGTGTACATTTAAATTTATCATATTTTCAGAATTTAACGACTAAGTGAATAAACTTGAACAGCTAGTTTTAACCTTTTTGCCATAAATGTCATTTTGATGTCCCTCATGGTTTTTAACATTTTATGCCATTAAAAATTCAAAATTTTGTGAGTATGTCCCTCTTAACCTTGTCCTCTGGGCATTTTGAACTTTTTTCCTACAAATTTATAATGAGTAATCAGGGGAGACAATTCAATTATGGATTATGGAAATAAACCTTTTATTATTAAGAATCATTATCAAAGTAATAATTGTCCTAAAAAGCTGCACATGAGATATGCGTCACTAGCTCAACTCTTATTGGAATAGTGTTTGGAGTATAGAGTTAATATTTTTGATAATTGTCCTAAAAGCTGCACATGAGATATGCCTCACTAGCTCAACTCTTATCAAAAAAGTGCAGGTTGTATCAAGTCAAGTAAAGAGTTATCTGTTAAATCATTATTTTTTCGATGGAGTTGAATTTTCGTTGATTTCGTTGTTAAACTTGACCACGAAATATAATTATAAATACCCACGGTTAATCAACCTCCCAAATGCAGAACATCACCCTTCCATGTTTGTAATCCACAAATTATTGACCCCATGAAAATGCATTTTGTCAAAATTCATGAAATATGATTCCCACAAAAATGTGATTTTACAGTAAATTAATGTTGTACTATTTATAGGAATCTGAAACGAGCGAAACATGAGACACGGAAACTGGAAGAGGAAGGCAAGAAGATGGAGGAACGTTTAATGGAACTGAAGTTTGCTATGAATCGTGAAAAAGAGGAACGAGAGTAAGTTTAGTACAAAGATTTTGACCTGATCCTAACCTTTATGCAGAAATATATTACAAGGTTCTTGCATTAAATATGATTAATTTCAACGAGCAAATCATGCAATATCATTCCTTTAGATTTGAGCATCTTTGTGATACCCTGTTTATGAAAACACAACTGGTGTTGTAAGCTGTTGTCATAGTTTTCAAGTATAGTTTTATTATTCAGGTGTGTTTGAAATATTGTTTTACTGTAATTAAAAATATTTGTTGGCCCCTTTTTGGCCCCTACTCACGTTATTATTGTTACATTAAATTGACATTTTTTGGCCCCTTAGATCCACTCTTACTCTTTCATTAAAGAAGACACAAGTAAAACATTTTTAGCTCCTTTTTGGCCCCTATCCTCTGTATTACTCTAACAAGTAAACCATTTTTGACCCCTACTCATTGTGTTACTTTAACCCCTACTCATTGTATTACTCTTACATCAAAGAACACAGGAGTAAACAAATGTATAGTCCCTTTTTGGCCCCTATTTACTGTATTACTCTTACATTACAGAAGACAAGGAGGTGGTTTCTGGAAGACTGGTCAAACTGGAACATTGAATAATTATGCTGAAGAAGTTTTGGCGAAAAAGAAATCAAAAAGTGTAAGAGATATGTTGATAATTTACTTACAAATACAGTGAAACCTCTCTAGAGCGTCGATCCATATAGCAACAACCTCTCAAGAGCGGCCGTACATTGAGCTGCTTAGCAACAACCTCTCTTAAAATTAAGCAACATACAGTAAAATCATTAATTTAAGTGGGTATTTAGTTTCACGAATTATGGTAATTTGGTGGTTTCTTTAATTTGTGGATTTAAAATATAGAAAGAAAAATCTCTTGTTATGTATTTGTGTTCAATTATTCAAGTGGATTTAATTAAACTATTTAGTTCATCTGCGAAATCAACTCATTACAAATTAATTTCCCTGTCACAGTGAATATTAATAATTTTACAGTTATTATTTTACTGCAGATGTTACCACTTACTATAAATTTTACCTCTTCAGTGGTGGTATTCAATATTGATCTTACTTGACTTAAGGATAAGGACAACCAATCAGATCACACCATATTAAACTCTTGGTCAGTAACAGGCGATATGATTGGCTATCCTTATTCTCTAATTAAATAAGATCAATAAATTATTGAATACCACCCCAGATCAACTACCTCTGTATCAGAACAAAATTTTGTGTTACAAAGTTTAAAAGGATTTTGCTCTAGAAAGGTTGTACTGCACTGCCCTAAGCAGCCAGTCTAAAGCTTTGTCAAATTTGGCTGTTTAATGTAAGTGGTTATTTATACAGGTGCATTTGATATATAATCGAGCAACCTGGTTGTCGTAGAAGTCTAGGTGATCTGTAGTGAGACATTCTCGTGTACCATGGAAGGTATTGCATACACTGTATACCTGGCTTTGGTTCAAACGTTGAGATTTATCGTGAAAGTGAGCGTAAAATCGACGTTCTCTTCGAGTGATACTTGCCTTAGTTACATGGTGTAGTTTTCACTTAGTTTATGTAACACATATTTTCATTGGCAGGCAGTTATATCAATAAGCTGCAATAGTGTAAATCACTTAATATTTGCGTTACTTTTATTTTGTGATGTATTATGTGAACACCCTTGGCGGGCGGGCGTGCGGGCGGGCGGGCGGCGGCGTCCAGTAATTTGTCTGTACTCTTACGCTAACAGTTTTCATCCGATCATCTTCAAACTTGCTGACAATGCTTATGGGCATATTATCTTGGCCAAGATCGATTATAGGCCAAATCGGCCAAGGCCTTATTGGGTTATGGTCCTTTAATTACCAAATAAGTATGAAATTGGCCTTGTCTGTACTCTTACGCTAACAGTTTTCATCCGATCATCTTCTAACTTGCTGACAATGCTTATGGGCATAATTTCTAGGCCAAGTTCGATTATAGGCCAAATCGGCTTAGGCCTTATTGGGTTATGGTCCTTTAATTACTAAATAAGTATGAAATTGGCCTTGTCTGTAACCTTACGCTGACAATGCTTATGGGCATAATATCTAGGCCAAGTTCGATTATAGGCCTAATCGGCTTGGGCCTTATTGGGTTATGGTCCTTTTATTACCAAATAAGTATGAAATTGGCCTTGTCTGTACTCTTACGCTAACAGTATTCATCCGATCATCTTCAAACTTGCTGACAATGCTTATGGGCATAATATCTAGGCCACGTTCAATTATAGGCCAAATCGGCTTAGGCCTTATTGGGTTATGGGCCTTTAATTACTATATCAGTATGAAATTGGCCTTGTCTGTGCTCTAACGCAAACAGTTTTCATGCGATCGTCTACAAACTTTGTGACAATGCTTATGGGCATAATATCTAGGCCAAGTTTGATTATAGGCCAAATCAACCTAGGCCTTATTAGGTTATGGTCCTATAATTACCAAAATAAATGTGAAATTAACCTTGTTTGTTCTTTAGTGCAAATAGTTTTCATCTGATCATCTTCAAACTTTGTGACAATGCTTATGGGAATAATATCTAGGCCAAGTTAGATTATAGGCCGAGTCGGCCTAGGCCTTATTGGGTTATGGGCCTTTGATTACAAAATAAGTATGAAATTGGCCTTGTCTGTACTCTAACACAAATAGTTTTCATCCGATCATCTTCAAACTTTGTGACAATGTTAATGGGCATAATATCTAGGCCAAGTTCGATTATAGGCCAAATCGGCTTAGGCCTTATTTGGTTATGATTCTATAACTACCGAAATAAATGTGAAATTGACCTTGTCTGTTCTCTAGTGCAAAGAGTTTTCATCTGAGTATCTTCAAACTTGGTGACAATGTTCATGGATATAATATCTAAGACAAGTTCAATTGTAGGCCAAATCAGCCTAGGCCTTCTTAGGTTATGGTCTTTTAATTAAAAAAAAAGTTGGATTGTTTGTTATTTTGATTCACCATGCCCTGAGACTCACCATGCCCCAAGACGGGCGTATTTTGTGACATTTTGGCACTCTTGTTTCCGATAATTTCAAAAAAAATTGTTTATGGAAATTTAGAATTCGCGTCATTGACAATGTCACATTTCCGAATTTGTAATGCGAAATTTTTGAATAATGATTTGATGTGTCAACATCCTTGCGAATATTGGCGAAAATAAAGCTCTCGCAAAAAATAAGTGATTTACAGTATTATTTAGCCCGTCTGAATCAGAGGACGTATTACGACGTTTTATAAGTTGTACGTCATCTGTTTGATGAGAAGGTGGTAAGTTGAATAAATGAATAAATATGCAGTGATTTTTTTTGCCTCTTTGGGAAAGGGTCCGTTCAGATTGGGAATTTTCGCGTTGTAACATCTTGAAATTGGGAATTTCCATGAAGCAGAAAAGCCAAATAAAACAGAAGAAGAGATTACATGTGAATGACATGTGAATGTTTACTGGTTTCTTTGAGCTTTTATGCTTGACCTCTTGTCAAAAACGTTCATAACTTTATCATTTTATGTCCGATTTTAAAAATTATATTTTTAAATTGTTTATTGGGAATTTCTCCATTCAAATTTGGGAAAATTATAGCCTATTTGCAATTGGGAAAGGGTCCGTTTTCCGGACCCTATTAAAGAAGGAAAAAAATCACTGATATGTACATACTACAATTTGAATTCATGTATATATTTTCAAATTTAACTGTAATTTTCTTTTTTGCAGGGTTCATCCAAAGGCAAAGTGAGGATATTAAAAGACAAGCCTCTAGGTATGCTATGTTTACAGGTTAAAATCTATAATTCATAATATTTGGTACAGTCAACTCTCGTTATCTCGAACTCGCTTATATCGAATTTTCCGTTATGTCGAAGTTTTTTTCAAGTCCCGATTTTTCTCCTTCTTTGTCTATATGAAATCTCGAGACCCATCTCGAAGTTTCGGCTCGAATTCGGCTCGAATTTTTCGTTATGTCGAATTATTTTTTGGTCCCGATTAACCAATTTGCACTTTAAATCTATTGTTCATCTCGAAGTCGGGTCGAAGTCTGATCGTATTCGACTAGCGTCGAATGTTTTTCACACTTCGCCAGTCTGAAATCTTCGATTTACCTGTAATTTTCGCGCCTTCCATTGTTGAACAAATATTTGTTTGCAACAATTTGCGCAAACATGTCATAAAGCTTCGGGTTACGTACTACATCGATAAACATGTCATCTCGAACAATTGTTAGTAAAAATAATATTTAAATAAAATGCATTTTCTCGAGGAGGAATACATGTACATAAATATCACAACAAGCAATTCTCACGAATATGTCGTTCTTACGACCGTAACAATATGGCGGCGTAAAATGACAGAAACTGGAAAACTTGCAACTTCGATGCCGAAAATTCTATCTCGAATTTTCGTTATGTCGAAGTAATTTCCACGGTCCCGTGAAATTCGAGATAACGAGAGTTGACTGTACTTGTATTAATACTTATATCGATAATGATACATATAAACAGTACAACCTGATTTATCCGACATCCCATCGGACCAGATCAGCGTGTCTGATAAAGCAGCATGCCAGTAAACCCAGGTTTTATAAAAATACTAAATAACTGTTTGATTGCTTATAAAAAGACAAAATTGTAACAGATGAACAATGTTTAAAGACTTACCTGAGTGTAATAACCAGCCTTGAAGTTGAATTGTCGCATACATTATTACATTGAAACATACAACACTTAATATGAACTAAGGCACAGCCTATTTTAGCGAATTATATCTTAACTATTAAAGAACAGCTTAGCTATATCATTTACGCTAGGCAAGTTGATTTAACCTAGAAGTTATTAAAATCCCAATTCAACTTATCATGAAATGTCAAATACTTTCTGGTCCGACTCCAGATGTACTGTACGATTGTAAGTTGTTGAGGTTCAAAAAGGCCAGAAAAGGTAACATGATCATCCAGTACAGAATGATTGCTGATCATACATGTATGATTCATAAATGTACAGTCAGTAGAAAATGTGTGACATGTTTGGGTACGAAGTAACGAAGGACAATACAGTACGATTACGAACCTGCTTTCACTGTACTGTATAACTACAGTAAAACCTCGTTATCTCGAGGACCCATCGGGACAAGCCAAATGCTCGAGTTAAGCCAGGTGCTCGAAATATCCGAAGTCTATGATGAATTGTTGTTATGACTAAGCGTAACTGTGTTTATAATGAAAACACGTATGATACATGTATTTGGTTGTAACTACGAATACTGTCATTGTTTATCAAGTCTATACGCAATTTGAATCGTGTGGACATTTGCCGAATTGAACAAATTGCATATGAAAGTCGTAATGAATCTTTTTACATTAAATATCAAACTCCGTTTAACGGTAAAATTGTAATAAAAGTTCGCATCGGCAAAAAGATAACATTACCCAAAGCGCACGATAGATCCTACATGTTTGAACAAACACCCACGCACAAAATTTGCACGTGATAAAATAAAACCCGGATGCAAAGTCGATCCAGTTTCCAGCACAGGGATACGGCTCATTGAGTAAAAAACATGCACTATATTATCTATGATCATTTATTTAGGACATGATGTTTAGCTGAATGAGTTATATCCCTGTGGTTTCCAATTGAAACGCGCGCGACAATTTGGAGACATCAAACGCGGCGGTATTTCGACTGACTTCAAACGCGCCGCACATCAAAGAAATTGCCGGTACAGCTGGGAGTAGTGTTTAGTCAGAGTTCCATACCGCGGTATGAATTCGCCATTCGGTGCATAGTGTAGATTCAATTGACATTTAATTTTCTACTGTACAAAGTCGACGAATTTTGTATTCTTCAGGGTTGTTTGATAAGAATTGGATTTAATCGCGGACTTGATCTACTTCACTTATTCAGTTTCAGACACGTGAAATTGTACTGTACGTAAGCTTACATTCGCAGGTTTTCATGAAATACAGGAAATGAAAAGTTTTTGAAATGATTTTTACTTGCAGTTTTATAACGAACGGAGCCTAAATATTTAAGATTCTACATGGACGTCGGTTTATCTTACGATAATTTAAAAGTATGCGCGAGCCAGTACGTTCGAAGCAACGATGTTGCAAATAATAATTCTAGTTCTCGTATAAGTTAATGTTCCCAATTGTTGCCTATTGAACTTGTTCTGAAACGTAAGCGTAGTTTAAATCACGCTCATTAATTAAATATCTTCTACTTCGTGTTTAATGTAACGGATCGAAAATACGGACATCAATTTAAGTGTAGGGATTACGCTATTGTCATAAACTGTGATTATCACGATGTGTGAAAAATACGGACCGTAACAAAATTTAGTATGACATTTTTCGGAGGTGTGAAATTTCGCTCGGATGATTGCCTCGAGATAAGGTAATTAATTATCGTTGAAAATTGTTGATTGGACCGACACCTGCGCTCGAATTAGACCGGATGCTCGTAATAACTTTACTCGAGTTAGAGGGATAAATTAATGTACAATATAGAGCAAATTCGTCGGGACTTTGAAATTTGCTCGAATTAGGCCGGTTGCTCGAATAATCGCTGCTCGTATTACCGAGGTTTTACTGTATGTTGATTATGTCTATAAAAATACGATTTTCCTTGTTTAAAACAAGTACTTTCATGGCATAATCAGTTGATCAATACCTGCTTATAGGCAGGCTGTCACGTCCAGTATTTTCTCTTCCAACTTAAGCGTTCCTATTCCAAGATGGCCGTCGATCAAAGTGCTATTCTAAGCAACTGAGCATTTATCTCCCTTATTTTAAAATGTGCTCTAGATAGGCCTACTAGAGTTTTTGGAATATTTTTAAACATCATTAAAACATAAAAGAAAATTTATGAGCTACAGAATAACGCATTTTAGAAAACTTTTGTTATTCTATTGGCGGCCATTTTTCAGTATCTTTCTGTAACTTCGAAACTGTAACACAAATTTTCAGACATTAGTGAATTCAAACTCTGACCAAACCACGTGACCCGTTGACTTAATGCGAAAATTCGCTATAACCATCATTTACCCGTAAAAAAGTGTGGAATATTTGTAACTAAGTATATTACGTTGTTTTAAAGACTTACCTGAGCGGAATAACCAGCCTGGAACCGTGGCATATATTGCACAGAGAGGAGCACTTACACCGAGGGATAAACCTAAGGGTCCGAAATGTGGGCAATGTGAAGAAAGGACGGCAGCTGTGGTGAGAATATTTGAATTAACTACTGTAAAATCACATATTTTTTGTGGGTATTAAACTTAGTGGATTTGAAAAAAAAAAGCATTTTCGTAGGGTCATAAATTTGTGGATTACAGAACATGAAAGGGTAAACCATGTTTATGGCTTGCTACAAAGCTTCCATACTTGCATGGATGCTGTATATGAACACTCATACATTTGTCTTACATCATGTCCATCAAGGCGTTTCCTTCAACTTTGGCATACTTGATTACCATCATAAGCCCCTAACATAATAAAAATAGTAACATTATCAAAGCCATGTAACACTATCCAACATTTTAACAGAATTATGGCCCCTGATTGGCTTCCATGGGGGCGTAAGCGTTTATTGACTGCAGTCTTGTTTTCCTCTTCTTTTTTTGTGTTCGACTGAGACAGTCATAGTGTGTGGACATTTGGTTTTATCCCTGTCTTATTTGCTGATGACCTCCATCTTCGAGGGAAGAGACAGAAAGTTTGTGCGCTACCCTAGCTCTTTTGGAAAAGATTCCTTATTTCTTTAACATGCCTAGAGTATAGCACCGTAACACGTTAGACAAGCTCTGGACTACACTTCTAAACTGGAAGTCACGGCCCTGGTCGAGTTGTTACAGTGCGCTGGATTTGTTACCTGGAGATCCAGGTTTGTTATGAGGTTGTGGCATATTGTCAGAAATTTAAGGCCTTTTGTTGGAGAGAAACATTTTGGTGTCAGTAATTTCTTGAGATAGATAAAAAAATTATGATGGTTTTTGTAATTCTCAATGTTTGATATTTGCAGTCCTGTGTTCAATGTTCGGAGGATTATTGCCCGGGATGTTTTGCGGCGTTCCATCTGAAAGGCAACTTGAAGAAACATAGATCAGTACCACTCACTGTAAGTAACAATTATATTAAGACAGTTTGGTGTAGCATTGGTCATGTCCAGTAAATCCAAGTCCCACTAAGAAAGAGTCATGCCTTCCCGCTGCCATATGATACCTCATGATTCCTTCAAATGTCACAAAGTGTCTTACGACTTCCCCCAAAGCTTCGCCTAGACTGCTAGGAACCGCCTCCCGAAGCTCATTAACTTTGATTGGGAGTACATCTCCGAGGCCTAAAATTCTCAGTGGGACCTAGGCTTAAATTCACAGTCCTACACATCCTGACTAGCTGCACTAGAAAAAAATGAACTTTTTGCAGAAAATAAAAGCTATTTGAAGAAAAGTTATGGTCATTAAAATTTCATATGCAGAATTTTAATAATAGAACAATTATTGAAATATGATTTAGAGTTCTGATATACGGATGTGTCTCTAATAATGTCCTAAACGCATTATGCCTCTGTAGGACTGGTTTGATCACAAACATATCAAACTTGTTGAAAAAATATGATATTTGGCAATGCCTCTTGTCATATTATTACGTCCACTTGTTTAATAAAACTTGTATGTAATGAGCACTAAGTGAAGATCCTCTATATAATGCCCTCATTAAATAGGTTTCGGATTGATAACTTTAGTGAGAAATGAGATGTCATGATGAAACTTGCTGTGTAGGTAGTTTATATGAAAACCTTGCTTGGGATTGAAAGTGGGGTCAGTGGGGTAAAGGTCAAGGTCACTTGGCTGCAACAAAAATTTGGTTTTCATGTAATTTCCATGTCTTGTTTTAACATTTCAGGCCACACCAAGGCAATGTTTTGCTTCACCTAGACCTGCGCAATCACACGCGTAAGTTATCTTTCTTACACCCCACACAAAAAGTTTAATGATTTTTTACAATGTTCAATTTCCAAATTTGTTTTGCTAAATTTTGCGAGAATAATTATTTCTCGTGTCAACATCCTCTCAAATATTAGTGAACATAAAACTCTTGCTAAAAAAAGTGATTTACAGTAGTGTGGGGGCTGGGACTTAAATCAATATTTGAAAAAAAAAACTCTTGTATTATGTTACCAGTTAATTGCTGTTCATCTTTCAGATCCTATGATTTCATGTCCGGTGATGGTGCTGTTGAATTAAGTGTTCCAGAGAGTGCTAGAAAGGTTAGTGAAAATAGATACACTATTTTATTATTTGCTTTCAATGGATTATGGAGTTTTTTTCTGTGAAAATAACAGTGAAATTACCACTTTGTTATTTTCACTGTTTTGAAGCTGGTTCCTGTATCATGCAGAAAAAGAAACGTAACGTCAATGGCGCAGGACTTTAAAATATGCCTTATGTGATCATGACGTCATAATTCTAACGTCGTGACTTTCTAATTTCTAATAGATGAAATCAAAGAAAAGCTTTGCTGCATTTATGCTTCAATCTTTTTGGAATTTGAGCAAGGATACTGGCGTGAATGATTTTATAAGGGCAAGCCCATTTGTAATATCTTAGTGCATTTATTCACTTACTTACTTAGTCCTCTTCGTGTACTTGGACACATAAGGCTGATGTCAGCTTTCTCCACTTTGGTCTGTACCCTGCTTCCTTCTATGTTAATCCCATTTCTTTTAAGTACATTCATTATACTAACTGTTCCATATAAAATTGATAGCTTGCTATTGAAATACAGTTGACTGTAAAACTGTGCTGATACTTTCACTTTCAGAAGGACAGAAATAGTCCAGAGGGCGCCAGTGGTACAAACGAGAATAATCTATTACATGGATCTTACAACGAAGCTGAACAGGCTGCCTCCTTTCAAGACGCTTTACAAGCATGGAGGGGCAGTGGGAAACCTGAGGGACCTCCATCAGACCACTCTGGTGATCATTCTAGAAGTCGGCCATCCACTGATAGGTCATATAAACGTGGAGGTGTTCCTTACTCCCCCGTACAGACTCCTAGTGAGTAATTGTTGCATTATTTCTGTATGATATAACTGTTTGTTCTTCATTCATTCTTGTTCTTTCTTTCTTTGTTCTTAAATGCCAAAAAATGTTCCGTAACATGTTGAAAAATAGGGTAGGTAGATAGGTAGGAAATTTTTACCATACATGCTTCATGAAGCAACTTAAACTAATACGTGGGTAGATCCAAAAGTAATGTCACTGGTGCTGAAAAATCGTACATACTGTAAATAAAACAACGCAATATTACACGTAGCTAAATTGTCATCGAAGTAAAATCAGTGAAAACTGCATATTAACTTCATATATTTAAGTTAAAAGTTTCAGCAAGGAAAATCTCCCTCATTTCAATTAAGTCTCCTGCATTTCGATCACCAATCACACGCAAAGGGGATGGGAAACATGGCATGTATGCCGTAGGGGTACCAGAATTACAATATCATTATTTTTGGTATGATAAATAAAAACTCCATTCTTTTGTATTTTAGCCGTCAATGTGGATACCTCTACTGGTACAACTGAGCAAGACAAGGAAATTGAGATCAAATTTAACAGTAACTTGAGTTACGCTGAAAGACTTCTACTTAAGAAACACAGACGGACTGATGTCGATGCTTTATTTACGCCGAGAGATAGCGGCGAAACAAGTGCTAGAGCTACACCTAGAAATACGGGAAGGGGAGTAACTCCTCGATCATATCGAGGTCAAGGTCGACCGCAGTCTAATACTTCCTTAAAGATTGAAGAGTTTCAAGATGGAGATTTCGGTAAATGATTTTTTTTGTGTATAAACAAGTTTTCCCTATACTTTTAGAGGTACTGTAAATCACTTTATATTCAAATGATCTTTTAAGAATTTTAGTAACATATTTATTTTTCGGATTTGTGTCCACACCGTGAATGAAACAAAAAATGATGCACTGCAGGGGTGTCAATATTCCGGACTTATCCATCCTGATAGAGCTATGATTTTTGACCAAAATAAAAGTTATTTGATAAAAATATCTCAAGAATTTGGTTATTAAGTTATGGTTGACTTAATCTTCACTGAAGGATTTTATTCAATACAAACTAATTAAAATGTGGTTGACGGCCTTTTGTTTGGCGAAAATGGCCGGCCGCATATGATTATCAGGTTTTTTAATTTGACTCTGTTGACAGCCCTGTACAACAGTCACTGATGCTTGGTTCATATGTTGTGAGATCATATAAACAATATTTCTGGCTCAGGTTCAAATTATGACACTACATGCTGGACTGCAGGTTATGCGATTAAATACTTTCCTATACAATGTCTTTAATCAAGGGGTGTCAATACTCCTGATTTATATATTAATTGACTATTGCAGATATTGATGAACGAGTAGATTTTGGTTCCCTTCTTGATGTGGTACGATTAACAGATGGGGAACCATCCAAGCATATAGATCCAGATACCATATCTATTGTCGAGGTGGATGACCTAGGTGTAAGTTGTGAATCAAAGCACTGAAGTCACTACTTTATTTTATTATGGCTACTATAGATAGTACCGCAATTCCCTAAGTTTAAGCACAGGAACTTGCATTTATAATTTGACTAGGCCTACTGTACTATTAAAATATAGACAGGAGTGCAATGCGATTCTAATACAAATATTTTTTCTATACCAACTTGACAGTTAAAACATATGATCTAGGCAGTTAAAGGGGCTAATAACAATACAGAATACATCCGCACCTCAACCGATCGGTACCGATAATCGTCTAATATTGGCTTTTAAAGCCAATATTTGTGGAGTTTTGATTTGGCGTCGACTCCATTGAGCGTCTGCTCCGAGGTGAATGATAATATGGTTAAAACTCGGTGACAGCCGTACTTACTATCAATTGATTATGGAGATTTTTCAGTGAAAATAACAGTGAAAATAACAGTAACATTACCATTTTGTTATTTTCACTGTTATAGAAGCCAGTTCCAGTAGCATGCAGAAAAATAAACATAACGTCAACAGCGCCAAGCTTTAAAATATACGTTACGTTATAATGACGTCATAATTCTCACGTCTTTACGTTCCAATTGCGCCATACTGGGTATTTCAAACTTGCAGATTCGTTGATGCAAAATTGAATTAGCCTGTGGTTTTATCTTTTATTCACAGTATACACAAGGAAAAAATAAATATAGAACATAACATACGCAAAGTATTTTTAGAAACAACAAAAATTATATTACCATTCACTGTCACCGAGTTTTAACCATATTATCATTCACCTCGGAGCAGACGCTCAATGGAGTCGACGCCAAATCAAAACTCCAAAAATATTGGCTTTAAAAGCCGATATTAGACGATTATCGGTACCGATCGGTTGAGGTGCAGATGTATTCTGTATTGTTATTAGCCCCTTTAACTGCCTAGATCATATGTTTTAACTGTCAAGTTGGTATAGAGAAAATATTTGTATTAGAATAGTTCGTGGGATACAATCGCATTGCACTCCTGTCTATATTTTAGTACTAAAGTAGGCCTAGTGAAAAAAAATAATTTTTTTTTCTTTTTTTTTCAAATTATAAATGCAAGTTCCTGTGGTTTAAGTCGTGGTTGTGACATCTTGAAATTTCCATGAAGCAGAAAGGTTAAATAAAACAGAAAAAGAGATTACATGTGAATGACATATGAATGTTTATTGGATTTTTTTAACTTTTAGGCTTGACCTCTTGTCAAAAATGTTCATAACTATCATTTTATGTCCGATTTTGATTTTTTTTTTAAATTGTTTATTGGGCATTTCTCCATTCAAATTTGGGAAAATTATTTGCAATTGGGAATGGGTCCCTTTTCCGGACCCTTAAATAAAGGAGGAAAAAAATCACTGATTGCTTTGCACCTGGTATCGGTTTGTTTGTCAGTAGACAAAAATGGTTGATTATCTCAAGAACGGCTTGCCTCAGATCTTAAAATTCTACAGGGAGGTTGGTCATCTTCAGTAGATAAGGTCAAAGTGGCAGTGACTTTTGACAGTCAATGCCTCAAGTATGTTTTGGCCTCATATCTATTGATTTTGATGTTGGTTGGTCAAAGGTCACTGTGACCTTCATCATAAATGTCTATTTTGCTGCCATTAAGTCATACATGTTTATGCCCCCTCCCCCATCTTAGATTAGGGGGGTATATTTCTTTGCACTTGTTGGTCCGTCGGTAGACCAAAGGGTTTCCTTTAAATAAATCCTAAAGAATGCTTTGTCCTAAGATAAAACTTTCAATGGTGGTTGGTCATCAACAGTAGATGATCCCTTTTGATTTTGAAGTCAATAGGTCAAAGGTCAGAGTCACTGTGACCTTTACCATTTCTGATTATTGGCCCCTTGTTTACAAACATTTCTTGTTATGTAGGGTGCACGTGGTGTAGAACAATCCGGTAAATACAAAGTTCAAGAAGAAGGAGAACAGGAGGCATGGTCCACCGATCTACAGTAAGTTGATACCTATTTTTCTTGTTCATTTTGCATTAAAAAAACTTTTTAAAAAATCAAATTCAGACAAATTATCAAAATTCATTCAAACAAATTCAATAATTGTTCCCAACTTCCCAAAACAAGTTGTATACCTGACTGAGCTTCAAAGAAAGTAGGCAGCTGCTGTAAATTTGACATATCAATTGGTATAATTATTCTATGGGAATTTGATTTCATCTACAAAATTAAATCCCCCATGGATATCAATGATTCTACAGTAAATTGGTCTGTTAAACGATTTTTCCGACCAGCAACCTGTCTAAATTGGTCCCAGGTGTAAAAATATTATCAATCTAACGACCAGATACTCGTTTATTATAATTAATGGTCACTTTGACTTATGTTATAATGTCACATTTACATCAGCTTGCAATTTGGATAACATACATGTTGTACATTATTAAATAATTTTTCAGAAATATTCCGTCGGAAAATTTAAAATTTGATGTAAAACCACCGAGTGCAGGGAAGTCATCTCGTCGTAAGTCTGGCAGGAAGAGTGCAAGGACGAGTACAGACTCTACATTGAAGAGTTCACAAGAAAAGATAACAATGGGGAGTACCGTTAATCAACCTTCGGATTCTGCAAGAAAAGATTCACTGATGCTTGGTGCTAAACTAAATGATATTGAAAATGAAGTGTTAAGGGATCAGGTCAGTCGAAACTCCAATAAGCCTCCAATGAGAGAAAAATCTAATTTATTCCGAGAAAAATCGAATATTTCTCAAAACAAAAGCATTTCAAACGCGAAAATTGGCAATAAGACAGACCGGGACAGTTCTGCTAAATCTAGGCAAGAATCCGTCACTGTGCAATCACGTCCTAGATCTGTTAAAGCGGGTACCAGAGCACAGAGTAGACAAGGGGACCAATCAAGGGCTGGAAGTAGGCAGGGATCCAGACCAACATCTCGGACTGGTAGCAGAATGAGTTCCAGGGCCGCTTCCAGACTTGAAAAGTAAGTGATCAAATGTGTAGGAAAACATTTTTTACATACATTACAAGAAGTTAGTACATTGATTTCAGGGCTGGTATTCACAAAGCACCTTAAGGGAAAACTTAATTATTTTGACTCAAGTTAATGAATTGAGCTTCACATATTTCCCAAGAATCTTAGAATAACCCATATTTTCTTTGTGATTATTGTAGCTCTTTACATAATGCTTCTAAACATTGTAAAACATTGATAATCTTGATTTTCCTGTTTTTAATTAATTCTAAATTTTCCCTTAAGATGCTTTATGAATGCCACCCCTGGTTTATTGCTTCGACTGTGTATCAGACATTCCAAAAGTTGGCCAAAATGGTACGACATTTGGACAATGGTGCTGGACCAAAAGCATTAAATATTTTTGGAATGCTGATAATAAGTGATTAAATGAGTTTCAACATGAACATTTTTGCCCAATTTAACTATATAACCAGTTATACTCTGTTTGTTCGACCACTGTTAGTTTTATATTTTTATGTGCTTGTGCATTGTCAAAGTTGTTAAACAACGCTATTTTGATGAAGGCCAGTCAGCCAGACTAGTTCCTGATTGAAAAACGGCGTACGGTATCAAAATTTTCTGGACTTGTCCCCTGGATTGGCGAATTTTGGGATGACTGGTACATGTGGTTAAGTTAGCAGTTTGGAAATATTGGTGTATTTTGCAAATTTACAATATTCTCCAACATTTCCTCTAGCGTAAATTTCTGCTCATAGAGAACACGGGGAACTCCATATTGTATCGCCTGTGGACTCATAGAGTTTATATATTAAAGACTCATATCGATTTGCAAAGAAATCACATTTCAACTGTCACATGATCTTACACACACACATTTTGTGTTTTGCAAGCCATTTTCGAATGCAATTTGTACCTATAAATACATGAACTGTTAGCTACACAAACAAGTTGTCGTACACGTTCACAGCCTCTCTGATGTTCCCACTGCTTGCTGATATAGGTGACGACCCCTGAAGAATTTTAGTCATTTTTTGGCTTGACTTTTTATGCCCTCGTCAAATAATTTGGGGGGATGTAGTTTTATCACATGACTTTCCTTGTATCCAGCTTAGTATAACAAGTATGTTTATTCTTATACTGCACTAGAATGTTCAAATGACGTCATTAATGAGTGGGTTTTTTTTCAATGTTAAGAAGTGTATTTTCGCTAAATTAATGTCATATGATAAAAAGAATCCATCACAAATTGTCAATTGAAAAATTTGAAAAATTTATGTAAACTCGTTCAGAAAATATTATTAAGCTCACCAAATGCTGGTTTAATAAAATTTCCAGAACTCGTTAAATATAAATTCATATCAATTGACAACTTGTGATAGATCCTCTGTGTACGTTAAATAACGTTATTGGATTTTAGTTCAAATGCATGCTTTACATTGTAAAAATGAAAATATTCAATATTGATCTACGGGGGGTTAAAAATTAAGTTTATAAGTTACAGCCAGTCATGCTCAATTGGTAAATGGTATAGAGCAAGCACTGCTTATTATAATTTTACAATTGTTCAATGAATACTCTACATAATATACCACCTAGTTATTGGATTTTTCTACCCTACTAAACAGGTAAGGTCATTTAAAAAAATTATCATAAAAAAGTTCAAAAAAATATTTTTATCTTAAATGATAGGCATGCGTTGCTTCATCCTTCAATGAATATTCTATATAATAAACAACCTAGTTATTGGATTTTTCTACCCTACTAAACAGGTAAGGTCATTTTAAAAGTTTATCATAAAAAGTTTAAAAATATTTTTATCATAAAAAATAGCATGCAGCACTTCATGCTGAATATATACATTTTTTTTATTTTTGTCACAAAGTCAATCCGGTCTGTAAAGACCACCCATGAAAACTGCAAAAAAAAGTGGTCTTTGGTGTTAGATGGTCTCTTTTAACAGGTTAAATATGATTGGTCTAATAGGATATAAATTTTGTAGCCTTTGCTAACAGGTTTTGATACAGTGGCCTTTGCTCTCAGGCGGTCTTTATTGCAGGAAATATTTAAAAAGTTCAAAAATATATCTCATTTGAGATAAAACATTTTCAAGCCTGCCTGTAAAGACCACCCATGGTAACTGCAAGAAGAATGGTCTTTGTTGACAGGTGGCCCCTCTTAGCAAGTTACGTATCATTGAAAATTAATGCATGGTCTATTATAGGTGATTAAATTGGTGGCTTTTGCAGACAGGTTTTGTAATAGTGGCCTTTGATCTCAGGTGGTCTTTGATGCATGTTTGACTTTACTTTTTAAAAGTTCAAAAAATATATGTCATTTGAAAGAAGAGTCGCATTCATTATTTATACAATGCAAAACTTTCCTATTGAGACACTAGACATAATTATATATGTCATTTGAGTTTTTAAAAGTTCAAAAATATAAGTCATTTGAAAGAAGAGTCGCATTTATTATTTATAGTCAATACAAAAACTTTCCTTTTGAGAGACTAGACATAATTATATATGTTATTTGAGTTTTTATAATTCTTCAATTCAGTATAGTGTAGTGAAGTATTGGCTTTTAAATTTTTTGTTATGGAAAAGAATGATTTATAAATAGTTTAAATAACTGCATGTTTAAAGTACATGGTGTTTATAGTACGGTGTCTTGATACCTGATAATAAAATGTAAACACGGGACAATGGTTTATATAGCCGTCAAATAGCTGAATATCGGCATGTAATTACTGATACTGTAAACTAATTTTTTTTCGCGAATACTAATTTTCGCGTTTTGCTGATCATCGGCATATTCGCGACTACAAAATTTTGTGTTTTTAAGTTTCCTGTTATGTCCATAGTATATGTTTTTAGCACTTTCGCAGCAACTTAATTTCAAGAAATTCTACCACTTGCGAACTCTGCAAAATTAAATCGCGCAAAATAATTTCTTGGTTTGCAGTATCATCATATAATTACTGATATTATAATTGCTTGACTATATGCTAGGTGATTTATTCCGGTATTGGCTTTCACAATGTTATGTTCTGTTTGTGCATATAATGCTAAACTTGAAATTTGATATATGTATGCATATTTACATTGTAGTGTATTTAAACAAGTTTAACACATTTGTATTTTGTACTTTGTGTGTGATGTTTTTTTCTTATTTGTAAAAATTGGATTATAAAGGCTAGTGACTAGCTGTGGCTTCAGTTTGGTTTTCTTTGACTTATATGCATTATATTGTATTGTACAGTTGTATATATTTATATAACCATTGATGTGTAATGTTCAGGTCTTTCAATTGAATCTTGGAACTACATTTGCAAAAATGCCCATTTTGACTCATAGAAATTCATGCTGAAGAGTCAACTATGCTATGCCTATTATACAAAAATTAATATTGTGTGAATAATGCCGCTCAAGTTCGAAAGTTGGGCTGGTGGTGTCAAGGTCACTGTAACTAAAAATAGAATATCAGTTTCCACTTAATAACTTTCGTCAAGAATAAGATATTTTGTTGAAATTTGCTGTAAAGGTAGTTTGTGCGAATATTATGCAGCATGTATCCAGTTGTACCTGGTTGTTTAGCTTACACGACAACATGGTTTCTGTGACAAGGCGGTGCTAAAATTATGGGTATTATTTGTCTCTGTGTGGCAATTCTAGTTTTTCACTTCTGTCAATGTGTTTTTATTGTGTCTTTCATGCTCTGCTGTTTCTGTTAAGTGCTGCCCTAATAACAGTTTCAAGTCGTCTCTTTTCCAAGGCTTCATAGGGTGCTGGAAAAACGCCCAACTTTTGATAGGGATCTTACATTTCATCCAAATCAGAATAGAAATAAAAAAAAACTTATGACTATATTTGTTTTCCAATGTTGTTCCAATTTTGTCTTGGATTTGTAGTCTTAAATTAAGTGTCGTCAAAATCACTAGGCGCAGATATTATAGACGATCATGATATTTACGGAAAACATAGAGTTACACTAGCGTAAATGCTTTGATAAAACTGTATCCTGGTGATTATTTTAATTATCTTTCTGTTGTCAATTTTGTCTTGGATTTGTAGTCTTAAATTTAGTGATGTTAAAGTCAGTAGGTATTATCTCAATTATCTCAATTATCTTTTTGTGTGTTTCAGTCCTGGAATATTAACTAAAGCACCGAGTGATGCATTGAGGGAGATAGCTAGAATGACTCCGACCCAGGACACATATACTGGTAATGATAGTTTCTTCACGCTCGGTGTTCAACCTGAGGCGGCGCAAGAGAGGACGTTAACACCGACACGAAACCGAAATAATAAAGATAAAGATAATAAAGATGAAAAGATTAAAGTTAGCTACCAATGTAAGTAAACATATGTCTTGTTAGATATTTTTTTGTTGAGCCCGTTTGCGGTGACCTAGACTTAGTCGCCACTTTTGATGTATGTGCGTGAGTAATTGGCTCTGTCCGATTTTGTCTGGACGATAACTTTAACATGCATTGACCAATCTTGTTTATATTTGGCATGTATATTAACCACCATGAGGAGGAGTGTCATGCACAAAC
Organism: Spisula solida; assembly: GCA_947247005.1. Taxonomy (NCBI): domain Eukaryota; kingdom Metazoa; phylum Mollusca; class Bivalvia; order Venerida; family Mactridae; genus Spisula; species Spisula solida. The sequence continues at coordinate 5,049,354 of OX365956.1, read as the reverse complement.
CCCTATCTTAAAGGTATAAATAATGGCATAAATATTAACCTCTTTGAGAGAGAGTGTCATATGTGCAAACATCAGGTTCCTATCTCAAAGGTCAAGGTCACAGTTGGGGGTCAAAGGTCAAATTGAAACTGTCCCAACCATAATTTTGATCATGCATTGACCAATCTTGCTTATATTTGGCATAAATGTTAACCTCTATGAGAGGTATATATAGTGTCATGCACAAACCCATCATTATTATATTATTATTATTATTTATTATTATTATTATATTATTATTATTATTTATTATTATTATATTATTATTATTTATTATTATTATTATTATATTATTATTATTATTATATTTTAGGTTGGGTGACTTGTTGGAGTTATGGCCCTTTGTGGGAGCTTGACAAAATGTTGAGTGTGCCAAACAATGTTAATAAAATATGTCAAGTCTGACTATAAAGGATATAAGCATCCATTAATGGGTTTCAAGATATTATATTATCATACTAAAAATAATAAGTTTAACCATTTCAATTGTTTAATGCATGGGTGCAAGTTTTCAGGTATATGTATACCTGATTTCAGATTTGTGTGTGTGTCAAAAAGTCTGCTTTTCTTTGTTTTCTCTAAAAAAATTGACAATTTTTCAGAATTTCCCTTTTTTTCGGAATTACTAACTAAATGCACCAATGTTAATGTGATGTCACTGATATGTTTTACAGTATATAACATGGCACCACGTTCGTGGAAGCCAGATTACAGTGTTACTGATGCTGTTGATATAGAGGACGTAGACGGTGAAGAAGCCGAGGACGATAGAGCTAGCTCTGTGATGGCTTATCATGCATACAGGTAAAATTGTCAGTCAACTTTATGTTTGTGATCTTACGAAATTGTAGCTCAACTTTCAAGCCCCATTAAGCCCTAAACGGCTATTGCCGAGCTATTGCCTAGCTATTGCCCAGCTGTTGCCCAGCTATTGCCCAGCTATTGCATAGCCTTTATTTGTCAGTCAGCTTTCTGCTGAAATATGGCAGGCATACACCAAAAATAAGTAAACAGAATCTGATGTTATTTCCCCATTCACTTGTCTGTAATAACACTATTTGCAAAACAGTGGAACAACATTATTTTTGAAGAAAATTAATACTTTTGTTTATTAAATGTGAATACTATACATTGATTGGCACCCTAGGTGCAAAATATAAGGTTTCTTTGTCCCGCTTGAATGGTAACTTTGTCACAAAAAGATGGAAAATTCAGCCTTTTGGATCACATGATTATTTCAATTTAGAACACCTTTATCATTATTTCTATCTCTTTTTTTACCTAAATAGTAACTGTAGTTTCGGAAACTAGTATAATTGTGACGGTCTGATAAACAGATATTGAAAAAATAACCAAGTTTAATTTTGCAACAATTATTTACTGTATACTTATTTTTGGTGGGCACTGTATATGTGTACTTCCACCCGGATTTGGAAAAAGCAATAACTTGGTAACCTATTTGCAGAATGATGGATTTTAAGCACTTTAGTTGAGTCCCAAAGGTGGAAAACACTATAAGATGGAAGAAAACGAAATACAGCACCCAGTTGGTTTATTTACAAAATAATGAATTGCAAACATAGATAATTGTGATAAACAGTTATCTCTTATCTTTATTATTTCTATGAACTGTGATATTTTCAGTGAACAAGTTATGACGGATATAACTGAAAGATTGATCAGTCGTTTTGGTGAGCTTCCGTATGAAGAAGATTCTCTATCTGATCAGAGTAGCGGAGGTGCTTACAGGAGTCTTGGTGAAGAGTACCGAACATTTACACCTAGGTACGGAAAATACTTACAGGTTTTTGTCTGAGCATTCAGCCTGGAACTAAGTCTCCTGCATATAGCTGGGGAGTCGTATTGATTTTATGCCGGATTTCTGTCTGTCTGGATGTATGTCACAAAGTTCGCTAGTTCTCCTTAACTATTGGTTGGATTTTAATGAAACTTCACATGAATAAAAAGTACCAAGCCTAATTGTGCCTAACCTTGTATCAAGCCTTGATCTGCCTATTGTCAAGAATATTAGGTCAGATGAATATTATCAGAGTTATGGGCCTTTAAAGTGAGAGACAAATATTTTTGTGTCGAAAACCCTTCTAGTTTTGTTCATAGTATAAAGACATTGTATTTTTTGTTTGATGACTAATTGTTAAAAAACATGTAATTGAAGATGTTATAATATTCAAATATTTACTGCGCAATAGTAGAAGATGAATGTATTATCAAACTTGTTATGTATTTTACTTGTAGTCAAAGTGTGCACAATTCTCCAAGTATATCAGGACGTGGAACGCCAGTACAACATAACAGGTCCCAGATACGAGAAAGTGCTCCGACCCCTAGAAATCATCCAGCCCCACCCTCATCACAAACACCCAGACCCCCTTCATCAAGATCACGTGCTCAAACACCAAGATTATCAAAGTCTCGACTTGGTGCTAATACACCTAGAAGGTCTAACGCATACCAAGGACAGCCTGAGAGACCAGAGTCACGAGCGATAGGTACGCTGTTATAGTGTGATTTACATAATTATGCTCACTATCTTTACCCAATCTTTGATGAGGGGGTATATTGCTTTGTATATGTTGGTTGGTTTGTTGGTAGATTGGTAGACCAAAAATTTTCCGTTCAATAACTCAAGAACACCTTGCCCTAGGATCTTCAAACTTTGTATGGAGGTTGGTCATCAACTGAATGACCCTTATTGACTTTGAGCTCACTGTGACCTTGACCATTTCTGACTATTGGGCTGCGATGGGGCATATGTATTTTACAAACATCTCTTAATTTTATATTTGTATGTATATACTTTATGTATCTCCCTTGACTTTTTAATTATGCCCCCCTATCGATAGATGGGGAGGCATATAGTGATTCACCTGTCCGTCCGTTCGTTCGTCCGTCCGTCCTGGTTAACCCAAATTGACCGTTTCTTCTAGCATTAATATGGCTTGCTACAAAGCTTTCATACTTGCATGGATGTTGTGTATGAACACTCTCCACACACCAGTATCACCTAACCCCATTTTGACCTTCACCTTGACCTAATTTTGGACTTAGACTTATTTATAGACAAGGCTTCCACAGGGGGCATAAGCGTTTATTGAACGCAGTCTTGTTATAATTATAAAACCTCTCTAATTATGTTATATTTATGTTATATTTATGTTATATTTATGTTATATTTATGTTATATTTATGTTATATTTATATTATACATGTATGTTACAGTTATGGAGGGTACAGATCTGAGTATATTTGATAACATTGGTATGAAAGACAACAGAGACGAAGATGATGAAGAAGCATTAGATCAACTAGAATGGGAACTTGCTTCACAGTCTGGCCGATTAACAGGTATTATCAGGGGTCCTACAATTCCAGCCTACTCTGGAAATCCGGATTTGCTGCATTAGGCTGAATTTATTTTTTCTGCGCAAAATAAAACTTATTCAAAGGATTGATAAAGTCATGGTCATTTGAAGTTCCATAATCTGAATTTTAATAGTGACTGGAGTTAAGATGTAGAGATGTGTGCTAATGGCACCAGAAACAGACTTGTGCCACTCCTAAAATCAAGATATAAAAATTTGTAGCTGAAATACTTCAAGAGTGGCACAAATGAAAGTTCATCATTTCAAGGGCTACAACTCTAATATATGCACAGTTACACATGCTGACTAATAGTTTTATAAAATTTGAAGACTGTAGCAGTGGTGAAGGATTATTTTGTCTTGTTAAGACCATGTTCTTTGTATAAGGTTTCATTTCTGTATCAATTTTCTCCACAGCTGATGGTAAGTTGTCGAGAATGGATATGCCACAGGACTTATCAGACGACTCTCTCAATAGCAGTATGGAAAGTATAAGATCTATGAGCAGGATAGGTCAGGATCAAGGTTACGATATCAACTGTAAACTCAGGTAAATTCTCGATTTACTGTAAAATCATTAATATTCCTGGGGGATTTAATTTCGTGGATTTCATGGATGATTTCAACCACAAAATTAAATTCCCAATGAATATATCAATTAATATGTCAAGTTTACAGAGGCTGCCATACTTGTTTCAAGTTCAGTAAGGGAGGGGGGGGGGGGAGAAGTTAACTCGCATATATCAACATGTAATAAAACAATTATTATATCTATTTGAGTTTTATATGATTTCTGATAATTTCTGTGAATTTTGTTGAACCTCGCAATTTTTCATGAATTCCAAAATTTTCCACCAAAACCAGAAAAATTTGTCCAATTGAAATTAAATGATTTTACTGTATTTGGGGATTTTATTCCATGCTTCTTGAATGTTTCACTAACATGGTGTCAGACGGTTGTACTAACAAACACCAAAAAGCTCCACAAAGTCTATAATAAATCTGTATGGTAAAGAATACTTCATGTATTAATTTGCATTGTTACTTGAGATACAAGCATGACAAGTTGGACAATAAAGTTTGTCAAAATGATTGATGAATTGACAAGTGCCCCTATTTGACGAGTGTCCCCTTTTTGAGGGAGGGGCACAAAGCTATGCTCTACTGTTGAATACTCTTTATACAGATATTAATGCTTTCATTGAAGTTTTTTATCACGGTGCTTCACTCAGCATTAATTTTGTTGTATAAATGATTTACCCATGTGTCCCAGTAATATAATTTAGTTCATTCTACATTATTTTACGCTGATTGTGAGACAAGTTTTTATAATAATATTAATCAATATCCATCTCATGCCTGGTGGAATCCATCACCACTACAGGTCACTGTATCATTAAAAGAATAAAATAAAGTTGATAGAAAAAGGGAATTTATAATATCTTAGATAACTTAAATTGTATGAAAATAACCTTTATCAATGATACAGTTACCTGAGCACAAGGGTACCAGAGAGAGAGAAACCAACTTTACCTTTAATGCTGTATTTTAAAGAGAATATTAATGATTAAATCGCTTAACTAGAAGATGCCTTAGTTTATATTACCGATTTCTGTAAAATCATATATTTTTGCGGGTATTAAATTTCATGGATTTTAATAAAAATGCATTTTCGTTGAATCGTAAATTTATGGATAACAGAACATGAAAGGGTCTGAATTTTAGAGGTTGATTATTCGTGGGGATAAGATTTTGTGGTCGAGTGCAACATGGAAATCATCAAAAATTCAACACTCGAATAAATTATTATTATTATTAAATCCTTTAATTAGAAGGAAGATGCCTTAGTTCATATTACCGACTATTTATGCTGTTATTAAATGATTGCAGGAAAGATGAATTAGAAGATGAAGAGGAAGTTACTGATGATGAAAGTGATGTTAGAAACTTGATGTAGTCAAACAACATACAATAAAAGTGATGTTAGAAATGAAACCAAAGTGAAACTTGATGTAGTCAAACAACACAGAGGATGAAAGTGATGTTAGAAACTTGATGTAAACAACCAAAGTCATAGGATGAAAATGATGTTATAAAAAATATAAGTGATGTTAGAAACTTGATTTACTATGAAAGTGATGTAAGAAATTTAACACAGACGATGAAAGTGATGTTAGAAATTCAACAGATGTGTTGAAATTGAAAGTGACATTATAAACTTGAAGTAAACGACCAACACAGATGATGAAAGTGATGTAAAGAATCCTAACACTGATTATGAAAGTGATATTTAACAATTAAATGTAGAAACAAACATACCTTGCCAAACCCCTTTTTACTGACCAGATAGAAATACTGCATTTACTAAATATTTGAAAGTAATAGACATTGGAAAAATCATACCATTTAGCATCAAATGATGATCATTATTGTAGAGGTATATTGACCTGTCAAACAATACATAAAGCCTAGGTCCCACTGAGGAATTTCACATTGGCGATGTTCTCCCGATTTCTTTCAATACAATGTACCACCCGATCATCACACTTCCTTCCAATATCACAAACTGTCTCATGACTTCCCCGAAGCTTCACCTTGACCACGAGGAACCTGTTCCCGATGTCCTGAATGCTCATTGATTTCAATCGGGAGTACATCGCCGCGGCAAAAAATGCTCAGTGGGACCTAGGCTTAACTTGAAGTTAGGTGAACACTGTCAATAAGTTGCTAGCTTAGAATGAAAAGGTTGTTAGTACAAACTTGATATTTTGATAAAAGAAAAAACTGTCTTAAAATTACTCTTTACTTATGAAAACAAGCTTTTTCAACTTCGGTTTGGTCAACATGACCTGTTCCGATTTTCATAAAAATAGGCTCATAAGAAGCGCCTTGTGGTGCAGATTTAAAATATGCATGAGTCTCATTCTAAGCCAGGGAAATCTTCTCTAGATTGATAAGGATTAGAAATCTATGATGTGCAGTTACCCTGTAATTATGTTAATTTTGACAGGTAAAAACAGTCTTCAATATCAGAGCCCAATGTGATTCAAGAATATTTGTTGTCAATTGATCATTAAAATGAGTTAACCTGTTACAGACACATTTAACACATTTACTCTACTGCCTTACTGATACTTTTTGATACGTCTATCTGAGTTCAACATTTTTATACCCCCTCACAATGAGTTGTAAGGGGGTTTACTGGATTCAGCTTGTCTGTCTGGCCGTCTGTCTGTCGGTTGAGGCATTCTTGTGGACGCAACTCCTCCTACAGTTTTGGCAGGATTTCGCTCAAACTTTTACAGATGAACAACCTCAACATATAGATGTGCATGAAGAAAGGAATTTGCGCTGCGATGAAATTTGGCAGAATTATGGCCCTTTGCTGGCGGGGTATATTAGTCTGCCAAATGGCGACAAGCTATAGTTTGTATCATATGTATCTCAAAAATATTTCTAGCTATGATCTTAAATGATTTTGCTCGATTATTTACTTGCATGTAAAGATGTGTACTGTGAAGTTTTGCTAGAACCAAGATTGAGCAGAATTGTGTCCCTAGTATGACAAACCTGATTTTCTTGCTTCATGTATTTTGATGTTTCTTAGAAAAAATTTCCGAGGGCATCTTTCAGCAATTCAGCCGTTAAGATACCAGTAAATGAAGTATTGTATTTATGGCTTTTCTCATTCTAAGAAATATGTTTAAAAGTATTATTTATATAGTGCATGTTTAGTATTGTACTGTTTTGTCTTGTATTTTTGTGTTGTTTTACGAGGGGTGTTCAGAAAGTTTCTGGACAGGTGCTGTAATATTTATCTTTATATTTATTTTATTTTTGTTTCTATGAAATCTTCTACATTTGTAGCTACATGTTTCATTAATTCATCAGATATATGCAAAGCAGCATTATATTATATATTATAGTACAGAGAATTTCACAAGAATCTCAACCTTCTATTAGCATAATTAAACAGCTGATATATTGTCTATATTTGTAATCCCGGTTGTACGTATGTTTTCATTAGCGGGAAATATTACGAAGACGCTGGAGGTGCAATACCAAGACAATTCTAAAGGACCGATACTGCACAATTTGCTTGCGGAAATTTATATATTCAAGCAAGAACCTTGTAATATATTAATGCATAAAGGTCAGGATCTGGTCAAATTCTCTGTGCTTTACCTCACCTATGCCCTGAAACTTCCTGAACACCCCTCGTATAAAGGTTCGGTGAATCACTGAAAATTGTAAAATATATTTTTCATGTTTGCGACGTATTGTAATGTGCTTTGTTGCTTAGAATTTATTAAATTATTCAAATATTTAGTCATTTTGTTATTTCAATCACCTATTCAAACACAACCAGCACTTTCACCTATATACACATAGAGGAAACCAAGGTTTGCATGAATTACCGTTAAAGGGACTGCCTCACATATTGGTGTATTGCAAAAATAAAATTGTCAAATATTCACGTAATTTTGGTATAGTTGGCTGTATATCCGATAAACAACCACACTGACATCTAAAATAACTTGAGAAACTTTGGCATTTGGTAGTTATTTAGTATTTTTACATCAAAAATTCTATAGGGTATTAATACCTTATAGGTTAGAGTGGTTGAAATTGCTTATTTGCACCAAATCTTTCATAAAGCAACTGTCAGTGGCTTTCTATTACATCAATACTTGGTTAGGTTGGAAAATCACGATTTTAGCCCAATCTGTGAGGCAGCACCTTTAAAGCACAGCTACAGCAAATAACTTGATAGCATTCAGCGGAAGAAAATAGTATTGCGATTACTATATCTTGATGTGTTGTCAAAATTAATGCAGAATATTGGCAAATCAAAATAAGAATATGTACCTGTGTTTTTAGCTCACCTGTCACAAAGTGACAGGGTGAGCTTTTGTGATCACTCTTCGTCCGTCGTCCGTCCACAATTTGTTTGTGTAGACACTAGAGGTCACAATTTTGGCCAAATCTTTATGAAACTTGGTCACAATGATCACCTCAACAAAATCTAGGTCAAGTTCGATATTGGGTCATTCGGGGTCAAAAACTAGGTCACAAGGTCAAATCATAGAAAAATCTTGTGTAGTCACTAGAGGTCACAATTTTGACCTAATCTTTATAAAACTTAGTCACAATTATCATCTCAACAAAATCTCGGTCAAGTTCGATATTGGGTCATCCAAGGTCAAAAACTAGGTCACAAGGTCAAATCATAGAAAAACCTTGTGTAGTCTGTAGAGGTCACAATTTTGACTTAATCTTTATGAAACTAGGTCACAATGATCATGTCAACAAAATCTAGGTCAAGTTCGATATTGGGTCATCTGGGGTCAAAAACTAGGTCACAAGGTCAAATCATAGAAAAACCTTGTGTAGTCACTAGAGGTCACAATTTTGGCATTATCTTTATGAAACTTGGTCACAATGATCATGTCAACAAAATCTAGGTCAAGTTCGATATTGGGAAATCTGGGGTCAAAAACTAGGTCACAAGGTCAAATAATAGAAAAACCTTGTGTAGTCACTAGAGGTCACAATTTTAGCCTAATCTTTATGAAACTTCGTCACAATTATTACCTCAACAAAATCTAGGTCAAGTTCGTTATTGGGTCATCCGGGGTCAAAAACTAGGTCACAATGTCAAATCATAGAAAAAACATGTGTAGTCTCTAGAGGTCACAATTTTGGCCTAATCTTTCTGAAAGTTGGTCACAATAATCATCTCAGCAAAATCTAGGTCAAGATCGATATTGGGTCATCCGGGGTCAAAAACTAGGTCACAAGGTCAAATCATAGAAAAACCTTGTGTAGTCACTAGAGGTCACAATTTTTTATTTATCTGTATGAAACTTGGTCACAATGATCATCACAACAACATCTAGGTCAAGTTAATTTTGGGTCATCCGGAGTCAAAAACTAGGTCACTAGGTCAAATCATAAAAAAACCTTGTGTAGTCATTAGAGGTCACAATTTTGGCCTAATCTTTATGAAACTTGGTCACAATGATCATCTCAATAAAATCAAGGTCAAGTTCGATATTGGGTCATCTTGGGTCAAAAACTAGGTCACAAGGTCAAATCACTTCAATATGTCATTGGGTCTAAATGTGATGTAAATTATAAAGCATAAGACAATATGAAAACCTTGTACATGCAATAGGGGCTACCATTAGGGGTTCATGAACAACTAGGACAGGTGAGCGACCTATGGCCCTTTGGGCCCTCTTGTTAGCTCACCTGTCACAAAGTGACAGAGTGAGCTTTTGTGATCACTCTTCCTCCGTCCATCCGTCCGTCCATTCGTCAACAATTGGGTTGTGTCCTCTCTAGAGGTCACAACTTTGGCCTAATCTTTATGAAACTTGGTCGCAATGATTATCTCAACAAAATCTAGGTCAAGTTCGATATTGGGCATCTGAGGTCAAAAACTAAGTCACTAGGTCAAATTATATAAAAACCTTGTGTAATCACTAGAGGTCATCATTTTGACTTAATCTTTGTGAAACTTGGTCACAATGATCATCTTAATAAAATCTAGGTCAAGTTCGATATTGGGTCATCCGGGGTCAAAAACTAGGTCACAGGGTCAAATCATAGAAAAACCTTGTGTCCTCTCTAGAGGCCATAATTTTGGCCTAATCTTTATGAAACTTGGTCACAATGATCATCTCAACAAAATCTAGGTCAAGTTCGATATTGGGTCATCCGGGGTCAAAAACTAGGTCACAAGGTCAAATCATAGAAAAACCTTGTGTCCTCTCTAGAGGTCACAATTTTGGTCTAATCTTTATGAAACTTGGTCACAATGATCATCTCAGCAAAATCTAAGTCAAGTTCGATATTGGGTTATCCGGGGTCAAAAACTAGGTTACAAGGTCAAATCATAGAAAAACCTTGTGTCCTCTAGAGGTCACAATTTTGGCCTTATCTTTATGAAACTTGGTCACAATGATCATCTCAACAAAATCTAGGTCAAGTGCGATATTGGGTCATCCGGGGTCAAAAACTAGGTCACAAGGTCAAATCATAGAAAAAAACAATCGCTTGTTACTTATGCATCCGAACTTGTGACCATGCTTTATTCCATGATAAAACACAGGTACATATTCATTATTTCTTAAATAGAACAAGATTATATATAAATGTTTGATTCAAATTATCTAAAGGTTCACAAAGTAAATAATCTTTTACGAAAATTTGACAATAATACGAATTTTCCTCCACATGTGGAGAAATTGCAGGTTCCTTAATTGTGGTTAGGAGACAGTGCAGGAAAACTGGTCTGGTAAGTGTGGGAAAACGGGTTAGGTAAAAGTGTGGGACAACTGGTTAGGTAAAAGTTAGGGACAACTGGTTAGGTAAAAGTTAGGGACAACTGGTTAGGTAAAAGTTAGGGACAACTGGTTAGGTAAAAGTTAGGGACAACTGGTTAGATAAAAGTGTGGGACAACTGGTTAGGTAAAAGTGTGGGACAACTGGTTAGATAAAAGTGTGGGACAACTGCTTAGGTAAAAGTGTGGGACAACTGGTTAGGAAAATCAGCCACCATGGCGTATACATATACGTATAACAAAAATTTATCAGAAACTGTGTATAACCTGGCCCCGGTCTCCTGAAGCAACTCAATTTGAAATCTCAACTCAAATTGAGACAAAAGAGGGGGTCGTCACATTAAAATAAAACAAAATTCCAAAAGGAGCTAAAAGCGGAACCAGAATTGTCCAATGGCATGTCTGTTTGGTACACCCTGTATAAACGCCTCTATTAGGAAAAATAAGTACAATCGTTTTTTTTGTATTTTATTTTTCATCTTAAGAACACCATATAAATTATAAAGAATGTGCAATATAATAAATAAAATATGCTAATGTCATTACAAACGTCCATTAGAATGAGAAGGTCGCAAGTACAAAAACGCTATTTTGAGAAAAAACAAAAAAAACTGTCTAAAAACTACTCTTTACCACGCATGTTAATTTGAATATATATCAAAACATTATATAGAATTCAAAACAGTTTAAAATTATCTAAAACTGTCACCTGGAAAAAAACATGCGTGTCTTTACTTATTGAAAAACAAGCCTTATCAACTTCAATTAGGTCAGCATGACCTGTTCCGATTTTCATGAAAAAAGGCTCATAAGAAGCCCCTTGTGGTGCAGCTTTCAATATGTGAGGGTCTTATAAAGTCGTAAGTAGCACTTATGACATTCTCATTCTAAGCATTTCGATTCCATCTTGGATTTCCCTCTGATTCTACGCAGCTGTGATACGTGTTGAGAATGCTCCCAACCAGTACTCACTAGGCAAATACTTCTGTACAACAGTGGCTCTGAAAAAAATAATATTTTTTATTAGCTTTTTTGGTCACTCTTCGCCAGTCTGTACGTCCATCGTCTGTCCACAATTTACTTGTGTTGACACTTGAGGTCACAATTTTCAACTTTATGAAACTTGGTCGTAATGATTATCTGAACTAAATCGATATTGGGTCATTTGAGGTCAAAACCTAGCTAGGTCACTAAGTCAAAACATAGAAAAACCTTGTGTAGTCACTAGAGGTCACAATTTTAGCCTAATCCCCAAGCAACTTGGTCAGAGGGATCATCTCAACACAATCTAGGTTAAGTTAGTTATTGGCTCATCTGGTGTCAAAAACTAGGTCACAATGTCAAATCATACGGAAAAATCCTTGTGTAGTCACTAGTAGTCATTTTAGCCTAATCTTCATGAAACTTTGTCTCAATGATCATCCTGACAAAATCTAGGTCACGTTTGATATTGGATCATTTTGAATAAAATCTAGGTCACTAGGTCACATAATCGAAAAGCCTTGTGCATGCTATAGAGGTTGTACTTTTCACTGGATTGGTCAGAATGTTTATCAAAGTTGAGTTTGAGCACGGGTCATCTGTGAATAATAACTAGGTCACTAGGTCAAATAATAGAAAACATCGTTTGTATGCTGTAGAAGTTGTAATTCAGGTCAACATAGGAGCCTGCATGCACTACTATGATGTGAGCGAATCGTACGACAATCGGATTGCATTAAAAGTGAACCATGTAATAAATGCAACATGTTGTAACGGACTAGATGTTACGCAAAACAAATGGGTGACTACTGAGTTGAGATGTTTCTCTGTCCTAGAGACCAACACAATATCAAGTTTCCTTTGGTACGGATACCCACCTAACTGATAAATCCCCGACTGACGTCATAGGAGCCTTCCATGTAAATGATACTCGCTGTTTGTCCTTGTTGTTTATATGAGTAACACCAGTCTGGAAGAATATAACAATATTTATAATGACTGAAAACCCCAAAACATCCGTAAGAAGACTACCCGTGCATAGAGTCAGTGTTGTTAGGCGTACATCAACAACTTACTGGTGTGGTCTGATGTAGTAATACTAGTATTAAAACTGATTATTTAAGCTAACTTGCATGACCTTTTTGGAGATGTTGCGATAACCGAGTGGACTAATTAATGCACTCGTATTTTGAAATGTTAGGTGATGGAGTCGTTTAGTATAGGTTTAAATCCTACTATAAGTACACACTAACAAAAACACGGTCGACGAGACTTTATAGCAACTCTACTCATGTTAAAGTTATTAAAACACAAACAATAAAGTTGTTATCACTGTACCTTGGCACATGCATTTCTCTGTATTGTATCATCTATATTGATGAATTCACCGACTCCATCTTCTTCCTCCGATACCGTAGTAGTGGTCCCAACCTCAATCAGAAACCCTCGGAATGTCAGATTATTGGTGGAATAAAGCTCTCCTAGATAACAGATTTCATGTATAGTCTGTTTATTCAGGTCTGTCACTTGTAAACATACTTCGCTGGCTTAGAATTAGAAGGTCCTTACGACTCATGCATATTTGAAATCTGCGTCGCAAGGCGCTTCTTATGAGCCTATTTTCGTAAAAATCGGAAGTTGTCATGTTGACCAAACTGGAGTTGAAAATGCTTATTTTTCGATAAGTAAAGCGTAGTTTTCAGACAGTTTTTCTTGTTTTCTCAAAATATCGATTTTGTACTTACGACCTTCTAATTCTAAGCCAGCGATGTGTATAGTCCGAACACATAAATTTACCAATGTTTGCAACGTAAGATTATTTGTGGAATACAGCTCACATTCTATTGGCATACGTTTTAAAAACAGTTGACTTCTTGTGTGGTATTTACATAGCATATTAATTAAGAGAAGAAAACTTAGAATTTTCTTAAAATCTTAAAATTTCCTTAATTGTATCAGCTTAACGGGAAATTCATTATTTATAGTCTGAGGGAAGTAACTCTTGCAAAATTAGTATTTTGATTTTGTCGCCCATGCATTTTTGGCATTCTGTTTCGACAGATATAGGGCGCATTCGTAACGCTGTTTCGCACATTCCGGACAGTGGAACACACTTACGAACAAACCGGAACACTGTTCGGAACATGTTCTTTCTGTGCTCGCCACAGAGGTGGTGCAGCCAGAACAGTCACGTGATTACAGCAAGAACAATGGTCGCTTGTGTCATAAAATAGAATATAATAAATTTATTTTCCAATTATGGGGCATTGCGGGCAAACAGTCACATTCAAATATATCACTATGCATATTTTTTTCTCCAATATTACGGCTGCAACTACAATTTTGGTCGTCTGTTCCGTTTTGTTCGTAAGGTGTTTGGAGTAGAACATTCGGTACACTGTGCAGGACAGTTCCGTTTTGTTCGTAAGTTGTTCGGAGTAGAACATCCCGCACATGTGCGGAACAGACGCTACGAATATGCCCATAGTTAACATTCTGTCGTCAATTATTGGTCATTAAAACTTTTTTTGAAAAACAATCATTATTTCTTGTATTGAAAAAATTGGGAGAGATACAGGGGCTTGATGTTTGAGTATTCCGTACCTATGGAGCCATATAACTGCCACCACTTAAATTTTTATTTTCATGAAGTTTTTCGTGAAATTAACGAGGGATTTCTTAATGTGAAAAATAGCCAGTTACTGCTTCTATCTGCCACAACATTCCTGTTATAATTTTTAAGAAACCAACTAACTTTTCATGAAAGTGTATTATTTTTCACGAAGACATTATTACGTTTCGCGAAACTTTTCATGAAAGTCGATTATTTTCATCAAAACATCTTTACGTTTTGCGAAACATTTTTATGCTTTCATAAAAAAAGTTATTTAGTTTCGTGAAAGCATCATCTTTATGTAGTGTCAGTTCAGATCACTAACAAGCAGAATTCGTGTTAAGATAATTTATCTGTCTTCATGATAATTATATATTTTCATGAAATATCCCATAATTTTTACGAAAGTTTTCATGAAATCTTTAAGTTACCCGGTAAGTGGTGGCAGTTATATGGCTCCATGCGTACCTGATATGACATCCCCTGGTTTGTAGCTTGTTGCGTTGATCTTCAGCATGAATGGATTATCCCCGGACGTTGTTGTCGGTAAGTGGAATGGTACCATACCCTTACATGCTAGATCCGGGGCACCATCCGGGAAAGCAGTAATCACCGTACAGAGGCACGCCACCAGTACAATAGTCAGCATAGTGTAGTAGTTTCTATAATGTAATAATACTAATAACAATGATAATAAAAATAAAATAATAAAATAATAAAATACATTTTGCATTTACGTTCCTCACAGTGTCAGTTTGATTCCACTATGTTATGAACACTGTATAATCTGCAAAGTGTATGTTTCCATGTTAAAAAGTTTACGCTTTCTGGATTTCAGACATTAATTTTGGCGTGTGGAAATGTCAGCGGTTTTTTAAACTTTCTTAGCAGAGTTCCTTTTTGGCAGAAAATACGCTAGATGAAATTACTAGCGACTTTAGTAAATTCGCGGAACACGTATGCATTGTTCACAATTGTTAAATTTGACTCTGCTAGTGTTATTGCAAAAGTCCTATAAATCTGCCCTATATTTCTAATAATTTTACACTGTTTTTCAAAATATAAGCATCTTAATGTCTTAATTTACCTAGTTATTCGTAGATAGATCCACTGAAAACATGTTATTTTAGCAGACAAATGATATATCTCATGCCATATATATACATGATGATATTCTTGACACAAAGACAATTCAATAGTTTGTACGTACAAATGTGACAAGAACAATCACCCAATTTGGTGAATTTTAAAGAAACTTACCTGTCAGCGCTAAAGGAATACTAAAGACAAGAAAACCGACTGTTTGATAAAAGTCGCGATGTTCTAGATATTTTTATGTAATTATGAGATAAAAATATTACAGCATGGCATATCTTAATATGTTTGTAAATAAAGGTCACATATTAAAGGTACAGTACTACAGATGAGCCATTTTAATTCGTAGGTACATTTCTCTGGCTACTTACGACATTATAAGACGAATGCTGATTCAAAATCTGCACCCGTGGCTTATTCTTATGTGCCTATTTTCATGAACATCGGAAAAGATAATGTTGACAAAATTGAAGTTGAAAAAGCTTGTTTTTCCATAACTAAAGAGTAGTTTTCAGACAGTTTTTTCCTGTTTTCTCAAAATATCGAATTTTCACTTTTGACCCAGCCACCTTTAAATGCAAATGTCATTCCTCGCAGCCTTTGGATGTTTGTTTCTCATCCCGAGTCTTTGATTTATCAACTACATGCACATTTCACACCATTAAACCATTGTTTTTTTACCCTCATCCCATTGCATGTTTCGTCATCGAGTTACTGCGCCATCGCTAGTTTTAGGGTTCAATAAACAAAAACAGTTTAGTACTATTGGTATTCACTCGGTTTGACATTAATTTTTTACATTTATCGTCAACGTTTTTGATATGATTCAACAAAAAGGCCAGTATCGTTCCAGCGCCATTCACTCGGTTTGCCATTTTTAATCTTTACAGTTCACGTTTTAGGAGTCAATAAAAACAGCATCATGTGAGTGCCATTCACTTTGTTTGCTATTTTTATATTTACCGTTCATGTTTTAGGAGTCAATAAAAACAGCATCATGTGAGAGCCATTCACTCGGTTTGCCATTTTTAATCTTAACAGTTCACGTTTTAGGAGTCAATAAAAACAGCATCATGTGAGAGCCATTCACTCGGTTTGCCATTTTTAATCTTTACAGTTCACGTTTTAGGAGTCAATAAAAACAGCATCATGTGAGAGCCATTCACTCGGTATGCCATTTTTAATCTTTACAGTTCACGTTTTAGGAGTCAATAAAAACAGCATCATGTGAGAGCCATTCACTCGGTTTGCCATTTTTATATTTACCGTTCACGTTTTAGGATTCGATAAAAAAAGTCAGTAGCCTACCGTATCAGTGGCATTGTCTCGGCTTGTCCCTTTAATTAACCATTGAACCATCATGAACAATTGCCTAACGTAATCTGCTATGTGTTTCATAACATCACAATAAGGGGTCAAATAATTGTTTATTTAGAACATTATAATGGAATCCACTTTCTTCTCTATTTCGGAGGTAGATTGGTGCAATAGATGTTCCAAAAACTACAATGCCTAACTTTTTTGTTTTGCGGCCTTCCTTGAAGGCAAATTTGTTTAATAGTGAGTGTTCGTATAATCGGGTTGTTGTGTAGTTTTCCGGCATTCACTGTGTAGTTGTTGGAAAACGTAGAACTAATGACCGTTCGGATTTCCAAACTTTGTAATTTGCGCGTGAGAATTCTCACAAGTCCACAATTAACAATACTTTAATAACAAGATATAGTCAGTGTTGATAAAATCCAAACAAATATAATATTAACTGCGTAATTCAATTCTAATGGAAAACCATTGATACGTTCAGCTTGGAGAACAGAGTTCGAATACTTCCAAAACCTTTACAGAACGTTCACCAGTAAGGCGTGGCTTCTGTTATAACCAACCAAATGATTTGAATACAGTTCATGCAAATTTGCATCAACCAATTATATTTCCGTATTTTACACTCATAATTCAAATTAAATTAAGCCGCGAGCAAATAATGACAAAATGGCTTCATAATTACTTATTGATACAAAATCCGACCTAGCGGCTACAGAAGAGATTGGTCTACCAACACTTTAATCACCTTCTATTGTTTAATGACTTACAAGTCACAACATCATCCTAAATCAGACAAAAATGCAAGGATTAAAATGTCAACTATTTCGCGTCGATACCCATAATCTTAATCTGATTTAAAAGGTACAGGAAATCTAAATATAAAACTAAAATGACTCAAACTGACACAAACTTATTAACATGTACAACGGCCTATACGTTTGCACAAAAATAAACTCACTTATGCACGGCACAACTCAAAGGGAGGTAACTATTGTATTAAGATGTCGTCAGTTAGAAATTTATATTCGGGACAACTTAGTTCGTAAATTGTAAGTTATCTTTTGGGAATTAATGTATTTCATATAAATTTAATGTAACAAGAGTTATTTTTCTGAATGATTTAAATTGGTTATTCTATAAGTTAACGGGGATTATGTTCTCAGTAGAAAACTTTCAGTGTATGGTATTCGGATAGAACATATAATTCGTATAACCTTATAGTTTTAAGAATCAAAGGTCTCGTGGTATTAAATGGTTATCATTGGTATTGATATTTGATATTTATTGTGTAATTGATATTTGATATTTATTGTGTAATTGATATTTATTGTGTAATTGATATTTGATATTTATTGTGTAATTGATATTTGATATTAATTGTGTTATTGATATTGGATATTAATTGTTACTATTGATATTTGATATTAATTGTGTTATTGATATTGGATATTAATTGTTACTATTGATATTTATATTACATATATATTTGATATGAATATCATCTATAGAATTACACAATTCATCTGACTCTTGAACCTAAAACTTGTTAAAGAATTAAAAGGAGGAAAACTACATACATCTTATTGTACTTTTAGATACAGAAACACAATTCCCCAGGGTACCGAAACGTAGAATTCACGATACAGAACAAACGTAAATTCACTGCAGAACAACCGAATACAGTACAGTGTCTTTAATAACACCGCTTTAATCATGTTAAAGACACTTAACTTTACTCAGTACACAACAAGAATGCAAAGAAGTAAGATGATTGCACGAGGATTATAATGAATAAATTTAATAGAATAAAACGAACGACTGTGTCGTTAATTGGATCCAGCCATCCATCAGCGAGTGACAATATTAATGATGAATGTCCTATTGGGGGAGTCAAAGCGCTCTGAGAAGTTTGTCATTTAGACTTTCCGTTCTATTGTATTCCCAATTCTATGAAACCACGTGACCCAGTTTGTCAAATTATCCTAACTTAACTAGATTCTATGAAGATTCTTATTTATTAGTTTAGGGAGTAGACTTTCTCAGAACGAAGACAACAGAAGTAGAAACGGGTTATAACTGACTAAAGATAATGTATTTAGTATGCAATTAATGCCACTTTTCGACTAATGACGTCGAGAACTCTTCAGCCTCCACTATGGTAATGGATAACACTGCAGAATGTGGTCGAGAACTCTTCAGCCTCCACTATGGTAATCGATGACAATACAGAATGTGGTCGAGAACTCTTCAGCCTCCACTATGGTAATCGATGACAATACAGAATGTGGTCGAGAACTCCTCAGCCTCCACTATAGTAATGGATGAATATGCAGAATGGGGTCGAGAACTCTTCAGCCTCCACTATGGTAATGAATGACAATGCAGAATGTGGCCGAGAACTCTTCAGCCTCCATTATGGTAATGAATGACAATGCAGAATGTGGCCGAGAACTCTTCAGCCTCCACTATGGTAATGAATGACAATACAGAATGTGGTCGGGAACTCTTCAGCCTCCACTATGGTAATGAATGACAATACAGAATGTGGTCGAGAACTCTTCAGCCTCCACTATGGTAATGAATGACAATACAGAATGTGGTCGAGAACTCTTCAGCCTCCACTATGGTAATGAATGACAATACAGAATGTGTTCGAGAACTCTTCAACCTCCACTATGGTAATGAATGACAATACAGAATGTGGTCGAGAACTCTTCAGCCTCCACTATGGTAATGGATGACAATACAGAATGTGGTTGAGAACTCTTCAGCCTCCACTATGGTAATCGATGACAATGCAGAATGTGGTCGAGAACTCTTCAGCCTCCACTGTTGTTATCGACAAATGTCGTTATAATGCCCATAAAGGGCCATGACTTGAAAATAAAACTTGAAAACTTGAAACTGGTGTATTCTTAAAGCATAAATCTGACTTCAACGAAATTAACTCCATTTTTCTTCGTCTCCTTGATAGGGTTGTTGTATAGTGTCCGCTTGGATTGCAGGAGTTCCCGGATGCGGCGATCCATGGCCGCATCATAGCAAAAACGAAATGAAATGGTCCCAATAATTCTATTACTAGATGCCCGGCATAACAGACTCTGGCTTCTCTTCTCCCATACTCTCGTGGCGATGGATAACATCAGGAACGAGGAGTCGAGAGTGATTAATATAAGTTGTTTAAAAATCGACCTAAAATAAATTTAGTATTAATTAACCCCATTCTTGTATTTACAAAATAAAAAAGGCCTACTAGTATTCACCTTGGAGAACCCGCAGTAATGAGTTTCTACCAATTCGTTATAATAATTACATTGCTGGAACAGTTTTTACGATCTACAAAAAATGTATATCCAATAACAAGCCACGAAATATTGTTTGACGGAGCATTGCTCAATTGAAAAAGACTGACAAAACGGTATAAAACATTGTAACGTAGTGACATAATGACAATGAATGTAATAAACTTTAAAAGGTTTCTTGAAAGTCGTCCAATGTTTAAAAGCTTTCTACGTCGTGTAATAAATAGATTGACACTCAAGAAAGCGTTCACGATGTTGTAGACATAGGGTCTATGTTACTTCTAGTCCGAGAAACTGTGAACATATGGATTCTGTACTATATACAGGGTGTTAAAAAGTTCGTTCTCAAAATTTAAATTCATATACTAGTAAAATTTTATTTGAACTATGTACGCAGCAGACAACGTTAATTTCTATACTCAAATAGCTTATTAAAATGCCAGATATTAGAACAATGGTAGAATCCTCTGGATTTAAACCTGGACTTTTTACAGTCTTCTGAGGTCTGAAAAATAAAATATTGAAACTCAAACATTGAGAACGAACTTTCTTAACACCCTGTACATGTATTGGATGGTTACATTTTGCAAATTGAACCCAGGGATGCAATTATTTTATACAACTTTGTAGAAACTCATTGCTACATGTTCTCATAGGTTGTCTTGAGTTAGAGTCTAAAAAGGTGCGTGTATTTAAGATCCACGAATGACTCGTTAGTCACATGCCAGTTTGTATAGTATAGAGAATTTGATCTCATCCCCGACCTTCTATTTGCATAAATTTATCAGCTGATATGTTACCTCATCTATATTTATTACCCCGGTTGTATGTTTTCATAAGGGGGAGCATCACGAATGCGCTCGAGGTGTAATACCGACACAAATCTTAAGGACCGATATTGAACGATTTGCTCGCGGAATTGATATTATTCAGCACAGGAACTTTGTAATATATCAAGCATAAAGGTCAGGATCAGGTCAAATTCTTCGGTATATACGACTTATTGCAGTTGTTGACAGGTAAGGAGCGGTAGCTTAACAGTAGCGCGCTTTGGGACCGAGAGGTCCCAGGTTCGACCCCCGTCCGCGTCAATGGTCAATTTTATGTACAAAAGAATAACATAAATCGCTCCACTTTACACATCTAAACCTGAGGGGACCAAAAGCTAATTGTGTTGTGGCTGTCATCGGCGCCGAGTGTAACAGCCGACTTATTCAGCTTTTTGATTGCTGAAACTAGTTGTTCAGCTTTTTGACAGCTATGACTTTAGCAGTTCATTTTCTCGTTCAGTTATGTGTTGGGCATTGTGCCGTGTAATTGTGGTATGTGATGTTTTTATGTTTTCGGCGCTACGTCGGTTAAGTTACTAGTAAGTGCTGCCTTCCCGGACCGACTTTCTATTATATGTTTGTATCTCAATGTTTGTGGGTAAATGTACAGTCGGTTGAACGGACGAATGTCTGAAAATAAACTTAAATAACTCGGTATTTTACTTTTTTTAATTCTGCAATTCCACCTCAGGAATATATAGTTATAGAGAAGAACACAGTGAGTTTCGTATATCGTTTATTGTTCGTGTGTACGTGGAAACGAAATGTTATGGCATTGCAATAAAATACACGAGTAAAGACAAAAACGGATTTCGGGAAAAAAAGCTAAAATGCATCGACTATCGCAGACAGAGTTAAAGAGCATGACGGAAACATAATTAACTTACAGCAACAAAAAATGCTGTTAAAATGATACATAACTGCACATCTTTAAATATATACTATGACGTTTCAGGAACTGATATCCCTGGTTGCCGTGACAACTGTAGAAAAAATGGGTACCAGCTTTCAAAACGTCATATCCGTTGCGGCTAAACATGGTCGTTGCACAACCTTGATGTTTGTTTACAAAGATATTCATACCACCAGCTAGCTATTAGTGAATGACAGGTTTTTATTGTTCACTCATCCAACAGATTGCTAGTGGGCATTTTGCATATGAATACGGTGATCTCTCCTATATAGGGGTATACTCAGATATTTTTGACTCAGATAATGAAACCATGTGCCTATGGTTAGTTTTACTAGAAACAGCAGTATTAAACAACACGGTTCAACTATACGGTCATTTATGTCTGTTAAAACCAGGGACCGTTTTGACAAAACGTCTAAAATATGTTTGTTGGAACGAGGTCTCTCTGAAGATGTTGGGTATCATTGAAAAGGGTCTGATTGGGACGACATTTGGGGTCTTTACAGGTTTTGTAATAGTGGTCTTTGTTTATAAGCGGTCTTTCAAACATATTTGACTGAACAGTACAACCTTTGCAGTGCAACATCCTTTGTGAACTTTAAATATTGACCGTTGCACAGAGGTTGTACTCTTATATGATTGGTGACGTCACGACCGGGACCGTTTAAATGTCACGTTTTTGTCAGAGCTTCATAAAGCATCTTAGTTGAAAACTTAAATATTTTGCCTGAAATGAAACATTTGGGCTACGCATATTAACCACAGCTTGAAGAATAACACATGTTTTTCCAAGTGACTATAATATTTTACCCTGATACATACTGTGTTGTAATATTATTTGGAATGCTCGACCTCAGATATCAGTTCTAACAAATATTGAAATTAAAAGACTGCGCATGTACAATCTTACATATCCAGGGCCCGTTAGCGAAGATTTGACTTTTTTATATGCTATTTGAGCACACTAAGACCACAGGTTACTGTATCATTGATAGAGTAAAAAATATGAGCCAGTCTCCAGGAAAACCTGCTATTTTGACAAAAATATTGACTTTAAGATTTTCCATAGTATTACAGGATAATGTTAAATAAGCAAATTGCAAAAGAAATTATGTTTATATCTTGAGTTTTAAGGAAGTTACAGCTGTTTTTGTAGTGTCCCTATTCGGACCTTTTTGTGTGACGTCGCAAACGTCATCCAAACGTTATTCGACGTAAATGAAATAAGTATTTCATTTTTACACCATTTGATCAATTCTTGACATAAACTGTTCAAAATAGTACCAAATTCTATAATTATGTTTCACTTTTAAAAGTATATATCAAAATCGAAATTGTTTGCATTCAGAGAAACGCTACTTCTGTTTTAAACTACTATATCCTCGTTTTTCTCAATCGGAGTACTTTTCTGAAATTGGTCACCATAGCAACGAAGTATGTGTTTTTGACATATTTCATAGGACAATTTAAAGCTAAGGTATAGTACTATATGGATCAATTACTTAAAATAGAATCAATAGATATGTATTTTTCCTTATTTTAGAGCTTTATCAAAATCTTGTTACATACAGTAATTACATAATGTCATTATAGCAGGTTTTCCTGGAGACTGGCTCATATATTTTATAAAATTTATGTTATCTTAGAAAGGTGCATTTGTACTAAAGTGATCAGATTTTCAAGTTATCAAAACCAAGAAGTCTCTTTCGATATCTTCATAAAGTATTTACATCCAAAGACAACATCGTTAGAACTACATCAATGCAAAATCCCATCGACATTGGTCAACTAGTTCAAAAGTTATACCATGAAATGTATTCAACAGTGTCCAGTCAATCACTGAGGTGCATTCGATAGAAACGGCAATGTTATTTTACGTAAGAAAATAGAAAGTGATTTCACGCCCTATGAGTTTTATTATCTTATTTATAAACGGACTTTTTAAAACATTAATATCAAATTAAAGACGAAGCTCTCTAGTTTCTGATTATGTAATAATATTTAAAATAACACCAGTATTAATGAAATGTTAATTAAAAACAAACTGCACCTCAGTGACTGTGTGGTCAATTTCCTGTGTTATAAACCTTTCTAAGATATTATAAATTTTATAAAAAATATATTTTTTAGTTTAAGTTTACTCTTTATTAATGATACAGTTACCTGTGACTAAGCCGGCTACTAGCCGGTACATTCAAGCCACGCCATGTGAACTAGTCTCATCATTCATAAATAGTTTAACTTTAACAAAAATGTATGTGTAACATTTCACTAAGTATGCTCTTAATAACCTACAGGAAAGTCTGATGTAAGCTAAGATAACAAATATGTCTATGAAAGGGCCCAATCAACGTAACATGGTTTTGCAAGCGAACAGATAGCAGCATTTGTTCTACCATCACTGTGGATATATCACGTGGTAGGTGACGTACTGTTTGGCTAAGAAGGCAAGTAAATATATTTCAACAACATGTTACAGTTTTTGTCTGAAACCAGCTCAACTGCAAAAATATTAAGTGGCATGGATAGTACTCATTCCCGACTTGAGCGTCCAGTATAACTCCTTATAATTGATCAAATAATAAATTAGTAACTGTTGTTTTTAACTTTTTGTTGACATTTTTCTACTTGCGTTCTTAGCCAAAACTTCATATACCACGTGGTATTACCACACTGACGATATAAGTATTCAAATGAAACAGGTACGAGTATAGTGGATAGTCAGTGTTCTTGTTTGCGGAACAAGAAAGAAAACATTTAATGAACATTATTTTATTCGTGGCCTTATCACGTGGTCCATGACGTCATTTAAAACTATTACATAATTAATAATTGAATCATAGGGTTCTTCACGACCCATTGTGTACTTGGGAGTAATGCAGTCTTTTTCTGCTTGTTATATTTGTCACTAATATTCAATTTGGTATTTTGTGGTATATAAAAATGATACAAATGACGTCACATACCACGTGGAATGGACACACAGGTACAAATGACATCACATACCACGTGGAATTGCCACATTGTTATAAATGATATAAGCTATCACATGATATCGTTAAATTGTTACAAATGACGTAGCATATCATGTGATACGGACATATATCGTTACAAATGACGTCTCATACCTAGTTGCTTGACCACACTTTTACAAATGACGTCACATACCACGTGGTATGACCACACTGTTATAAATGACATTATATACCACATGATATCGATAAATTGTTACAAATGACGTCGTTTGCCACGTGGTATATCCACCCTGTAATAAATGATGTTTCGTCGTTGCATACCACGTGATATGGACAAATTGTCACAATCGACGTCACAGAACACGTGGTATGACCACACTGTTACAAATGACGTCACAAGGTAACATGTACAGAACTATATTGCGATAGTTCTCAATAAAAAGTGATTGTGCTATTAAGTAAAATGTGCTAAAACGGTAAGTATTTGAAATGCTGTTGTTTTATCAATACCTTATACGTGTTATACATGATCGCAGTTACATTAAATACTGACATGGCAAAAGAATTTCAGGAAAAACAACTATCAACAAATTTACCACTGCGCAACAAAAGCTTGTTACCATATCGTTTGAGGCGTTCTGACAGCGAAGTCGACTTTAGAATGGTGGACGTGTAGTAAATATACTACTCACATTTTGATAAGGGTCAAGAAATCAATGTTCGTGGCAACTGAACAAAACCGTTTAAGAAAAAACGCTTGTGCAAATTAAATAGAGAGCAAATAATCATTTTTAGCTATTTTTCTCACTTTTACCTTGAACTGACATTGACCTCAAACTGGTCAGTGTTTTATGTCCGTTTGATGCTCATTATCAAATGAACAATATCCATGCAAATATATGACACTACATATATAAACAAAAACTTAACACCAGAACATAGGCTAACGGGTGTTTTCGTAAATTTGTTCGGAAGCAAGAGTTGTTGCCCCTGTTAAAAAAAATCTGCACCACTTTCAGATCTGGCATCAACCTTTTCCCGAAGCCTGAGTGTCTATATTAATCGAAAATATTAACGGACTTTTCTACAACACGGGGTAAATGAAAATCCATTTTAAGGCCCTTTTGAAATCTGGCTCCTGGACTAAATATTAAAATACCATACAATCTGCAGCTAGATTTCGACAAATAATGTGTTGCATTTTGTATTCATTGACGTACATATAATGTTGTCTTTTTCCAGATAACTGATAAGGCATATCGGCAGAGACCAAAGTGTCAGGAATAACATGGATTAGTTTTCCCTTTTCTATTATCATTTATGTAAGACCCAAAGTACGGAAACGGGTCAAAGAAGCTTGAATCCAGCACAAACATGTTTTATGAGGAAGTGCTTATTAGCACTTTGACATCAAATTTTGAAGTTATCTGTATTCGTTTACAATATTGCAGATGTAACGTGGTTTCTAAAAATTCCAACAGGCCATATTATGCAATTTGTAAAATATTTCTGAGGATAATTTGTTGACCCTTATTAAATTTTGAGTAGTATATACGTGATGTAGAATGATCATACGTTGATAAAAAGAATGCCACATTCCCATCTGTAGTCACGATATTAGTAGATATATCTCCTGCGAGATGGTTCCTTAGTTTTAGTATCTACTAACTTTCACATAAAGTGGTAGACATCTGGGCTGGTATTCAATATTGATCTTATTTAATTGGAGTATAAGGATAGCCAATCATATCGCCTGTTACTGACCAAGAGTTTAACATGGTGTGATCTGATTGGTTGTCATTATCCTTAAGTCAAGCAAGATCAATATTGAATAACACCCCTGGTATTGGCATTCAAAGTGTCCAAACATGTGTCCAAACATGGCGCAATGCATAAAATTCGCTGAGTCGCTTCAATGTTTTAAGAATAATTATTATCTATACATTTAGTTCACTTCTATGGATCCCTCGAAAACATCGACATCGACCTGTCGTACTTTATATTCCGCTAACACATAAAACATTATCGCAACGACCAGGAGAATCATCAGTATATATAACTTGAAGGAAACACACAAAAAAGTTCCGCTTAGAAATCCGATTGTCAAACCGAGGCTTTGAAGAAGTCTATAGTTGGCGAAAGCCACCTCTGCATTGTCGGCGCAAGTGATGCATATTAGGGCTGAAAAAGACAAAAATATTGGTTTAAACATTACTGTTAGAAAACAAATTCCGTTTAGAGAATGGACCGGTTGATTTTGAGAAAATAAAGAGCACGACATTATACACATTGATTCTAAGAAAGTTGACTGGTATACACATTAATTTTTGAGAAAATTGACTGGTATACACATTGATTTTTGAGAAAATTGACTGGTATACACATTGATTTTGAGAAATTTGACTGGTATACACATTGAACTTTTGAGATAATTGACTGGTATACACATTGATTTTTGTTAAAAATTGACTGGTATACACAATGATTTTTGAGATATCTGTCTGGTATACACATTGATTTTTTAAAAACTTTGACTGGTATCCACATTGATTTTCAGAAAATTGACTTGTATACTCATTGATTTTGAGATAATTGAGTGATAAACACGTTGATTTTGATATTATTGACTGATAAACACGTTGATTTTGAGAAAATTGACTGATAAACACGTTGATTTTGAGATAATTGACTGATAAACACGTTGATTTTGAGATAATTGACTGGTACATACACATACATTTTGAGAAAGTAGACGTGTTAACATGTTGCTTTTGGAAACATAAACTTGGTTTAAAGGTTGCATAATAGGATTGAAAGAGAGAAATACATTACACACAGAACACACAAAACATTTCATTCAAAAATATATATAAATAAAAAAAGGTATATGGATTCTTTTTTTTTAGCGGCGTTGCGTTTTCAAACCGCTTTCATGCAGAAAGTTCGATGATCAGGCTCCGATCTCCCGAAACATCTCAATCTGACCTCTATCTCAACTCGAATTTTGTCACCTATCGTTTGAGGTAGTTTCCATGCAAAATCGTACTCTAAATTGGTATAACAAAACAGAAACATTATTCTGAGTTTATTACAGCAAAATTTTGAGAGTTCAATATTCATATTTATCTCAAATTCAGACTTTGAAATTATCAAAATCTCAATTTGAGTTGAGATTTCTACTTGAGATTATACTTACTATTACACTGTGTCTGCCAAACTGCGTCACATATCCCCCAAGATGCAGACATTATAAAGAATATTAAAAGTTTCTTGTCTGGTATCCAAATAAGCAACCCTATCATTAACCCCATGTGTAGTATTCCCCCGATTCCAAAAACAACCTCTCTTGGTATGACATTCGCACACACTGCAACCAGAATAGCACTTATCACGTTGGCCACGCCCAGTATTATCATGCAATATCCTATATACTCCTCCCCTATCTGGCACGTGACATACGCCTGCAAGATAAAACATATCAACAAATAATAAATGTTTGTAAACAACAACAACAAACACAAAAAACAACAACAACAATTGCAACAACAACAACAACGAATAAATAATAATAGTATATGTACAACATAACACAATGTTATTACATGTATGCCCCATGACTGTTAAATAGTAATCGATAATAAAAGGCATGTTGACTTCGACCATTGACCTATTGACCTACATAATTATACATAGGGACTATCTACTCATGGTGATAACATTTGAAAAGCCTATCCATAACAATTCTTATTTTTTAGTTTGTTTTCTATAAGGGGATAACTCGATTCAACATTTATTCACTATTGAGATTATGCCCACTGGTAGAGTGACCTCCCTTTGAAGAGCTTACGTACGACCAATCGGAAACCATTTGGTCGAGTTATTCATGTTAAAAGTTAAACTTTTAGTTGAAGTTGAAATGTTAAACTTTGAACAAATGATCTCAAAATCAGTAGGGCCGATGAACAAATACTATAAGGTATACCATATGCTTATCTTTTTAGAGTTATTGAATGGAAACCATTTTGTAAGCCGACATTCGCCCGTCATTGGATATGTCCAATAATCCTTTGAGAAGACCCCTCAACATAATCCGTTTATCAGCTTTCCTTTTCCGTGATGGACAACTCCAGTACGCCGCGTCTGACCAACCGACCGACCGATATGTGCAAAGCAAAATACCATCTCATCGAAGCATAATCATTATCAAGGGGTTGAACAGTTCAGGGCATTTTGATAATGTGTATGTATGGACACTGACTTTTACTACATGTATTATATTGTCAAACAGATCCTAGTATTTTAAGACTGAAACTGGGTCCTTCAGTCCCACACCCAACTGCATACGTATATATAGCTGAGATCAAACACGTCGAGATTCTAACAAGAAATTTATGTTCGTTTATTCGAGTTCAGCAAGTATTTTCAGTAATACGGGTTTATGGCGGTAGATTTGCCTAACTAGTTTTCCTGGATATCCAGTACTAACTTACCCTTCCACAAGACTTCACAGAAGAGGTGGCGGTCTAGCTTATGTAAGGCAAAAAATTTTCCCCTTAGCATGGCACATTTTTTACAGAGATCGATGGAGAAATAAAACACTTATGGCTATTCTTTGTTTCGAAATGAAGCAAATTTCGTCTTTGACCTATAGCCAAAAGTAAAAAAAGAAAAAAAGTCACATGGTATTGCTACACTATTATACCTGATTAAAATCAGAGAAAACGAATGCTTGCTGTAATCCACTGAATATCAGCAGAGGTATTAGAAGACGGAATCATGCTGTAATTATCCAATAATGCTGGTTTATCTGGATAACAAGGGTACTATACCTGATTGAAGTCAGAGAAAACGAATGCTTGCTGTAATCCACTGAATATCAGCAGAGGTATTAGAAGACGGAACGTTTTATGAGTCAACATTAACTGTACATGCTCGACCACAATCTGAAAATATAGAAAATAAACATGTTAGACTTTCAAACAATATATATACAATGGGGTCGTTGTAGTCCCTTATTTAGGACAAATGACCCTTACAATTGACTAGTAATTTAAAGTCAGGGTAGAGAACGGACAATTTAAACGAAACATGGGACATTATGTTAAAGGGCATTTCTAAGGGTCATCTGTATAACTATAAGGGCCTTTGTGAACAAGATTAGGGTCCACACTGACCCCTAACAGTTCACTGACCAACTTAAGTGAACATACTTCCAGGTTTCGGACAAAGACTTTAGGGGCCAATTTTGTCACCCCTTGACTACATTGAAGAAATAAAACAAAGGGCCAGTGCCCCTTGCTAGAAAATGGCCATTTGCTCATCGATAGCATTTTCGACACTTCATAAACGAAATGGCAATGCTACTACATGTATAGTTATTTCCCATGCTTGCCACGCGTGATTAAAAATGAGAATTGGCTTTTATATTCTCCTATACTCTTGTGGCGATGGAATTATGTGTCAAGAGTGATTAATACACATTTGAGCACAAATGGCAAATATCGACCTAAAATAAATTAAAATAAACACAAATGTTTTCTTTCGATTTCAATGGTCCATTAATTTGTGTTGATTTGTCTTTAGAACGGCGCTAACAATATAATAGGCCCTGTGAATACCAATTGCCAATTTGCCGAATGTTCAAATCAACTTCCTTTTAAAAGACATATCGAAGTTAAACTGTTTATTTATATTATCCCATCCACATTTACATAATAATTGCAACTCATAAATAAACGAAAATTATTACTGAATTTTGAAACACTGCTTGTAAAGCTTCAAACAAAGAACAACTCTGTGTTCCAAACCAGGCGATTAATTCCGCTGAAACTCACAAAGCCTCATTAGCACAACTTGACATTCTGACAGACACCTCTGTAAAGTTTTATGACCCAAGTTAACTACTTTAGAAGAGATATACGACACTAAAGCACACGCCCGCTGATTCCATCAATTTATAACCAAATTTTTACCGTTGAATTTCCAAAGCATAGTAAGACTACAGTTTATTTATTTTTTCGGTTTACGGGAATATTTTTGAAAATTTCGTTGTCGGGTCGAGGGAAGAGGACGTTAAATTCCCTATGTCTATGGTATTTTATTGTGCGAGAGACCATAGTACACTTTAAGGACCTGTTGTTCAATCATGAATTATATTATTCACATGCTTATTTAATTGTTTATGCCAATAAATAATTTGGCTTGACTTATAGGGCACTGTCGCCGTTGCTAGGCACTGCCGCCGTTGCTAGGCACTGCCGCCGTTGCTAGGTGCTGCCGCTGTTTCTGTGTAGCTTTGGATTCCATGTGCGCTACAGTATACCATATAGCATTTCCATTCCCATTCTCTGGACGGATTGTTTTTTTAATCCCGTAAACTTTAAAATAAAAAAAGAACTAAGGCCTTAAACATCGTCATTACATTTACATCGCCGTTAATGCTTCTGTGACCTGTTGACGATATTGAACGCGACGAGGAAGTTAGGGAATAGTGTCAATATATGCTAACTGCTATTGATCAACTTGGAAGAGTTTTAGCCAGTTTTTGTTTCTCTTGCGAGGGCTTGGTAGTTTAAATTGGACTGAATCTGCCCAATCATTCCACACTTTCTTTCTTTGATGGTATGATGAACTATAAGTTCTTGTTTGGTCTTCCTCTTCAACTCCTGGTTTCCCCTGATTGTGTATTGTACTTTTTCTTGTACGTTCGATCTTTTTCGGCCATTTATATCTTCAGTTTGGATGAGATGATGAACTGCACCGTCTTCTGTACGAGTAGGTTGTTAAAATCGCCTCCACAGCTTGGTGTCATAGGACATATATGTTGGCTAAAACTTATGTCGTTTTGCCACCAGATTTGGACACATTTGCCTCACACTGGCATTAAGCTGTATCCACAAGACCCAGCTTTATGTGTTTCCGCAGAACACAGTATCCAGTAGAGGGAAGATGATGGCTTGACTCAAGTTGACTGTGCCTGTTAAGTGTGTGTTTGCTGTCTTCATTTGGCATATAGCATTCGATCATAGTCTTCCTGGCTCATCTGTAACTGTTCTTCGAAAGTGTTTTTGCTTCTACAAAGTGTCCCCCCAAAAAGTGGGACCTAGGTTAAACATTCGTAACTTTGGGTTTGCGATCTTTTGTACTTGTACTGTTGTACTGTACGAGTTTATCTTTATCAATATAGTACGTCAAATGAATTCATTAAAAAAGAATAATAATTTATTGACAGTCAGGACGATGCATTCAGTATGGTATTCAATATGTTTTTTTTTAATTGGAGAATAAGGATAGCCAATCATATCATCTCTTACTGACCAAGAGTTAAATATGGTGTGCTCTGATTGGTTGCCCTTATCCTTAAGTCAAGTAAGATCAATATTGAATACCAGCCTGTGTAATCCTGTAGTATAATTTCTGTTCTATCCCATTCACAGTCTTGAAAAGAAATTAGCAGTTCATAGCCCCAAAACATGTCGGATTCCAAGGTTAAAGTTTCATTGATATTTATTGTTAGTCAGAAGGACGTATATACCCGGGGAAATGAGTTTAAAACTTCATGAATGTTTCCCCGCAAGGCGCGTAATAACTGGTATTCGTTACTTACATATTCAGTGTTTGCAATTTTCATGCGTAAGTAATTCAAGTGTCGCCTTGGAGAGCGAGGTAATAAGTAGTTTTGCTTATATACGTGCGATGGATATGCAATTATTGAAGTAGAAGAGACGTTTAGGAGACTACTTATTTATGGAACATCTACCTTAAAGATACACTCAGCCCGTCTGAACAACTTATAACACAATTTTTTTAAGTCGTTTTTTATGCCCCCGTATCGATAGATCGGGAGGCATTATAATGATGCACCTGTCCGTCCGTCCGTTCGTCCGTCCGTCTGTCCGGTTAACCCAAATTGACCGTTTCTTCTAGCATCATTATGGCTTGCTACAAAGCTTCCATACTTGCATGAATGTTGTATATGAACACTTTCCACATGCCTGTATCACCTGACCCCATTTTGACCGTCACCTTGACCTAATTTTGGACTTAAGACTTATTTATGGACAAGGCTTCTACAGGGGGCATAAGCGTGTATTGAACGCAGTCTTGTTTTTTGTTTTGTGGTCGCATTGGCTGAAACATACGTAATTAGAACCATACACCAGGCCCCGATCTCCCGAAGCACCTCAAGGAGAAATCTCAGTTAAAATTGAGATTTTGCTCAAATAAGAATCTGAGTTTTAGACAAATCCCATGTTTGAGCACTTGAAATGTTGCTGATATAATGTTCTAAACAATGTTTTCCTTATGTTGATACAAATTTTGAGTCTGATCTCTCAAGGAAATTTCTCAAAAGACAAGCGACAAAATTTGAGCTGAGATTTATCTCAAACTGAGAATTTTCAGGAGATCGGGGTCAGGGTACAACCTGTAAAATGCCCACATGCACAAAAAGCTGAAAATGGTACCAACAACTGTCTGTCCTTGTGGCGAGGACAATCAAACAACGGAGCATGTTCTTCGACACTGTAAACGACACCACCAGGAGGGAACCGCAACGTGGCCCACAGAGACAACACTTCATCAGAAACTACACATGGTGATGTGGAAGACCTCAAGCGGACAACCAAGTTGACCCTTGCTACTGGACTGACTGTGCAATAGCGAACGAGAAGAAACGATCCATAGCGATAAAATTGCAGCTGAAAATGTTGCTCTTTGTCGCATTTTTACAATAGAATTATTGAATTAAGTTCAATAAATTCCGAAAAAAAACCTTTTTTTAAAATTAACATGTTATTTTGCTTAGTTTAAGCACGTACTTATTCGACCTTGACCTACAGACTTTAGGTATAGCAAACACAATAAGGAATAACTACACTCGGCAAAACTTATAAGTACACACTTGTTTATTTGCCCATAAATCGGTCAATGCGTGCATGATCGTGATGAAAATTTCAACATATGTAGATTGGATATGTAGAGTTACAATACAATCGATGTTTTTACATCTGATTTAAATTGTCACAAACAGAATAAACTAATGATGACAACAGCAGAATCTAAAAAAAACACAATAATGCCGTGTGTTCATCGGGCGATTGTCAGGTTGCTAATGCACATATGGCCCCGCTGCACTGATACAGTACAGTTTCAAGTCTATGTTTCTATCACAGACACAGAAATAAAGAAAACAATGATAGGAACAAGCACAATTTAGGTTTAAAAATATCAACTTCTGATAAAAAATGCAATTTGGAACATGGTTAACTCCCCTTGACCATAACAATAAAAAATATTTTTTAAAGTAAAAAAACACCATGTTGTTGTTTGAAAAATCGAATTATTTTGTGGTTTTTTTAATTTGACAATAAATCTAAAATTCAAATTTACCTTACATCAAAATATTTTGCAAATACACGTCAATTTCACGGCCATTTTACGGTTTTTGACCTTTCATGGTCCAATGAACCGCTGTATTTAATTTTGAAGAAAAAACTTTTTTTATCCAGTCCTTTGATAGTCAATACCATGTACACACAATTCCATGCAAAAATAATAAAAAATAAAAAAGTTATAACGATAAAACGACGTGTGTACTTATAAGTTTTGCCGAATGTACTAGTTTAAAGTCGTAAAAATGGCAATGCTCTTAACAACGCGACATATTGTATCCGCGAAGATCCCATAATTGGTCATAAGTTATGTTTTATTGATCCAATTGTACTGAAATTCACATAATAAACCCGAAATACTATTATTTATCATTTTAAAGCATAAAAACAGCATATTTGGTTTTTGAGTTATAGGGCCATTTCTTAAGTGTAAGGCACCCGTAAAAAGGAATAACTACAATATGTTGCCGCAGAAATAAGATACGAAGAAAATAAATCACACATTGGATTTACAAAAAAACGCAGAATTTGCAACCCGCAGAAAAAAATGTTTACTGTATCTGTTTGTTGTAGATTGTTAAAATGGGCATAGTATATCATTAAACGAATGCCTGTCGTGTCTGATTCGACTAATTCATGACTATGTTCCCTCCAAATACATTAAGGTAGACGACTATGATAGGACAGCGCGTTCAATAATTGATCAGTCTGTACCAGGAGAGCTCTGAACGTTCTTAAACACTTTCTATGTTTCATGTAGTAGAACGGAGAAATGTATAAATGGTTTAGTTCGCGACCACGAAAATTTGGCGAATTTGGCGGATTTACAAAATTTGCTTATATTTTAAGTTGAGTGTTGGTCATTGTGCCTTTTGTGTTTTTATCTTTTCTGTGCTCGGCTGGTTAAGTTGAGTGCTGCCGTCCCTGTCTGACTTAATATTATCTTTTTGTATTTCATCCAGTGTAATTTTTCGCCAACATAGAACTTTGGACTTTCTTTAACTATTTAACTAGTTTCGTTTCATTTTCCTTGTTTAGTTTTGTGTTGTGCATTGTAGGCTAGCGGCAGCGTGTGTATTCTGATTACCTCGGTCTTTATGCATTGTATATTTACCGGAGATAAACGGAAATGGCCGAGCTTTTACGATTGGTGCTTGTGGTCTGTGAATTTTCTTTGTTGTGTCGATTCCTTTGTGTGGCTTTCGTGCTCATATCAGCTGTATCTGTTTAATGCTGCCTCGTGTCTACCTTGTCGGATTTGTTTTCATTTTGTTTCTACAGGGGTGTCAATATTCCTGATTAATCCTGAATTCCGGATTTGTCTATCCTAAATGTGCTTTGATGTCTGACCAAAATAAAAGTTATTTGATGAAAATACGTCAACAAATGGCAAAGTTTTGGTCAATATAATGTGTACTGAAGGATTTTATTCAATAAAAACTGAGTTAAATATGGAAACAATGTGGTTGAAGGTCTCTTGTTTGGCAAAAATGGTCGGCCGCATATGATTTTCAGGATTTTTAATTTGGCTCTTTTGACACCCCTGTTTCTACTAATAATCGCTAATACATGAATTTCCATATGCCAAATCGCTGGCTTAGAATGAGAAGGTCGTAAGTACAAAATCGATATTTTAAGAAAACAAGAAAAAAAGTCTAAAAATTACAGTTTACTAATGGCATAACGAGCTTTTTAAACTACAGTTTGGTCAACATAACCTGTTCCGATTTTCATGAAAACAGGTTCATAAGAAGCGCCTTGTGATGTAGATTTTAAATATGCATGAGTTTCATAATGTCATAAGTAGCGCATACGACATTCTCATTCTATTTGTAAATGGCCAAAAGCAATGTTTTTGGCTGATTATGCCAATAAACTTTGAACTTTGATTCTTATTCAGAATTCACAAACTTATTCAGAATTCGCGAACTTTTAAACCCGCATAAATATCTACATACTAGTACATAGGAACGTGATCAGGTATGTGCTATCGATCTGTGTCTGGCATTTGATGTATTAAACATGACGAAGAAGCGCTAAACCTCACACCGTTCCGGAACCTCTCATTACGATACCATAGTTCGCTCTAAAACCGACACCTTAATTATTTATTAAAGCGTTTACGCGGATGAGACACCAGGGAAAACTATGAAAGCATTCAAGACGTGTAATACTATCATTTGTAATAACAAAATTGGCAACGATGCATCGTGTGTAGATGATAGGTTAGTCGGAAAACATGTTATGATAGGGTTTGAGTAGAACGAACTTGACATGTATTAAACAGTAACACTTAAACAAATTATATTATGCGCATGGTTTCGATTCTTGCCAATTCTTTATTGTTACACCTTGAAGTACAGTATTAAATACAAATAAAATGTAGTGCTGTAGCCGTGTTTAGCCGCAATGAATATGACGTTACGAAAGTTGGTACCCAGTTTTTCTATAGTTGTCACAGCAAACACGGATATCAGTTCCTGTTACGTCATATCCGTTGCCAATCGGAACGGTCCGTTCGGCATTTATCGCTGCCTGACGTCGCCAGATAAAATATGATTCTCCAGAATTGTACGAGGTATTCCGAATGATCCGTGTTGTGGCTCTTTATATGGGGTACACGGATAGTTTAAAGCCATGTGCCTATGCACTAAACCCGCCTCAGTCACTAACGCCTTTGAAGCAACAAAAAGCCACTTAACAACCCGCGCGCTGTTATAAACACGATTGAACAATTCCACGCTATGTTTGAGCACCA
This sequence comes from Spisula solida, assembly GCA_947247005.1. Lineage (NCBI taxonomy): Eukaryota > Metazoa > Mollusca > Bivalvia > Venerida > Mactridae > Spisula > Spisula solida. The sequence continues at coordinate 5,012,403 of OX365956.1, read as the reverse complement.
TGGAAAATTCGACATCTCTGTCAATAGTTTAAAACGGAAATTTTGATTTTAACGAGATCCTCGACCTTCTATTAGCAAAATCGGAACGGTCCGTTCGGCATTTAGCATAACCTAACAGATTATATCTTGTCTATATTTATAACCGTAATTAAACCCGCGATTGTATGTTTTCAAACCAGGAAGTAGGGCTGCGTACCGGTTTACGATATAAATCGAATACCGGTATTTTGCGTTCGATCGATACATCGAATCGAACGTTTCCGAATCGATGAAATAATCGATCAACAACAAATACACATGAAAACCAATAATATCCCAATTCAAGTCGAGTTTTATCCATGTCCACTCAGTGTTTCGTCACAAAATTCAAACAAAAACTGCTGTGAAATTAACCTCTCGTGGCTAAGCAATTGATACAAAATACTATAAAACATGTGTAAACAGAGTAAACCACGAACCTTTGTGTTACATGTCTTGTTATAATTGTGTTCTGCAAGTCAAATACATATTGCAAGCTAATACCTTCCTCTTTAGACGTTTTATTGCTAAAAGAAAATATCATATGATATATCGAATATCGATAATTTTGTATCGATACAAATATCGTATCGATCATTCTAACCGATACGCAGCCCTACCAGGAAGTATCGCTCGATATTGCACGATTAGTTCTTTGAAATTAATATATTCAGCGCAAGAATCTTGTAATTCATTCATGGATACAGGTTAGGATCAAGTTAAAATCTCCGCACTGTATTTCGTTATCCAGTGTGGTTCATCCAGGGACTAGAGACTATAGAATAACAGAGATAAACAACTGCCTCTATAACAGTGTAGCAATACCACGTGGTTTTTTACTACAGTTCCAAGTAGAAATTTGTAAACATTGGAACATAAATGTAGCCATAAGTATGTTATTTCTTCATCGATTTCTATGAAATCTACGCCACGCTAAGGAGAACATTATTTGCTTTCCATGAAATATAAAATCTTTTTCAGCGGATCTGCGGTTTAGTCCATTACCCTGTGAAACCCTGGAACGTGTAGGTTTCACAGGGTAATGGAAAATTCGGTAAAGCTGCTGAAAAAGATCTTATATTTCATGAAAAGCAAATAATTTTCCCCTTAGCGTGGCGTATATTTCATAGAAATCGATTAAGAAATAAAATACTTATGGCTATTTTATTTTCCAATGTTTACAAATTTCTTCTTGTAACTGTAGCCAAAAGTCACGTGGTATTGCTACACTGTATAACCTACCAAATAACACCCGTGTGACTTAAATTCCTCAAAATGTACCATTTTGTAACAAATAAAACTTCAACAGTTTTAGTCCTACAGCCTCAAGGTTTTTCTTAAGGCTTAGTATGTACTTAATGGCTGTCCTTATTTATATTCATTTATTTTATTTGTAATGTACAAAAGTCGAATGTTGAGGAAACCCATTATTAAGTTAATTCTATGTTTTCCATTTTTATGCAAATTTGAAGGGTAAGAAATTATAAACGTGAAAATATCTCTCCTGATAATACGATATTTGCAAATATTTTTACTGCAGCTGTAGAGGAATATTTATGCTTCCTAAAAATGTATAATTTAAGTCTCAGTGACCAGTAGTTACTGCGTTTTAGTTGTTACAAGTTAGCGCACGCATGCTATTTCATTTCTCAGTCTTGTTGCCAAAGTTATTCTATAGTTATTCGAAACTGGTTTAAACTAAAAGCAAAACTAAACAGAACACCGTCTTAAGAATATCTCACTGGCTTAGCATGAGGTCGTAAGTAAAAAATCGATATTTTGAGAAAAAATAAAAATCTGTTTGAAAACTACTCTTTACTTATGAAAACAAGCTTTTTAAACTTCAGTTTGGTCAACATGACCAGTTCCTATTTTCATGCCAATAGGCTCATAGGAAGCGCCTTGTGATGCAGATTTCAAATATGTATGAGTCTTATAAAGTCGTAAGTAGCACTTACAATCTTCTCATTATAAGCCAGTGATATGTAGTACATGTATATGGTTTCTACAACATCACTGTACAATTTGCATTCATTACAAATATCTTTGACAGATGAAACATGTATCGGATATGTTGTAAAGTCATATATTTTCGCGATGTCAAAATTGTGTCGTCATTTTGAAGACGTTCATGAAATTTAATATTTGCGAAATTTTAACTTCAGAAATGAATTAAAGGTTTCTACGTTTTACTGTCGTTGTTTAAGCTCACAAGCATAAAGGTTAGCGAACTAATCGCGAATTCACGAATAACGCACGGAAATCAATACATCGCGAATAGTTCTGACTTCACAGCACTTTTAAAAAGCAAATTGCGTGACTACTTTACAAAAAAACCTATCAGTTCCAAACATGGGCAAAATGTTAGCTATTATACCATTAATGAAGGGAAAGAGAGTGAGCCTTTCTGTTTCCCCGTATCTACGGCAGAGAAATGTTCTTCCATTGATTTTACACTTGTATTCTGCTACTGTAGAAACGGATCGATACACAAATGGAGGACACAGACACTAAATGTTTCTGACTCGCTCTTCTCTTATGAAATTGTCCTTTCCACTTAACCCAACATCCAGTAAACATGTATCAGATTCTATCGGAAAACATTTGTGTTCTGTTTGTTTATTTGGGTTTTACGCCTTTTGTCAACAAAATTTCAGTTATATGCCTTGATCGAAAACAAGTATTACATGAGTCGTGACTGCACTTTTGTTTGCCAGTCAGATTTCTACTGAAACATGACCGGTATATGAGTGACTCCAGCCGGATTTGAACCCGGGTCGCCAGATAATACGGTATTGCATGAGTCGTGCCTGCACTTTAAGTATGCCAAGCTTAGCCTTTATTTGCCAGTCAGATTTCTACTGAAACATGGCCGGTATATGAGTGACTCCAGCCGGATTTGAACCCGGGTCGCCAGATAATACGGTATTGCATGAGTCGTGACTGCACTTTAAGTATGCCAAGCTTAGCCTTTATTTGCCAGTCAGATTTCTACTGAAACATGGCCGGCATATGAGTGACTCCAGCCGGATTTGAACCCCGGGTCGCCAGATTATACGGTATAAAGATGAGTCGTGACTGCACTTTAAGTATGCCAAGCTTAGCCTTTATTTGCCAGTCAGATTTCTGTTGAAACATGGCCGGCATATGAGTGACTCCCGTCGGATTTGAACTCGGGTCGCCAGATTATACGGTAAGCGCGCTACCCACTGTACTACGGAGGCACATATATACTCTATATACCATTTACCCAAAGGTTACGGCTCAGATGTCAATTCTGTTTATAGATACGGTGGCCGATTCACCTAATCTAACTTTACCACACGTGGGGTAAAGTCGACATAGTTGTCAAAGTCGTGGTACACTGCTCGGGCGATCTTGTTGAACACGGTTGATAATTGGAGTGATCATGTTTGTATACAAAGGCATTCATTCCATTAGCTAGCTATTGGTGAATGACATATTTTTATTGTTTATTCAACCAATAGATTACCGGTGGTCATTTTGCATATGAATACGGTGATCTCTCCTATTGAATGATTAATAAGAAGACGTAACCTAAAAAATACAGGTACATTTCCTTTAAAAAGAAGCAAATTTAACAGACTAGAGAAATGATAATTACAACCAGAAGACGGAACATAAAAAATACGTATACATCTCCTTTTTAAAAGCATTTATAGCAAGCTGTGGTGGACACATCCCCTTTAAAAAATACAATCAGAAGTCGGAACATTATTTCCATTGACATATACATGCTGTCTTACAACAAGATCAGTCCATAATTGGAAGCAAATAAATTCACGATCAATAAATTTGAAATGAGGAGAATTAAAGTCAGTATTGGAATTTGCATAAACATGACTTTCATTCAACTCTTAAGAATAGAGGCAGACATAGCCCGGCTACACATGTGGCTACAATTATAGAACATTTCATAGAAAAACATCACGAAATACACATATTACGGCACTTGGGTACTGTTTTATCAAAGCACTTACGGAAATAGTAAACTTACGATAAAATTTAAATTCTTTATAACATGTTTACAATTTTAAAGTGTGGTAAATGAAGCTGCAGTACTAATAATGATTTAGTTAATAAACTCCTACAAGACAAATCTCTCACCAATTTGCAGTTGTCAAAGAATTATAAAGATTTTAAATTTGAGCGTAACTTAAAGATTTTCGTAAGTGCTTTGATAAAACTACCTTAGTCTCGAAACTTTCCGAGCACCCCTCGTACCTATTGTCGAAGACAATCTTACACTTAAAATTACTCTCGGTTTCTACCGGGCATAGAAAGGGTGCCAATTAGAACGATAAAACCTCCCAAAAAGTATCATAAACAAGAAAGCGACATTTTCCACCAATTAGGCCGTCAATTCTTGCATTTATTGTCAATAAATGACGATTTATCATAGGCTTTGATATGAAATTAAGCAGAGAACTTGGGAGAAAATTGGATATAATATTGACAAATTAGAAAATAATTTGATTTCCAGAATCCGTGCATTAGAAAATCGATTTTTGTGAAGTAACTCATTCTAGAAACCATTCCTTCACATATTCGGAAGCGATCTTCAAATAAAAATGCATGTACGAGTATTAAACATGAGGATCGCCGTTAAATCTTTTGAGTTATATAAAAGGTTTGTTTGAGAAGCGCACGTGAGACGTAACTTGTACGAGGGGTGTCCTAAAACAACGTAGATATATGCTATGACTCGTAAATATTACTATTGTATAGACATCTTGTTAGGTTAGGTTGTTAATTGTTAGGTTTGGAACTGCGCAAAACGTTAAAGGTGCTGCCTGACAGATCGGGCTAAAGATTTGTATGACGTAATTTACTACTTAACCAAGTTTTTATGTAATAGAAAGCCATCAGTTGCTTTATGAAAGATTTATGGCAATTAAGCAATTTAAACCAGTCTCGATATCGCGCACTCGGTATTTTTCCTTTCGAAAAATGTTTCCGTCCAAAATGCTTCGTGCATTGTATAATTTACACGTGATCGAACTGTAACTTCAACAAACCACAGCGTAGACTGAGTGAGGCATTTGGTTCGTTTTGCAATTCGTTTTCATCGAAATGCAAACAAATGTCAGGCAATTTAAGTGATAGTAGTGTTAATTCTATAGGGTACTAATACCCTATAGAATTTTCGATGTAAAAAAGCTAAATAACTACAATATGCCGATGTTTTGCAAGTTATTTCTAATGTCAGTATGGATGTTTATGGGATATACAGGCAACTATAACAAAATTACGCGAATATGTGACAATTTTATTTTATTTTTGCAATACACCAATACGTGAGGCAGCACCTTTAAAGCAACAAATGACACTTGTCACTGTCCTGACCAAGGCGGAGCCCTATAGTCAGCCCTTTTTATGTATATAGTATTATTGTCCAATTTGTGATTGTTTTTTTAAAGAATAAAATAATATAGACAATTACAAACATATTTTGTCGCTTATTACGAATTACAAAACAAAAAGCACGTTGGCCACTTTACATTTTTGTTAAAATGTGTACATTCTGTATGTTCCCTTCTGCAGATTTTTTGTCCATCACATGGCTGTGCGGGCACGCCTTCGAAAGGCAATACTATTTCTAATGACTTATGGGTTGTCCTTGTGATATGTTGTTGTTCTGGTACACCTTTCAGTCTTGTGCCTTTCGAGCCCTGCTGTTTCTTATGGGTGTTTTCTTCGCTGTCCGATATGTGTTTATCTTTTGAACGTACTTTTAATCAGACTAGTGAGGAGTTATCAAAATGTATCTCGACAAAATCACGGAGTCATACATTCAGAATTGCTCTTACAAACTTTCGAATATCGAGTCATCGCCTAACCGTAAAACGTGGACGCTACATACGTATAAATGTTTACAGTTTGTGTATGTTGTAACTCAAAAGTGATAGAAAACGAAATTCATTTTTTTATCAATTTGCTCTAAAATTTCTGAATACATTTTGATAATAGTATGAATTGTTTTAGATAAACAAAGGCTTCTTTTCTCCCATGACGATGTATATCATCAGGAACGAGGTGTCGATCGTGAGGGGTTAATATAACTTAATACAAACTTGTTTCACACTCGAACTTAATCAGTATCAACTGAAATTCATTCACTTTAACCGCGTAGTGTTATTTCTCTGTGTTTTCGACTGGTATAACACCCAAACATATCTCAGCTTCACACACATCACTATTTCAGTAACTCCTAGTGGCAAACACTTTCTCGCAAAGTAGAGCGCACTGACAGCTGCGTCATCGTGGAAATGATGTTGGCATCATGGCGTCATAAACTTTGTCATAAACTGATGTGTCATTTCAAAGACGTCGCTTTCAAAGCATAATTTAAGTCAACTAAAGGTGGAAGGCTTTAAAATAACATTAAATAAGCATTATCATAATCATCAGACAAAATGACAATAATTCCATTCGCAGACTAAAATATGTATGAATGTACCTATAAAACTTTAAAACACATGTTTTTATATATAAACCATTACATTTTATGGTTAAGCTTAAGACATATCAAAACTGTTTTATTTGAAAAGTGTGACGTGTATTATGAATCACCATATACATACAAAGAGCAGGCTAACCAATTGCTAAACTTGACCCTATCTTTTTCATTATGAAAATTCATGTTTCTACGGTGGCATAGAGGGGACACAAGAACTATTTTATTTATTGTCCCCTCTATGCCACCGTATGTTTCTCATAACCTGTCCTATATTTCTATACATAACTATACACTGTATTTCTGTAATCGTAGACAAATTAACTAAAAATATGTCATTGTTTATAAAACATGTCATTTTCAGCCATTTTCAGATTGAAAAGTATTCCATAGCTATCTCTAAACGTGCTCTAAACATCCAATCTCCTGCAGTATACTGTAAAATCATTATTTTTCGAGGAAGTTGTATTTTGGTTAATTTCGTTGTGAAGTCGACGATTAATCGACCTATCAAATACAGAACATGGGTTTACCCTTTTATGTTCTGTAATCCACGAATTGACGACCCCGCGAAAATGCATTTTTTATCAAAGTCCACGAACTTACCCACCAAAAGATGTGATTTTACAGTAAGCAGATATTGTCGTTAGATTACTGTGTGATCAATTTAGTATGGCTGCAACTACCTTAAACTGATCCACACAGACCAATCACTTACAAACCAATAATATCAAGATTGGAATCGTGGAATAAATGATATGATTGAATGAGCAAAGTATGTAAATGGGAATTCTGAATACCGTAGATTCTACTTTAGTAAGGCAAAAGCGTTATAATGTTTTTAATATTTGGTTTACAGGCATTTTGTTTTAATTTGCTAAAATCGAAAATAGAATGAAACCACCAAACACGAATAACATTTAATGTATATCCATTAAAATACGCATGTAATAAACGGACCAAATGGGACCCTATATCGTCTATCTGCTTGTGTGTGTGTGAGTAACCTAAAACCACAAAACGGCATCTTGTTATTTTTCCATTCCTAATTTCATATTTTGTTTTCGAAGAATTGCCGTAAACCTTTACAAACTGAGCCGTAATGTTGTTATCAACCAAAACTAAGCGACTCTTGTTCTCAGAAAACCTGATTTAAAGGGGTTTTAAAGGTACCTAACTCCAGTTGACAACATATCTAAAAATAATATCTAAATAATTCACTCTGATTGTAACTTGCTTGAAGTATCCTTTTCATCACAAGCTTAAGGGCGTTTCAAACAAAGTTCACAAGATCTACGGGAAATATAACTTTGTATTTCGAAATAAATTGCACAGACTTTAAAAAAAACTTGCAATAAGTTAAGAGCGAACAAATTAACCTGACCCTCAAGCCTTCTATTAGCTTCTCTGGTAAGTTAAAGGACGAAACGTGGATCAACACTATCAACAAATGCAAAATATCGTAAATAGTAAAAGACAAGCATAAGTTAGATTAGAAGTTTCTAGCTTAACTGTAATATGAATGTTAAAACCATGAATTGTGTTAAGTTCGTCGGCTCAACGGGTTACTTTTAACAGTGACATTTTTATCGCCCCTCAAAAATCATTAGTCATTTTACAGCGCGTAGGAATTTATACGCACAAATACATTTTCTCATCAAAATAAGCTTTCAAAAAGTTCACACAATACAAACAAATAAAAAAATATTAAATTGTTGTAAACAAAAGTTTCATAAATGGTCGAAAATTACGATATCGGTTGAGTTTTGCAGGCACTTCTTTCTTGCTCTGATGAATTGGTTGTGGAGAAATTACATCGTTAAAATCGTAGTGATTTCAGGATTGTATGTAAAAACTAACATGTACGTAGTGTTCTATAAATAGCCGGCAAGACATGACTTCCGGCGAAAGAAGCTTGTAATATATCCATGCATAAAGGCCGAGGACCAGGTTTATTTATTTAGAATATAACTGTGAAAAATAATATTTCTACCATCTAGGGTTCTGCACCTGTAATGTTACATAATCGACTACTAAAACAGATTTCCCACAGGTATTGGCCGTTTATCAACACACAGACATTAACAGAATTGAAATCCAGACTAAGTATTTCTGTAAAGTCATATATTTTCGCGTCATTAACATTTGCGCATTTGATCATCTGAAGTAGATCCCGAGCTAGATATTCGCGATTTTTTTACTTATAAAGAAACTTATTTTTAGCGTTTTACTGCCGTTGTTTAAGTTCAATAGCATAAAGTTTCGCGAAATTACGAATTCGCGAATATACCGAAAATTTATCCCTCGCGAAAATATATAAATTTACAGTTAATAATGACAAACAAGTAAACTGTCTACCGGTGTAATTTATCATAATAAAATAGGAAGAGACTTCTACCAACTTTACGACCATTTATGTCGGATAGACAATCAATTTTGTAAAAAAGCCATTAATTGAGTAGATTTATCTGATCGATAACTTGGTAATGCAATACTCGGGAAAAATGGGAAAATCTCAATTCTTGTCCTCAATTCGATATAAAAAAAACAATATCTTCTTGTTGTGTTTTACTGAGTGAGAAAAGAGACGTTGAACTGGGTAACTGGTTATTGTTAAGGTACTTCCACATGCAATTAATTAAAACCGGTCTATGAACACCAGCCTTGTGAACAGAAACGTCCTCTTTGTTGAGAGTGGTATCTCTTAAATGATACAAATTAATTGAACATGGAAATATCGTTTATGAATCCTCACACGATGAGTGGATTCGAACCGACGAACCCGAACGGCCGCGACCATACCAATAAGGCCACTGAAAAAACTACAGAACAAAAGTTGCTCAAAAATGCTGACACTTTACATGAGACATAAGGCAGGAAATATTGTATTATTGAAAATGTTTTTTGGGAGATTAGATTCTTATTGCAGGACTTTGTATCAAGGTTGTGTCTTTATATTAACGCATGTTGGACTAACTAGATGTTTGGCTTTGTGTTGTATGTGCATCACTGGAATTATATGTACACATAATCATTTCTAAGAATGGTTTATTATGTTTGGTAATGGAGTTTAGATTGTGTGCCAGAAAGTAGCGAAATGTAACGGCATATCCTAAGAGCTGGGGGCAATCTATTCACAACTTGAGCCCATCTTTTAAACTCATACTATACGGGCCTTTCAACGTTTTAATACTGTTATTTAACTTTTGAGACTAAAGGCTGCTATAAATATGTAGTTCAGCAGTTTTACTGTTGTAAATAGGTCATTCAGCGTAGGCATTCCGCCTTTTGGTTGCTGTATCTTTTCTACTGGGTCATTCAGCTAGTTATAATTTATTATACTTTTCGACAGCTTGGACTTGGGCGGATCTGCGCTTGTTTAGTTGGGCATTGTGCTTTGTGTGTTTTTGATGTTTTCTGTGCTCGGCTGGTTAAGTTGAGTGCTGCCTTCCCTGTCTGACTTAATATAATCTTTTTGCACCGAAATTGGGCATATAACCGAATATTAAGAAAATCCATTTCTTACAAATGTTCACTTTCGAAACGCTTCAGGATCCAATATGGCGTCCTATTGGACGCCATTTTGTACGAACTTGGTACTGAATACTTATGTGTGCCTGAAGTGTGTTGTCTTCTCATAAATATGCTTCATATTGTACTTTTAAGATGGAAAAATGAATCAAAGAAAGGATTTCAACTGTTTCAATAGCAGATTTAATTTTGGCATTTTTGAAAAAAACTTATGACCCAAAAAATCCACAGTTTCTCTACACAACGTTTTACTGTCGAAACTAGGTCATTCAGCTGGGTACATTCAGCTTTTTGATTGCTGAAACTAGTTCATTCAGCTTTTTGACAGCTGAGACTTGGGTGAATCATTTTCTAGTTCGGTTGTGTGTTGGGCATAGTGCCTTGTATGTTTTTATTTTTTCTGTGCTCGGCTGGTCAAGTTGGGTGCTGCCTTCCCTGTCCGACTTAATATTATCTTTTCTTCACACACCCGAACCTGTCCAACCTTTGTCAAGGTAACGAAAGAACATAACCTTTCAACTTGCAGCATACATAGAAATATAAAGGATAAAACTGCAAGATCAGAAATTTCCGCAAGGTCAAAATTTCCCGAGGTTCTCGTTCTGAAGAACTTCGGGAGATTAAATGTTTGCGATTTGTGAACTTTTTCTAGTTTTGCTTCCGTTGCTTAAGTTCACGAACATAGATTTTCGCAAACTTATCGATTTCGCGAATGAAGCGAAAATTAATTCCTCGCGAAAATTAATTTCACGCCAAAATGTCAGATTCTACAGTATATGTATCATATTTACCTCGTATCCAGATTTATCCGGATCGAACCTGGCTCCAATCTTGTCCAAACACAATATGGTGAGAAAGAATGCAACTAACCCTAGTACTAAATAGGCACTCATAAGTTTCCAAAGGGTACTGGGTATCTCTTTGGTGATATCTGAAAGAAATGAAACAGATGTCGTAAAAAATACAATTAACCTATAGAGGATATTTGTTTGTTTTGATTGAATATGGTTTATATCTCATCGTATAGTGATAATATTTGATATGTTTCCGATCAGAAATAAAAAAAGTTACGGACAGTTTAGTGTTGAGTTTTTTGGTAAAATTAAAGTAGTCCCTGTGAGAGGGCGGAGCTTATACCAGTCACATTGTAGGTGATAACGATTGACTGATATAGGTTTTATTTCACTGATAGAACTCCATATCACGTAAGTTAGCATTAAATAAACTGATTTATCAAAGCACTTACAGAAATAGTAAATTCGCGTTCAAATTTGAATTCAAAATCTTTCTTTAAATTCTACACATTGGACTCGGATATTGTTTGTGAGGATATTCGTTGATTTATTAATAATCAATATTGAACAACCTTTAACACCATTTGTAGCCGTTCAAAGAGTTATAAAGATTTTCAATTTGAACGTAAGTTTAAGATTTTCGTAAGTGCTTTAATAAAAAAGTACCTAGACCTCATGTTCACAAAGGACTGGCCCAGTTTTATCTATTCAAAGGTTTAACATCATAGGAGGTGGTCATTGGGAGATGGCATTTGTGGTCTTCGCTGACAAGTTTATTAACAGTATTTTTGTTCGTAGGAGGTCTCGAACATGCATACACACATATATATATTATATATAAATGATTTCAAGAATAGAACTCTGATTTCATGCCATTAAGTGAATTTCGAAATTTTGGACTAGTTCTATAAGGTTAAATAGTCTTTCCCAAGAATTTCGTTGACCGCTCCTACATGCAGTAATCTTTAATACGAATAGTACACAACAATGCATCTGAAACACTAACTAGTACGCTAAACCAGCATGAAACGCCTTTTAAGGTCACAAACCACTTTAAACAAGTCATTAAGAATTGCAGGCAATACAGAAGTCCCATACCGGTTTGAGGCCATTTTCAATGTTTCTGTTGCCATAGCAACCACAATTTTTGTCAGAATCTATATATTTTTAGACGTGCATAATCTCGTTATTGCCCTCTATCCACATATCAAGTTTCATAAACCTAGCTTGGAAACTGTTTCGAGTTATGTCAGGATCCAGATTTAGGCATATTTTCACTCTTTCTGTTGCCATAGCAACCACAATTTTTGTCAGAATCAAAATATTTTCAGACGTGCATAATTCCCTCATTGCCCCCTATCCACATACCAAGTTTCATAAACATAGCTTGGAAACTGTTTCGAGTTATGTCAGGATCCAGATTGTTTGACGGACGGACTGGCGGACGGACGGACGGACGGACGGACGGAGGGCAAACCTATAGTCCCCTCCGTTCAAAAACCGGTAGGGGACTAATAAAAGTGTTCTTTAGCTCAGTGTAAAGTGACAATGGTCAGCCCTAGATTATATCAGGTTAAAGTCAATGGTCAGTAGACAGACCTATATCATTGAAAAGAAGTACGTTTCAGCTACAAAATAAGACCAAAAAACAGGGGGTAATGTTTAATATAAGAAGATTTTGTTCGTCAAAGGCGGTAGACAATTTTTACAGACGCGCGGGCTTTTCAATGTGGATTTTACCCTACTCTATTTTCGCTTTGTCAAATATGTCGAAAATCTAAAAATATTCAAGATGAAACACATTCAATCATTCAACCACATGTATACAATACTTTTAAACTCAATAAGATGATTCTAGTTCCGTTTTGTCAAGGCAAATCACCATTTCCAGGCAAACAGACTATTGAGTGTATCCCATTTTGGTCCGCGTATGCATTTAGTGGTTTTATTTTATAACGCTTATTGAATGACATATTGGCAACTCAATCGGAATACCATTTTGTCATGTGCTGCTCACTATATAGAGATATACGACTAAAATACGTAAGAAATTGTTCCTGGCCTTGTGCCCAAAAATGCATTTCAATTATTTCATAACCTTGCAAAATTTAAAAAAGAAGCTCAAAAATTACGTAAAACTTCCAAGTGAATTCTTGAATGTCTTATGATCATATCCATGTATGTATAAATACGTATTAATGTTTTTTATGTTTGTTTATATTTCCACTTTGTTATTGTTTTTGTAAATATTGTCTCTGCCATGATTTTTCATGTCTTTGGAAACACAGGTAACTGTGTCATTTATAAAGAGTAAGCAAAAAAATATATTTTTTAAATTTATAATGTCTAAGACAACATGAATTTTATAAAATATTGTTTTTACTCTTTATCAATGATACAGTTACCTATCTTTGTAAATGGCCAAAGGCAAATGTTTTGCTTACTGCCAATAAACTGGAACTGTAACTGGCAATACTATATTCAGTTATCACATTTCAGCAATATATAGATTGGCTTGGGATATATTGTCAAAGTTTAGTAAAACAAATGATTGAGACACGTCGCCACTAATGTAGACTATCTGTCGTTATGCACTCCTCCCGATTTAATTTCAGGCTAAAATGGTAGCAGTATGACGTCATAGAACTATTTTCGTCAGACACCTAAAGTGGCTCGGTAACACACTGGTGAATATTATTGAAATATATGAAGAGAGTGTAAGACCCATTTCGCACATTGTGATACGAGAATAGGATGAATGGATGGTGTAATCACTTTGAATTACTCTTATAATTGTGAAGCCAACATCTTGGATGAATGCGTCGATCCTGAACTATACTGTGTGATAAATTTTGTATTTATATGTACGTGCGAGTGATTGCTATAACACGTTATATATCTTTGTCTTAGTATCAGAATGCCTACTTACGACCTTTTAGACGCATGGATATTTGAAATCGGCATCTGAAGGCGCTTCTTATGAGCCTATTTTCATAAAAATCGGAAGTGGCCATGTTGAGCAAACTGAAGCTTAAAAATAAAGACAGTTGTTTTCTTATTTTCTCAAAAAATAGATTTTGTAAATACGACCTTCTCATACTAAGCCAGTGATATACAGAGAATAAAAAAGCGCAGTTGTCTTTTAGTCTTAATTTTGTCGAGGGTGTAGTTGAAATTTGAAATAAACGCATATGTGTACAGATTGTGAACGTGTTGTCCGCTTACAATGACAAATAAAGAATTCTAACACAATCAGCGGTTTTAGACTGGGCTTTATTCTACGATAAAACACAGGTACATATGGCATATCCATTATTTCTTAAAAATAAGAATATGTTCAGCTCGTAGATTTAACACCCCTTCGCCGTGCCAGGATGTAACCGATTATTTGTGCGACAATTTTTGAGACTATGGAACACCGTTTATGCCATAGTCATGTGACAAACGAATCCCTACTCCAACACAACAAGGATTTTCAGCTCGTATAGTGAACACCCCTTCACCGTGCCAGGATGTTACCGATTATTTGTGCGACAATTTTTAAGACTATGGAACACCGTTTATGCCATAGTCATGTGACAAACGAATCCCTATATACCCCATCACAACACAACACAACACAACACCACAAAACATCTACCTAACATTGCTAGTTAAAATGTTTAAGAATGGAACACAAGAAAGCTAATTGAAATTTTCGAGTAATATTGGACTGTGGAATATAGTTCCGTGTGTTTCTTTCAAATTGATCTGGATTTAGAAACTTATTTTGCAGTAGCATTTTTATTTGTTTCGTAACGTTGATTGGTAGAGGCGGTGTGAAGAACTGTCATCCATAATGCATCGTATGCACACTTTGTCTATTTATTTACGGCTTCGTGACGTCATCGTGAGTTATTACATAATAATACAGAACTGAAACCTTCCTCAAATATTTCCGATATAGTTCCTGCTGTATAAAATCATTATTTTTCGAGGGGGTGAATTTTCGCCGATTTCGTTGTTCAACTGGACCACGAAATATAATGCCTACGATTTATACAGAACATGGGTTTACCTTTTCATGTTTTGTAATCCACGAATTGTCGACCCTACGTAAATGCATTTTTATCAAAATCCACGAAATTAAATACCCAATCGGTCCTATACCAAAATAGCCCTTGGCAAAAATCATATTTTCTTGACTTATGTTTTGACTTTTAACATAGTCTAATCAACCGGTAGCTCAACAGTTTTCTACAGATCTTAGAATCTAGTCCTAGTTTGGTTGAACTTTGTTCATTTTAAAATCTCAGACGAAACCATAGATGGCTAATGGTTTCAGAATAAGATTGCTGTGTGGAAATATTGGCCAACTTCGCTAATTTATCAAATTAGCGCTAAAATTCCGTCTAGCGTAAATGTAAGCATACCAACATCCTCATAAAGCACCAAATTGCTAATGTTTCCACATGCTTAAAGTGTGAAATTCAAAATTCGCTTAGACATTACCGCACACAACTCGTACATAAAATGTTTCGTCAAAAACGTCAACTTTTACGGATGTCCGACGTCATTATGACAAATGTGTAAAGTTACTTACAGAACTTTTAATACGAACAGCGATGATGGATAACTGATCATATACATGTTCTTACTGTGATATTATCTAGGTCAGTGCCACACTATATGATTACATAAAAGTCAATGCAGATGATAACTCCCTTCATTCAAACCAAATGTGTAGCCTCGTTAAATAAAGTCTTAAATTAATTACTTACTGACTTATTTACTGTTAATTAAGCCAAATTAATCACGTCAATCTACAAAGCATGGTCTCGATAGTATGGTTAACGGATTTAAAAACGCGACACTTTGGTATGTTGGTATATTTTAGGAAAACAAATTCCCATATAAAATGTAGTTGTATATTTGTAAACGCTAATTCAATGTCGTCATTTTGATACCACATTTAATAAAATGTAACGAGTATTCACTAAATTAACGCACGAATAAGACATTGGTCCAGAAAACAAAAGTAAGATGTTTATCGGTGTATTGATTTTATCGTTGAAGATGACCAGCCTGTACAACATATCAAATGTTTACGTAAGGCTAACTTCTATATTAAAATGAATATATGACATATCCAATTTTTATTTAAAATATGTCTGTATGACACGGATTCATTGTTGCAGGAAACATACACCGTTGTCTCATAGACCTACATAATGTTTTTATGGTCAAGGCAAAGACCTAAATTTAGGTCTTTGGTCAAGGGGAGGTAACCCTGTAAGAAATTTTGGTCAGAATGCGACTTTTGTCTACTGGATCGACGTATTGATTGTATTATATATTTGTTAATACTCATCTCATTTTTATCATCTTAGTACCAAAATGACGACAATACATTTACCTTTAACCTGAACTATTCAAATACCCACCGACATAAACTTCAATTGTCTGCTATAAAACAACATAACCAAGTGTCGCGTTTTTTTTAAATCCGTACGTGCGTATATATAAATTAACTCAAGAACAAAGTAGGATATTGCTCAAGAGAAGGTCCTACTGTACGTATATATATAATGCTAACTGATGAGATATGGAGTTCTATCAGTGAAATAAAACCTATATCAGTCACTGGTTATCACCTACAATGTGACTGATATAAGCTCCGCCCCCTCACAGGGACTACTTTAATTTACCAAAATCTCAACACTAAAATGTCTGTAACTTTTTTATTACTGAACGGAAACATGTCATGTGGGGGTTTTTATTCTTAGTTAGACCATTTCCTACAAGTTGGTGTATGATTAAATGCAAAATTCTCAAAAAAGTCGTTTTCACCTATTCACCATAATCCAAGATGGCGGATTTTGAAGTGAAAAATATGAATGGAATAACATATTCATACGTAGCCTAACCACAGTGGTAATTTGGCATAAATAGTACCGCAGTTTTGACACCATAAAAGCATTAAATAAATAGAATATTTGTTTGTTTTGATTGAATATGGTTAATATCTCATCTTGTAGTGATAAAATTTTAATATTTTCACTCGCGCTACGCGCTCTTGAAAATATTGAATTTTATCACTACACGATGAGATATAAACCATATTCAATCAAAACAAACAAATATCCTCAAATAATGTTATATTATCGAAGTCGGCAATAGAACGGAAACTAACAAATACAACATTTACTGTTTTCTGATATTTAAGCCTATACAAAGTACCGGTATTTGGACATAATATGTTTTAAGTAAATAACCGAACTTTTGGAGATGAATATATGTAATTAAATGACTGGTTCTGATCTGAGAGTTGTCAGAACTGACAAATATGACGTTTATATTGATGAAGATAATGAGTACTCGACGGGCAAATTAAACATCTATCGCTCTGAACGTGTAGGCGGTATCTAGGGAGATATTAAAAGTAATAAATACTTTAATTACATTTTCTAGTTCTAAAACGTCATTCTTATCACTTCGGTCTTTATGCATTGCAATATATTTACCGGAGAGAAACGGAAATTAATCTGAAGTTGTACAGTTCTTGGCATTGGTACTAAAAAGAGCTACGTGAATAAAAAAAGTGAAATTATTGAAAATTAATGTGTGGATTAGTAACCAATAAGAAAATTTGACCGTGTAAGTTCATACTGGGGTCAATAATAACGAAACAGTGGTGAATGTTTTTTTAAATAAATGTACGATACAACCACTGTAGAGCAACACATTTTGGGATCAGCAAATATGTCGGCCGTTGTACCGATGTTTTTTTTGCTCTACAGAGATTGACTTTATAGTAAATATCAGCTTAAGGAAAATTTGAAGGTATTGCTCTGAAGAGGTTGCATGGTACTTACATATTCTGAAAGATTACAGACTTGCCGAAGTCAGTAATATCTGCGGGACCTGATTGCTACTCAATATCGCACAGTTACCAATTACAAAGGTTCGTAATTCTGCGATCAATCGTAACTGCTCGGGTGATTCTGCCAATGCCGAACTTATTATGTTGTCCGAGATTGCCGATTGCTACAGGGCACCAGACTGGTTCCACGGTCCAACTATTGTAGACGGTGTCCGAAATTGAGACAAACGGTACCAGTCTACAGGACACAGTATGGAATTCAGTCTGATCACCTTTCTCATGCAATAGTTTATTTACCGGAGAAATACGGAAATTGCCGATGACTCCCGATTGTAAAATGAACACATTCTTCATCCAATAGTTTATTTACCGGAGAAAAACGGAAACAGCCGATGTCTCACGATTGTAAAATGAACACATTCTTCATGCAATAGTTTATTTTCCGGAATAAAGCGGAAACATCCTATGTCTTACGATTGTAAAATGAATACATTCTTCATGCAATAGTTTATTTACCGGAGAAAAACGGAAACATCCGAAGCCTCACGATTGTAAACTTAAAGAATTCTTCATGCAATAGTTTATTTATCGGAGAAACCCGGAAATATCCGATGTCTCACGATTGTAACCAATTACACGAAACGAAACCATCATGCGAACCATCTCCAAACTTCGTTATGTTTTATAGAGCGATATTATCTAAGAAACGAAATCTTCCCATTTGAGCAGACATTCAATGGCTTAAAAGTAAATTAAGTTTAGATCTAAGACAAATCGTTTTGTCTGAGGCGTTTGTCATTTTTGTAGTACAGGCGGCACTTAGACGCACACATAGGCCCATTACTGCCGCTAATTTACCTAACTTGAGCGTATGTGTTGTTCTTTAATTTCAGCAAATGGCTTTTGGATCATTTGGATCAAATGATGAAGTTCTAACATTATATGAACGTGTTTTTCCCTGGTAACTATTGAGAACAACAAGAAGTCTAGAGCTCAGCTGTAAGCAATTTTATTTTGATAACTGAATTTGTAACGGAAAAGGTTGCGTTATAGTGCATGAGTGGCACGCTTGTAATACAGCTGCCCCGAGGTTATAAAAAAGGTAAAAAAGTAAAGGCTTTGTTTATTATAGTGTTACTCTATTGAAAGGGCCAACCAATAAGACTTATGAGACACCTATATTTCGTGCGCACAGTACCCCCGAAATGTGCGTGAAGTTAGCAGCCAGTTGCCAGTTGCCAGTAGCCGATTCAAAGTTTTGAATCGGGAATTGGCAAATGGCAGCTAACTTCACAACCTAGCTGACAATTCGAATTTTTCTATCGAATCGGCAACTGCGAACTGGCAGCCAGCAGCCAATTCAAATTTTAATATAGGATCGAATTGGCAACTGCGAACTGGAAGCCAGCTGTCAATTCGATGTTCCTAGTGGACACGAATTGGCAACTGGCAACTGGCAGCTAGCAGCCGATTCAAATTTTTCTCAATATATATTTTAACTCAGAAAAATCGAATCGGCAACTGGCAACTGGCAGCCAGCAGCCGATTCAATTTTTTCCAGAAAAACCGAATTGGCAACTGGCAACTGGCAGCAAGCAGCCGATTCAAATTTTTCTCAAACAAATATTTTAACTCAGAAACATCGAATTGGCAACTGGCAACTGGCAGCCAGCAGCCGATTCAAATTTTTCTCAAAAAAATATTTTAACTCAGATAAATCGAATTGGCAACTGGCAGCCAGCAGCCGATTCAAAATTTTCTCAAAAAATATTTTAACTCAGATACATCGAATTGGCAACTGGCAACTGGCAGCCAGCAGCCGAGTCAAATTTTTCTAAAAAAAATATTTTAACTCAGTAAAATCGAATTGGCAACTGGCAACTGGCAACTGGCAACTGGCAGCCAGCAGCCGATTCAATTTTTTTTTCAAAAAATATTTTAACTCAGATAAATCGAATTGGCAACTGGCAACTGGCAGCCAGCAGCCGACTCAAAATCTTCTCAAAAATATTTTTAATCAGAAAAATCGAATTGGCAACTGGCAACTGGCAGCCAGCAGCCGATTCAAATTCTTCTCAAAAAAATATTTTAACTCAGAAAAATCGAATTGGCAACTGGCAGCCAGCAGCCGATTCAAATTTTTCTCAGAAAATTCGAACTGGCAACTGGCAACTGGCAGCCAGCAGCCGATTCAAAATTTTCTCAAAAAATATTTTAACTCAGAAAAATCGAATTGGCAACTGGCAGCCAGCAGCCGATTCAAATTTTTCTCAAAAAAATCGAATTGGCAACTGGCAGCCAGCAGCCGATTCAAATTTTTCTCAAAAAATCGAATTGGCTAGCTGCCAATTCGAATTTCATGATAACTTGCTAACAGTATTCCGTTGGTTGACGGTATGATATGTTACGACATTCTTCTTCATCGCACGATATAGGTTGGACCTACTGTAAAAAAGGTTAATATACTATAGTATCACCATTGAAAGGGCCAGCCAATTTGACTGATAAGACACCTATATTTCGTTCGCACAGTACCTCCCGAACCCCTTCTCGTATTGCCGGGCGCCTGGTAGAGATGGGCCTACGGTAACCATTCTTTAACTATCTGGCGGCTCAATTAATCGACCGCATTAATTCAAACCCAGCTTTCGTCGGGATTCGAACCTTCGATCTCCCGCTTCCACGGCGGGCGCCCTAACCACTTACATAGGTAACAACCAACTTATTTATGTGTGTTTATTAAAATATTCATGTTGTACGGATTAAACCCTTGACTTCTGTGCATTTTTGCGCACAATTATATTTGTTCTAAAACCGGTAAAACCTATGTTTTGCAAGTAGTGCTCGTGCGAAATTGAAAATTGGAACGTTTGTATTGACAAATCGCAAGTTATATATAACCCTGTTAAAACTCATCAAATAAAAGTATACAAAGTAAGTTAACACATATAATATTTGCATGAAAGCAGTCGGTCGGTAGAAACTGGAATTCTTCGAATGTGATTGTGTCGTACTGCTGTCGCCATGCAATTCCGTTGCCACTATTCTACAATGACAAGGCTAAAATAGCGATATAATGTCACTGGGACGATAAAGGATCGCACTCACAAAGGGAGACCCCGAATATAACTCGTAGACAAGGCGGAACTATGCGCATGCACAATCGCGGGAATCGGTTCCGGTCAGCCACAACCACAGCTAGGATGATGATACGAGTACAATGTCGAGTAAATTGACAAATTATTTGAAAAATATAACTCTGTTTTCTAAATATCGTATTTTAATTTTGATTCATTTTTTGTTTCACTCTTCATTGCAGACGATAACGATACATTTCACAGTCGTTTCATGTTTAGCCGATAAATGTCGCAACTTATACATATCTTTACCAGCAGTATCACAAACGATGAATAAACGCATATTTTTATTTGTACGTGGCACTAGTTGCCTGTGTAGCAGTTGAGTCAGTTTCAGGCAAAACTGTGCGCCTGTCCCTAAGCGAATTCATAAACGTGCATGTCTGGCCGGTCGGATCCGCGCACATGCACCTCTACCGTGGAACGTTGTTGTACCTCACCGGACCCTCATTCAAGAGTAGAACATGATCCCACAAAAACGCATGACAACCATCATAGCATCAATGAACCGTCTAGTGCATTCGTGTTAAGGGCTCAACACCAGGCATTAAATGTGACAAATGTGTGAAATTTATTATATCATGTGCATAGGTTGTTCGGTTTTATTTTGTTTACTTTTTCCTTGCCAAGAACAGAACACGAATACTAGCAGTACTTTGATTTGTTTCCACCACAAACGGATAATGCATACTAGTATGCTTTCCGTTTTTTGGACTTTTTCGTTGATTTGTATTATGTCTTTGCCACTGCGTTTTATCACGATATTAATACGGTAGAGCCACGGACCTTCCCAGGTATTGCCCCGGTTATCCCCGGATTTTGATATCGCTTCCGGTACCTCCTGGTTGTATTAAAATTTTTAAAACAACCGAGGCTGCCGGGCTGTCAGCCGGTTCATCACGGTCTATCACGGATCGTCCCGGTTGATCCCAGATTTCACAGTCACGGTGCTGCTGTGGTTGTCTACCCGAATAGACACGGTCCCCTAGGATTACAAACAGGGACTCGCCGGGGATGCCAAAACCAGGACTGTGAGAATGGGACCTAAGCGGTCCATCACTGTTTATCACGGATCACTACTCACCCCGGTTGATCCCGGATGTTCACGACCACACAAGGCTTGTCGCCCCGGTACGAAACGGTATCCCTGAATTTGCCAAACTTGGACGAGAAGAACGGGATTTAAAGTGACTTTCGAACTTATCTGGAATTTTCGTAATGTCGTAGTAATTTTCAAGGTACCGAAATTTTCGAGAGTCAACTGTACTTGTATGTATAGCTGTACATATTGGCTATACGTACCACCTTTATATCCGACGGCTTATGTTGGTTGCTCAATACCAATTATACTTGTTCTTTAGTATTAGCCACAAATGTTATAGTCTCATGGTGGCCACCCCGACACTTAAAAAATTAGTACATGTATAAAACATTTGAGCTTCAAAATAATCAAATACAAAACTATGTCATGCATGTTCTAAGAAAGATCTGACGATCATAAATGGATAACATAAAAATGACTAAATTTCATGCTTTTTGGCATTCACAACTGTTGGATATTTTAAGCGAATGTGGTGTGAAGTACATACAAGGGAACATTTGATCAATACAGTTAACGCCGTTACGGCTTCTTAACGCTTACGACGGTCCAAAATTTCCCGCAGTATTTTGTTCTTAAAATAGTTATGTTTTTCCAATGTCATTCTTGGTATTTTATTGCAGTTGCCAATTCGATTTTTCTGATTAAATTTGTTTTTTAGAAAAATTTGAATCGGTTGCTGGCTACCAGTTGCCATTTGCCAATTCGATTTTCCAGAGTAAAAATATTTTTGAGAAAATTTGAATCGGCTGCTGGCTGCCAGTTGCCAGTTGCCAATTCGATTTTTTTTGAGAAAAAATTGAATCGGCTGCTGGCTGCCAGTTGCCAATTCGATTTTTCTGCGTTAAAATATTTTTTTGAGAAAAATTTGAATCGGCTGCTGGCTGCCAGTTGCCAGTTGCCAATTCGATTTTTCTGAGGTAAAATATTTGTTTGAGAAAATTTTGAATCGGCTGCTGGCTGCCAGTTGCCAGTTGCCAATTCGTTTTTTCTGAGTTAAAATATTTTTTGGGAAAAATTTTGAATCGGCTGCTGGCTGCCAGTTGCCAATTGCCAATTCGAATTTTCTGAGAAAAATTTGAATCGGCTGCTGGTTGCCAGTTGCCAATTCGATTTTTCTGAGTTAAAATATTTTTTTGAGAAAAATTTGAATCGGCTGCTGGCTGCCAGTTGCCAGTTGCCAATTCGATGTTTCTGAGTTAAAATATTATTTTGAGAAAAATTTGAATCGGCTGCTGGCTACCAGTTGCCATTTGCCAATTCGATTTTTCAGAGTAAAAATATTTTTGAGAAAATTTGAATCGGCTGCTGGCTACTAGTTGCCATTTGCCAATTCGATTTTTCAGAGTAAAAATATTTTTGAGAAAATTTGAATCGGCTGCTGGCTGCCAGTTGCCAGTTGCCAATTCGATTTTTCTGAGTTAAAATATTTGTTTGAGAAAAATTTGAATCGGCTGCTGGCTGCCAGTTGCCAGTTGCCAATTCGTTTTTTCTGCGTTAAAATATTTTTTGAGAAAATTTTGAATCGGCTGCTGGCTGCCAGTTGCCAGTTGCCAATTCGATTTTTCTGAGTTAAAATATTTGTTTGAGAAAAATTTGAATCGGCTGCTGGCTGCCAGTTGCCAATTCGTTTTTTCTGAGTTAAAATATTTTTTGAGAACATTTTGAATCGGCTGCTGGCTGCCAGTTGCCAATTGCCAATTCGAATTTTCTGAGAAATTTTTGAATCGGCTGCTGGCTGCCAGTTGCCAGTTGCCAATTCGATTTTTCTGAGTTAAAATATTTTTTAAGAAAAATATTTGAATCGGCTGCTGGCTGCCAGTTGCCAGTTGCCAATTCGAATTTTCTGAGTTAAAATATTATTTTGAGAAAAAATTGAATCGGCTGCTGGCTGCCAGTTGCCAGTTGCCAATTCGATTTTTCTGAGTTAAAATATTTTTTGAGAAAAATTTGAATCGGCTGCTAGCTGCCAGTTGCCAGTTGCCAATTCGTGTCCACTAGGAACATCGAATTGGCAGCTGGCTTCCAGTTCGCAGTTGCCATTTCGATCCTATATTAAAATTTGAATTGGCTGCTGGCTGCCAGTTCGCAGTTGCCGATTCGATAGAAAAATTCGAATTGTCAGCTAGGTTGTGAAGTTAGCTGCCATTTGCCAATTCCCGATTCAAAACTTTGAATCGGCTACTGGCAACTGGCAACTGGCTGCTAACTTCACGCACATACCCCCGAATCCCTTTTTTATTGCCGGGCGCCTGACAGAGATAGACCTACGGTAACCATTCTTTAACTAGCAGGCAAGTCACCAACCGACCGCATCAGTTCTAACCCAGATTCCGCCGGGATTCGAGCCTTCGATCTCTAGCTTCTAAGGCGGACGCCCAAAACAATCAGCTACGGTCGCGGTAATATATAGTAACGGTTTTTGTAGAGGATAGCACACGTTCGCTGCAGTTACTTCTATTTTGAATGGAGCAAACAATCCATGTACTGGAATGTGTTCAACGTTTGCAGTATCAGTTAGTGTTTGCTGAAGACCGTTAACATTAGCGCGTGCTACGTAGCACTTTTCATGGGAGGTAATACATGCCTTATATAATTAATTGAACGGGAGGTAACTGAGTAAAGGCTTTGCTTAGGCAACGGACCCCTGGACTAATCAGCGGTATTTCTGTCGTCTAATTCACGAAGAACGTTCTATTTTTCAAAATAATGCTTCTTCAGTGTAGCAATGCCACGTGACTTTTGACTACAGTTACAAGTAGAAATTTGTAAACATTGGAAAATAAAATAGCCATAAGTATTTTACTTCTTCATCGATTTCTATGAAATATACGCCACGCTAAGGGGACAATTATTTGCTTTCCATGGAATATAAAATCTTTTTCAGCGGCTGTGCCGTTTTGTACATTACCCTGTGAAACCGTGGAACGTGTATGTTTCACAGGGTAATGTAAGAATCGGTAAAGCTGCTGAAAAAGATCTGATGTTTCATGGAAAGCAAATAATGTCCCCCTTAGCGTGGCGTATATTTCATAGAAATCGATGAAGAAATAAAATACTTATGGCTATTTTATTTTCCAATGTTTACAATTTTTTTCTTGTAACTGTAGCTAAAAGTCACGTGGTATTGCTACACTGTTCTTCACCGAGTAGTAATTTTAAGCCAATGTGCTTGTACAAATAGCCCGTATAAGCGAAAGCGCGTGGTTCTAACCATGGAATATGAACAGATGGTACCAGTTAACCAACAATTCATAAAACGAACGATTCATTGAAGGACATTCTTTAATAAATGGCATCGTCCAGTTTGCCCATTACACCCGATTTTCTCGCACAAATATTCCATGTGCAGAACAATGTAACGGCATGTAAACCACGTGTTTCTTGAGGTTTAACTATTGTGGGCGGAGCAAACACTTGGTCGGTTAGAGTTCGTGAAACAGTTTTCTTCAAGGATTTATAACCACAGTCATTCCGTTTCTTTAGGTTATAAATGCTTAAATAATAGTTTCACAAAATCTAACCTATACTTAGAAGCGACAAATACAAAAATCAAAGGCCATCGAACTTGCTTAACATTTATCAGCACTTGAAACTAGTGTTTTGCATTTTTTTCAAGTTTGCATAGTTAGGGGCAGATAACTCCTTGATAAGAATGAATTCTTATTGTTTTGCATTTTCAAGTTTCAGATATTGTACACTGTAAAGTTTGAACAAATTCTATTATTGGGGAAAAATTCCAAAATCGCCTGCAGTGTTCTCGAGCTGAGCATAGCCGTTATTAGCTAGACAGTTTTCTGCTGAAATAATTATGACAGGCATATGTGTGCCTCCACCCAGATTTGAGCCCAGGTCGCCAGATTAGACAAAAATGCTAACCATTGCACTAACCCAGGCACCGTGTACATGTTTTTCATTATGATGCTTTACAACAGGCACGTTAATGAACCAATGTTAACCCTTGAACTGGGGCATCTTCTGTATATTTAATTTCCCCCTTAAATTAAAATGACTATCCTCGTCTGGGGACTGTCGCATATATGGGTCTCCAGGACTGGTGGCGAGGATAAATAAAAATAAAATGCATAATTATACCTATATAATACCATAATTAAAACCTCGTTATCTCGAGAACCCATCGGGACAAGCAAAATGCTCGAAATAAGCAAGGTGCTCGACATATCCGATTTATATGATGAATTGTGACTAGTTGTAACAACATTCACCAAATGCGATTAATCACAAGGGCCACAACTCTACTGGTTTCATAGTGGATTGTTGTGCACCAGGTTAACAAGCGTAAACTGAACGACTCCACGGCGTACCTGGGGATTGAATGATGTTTGTGATTCTGGGATGGTATTCAATATCGATATTATTTAATTGGAGAATAAAGATAGCCAATCATATCGCCTGCTACTGACCAATAATTTAATACGGTGTGATCTGATTGGTTGTCCTTATCCTTAAGTCAAGTAAAATCAATATTGAATACCCCTTGTGTTTGTTGTGTAGAGTGTGTGTATTTAAGGACTCAAGTATCAATACATACTGAAAGTAAAGTGTATTAGTTGCATCATGGTACCAATGCCAATGCATTTGAGTGAATAATAAAAGGAAATTCAGCAAGAGATTAGACAAATGAGTTGTCGTTACTGACCTGTCATAAATAGGTAAATAATGGTAAGATTGGATTTGCGTGTGCTTATGGTCAATGGTTAGTTCGATACATTATTTTGTATTTAAAGATACCTTCTTCACTGCGGTATACCGTACACAGGATATTGCACCTTAATTTGAGTAATATCATTACATTTCGCGACAATGGACTGGAAACGAGTGTAAGTTCAGCTACGATATTTTCCAAACGACTGATCCCTTCAAGCATCACAAATGGGTTTAAGCATCTTCAGAAATGTATATAGCCATAGAAGACATCAGACTTAAGCAGGTATTCGGTTAAGTGCTTGAATTTCCTTGAAAATAGGCAGCTGCTCACTCTTAAATGTTGATAGTGATGCTTGGAATGTGTTTAGAATGATAGTACATGTATTACCAATTAATAATTATTTTTTAATTAAGCCAAATTGTGCGGAGCTAAAATGTGTTTCGTTCAATTTTCAGTAAAAATGACGAACGTACAAAATAGATACTTACTAAAACAGATACAAGTCACTGCACAGAGTATTGATTTTTACTGTGCCGAGTATTGCTGAGTATATCGTCTGTGTACGGAGTAATGAACATCATTATGACTACATTACTCATTAACTCACAATATCCAGTGTACCAATATACCGTAGTGCTCTTTGGGGTTCAAACATTATTGGAGTCACAATGTAAAACTGTGATAAATGTGCGCACTAAGGATAATTAAAAACTATTCGCAAAAACTGAAACTATTTACAAAACATAACCTTAGCTCCTTTTAAAGATCGTGTGTAAACCCCATTTGTTTCATAGACCGTGTGTAAACCCCGTTAAAAATTTACTTACCGGAAGAAGTGGATTGCTGACATGGAAACAGAACACCGCAATGCTCACCAGAAATGACGTCACCAACAAACGTCATATTTGACGGCAAGTGCGGAGGTTGGGCTCCGCTTTTAGCACTATGTAACACTAGTGAGGATATAAGGTTTCCCCATATATGAGTAGTCTGGAAGCACGCGAGAAATATGCCATGGAAACGAAACATCTCTTTTTCTAATCCTTCGTTGGTCACACGGGAATAATCAAAAGAGAGCTTTAGGATATATGATGACTCAGCGGTCCACAAAATACCTTTACCAACTCCTGCGAGTATTCCAAATGGTATAAGAGTATACCAAGTTGGATAAAAATTCACAGCAATCCATAATATATACGTAGACATTCCAAATACTAGCGTCCATTTGGCCGTTAATTGATTGATAATAACGGGCGCCCATAAACATGTTAAACACATAGTACCGTGTACACACGCCATTGATATTATTCCAAGGTACCTGTCGGAATTCAAAGACGATTGTAAATTCTGAATAGCTCTAAATGCATTAAAAATTAAGATGAAACTAACACACAGTAACACTAGGTTTTTCTTGAAACGAATGCGCCTAAAACCAGTTAATGGCGGTGTTTCACCGGAAGTCGGAGTTGTGACGTCATAGTCTGCGTCATGTAGATCCGATGTGAACACAGAGTCTTCATTACAGTCCTCTTCAATGTCTTTGACCGGCAACGCCATACCCGTTTTTCGTATTCGGTTAGAATTTTTATTCAAAGCTCTTCCTGGCGATTCGTGATTTGGCGAATACCGTTTCTGTGAAACTACGGCTTTCAATTCTTTAATATGATTTTCATTGACCGTATTGGGTATACTGTGTCTTTGCGTTCCATTAAGTTTACCATACTGTCCGTCGTGATTAGCATGGTTATTGAAGTCTGTAGAATTAAATTCGCTAGCGCCTTCATCGTTAATAAGAATCACAGGACTAGTAGGTACCGATGGTTGCGGGGTATCAGCTGAACCTGACGCTGCTTCCATATCTTCGTCAAGAGCTCTCATCGCTGCTCGTACGTCGCTTAATTCAACATCCAACGGGTCTTCGTGCCGCGTTGCCCGTATATAACTATCCTTTCTATTCTTCCTTTGAATAATTCCTTCAATAAAATCCACCGGTTCGTCAGAATCTGATGTCCCTTTACGGACAGCGTACCTGTAACTTTCACTGCGTTGTCGTTGTTGAGTTTGGGTTGCGAACGTGTAGCTAGGGCGACGAGGACGGTACAAACCGAACCCCATACCGACCCCACTCAAATCCCAAGGGGATAAATGATTCATTTTCGAATCGGATGTTTTTCGTTCATTCATATCCGTGCCTTGTAAGTGAATGACTCACATCACTTGGCTTCATACATTGATTTTTGAGAATTTCCAGAATTTCCACTAAATTTGAATCATAGCAAACATCCATTAATACCAGATTACCGCCGTGGTTAAAGCATTTATACCCAGTTTAACACTCTTTTATTACGCTGCGAAAACTTCTGCAAACTCGATTTCATTGACATTCGAAGAGCGCTCCTCATTTTCTGTTCCAAATGATTTCAAATTCTAGAATTACACAGTCTATTGATACATCGTTTCTCTCCCAAGTCGAGTCGGGATCCAACACATGTCTGAAAAATACAATAGAAAATCCTGTGTTATGATATTTCTCAATTTTCATCAGAAGATATTCTGATTTCACCGCTCGATGTTATTCCGCCGTTAAGCTGTTGAGAAACATCGATGCATGGAACTGAAATACATTTTACACGTGATGCTCTCATTGTACTGCATCACGTGACGTACAAAAACAGACTTAATTATCTCGTGACGTTAACAAACTGACTTTAATTATCACGTGACATTAACAAACTGACTTATCACGTGACGCAAACAAACAACTGACTTATCACGTGACGTTAACATTCTGACTTATCACGTGACGTTAACAAACTGACTTATTACGTGACGTAAACAAACATTATTTATCACAAGACGTTGACAAACTGACTTTATCACGTGACGTTAACAAACTGACTTATTACGTGACGTAAACAAACATTATTTATCACAAGACGTTGACAAACTGACCTTTCACGTGACGTAAACATGCCTGTAAGAGACCAGACTAATCACGTGACGTAAACATGCCTGTCCGAACTTATCACGTGTTGAACATATAAAGTGAATTTTTAAACTGAACGAACGGAGCGAGGGAAGCGAACCGGATCAAACCGAGTCTTTTGACGACGAAACAGTTACCGAAGCTTTCGCGAAAAGTAAGCCACAAGAGGACAGGTGTTGGCCTTTATGTCTTGACAACTAGTAATTCCAAGAACTTTCCAAACCATAGGCACATGGTTTCATAGTATCTGAGTGTACCCTCTAAAAAGAGAAGGTTGTGCAGCGGCCATGTTTAGCCACAAAGGATATGACGTCACTGGAACTGGTGTCCGTGTTTGCTGTAACAACTGGAGTAAACTGGGTACTAACTTTCGTAACGTCATATTCATTGCGGCTAAAGATGGCCGCTGCACTACCTTGATTTATATTTACAATTTTTACATCACATATGCGTTGTAACGGATCCATGCGTTAGGGAAAAAACAGTCTGCAGCTCACTACAGATCTTGCATGTTACGGAACTCTTTAAAGACAATTGGCAATCTAGATTTTATGAAGGGTCTTGCTTTTATTGACAAAGTTCGGCATAATGGATTTAATGGATATAAATGTCAAATAGTTCCAACATAATTGACTTTAGTAATGCAACGCAATCGTGCAAGTCACTCCTGTGTTTGAACTTTTTTGCAGGATTGATGGATCTGAATTAACATGCAGTGAAACCTTTCCAGAGCGGAACCCTTTAGGAAACACACAGTTCGGTTGTTGTACAGAGGTTGTTGCTTTGCAGAGTTAAATTTGCGTCTAGAACAATGCGATACTGCTGCTCACGAGAGGTTGTTGCTCAATAGAAGGTTGCTCAAGAGAGGCTGTACTGTATATTCAAACCTGTCGGGAAAGACCACCTTAAGAAAGTGTAAAAAGTGATCATTGTTTTGGCTAGTTGTCTTAACAAGTTATACAATTATAATGGGATATTGGAATATGCAACCGTGTAACAATGAACGGGAACCAATAGTAACAGTGGACGGGAACCAACAGTTAAAGTGAAAGGGAACAAACAGTTACAATAAACTGGAACCAACAGTAACAATGAACGGGAACCAACAGTAACAATTAACGGAAACCAAAAGTAAACCGGAACCAAACCTAGATTATATAATACAGAACACCTTGCTTACCGCCGGTAAAATTCGGGCTATATAAACGGAAACCAACAGTAACATTGAACGGGAACCAAAAGTAGCAGTGAACGGGAACCAACAGTAACAATAAACGGGAACCAACAGTGACACTGAACGGGAACCAACAGTAACAGTGAACGGGAACCATTAGTAACAGTGAAAGGGAATCAACAGTTACAATAAACGGGAACCAACAGTAAACCGATACCAAACCTAGATATATAATACAGAACACCTTGCTTACCGCCGGTAAAATTCGGGCTATATAAACGGGAACCAACAGTAACATTGAACGGGAACCAAAAGTAGCAGTGAACGGGAACCAACAGTAACAATAAATGGGAACCAACAGTGACACTAAACGGGTACCAACAGTAACAATGCACGGGAACCAACAGTAACATTGAACGGGAACCAAGAGTAGCCGTGAACGGTAACCAACAGTAACAATGAACGGGAACCAACAGTAACAATGAACGGGAACCAACAGTAACAATAAACGGGAACCAACAGTAACAATAAACGGGAACCAACAGTAACAATGAACGAGAACCAACAGTAACAATGAAAGGGAATCAACAGTTACAATAAACGGGAACCACCAGTAAACCGGAACCAAACCTAGATATATGATCCAGAACACATTGCAAACCGCCGGTAAAATTCGGGTAATATCAAGGAACTAAGATGACAGCGACTGTTAGAAGAATGGCAAGCATTCTCCCTGGACAATAATTCGACTTCTTCAACATAAACTGAATATCTCTCCCAACAGGATACTTTCATAAAGTATGTTGACTTAATGTAACTTAATTATGGTGCTTGAATGACTTCCTTTATTCCCGTCTAGTCAGCCTCAACAGAAATCGTTATAGCCATATACTGTAACGCCCGAAATGTTGGCGAGGGTTTAGTTTTCGCTATATTCGCGTAAAAGACAAGTTCGCAAAAAATTTACGTTCGTGAACGTAAACAGCGGTGGTAAAACAACAGAAAGTAACTCTTTTTGAAGTTTAAAAATGGTGGGCATTTAAACTCGCGAAAAACTTGAGAATATGAAAATCGCGAAATTTTGACCTCGCGAAAATGTCTTCTATTACAGTAGTGTCTGGTGTTTTATATAAAAAAACAACGCTCTGGCGTTCTTTTGAAAGAGCCGTATTGTCTGATACCCTGAAAGTAAAATGGGTACTGTTTTATCGAGTTTTATCCAGTTAAGTTTTGAGAAGGTTTTAGGTCATATTAAGCCATGAAAATGGCTTAAAATGGCATTTTTTGTTAAACAGGAAATACTTACATAAGATTTGTTGTCAGATTACCAGGGAAATTTTTTATATGTATGCCCCATTTTTTTAAATACAGTGTTAGGTTAAAAGAAATATAGGAGATATTTATAATAACATGCATTTATATTTTTTGTCAAAACACAG
Organism: Spisula solida; assembly: GCA_947247005.1. Taxonomy (NCBI): domain Eukaryota; kingdom Metazoa; phylum Mollusca; class Bivalvia; order Venerida; family Mactridae; genus Spisula; species Spisula solida. The sequence goes on along the minus strand of OX365956.1, from coordinate 4,980,216 downwards.
GGCCAAATTAAGCCATAAGGGAACCTTGTCCTTTGCGTAAAGTTATGCGTTTTACTACAAAATACCTTTGCGTAAAGTTATGCGTTTTACTACAAAATACCTTTGCGTAAAGTTATGCGTTTTACTACAAAATACATTTGCGTAAAGTTATGCGTTTTACTACAAAATACCTTTGCGTAAAGTTATGCGTTTTACTACAAAATACCTTTGCGTAAAGTTATGCGTTTTACATACATTTTTTATTTTTTTATCGTAATTTTTGGCGTAAAACTACGCCAACTGAGGCCGACCGTGCTTAACAAGAACCAATTGAACCGGAATTATCTTTTGCAGCTATAGCTTAAAGTTCCGCTAAAGAACACTGATCCCCTTCTGTGTTATAGATGATCAATTTCAAACGTTATCTACATTTTACAGTGGCAAACAATGGGGACATATTTTATAAAGATACATGACCAGCGTCCAAAAAATACACGTGCAAGAAATTGTTCACGTGATATATTGTGATGTGGGATACACGTGCACCCATGTTAGTAACAAATTCGACTTTGGGTTAATAAAAGTGTAGTAAACTACGGACGCATTAAAGGGGCATGCCCTGGAACTGAAGTGACTCGAATAGTAATCAAATTGGTATCATTTTAATACCTAAGTCAAATAATGAAAACCCTGTAAAAATGTTACAAAATATCCCGCTAGTTTTATAAAACAAATATTTCAAGAAAAACTAAATATAGTTGACGTAGATAAAAGGCTGACAGCCTTTTATTCAAATTGATAGACAAAATATCGAATCGCTTGTTATAGAGTAAATTTTTAAGTCAAATACTTCTTTGACTTTTCGGTAATAGTTGGTTTTACAAGTGATAACCGCAATTTTGTTGTATGCAAACCAAGACACTCCAGTTTCTGGGCATGCCCCTTTAAAGAGTGCCATTCCGACCAATTCGCATTAGCGCGCTACGGTAGCGGAAATATTATATATTTGTACCAAACATCGTGATAGCATTTTCTCGTTTTCTTGTACAAAATATACATGTTCAGTTCTTTTCTGCTCGTTTTGGTTCTTTTCTGTTCTTTTCTGTTCTTTTCTGTTCTTTTCTGTTCTTTTCTGTTCTTTTCTGGTCTTTTCTGTTCTTTTCTGTCCTTTTCAGTTCTAAAGTAACTCTTGTCATTCTTCTTTAATTACCAGGAGACCATTAGTGCGTGGTTTACATAATGTTACAATACAATCTTGAGTTCAGGGGCCGGGATTACATCGAATACTTACACTCAGCACTCAACACTTAAATATTGAAAATGTAAAATAATTAGCTATTATTTGTCCTAGATTGCAAATTTAGATGACGAAAATGTATAAGACCCGTTAATGAGTGTTGAAAATAACGTTTGATTAATTTTCTTTGCCATTTTGTACTATTAATGAGGTGTAAATGTAATTATTGAATCTGAGTGCCACACTCAGAACCCAGACTGAAGAATTGCAATTATAGCTTACATATACACTAAATTAAACTAGGAAGTAAGCCAAACACAATACACTTAACCGATTAAAAAAGGCACCAGTGGGTTTTTGATAAATTTAAGCCAGTTATGGTGCTTCAATTCTCTTGAAATTTTACATGTGATGAATTCAATACATGAAGTCAAAGATGTGCAAGTTGCATTGTAATCAAGGTTTAGATGGTCACAAAACCAAACCACGAAATGTATTGATCGACAATGTCAAGTTCGCAAAATTAATAATGTATCTATATGCTGCAACCTGCAATTAAAAGCAGGCGTCTTTGCCTCATTGGCGGGATAATAAAATGTTGTAGGATGTTGTTCCACACATCTATGAGGAAAACACGTATCAGTTTAAACGCTCAGAAGTTTCTGCTTGATGATGCACTTCTTGACGGCCATTTTTGTCTGCCTTCAAAATTCGTTTCGATAGTAAAAATGCAATGACCTCCACAGCCACAACATGAACTGTCAGCAAGTTTTTGCCAATCTTGCATAGGCTGCATTGTGTCCAATGTTTAAGAATGTACATTTCTTATGTCTATGGCATCTCAAACCCGTAACCGGAAGTGGATAATGGAATATGTCAGGATAAATAAGAAGACAGACAAAGTGAAGCGATTGTCAACATGGGTCAAAATAAACATTAATCAAAATGTTACGGAATGTATATTTTAGCGAAATTATTTATTCGTACGCATCATTGCCTTCATATTGTTGGTATAACAGAAAATATTTTTGACCGGAAGTGGCGTCTTTAAAAAAACATTCGTTTGGTGCCATCATGTTTACGCGCTTGTATCGTCGGTATACCTGACGCAGACACTCGTAGGTGTAAACTACCTCTAGAAAATACTATGCAAGTCTAAATATCGTCGACAGACGACAGTTAATCTACTTTGCCATGATTAAACGTCATATAACTGCTTAAAGCAAGTCGATGGCGCCAGGATGTTATGTATCCTAAAACCGTGGCACCGTATACAACGCTCTTCAAAATTTAATTTATGTTTTTTTGTTGGGGTATCGTTTCTCTATAAATTTTGGGTTAAAATATCAACGCAAGAACCGTGTAATATAATGTATGTTCATACATAAAGGTCAGGATCACGACATTTTTGCCGTACTATACTGTCCAGTTACGAAACCAATAGAGTGGCGCAGTGGTCGAGTCCACTAAGAGGGTGTAACAACAATTTTAAAGGCTTATCCAGACATCTATAATTTAATGCTATACTAAAATACTTCACCTGTTCAGACAATGGTTGTAATCTTATGTGTAAAATAAATATACCAGATTTATATAGCGCCCTTTTCATGCGAACGCACGTTCAAAGGCACTTTACCCATGTTGCAGCCACAAGGGCGCAGGTGCATCCTCTACCAGTGCAGATACAGTATGATCTGAGGGACAGTCTGAGAGAAAGCCCCTGAAGGGAGAGAGAGACATTATATACAGGCATGTCCGGCGCTGCAGAGGTGCGTCTTGCTCTTATTTCGATTAGACAGCCTGGTTCTTTAATGTGCCCGGTGTATACCACCGATACACAACTTCCTGGCACGTCCAGATACTTTGCAGACCACACGGCCAGATATAGCGGGAAATATTATAAATATTTCAGAAATGTCAAGTTCCGATGCCAGGGATTGAACCCACAACCTCTGGATTGACAGCCCAGTGCGTTAACACTGAGCTAAATCCGCTTATAATGTGTACACAAAAAATGGAACGTTACTCTCACATTATCCCAACTGGACAGTTCATACACTGAAGGCCGCAAGTAATGCATTTTCTTCAGTAAACAGATGACAATCATATTGACGGTTTCTAGGAAATTAGAACAAGTAATTGATCAAATGGCAAGGCTGTCTGTATGTCAGGTTTCTAGGACTTTAGAACAAGTAATTGATCAAATGGCTAGGCTGTCTGTAAGTCACAATAAGCCTTAGACATTCTTGCTGATACTAAGACGTCGTGTGCTAAAAGTCTAATGTGTCCTTTACAATAACTATAAAAGGGTATATGTATTCATTCCAACCAGCTAATCCAATCTTAGCTACAAACATTCCTGAATAGGTAGAATTAATGTGTAGTCTTTTCAACAAACGGGGAAAAACAAATCGGACAAGAAAGTAGCACTGAACGAAAACAAATGAGCACGAAATCGGACAGGAAAAATAGGAGTCAGCGAAAGCAACAACGCACGAAATCGGACAGGAAAGTAGCAGTCAGCGAAAGAAACAGAGCACGAAATAGAACAGGAAAGTAGCAGTCAACGAAAGAAACAGAGCACGAAATCGGACAGGAAAGTAGCAGTCAGCGAAAGAAACAGAGCACGAAATAGAACAGGAAAGTAGCAGTCAGCGAAAGAAACAGAGCACGTAATAGAACAGGAAAGTAGCAGTCAGCGAAAGAAACAGAGCACGAAATAGAACAGGAAGGTAGCAGTCAGCGAAAGCAACAGAGAACGAAATAGAACAGGAAAGTATCAGTCAACGAAAGAAACAGAGCACGAAATCGGACATGAAAAATAGCAGTAAACGAAAAAGCAGAGCTCGAAATCGAACAAGGAGTGTAGCACTCAACGAAAACAGCAGAATGATGTCGAAATCGAACAAGGAACGTAGCACTCAACGAAAAGGCAGAGCTCGAAATCGAACAAGGAATGTAGCACTAAATGAAAACAGCAGAGGTCGAAATCGAGAGTATTACATATAAATGATATAATGCAATAGTAGTAGTAGCAATGCATGGATCAAAAGAGACTTAAATTACTTCGGTCGCTGTACGATGTCCGTCCGACCACCGGTCCAATTAGACGCCACCTCGATAGCCTAGCGGTTGAGCGTTCGCTTCGAGCGCGGTCTCGGGTCTCGGGTTCGATCCCTGGCCGCGTCATACCAAAGACGAAATAAAAATGGTACCAGAAATTCACGTGCTAGACGCTCAGCATATTAGGGAAACTGGCTTCTCTTCTCTCATACCCTCGTGGCGATGGATTACATCAGGAATGAGGTGTCGAGAGTAATTAATATAAGTTTGAAAAAACTTGTTTCACAATCGACCTTAAATAAATTAGTATAAACTATAATTAGACGCCGGTCCAATTAGATTTGTAACCCAGGTATTTCCTTAGTCTTATTGTTCGTTTTTTGTACATGTAACAATCTAAATTACCTTAGAAACATTTTATGCAAACTATTGTAAGTTGTATCAGTGTATATTTCCGCGGGTTTGCGTGTTCTGAAATTTCAGATATTTGGCGGGCGGATGCGGATACATCATTTTTTCATAGTCACTTATCATTTCTTAGTTGGTAAAACGTTTTTATTTATTATAGTGTTACCCCATTTAAAGGGCTAGCCAATTTAACGTATGAGACATCCGGTGTTTCGTGCGCACAGTACCTCCCGAATCCCTTCTCGTATTGCCGGGCGCCTGGCAGATATGGGCCTATGGTAACCATTCCTTAACTAGCTGGCTGCTCACCAACCGACCGCTTCAATTCTAACCTAGCTTCCGCCGGGATTCACACCTTCGATCTCCCGCTTCCAAGTCGGACGCCCTAACCATTCGGCCACAGTCGCGGTATGTTGGCAAAATTACAATGGGTGAACAATCAGCGAAGTTAAGCCACGAAATTAGCCTACTTAACCACTTATACAATTCAACTGAAATTGCTTTATCAATAAGTTGTGCATCAAGGTTGGTTTCCGTTTTCTTGAAGTTTGATTTGGAGCATTTCATTTATTTTTCAACCAAGGACATTGTGTATGTCTGCATAATTGTATTTGCACAACGGTTCATGCTTTGGCAATATATCGTGCATGGTTATTACAAAATGATATTAGCTAAGCCAGACAGAAGCCAATATTGAAAACTTTCGTCCGAAACTAAACGTCTTATTCTAATAACGCGAACAGTTAAGTACCCTTCCTAGTCCTATCCAGTCATTGTTCACAGGCATTTCAAGAGCTGTGTTAATATCGCTATCGCGTGTAACAAAAATATAGCTTGGGCTTTATGGATTATATGCGTATATAGAAGCCGATCCGTGGTGTTATTTACTTGTCTGAGATGCGACTAAATGGACAACATCTAATCCAAGAAATACGAAATGGCTTACCAAGCTAGTGTCAATACTATTAGCGGTGACTATGCTGCAAATTTACCGCGAAGTACCGTTCGCATAGAGTTAATATCACTCTGTGTGTTATGGCAAAGAATTGGAAATAATTTCCGTCTGACAGCCTGTATTTCCATAGTTTCCCCCGAATTGTGGGCAGCGTACGTCGGTCATGTGAACGTTAAGTTCCCTATTATAACATAATCATCCCAACTTATGGCGTAATTGTTTCAAGTAAATAGGGGTTTTGTTCACAATTTTGCAACGCGATGGTACCGAATAATAAACTGCCGAGTTTATGGCGTAATTGTAAAATAAATAAGGGTTGTTCACAATTTTTGCAATCCAATAGGTACAGTAAGCTGCCTAGTTCGGTTTTAAGAGGAATATATGCTGCTTTTCTGTACACGTTTGTTTATTTGGATTTAATTCTTTAGTTATACTACATTTGTAGTATACGGCGGCTGTTCGCCAAACCAGTTTGCCTGGACTGTATACTAACCAGTATTAATTCCCCCTAAAGAAACTTCCCCAAATGTGGAAGCAAATTGACATGGATGCTAAATTTTTACGGAAGGGTATTACCAGCCGCGACATGGAATTGAACCAGGATCGCCGGGTCACAAACCCAGCGCACTAAGCACTGGACCGCGACTGTACATGTTTGCGGCATGGCGTCAATAGAGCTTATCTCATTAACTGCATGAGTGATGTTGTGACACAATGAAAAATATAGTATAAAGTCGGACAGGGAAGGCAGCAATTAACTTGAAATAAACAACAGAGCATAGAAAAAAAATCACATACCACAATAACAAGGCACAATGCCCCACCCATAACTGAACGGAAAAAAAAATTTCCAAGTCCCAGCAGTTAAAAAGTCGAATAAACTAGTTTCAGCAATCTAAAAGCTGAATGCCAAAGCTGAATGGCCTAGTTTCAACTGTAAAACAGCTAAACTACCGAGTTTTAGCTGTCTGAAGTCCTAAAAGTAAAAGAATAACAATGATAAAATGCTGTATGACCAAGTTTCAGCAATAAAAAAGCTAAAATCTGTAGCCGAATGACCTAGTTTCAACAAGCTAATGCATGAACACTGTCAAGAGCAATAAGCGTGTTCATATGTATGACCATGAACGAGTATGTGGTTAGTAACGTTACATCAACAAGTGACAAATTAATATAAAAATAGTGGAGTAATGACTTCAAATGTTTCAATAGATGACGCACGTAAAGTTGCAAGAACTGTTAAAATACGTAAAGGACAAAACGTTAAGATATGTAAAGGACAACCCGTCAAAATACGTAAAGGACAAACGGACAAAATACGTAAAGGACAACCCGTCAAAATACGTAAAGGACAAACGGACAAAATACGTAAAGGACAACCCGTCAAAATACGTAAAGGATAAACCGGTAAAATACGTAAAGGACAAACGGACAAAATACGTAAAGGACAACCCGTAAAAATACGTAAAGGATAAACCGGTAAAATACGTAAAGGACAAACCGGCAAAATACGTAAAGGATAAACCGTCAAGACACGTAAAGGACAAACCGTCAAGATACGTAAAGGACAAACCGTCAAGATACGTAAAGGACAAACCGTCAAGATACGTAAAGGACAAACCGTCAAGATACGTAAAGGACAAACCGTCAAAATACGTAAAGGACAAACCGTCAAGATACGTAAAGGACAAACCCACGTATTTCGTAAGAAAACCTATTCATTTAAAGCCAATGAAGACACAAGCGAACAAAGAATACTGTTAAGGACGTTTGATACAGTTGTTTATGCGCATCATTTCTGCGCATATACCTTAAACGCGAATAGATGCCGTGTTTGGCACTGGATCGTCATGAAAATTGGGCAAAATGTGTGTCGTGATACTATCTAGGGTTAGTAAAAATATGGATATTTTGGGGTAAAAAAATTATTTCACTGAGCAAATAATAAGAAAACACTCTGCGTGAAATAGAAATTATAACTTGGGTTACCTGTACCAATTTATAATGAGTGCTTGTATTGCCTGGGACTACAAAGATCCCCTATTACTGTTATATAGGAAATGAATTCATGATATTTTGACTAAAATTGTGAAGATTATTCAAGTGAGCGAGTAAGGGGCCATCTGTGCCCCCTTGCTATATGGAATGCGACGTCACTGACAAATTGGGAAAAAGGGCAGATAATCCAGTCATAATATCCCAAAGTGTAGCGTGAAAACTTATGTTTTATTTTAATTTTTAGATAAAGTACACTTTAATCACCATCCTTAGCCAAAAATAAATTATGACAAGACTAAAAACCATGAGAAAAACATACATGCAAAATGTAATAATTTGGCCTTTTTTGCGACATTTTACCGCCATTATACCGCAATTTTCATTGCAAAGAGACACAATTACGACGTAACTGCAGCTAAAATAATTCTTGTTATACGTCAATTTCTTCTAAGTTTATATTTACTATACTTTCATGTACATAATGTGAAAATATGAGTACTCTTCTGGTATTAGAATATTTTTTACGCGCAGATATTGCGTCGTTTTTACGCAATTTCACTAAGGTTTGTATGATATAGGGGGACAATAATGACGTCATAGCGCAAAAAGTAGTCCCGTGACCTATCTTTTTTATTTAATATTTGGATTGAGTACACTTTTATCAACAAAATTAGCAATAAAAAATATATTGGTCATCCAGGTCGTTTTTGAGCTACGGCCGATTTTGTGTATTTTTTGTCTATTTTAGCAGTCATTTTTCGGAAATTTTGACAATTCTTTTTTTATCAAAAATTTGTGAATTTTCTTATCAATATCAAAAGTTTATAAGAATGTTTCAGTAATATGTGTTTGTTCATACAAACCCATGGAAATGATTTGAACAAGAAAAAATATCGATTTACATACAAAAATAAATACATTGCGAAATATCTGAAATTTTTGTCATTGTCTTGAAAAGTGATGTTGCAAAAGGGCCCATGACCCCTTAAATAGTACCGCGACGTACCTTTTTTATTTCACATATTGCTTCAGTATACATTAAACTATAATTGTGCCTATTTTTTGGTAACATTTAAGAAAAATAATAACCCTATCAAACGTCCTTAAAACCCTGTTAGTCTGGACTAGACATGGCATTTTGATGAACCTTGCTTTGAGGTACATGTATATAGTTTTTTTCTCTTCTGATTATGATTCAGCACATATTTACCGTATAAAATAAGGTGGGTGCATCGGGATTACCGTTGGGCAACTTTTTTTATTGACGTTTATTGATCTAATGGTCAAACGACCTAATATACCTGAAATGTAACACCTTTTAAAGGTTAAAACTCATCAGTTAAACTCGCTGTATCATGAAGTCATGTTTATTTCTTGTACAAATTGATAGGCAATGGTATACGGTACTTGTTTGCAACAAATTAATTACTATAACATATGTTTCTCTTACTAATCGTGGTCTACAGTGAGCACATGTTCTCTCTCTCTCTCTCACCAGGCTAGGTAAATGGTAGTTATCCTGTTTGCAAAGACCACCGGTCAACAAAGGCAGCGTTTTTCCAGCCCTTCCATGTTTTGTAATCCACGAATTTTCGACACCACGAAATTGTTTTTTTGGTTAAAATCAACGAAATTTAATACCCACGAAAATATGTGATATAACAGTACGTTTGGTTTATTACAGTGGTTGAATAATTAACCAATCACCGCTCAAATCATCGAGTGGGGAAGTAATTAAAACTGAAATATTGGTCTGTCGGCGATTTATGATAGTCATTTTCCTCCCCCACAAATGTTTCCGACTGTTATATTTTACATGTACAGGGTGTGAAAAAAGTTCGTTCTCAATGTTTAAATTTCAATAGTTTATTTTTGTGACATCAGTAGAATGGAAAATGTTCAGGCTAAATTCCAGAGGGTTGTACCATTGTCCTAATCTTCCTGATATAAAATGAAGCTATTAGAGTAAGAAATCAAAATTGGACACTGTGTACATAGCTCTGATAAAATTTAGTATGATTTTTAATTTTAACACACATCATAAAGATGTTTTTTTCCGTGTGATAAGTGTCATAAATAATGATACAAAGAATCTAACACTCATCGGAATGGATAGAAAAACTTATATCAAACTCATTTAGGAAATATTATTAAAATCAATAGATAAAACTTCAAGAATATGTTTAGTATAATTTTGTATCAGTTGACAAGTCGTGATAGAACAAACTTTTAACATCCTGTATAATACAATTTTGATAAAGGGTCGCTTAAAACATTGGCCTTTTAATATGATTAGGTGATGGAATTGTCACATAACATCTGAAAAACGTATTGTTTTAAGACTGTAAATAAAGGCTATGCTCGGCATTTTTTTTTGAAAAACGTATTGTAAACGAAAAGAGTGTTGAAAAAAGATGTGCTGATAAGCCATTCTGGTACCCCAGAGTATTCTTCACCTGTGAGTTCATAGTAGTCTTGGAATTTACTAACCACTGATGTATGGGGAAGTGATAAGCACGCCTCGCTACAATATTTGTGCTTAATTAAAGCATCTGATCAGTTAGCAGAACGCTGCTTGCATTTTAGCTATTTAGGACTGACACAATATTATACAGACAGAATGAAGAAAAAATTGGACAAATGTTTACAAGTAGTGTACAACATCACCGGACAGCGTCTGAGGTGGAACCCTCATCTTTGAGGTGGAACCCTCACGCAAAACGAAAACGAGGCCGACCAAGAAACACCTAGTGCCAAGACCTTGGGGGATATGACAAGTTTGGGATTCCCCTGGACACAGTAGAAAAGAACAGCCAAAAACAGAGCACTCTGGAGGACCATTGTTGGCGGCCCATACCCCGGGAGGGGTGGAGGGCCTAAGTAACTAAGTATACATGTATATGTAAGCTTAAGCGTCAATGTATAATTACTCCAAGAGATATTACGGAGTAAATAAATCGGCTGCTGAACGCTACTGACTACCAAGACAATTTTCTCCTTAAAGGCGGTGCGGTTTGTTCTTTAATTGACTTATAAATCTATGAGATGTCGGCAAAAATCGATTGAACACGGCACAGCCAATGCTGCATGAAAACGATGGAAAATTAGGACGATTCTGAGGACGCTCTGCTATGTTCTGATGGCAAAAGTACCGACTTTATTTTGTCTTAATCTTCAGTTTATACTATTGACTTAAAGTTGTCTTAAGACTTGAATAGGCTTATCTTTGATTATCCATTTTGAGAGCGCGTAGCTAACAATTTCATTCTTTAGATACTGTCGATTATATACATGTACAATGTCATTGTAAAAGCTGTCGTTTTTGTGGATTTGAAAGAAGTTTCAGTAAGACTTAAAGGTATTACTATACAAATAACCATAAATGAGAAATACTAGGGGTGATCAACAAATACCCAAATAATACTGTAAATACGTTACTAGTCATTTGTAGTCCATCTTTATTTCAGAATAAGTAAGTACATGTACTTCCCATTTAGTCTCCACAGATCGTTATCCCTGGAACAATGTTATCAACCCTAGCAAATGTATTTTGTAAAACCACTGCTTAAAGTAATCATGAGGTTTTGGTCCTTGCAATGAGATAACGGTCCTTACATTGCTATTTTGGTCCGTCCATTTTGGCATCGCCCTTTTAAATGAGACATCTATGAGACATTAAATGTGGTATGCGTCCTTGAAATGCACAAAATCATGTACAATTAACAGAGACCGGTACCCAATATGGTAAGGAGGACCGTAGTATCAAATTAGGGTCATACAAAATTGTCATGGCAACAAACAAACAAATATGTACATTTGAAACAGAAAGAAACGAAGGAACGAACGAACAATGAAAAGTCCTCAAATCTCTTTATTCGTCATTTTCAAGGGGTCACATTCATGTAAAGGTAGTTATTGTTTTCGTATACTGAACATAATATTTTCGTTCCATCCCTGTCCAATTTAGTATTATAGTCTTGCTTACAGACATCAATATATGTCTGTTCACGTTATTTGTGTATACATGTTTTTTTGCATTTCGTGCTTTGTTGTTTCTATTGAATGCTGTCTTCCCTGTCCGATGTGTTATTGTACTTTTGATCATCTGTTGAAAGCCATTTGGCCCTGAGTTTTGTCAATAAAATAAAAATGCATGTTCGTACTAGGGGTGACTATTACGTCCAATTTTGACTATTGCAATACTATTGCTATTGCTGAAAGTACTATTGCGATACTATTTGTATTGCTGGAAACTATTGCAATACTATTGCAATAGTTATTGCCAAGCTTTGAAAACCAGAGATTAACTTGTAAATGCAAATTTGCACTGTGTAAGATATCATTTCGTTGTACAACATACAAATCATTATTTATGGAAATGATTTAAAATGAATTTGACAGAAATAGATTAATAAAATTAAGGCGATATTGGTCAATTGTTGCTGTTTTGATGCGATAACGGAAGTTGCTTTAAATTAATAATACATTTTATTTATAAAAAGTAACTATCTATAGTTGAGCTAATTTTTGGCGTTAGTTATTGGATCGAGACTTTTACTATCGATCCATACTATCGGGACACTCGGAATCGCAATGCATCGATATTTTGATGCACCGAACACTGCTTTTCAAAACATTAAGCATAGTACATACTAGTATCCCAATTTCTCTAGTAAATTGTGGACAAATCAAATGAAAATAATTATGTCATGTTAAGCAAAAAATGTTAGTTAAGCCATTTGCATGGCTTTCCATGATGTAAGACCTTCCACAAAACCACGATTGCATTCTTGCATTCTTGCTACACTTTGAAATTTTGTACATAAATTAAAAAAAATGCAGAACACTGGTTATGTAAAATTGTTAAAGTGTAGCCCGACTGCCATCATGATTTTCGGAAGGTTTTACTTCATTAAAAGTCGTGAAAATGGCCAAAAATGCCATTCTTTGCTAAACATGACATAATCTTCACAGTTTCGTCAACAAATAACAAGGGAAATTGGGAAAGCTTGGTATTGATTTGTTAATCGGAAGGTCACTGAACTCTACTCGTCCGGTTGTCAGATCCTCATGCGAAGCTTTTATCGGGAGGATGATTTTATCAGATTGGACCGTCAGAAACAACTCTTTATCAGAAACTCGAAGGAGACGGTGTAGACCTCGGCGGTTCACAACTTTCATCGCGGTTGATGGCCTGATAGTGCGTGATAAAACGTGTTAGACGCAGAAGAATATTACAATATTCAATTGCCAACTGCAGTCAGACAACAACAATTGCATATTACATTTGCATAATATTACAAATTCGTGCATTCTATACACTACATTTGTATCGGATAAAAAAGCAGTGAAGTCAATACTATAATTATCGAATAAGCCCCATACTTACAGTACAGTTGGGATATTGTGAGAATGACGTTATCGTACACAAAATATTACAACCATGTTCTGAACAGGTAGAGCGAATATAGTATATATTAGTTAAGCATTGAAATTATAGCTGTCTGTTATGTCTTTTTAGTTGATTTAAGTCTTTATAACTGATTGCACTCCGTAATAGCGGACTCGACGGCTGCGTCACTCTATTCTTAAATAAATAAGTATAAACTGAGTAGTGACTGTAAGTTATGTCTGTGGCTGGTGGTATCTTCATTAACGATCAATTATCAAAGAACCGAAAGCATAAACTTGTTCGAATGAATGCAGAGGAAGTATAATTTACAAATAATGTAGCTGTATTTTTCTTATGATTTATTTGTACATGTTTTACTTCGGATGTTTCTGCTTTCTTCCGTAAATAAAATATTGCAATGCGACAAAGACCGATGTGATCCGCATGAAATAAAAACTACTTTGCATGACCGGTTTACATCCGCGTAGGTAGTTACGCAATATTACTGGCACACCGAACAACTATTGCAATAGTGGCGCCGCCAAGCGGTGGCGTAGATAGGAAGGTAGTTTCATCAACTAAACTATGAGCGATTGTAGAAAGGTGTATATGAATATAGTTGTTCGATCGAACAGCTAAAAACAAGAAGAAAGCAAGCACAAAAATGAAGGAAACGACGTATGTTAGATACCTACCGATTTTAGGACGTTTTTAACAAAGTATTGTTCGATCAATGAATAAGTTTTGACTTGTTAATAGACTATATAGTATGGTTCATTTAGTTTTAATGTCGTCTCAGGGAAAGATTACCAAAGTTTTACGCCGATGACATAAATGTTTAACATCCCACAGAGTAAGTTTCCCACCTCATAACATCCTATAATACACGTTTAAATTGTGTTAGTTTGATTTTAATTATTCAAACCGCTTTAAACTACTTTCTACTACTCTAATGAACCAAATTAAACAACAGTAAAATAGGTAGCGTCAGCAGCTCTCGTAGAATTTGGTGACAATAACAGGCATACTCGTGTGAGAGAAATGTACGCTATACGACTCCAATTCAACTACATAGTGTAGCAAAACCACGTGGTTTTTTACTACAGTTCCAAGTAGAAATTTGTAAACATTGGAACACAAATGTAGCCATAAGTATTTTATTTCTTCATCGAGTTCTATAAAATCTACACCACGCTAAGGAGAACATTATTTGCTTTCCATGAAATATAAAATCTTTTTCAGCGGATGTGTCTTTTGACCTCTAAATGACCTTGACCTTGACATTAAATGACCTTGACTCTCATATCATTTCTGAGCTCTATACCGGTACTTTAAATATTACACATAATAAAATTGATATGTGTTTGTACATACTAGTTAGAAAGGTTAGATTAAGACGGAGTGTGTACTAAACAATTTTCGGGAAATTTTGACGCCATCATGGTTTCCATGGTAACCTACAGGATCTCAGATGTCCACCCTCGCTAAAATTAAACTTCAAGCATCCCTCTACACGAATAAACTGAGAAACGCTCTGGACCTTTTTTTCATACTAAAAACTCTAGATGCTAGACTACGTTTAGTCCATTACCCTGTGAAACCGTTGAACATGTAGGTTTCACAGGGTAATGGAAAAATCGGTAAAGCTGCTGAAAAAGATCTTATATTTCATGGAAAGCAAATAATTTTCCCCTTAGCGTTTACAAATTTCTTCTTGTAACTGTAGCCAAAAGTCACGTGGTATTGCTACACTGCTACAGTGACCTAGGTAGCGTAGAGCTGCTTGACAATACTCTCAGTAACAGCCCTGCGTTCAACGAAGAATTACGTGACGCACGCTTTGTACATGCCCTGCGTTCAACGAAGAATTACATGACGCTGCCCTGCGTTCAGGGAAAAATAACGTGACGCACGTATCGTACCTGGTACGCAAACGGTACGAAACTTTCATACCGTTTGCGTACCAGGTACGAAACGTATCGTACCTGGTACGAAACGAGCGTCACGTGATTTTTCCTTGAACTCAGGGCAGGTTTCGTACCTGGTACATAACAGCCTTACGTTCAAGCATAGCTACCTGCAAACATGTTACAAAATCGCGGATTTTATCGATATAATCCTTTGTTGTACGCTACGTTTGTCACAAACAATTTGAAAGTATAAGTTCCCATTTTTTCTGTTCTCAGTTCGAAATATGAACGGATGCACGGGTTTTACTAATCATATGCCTCTGTTTGCCTCTGTCCGCCATTTTGTTTAATTGCACCAATACACGCACACCACCTCAGGATATGGTAAGCCAAACTTGGCGCACGTACCGAACATGTTTTTTAACATACCATTCAACGAATAATAGGTACGTACCAGGTACGAAACGTGCGTCACGTAATTCTTCGTTGAACGCACGGCAGTAACGAAACGTGCATCACGTAATTCTTCGTTAAATGTTGGGCAGGTATTAGAGTGGCAATACCACGTGACCTTTGGCTACAGGTCCAGCACGAAATCTGCTTCACTTCGAAAACAAAATAGCTACAATTTCTACATCGATTTCTATGAAATATACCCGGAGCAAGAGCAAGCAGACAAGAACGAAACCGAAGGACGACACAGAAGCAACAGTGGAATCTTACTTGATGGACAAGGATTAATTGTACAAGTCATATTATATAAATATCAGATGGCTGCCTGCGTGACATTGGTGACAGAATGTCAACCCGAGGGTTGACAATATCAATGTCACGCAGACAGGCATCTGATATTTATTTTATTATACCGAACACTATTATAAGTCTAGCAAAACGTTCACTGCTATGGTTATCATAATTATAAACAGTAGACATGACTGTCTTGTGTCAGCCTATTTTTAGAAAATCTTGTATATTTCAAAAGTCAAAGAATAACTCCGACGCATTTACTTGCCCTTGCATGACATTCAAAATGTCAGGTCGATCACATGACCTGACAGTCCGTTTTCGGGCGATCACGTGTCAAAAATGTTGGAACTGTCGATGACAGTAAAAATATCTGCTTCTGGGGGAATGGGATTTTAGCATTGTAGAAAATAGTGAGGTATAATAATGACAAATATAAGAAATAAAATCGGACAGGGAAGGCAGCACTCAACTTAATCAGCCGAGCACAAAGCAAGGCTAAACAAGTGAACGTTATTCTATCACTGAAGGTAGAACAATAACAAAAGTGATTGCAAGAACGATGAGACGTTTTAAGGCCACCATACAGCACCGAAAACACTAAATTGTGCATGCAAAAATATAATAAAAATCGAACAGGGAAGGCATACATGATTTTAAATGGTTGATAACAATAATTCGAAACGCTAGAAACCAATTTGAATGTCAAGGAAGAAGGCAATTTATAATAACAGTATAATTCATTTGTTTCCGAAATGTCTCAAACTAAGATGTACGTAATTCATTTATCTGTTTCGAAATAATAATGCCATATTGCAATGCAATCAACGCCGAGGTGGTCCGCACGAAAAAGCCACTTGGATCTATTTTTAGAATTTTATCTACCATAATTCGATGAGCAACGAAAACTGGTATGTGTTATCATGAACAAGGTTTGCATGCAACCACGTTAAAAATATGTAGATTTCTTCATAATGTTACGGAATAGCTCGGGCAGACTTCATATATGGCGGGAGAATATCTAAGATAAACAATATATCACGAGCCTAGACAACAAATTATTACTTTCCAATTCAAATGTTATTATTCAACAAGTTCTTTATTATGAAGACGCGATCGATCATCATCTAGCCCGAACTATGCAATTTATAACACGATGCTGTTTCATATACGACGCTTAAGGTGATTATTAACTTGGAAAGATCAAGATCTTTGCCAAAAAGGTACATCTTAATTCAACTGAAAACTCCATAGAACGGAATCCGTTGTCTGGTGATATGTAGTACGGAGAATTTGCCGCGACTCTCGACCTTCTATAAGCATAATTTAACAGTTGATATTGTCTATATTTACATGTATAACTCCGGCTGTATGTTTTCATTAGCGGGTCGCCGGAGATAACACTAGCCTTTGTTTACAGATAAGAATGAAATTAAATACATTTTTGATATTCATTTTTGTTCAATCTTGTGCATATACACTTTTAATGATATACTCTATAAATCTACACTGATAACTGGCGGCCATTCGACCGAGCAGTGTTTATAATTTGCTTTGTTTGTTTATTGATAAGGCTAGATTTATCCCCGGCCACAAATCTGAAGGACCGATACTAAGTATTGCACGATTTGCTCGCGGACATTTATAGATTATATATTCAACTCAAGAACCTTGTAATATATTCATGCATAAAGGTCAGGATCACGTCAAATTATGTGTACTATTGAACAAAACTATCAGACCTGTTATTGTATTGTTTTATTGATGATATACTGGTTTATGACAAGACCCAATATGTAAATCTAACCCTGAAAGAAAAGGAAACATACTCGTATAATACTCGGTTGTTATATAAATGTAATTGCCTATGAATATGTAGGTCGTTGTATGATTATTTTTGTATGTTTTATTTTATGAATATGTAGGTCGTTGTATGATTATTTTTGTATGTTTGATTTTATGAATATGTAGGTCGATGTATGATTATTTTGTCTGTTTGATTTTACATGAAGATAGTGATACTAGTAACTATTGCGGAATTAATACGTATGGTACGGAGAATTTGACTTGATTCTGACCTTTGAGCATGAATATATTACACGGCTCTAGCGTTGAATATTTCAATTTCCGCGAGCGAATCGTGCAATTGCGGTCATTTAGATTTATGTCTGTAATTACACCTCGAACGTCTTCGTGATACTCGCCCCTTATTTTAGTATTAATATCGTATTGATGAATGTTGATGTTTAAGGTGGAACAATTGTGGAAAAAAGTCAGAAATTATGAATAATTTCAATATGAATGTAAACTCTAAGTTATAAATATATTTCCAATTTAAAACTGAACGTGCAGTTTCCGTGTAACGGCATCATTTGTTGCGGCAACAGTTTTGGCAACCGGCCGTACTACTAGTTAGTTTCATCGCAAAAAGATTACAACAAATCGGACAGGAAAGGCAACTTTCAACCGAAACGGCAGAAAACGAAAGGCACAGAAAAAAACATTCTGATTACAAGTAAAAGTCACAAGAACAAACTTACAAATAAGTACAAATGTAAGGAAAAATAAATAAAACTGAACAGCTACAGAGTCCAACTTTAATGCACCAATTTGAAAAGCCGCTACGGTGTAAAAAAGATTTAGGCCGTACGACTAGCGAATGCGGGTAGGAGTGGCTAGTCGTACGGTCCCGTATCAGTAGACACTGTCGAAGATTTATAGCAAATTTGCACCCATGAACATAGTTCTTTTGTAACGACCGTTACATAAATAGTTCTTTTTGTAGACAGTTTATAGATTTTTGTAATTCTCTGCGCACATAGCTTGTATATTTTATAAAGCTACATACGCCTCGTATTTTTCACCTAACGGAACCGATTGAAAATGTCTGAACTGTATTGTGATGAATGGCTAATCTACGGTGTCCAAAAAGCGACATCAACATTTGTTTGTGTCCACGATAAATATTTTATTTTGACCTACTTAATGGAAACGAGCGTGTGTGAGTAACGTCAACGTGTATACCGCAACGAACACGTTGCAATTTCAAGTCAAGTCGAGCCAAAAATTATTTATTGTCGGATTCGGTTATAAAAAGAAAACATAAGCTTTGTATAACTTTTGAAAGACAAAAATTAAATTGCTTACGAAACATATCGTGTGACATAATTTCTTACTGAATCGATATAAGTGATAATAAAATCCCAAAACTGGGCTGTTTCCCTGGAGCAGGTTATAGTCTGGTTCCCGTCCCAAGCTTACGGTACTACTAAAGTACTACAACTGTAACATTCGAGACGGGAACCAGGGCCCGGAATTACAACCGATACTTACACTCAGCACTCAGCACTCAACACTCAAATATTGAAATTCATTATTTTGATGTTCATAGCGACATTTCTTGCGAACAGGAAGTTGTAATAATGGTATATAAGTATTAAATATTATTTTTGGCTTATTTCCTAGTGTAATTTAGTGAATTTGTAAGCTATAATGGTAATTTATCAATCTGAGTGCTGAGTGTGGCACTCAGGTTCAATAATTACATTTATACCTCATAAATAGTAAACAGTAGCGAAACAATTCATCAATGTTATTTTCAACACTAATATAACAAGTTTACACAATTTCCTCACCTAGATTTGCAATCTATGACACATAAAAGCTCATTATAATACAATTTCAATATTTGAGTGCTGAGTGCTGAGTGTAATAGGTATTGGTTATAATTTCGGGCCCATATTATAACCTGCTCCACCAACAGCCTAGTCGAAAAGGCCCAAAGGACCCATGTGCCGAAAAATCATTGAGTTTCACACGCATCCACATACCTGTGTGGTACAGCACGCATTTTAATTACGTCAGCCACGTGTCTAGTACTTGTAGGAACTACATGTGTATATTGATGACGTAATACCCAAATGTAGTATTCACGATGACGTCAGTTGATGGTGAAATACTTAAAAGTAGTATTCACGATGACGAAATCTACACATTATTCTATCAGTTTCGCAACCTCACTATTATGACGTTCTAACGTGGCAATACAAAGGTCACGATGATGTCACATAAGAGGTACCATACTGAGAGGGAAGCCGACAATTTCTTCATTGCTTACAGCAACCAGTAATTATTGTGGCAATCGTACATTGTGGTCGTCACGCGATGCCTCTCCAAAACACACCAAACAATACATATAACACGAGGCTAGAGCTACAGGATTACAAACAAATCCAAATGTCAATCAACGGGCCGCATTGAAATTTAGAATATGTAAATGGCACCCTCCGGGGTCCTTTATCGGACAAAGCATGCTTCCACAGGAGAAATAACTTTGTGTATTTGCGTTGATATTGATTTAGAATCCTGATAAAGTTTGCTTTGTAGCACGATGCATTTAACCTGTTTGCAAAACATGCAGAAGCTATTACAATTGAAGGTCTTTTCAAAATGTTGCGGCCTTGTATTCAATGAAACATGGGAACGTTTTTACCAGTTCGGTATAAAAATGGTTTACTGTAGCAAAGACATGTATCGATACTGACGATGTGTCTTTCGGAGCTGTACACGTCATAGCAGGAGACCGCTATGACAAAAGAACAATAATAAGTCTCGGACAGGGAGGGCAGCACAAAACTTAATCAGCCAAGCACAGAAAACATGAAAACATACAAGGCACAATGCCAAACAATACACGAAATAGATTTGCTCAAGTCCCAGCTGTAAAAAAGCTGAATGAACTAGTTTCAGCAATCAAAAAGCTGAATGCCCACAGCTAAAACTACCTAGTTTTAGCTGTCTGAAGCCAAATTGTACAAACATACTATAGTTATTAATCACAGATAATCCATATTACAAGACAACTTTGAGATTAAAATCTTAACCAACATTGTGACCACTTTTCAGGAAGATCCAGTCAAAAGTGAAGCCTTTATTACATAAACAACGTTTTTGGTAAAAGCACATTTTGACCATGGTTCTTGAAGCCATATTCAAACTCAACCAACACGTCATCTAGGCAAGCATCCTGGCTAACTTGCACACAGATCCGGTAAAACGCAGTCTCTATAGCATATACAAGCTATTAGTTTTCCATTATTTAACTGGTGTCCTAGTTATTGACTTCTGATGACCCGTGTTCAAATTCAACCAAATGTGATCTAGACAAACATCCTTACCACTTTTCAGGAATATCCATTAACAATTACAGTTTTGGTAAATCTGGAAGCTTAATTCGTCTGAGAGAATCTCTCAATGCCTGAAAATCTCCTTGATCCATATCCTGGGTGCTGCCAGTGGCGCCGGACTCTGCGAAACTGGAGGCCACGTGGTCACAGTGAATGTCAATTGGCTCCGAATATGGAGCAGAATGCACAAATTTTGCACTAAAAAAAAAGAGTATATTAAGTCAGACAGGGAAGGCAGCACTCAACTTAACCAGCCGAGCACAGAAAACATTAAAAACACACAAAGCACAATGCCCAACTAAACAAGCGCAAATCCGCCCAAGTCCAAGCTGTCGAAAAGTATAATAAATTATAACTAGCTGAATGACCCAGTAGAAAAGATACAGCAACCAAAAGGCGGAATGCCTACGCTGAATGACCTAGTAACAACAGTAAAACTGCTGAACTACATAGTTATAGCAGCCTATAGTCTCAAAAGTTAAATAACAGTATTAAAACGTAGAAAGGCCCGTATAGTGGGATGACCTACTAACTAGCTGAATGACCCAGTTTCCACAGCAAAAGGACTATATTGCCCCGCTTTAGCTGTAAGAAATCTTAAAACGAAGAAGTGCCCAACACACTACCGACCAAGAAAATTAAACGCCCCTAGTCTCATTGTTAAAAACTGAATAAAAAAGATTCAGCAAACAAAAGGCAGAAAGCCCACGCTGAATGACCTAGTAACAACAGTAAAACTGCTGAACTACATAGTTTTAGCAGCCTACAGTCTAAAAGTTAAGTAACAGTATTAAAACGTTGAAAGGCCCGATTTCAGCAACAAAAAATCTGAAAACCTTAAAACGAGTGACCCAGTTTCATTAAGTAAAATGACGTAATTGAACAAATCGAGATATGACGTACTGAATTGCAAGCAATACAGAAGTCCCCCACCGGTGTAAAGCCATAGTCAATATGTATGTTGCCATATCAACAACAATTTCCGTCAGAACCAAAACTGACGGACAGATGGCAAACCAATAGTCCCCTCCGGTCAAAAACCGGTAGGGGACTTAAAACTACATTAAATGACCTACGGGGACAGAACACTACATCCATAACTCCACAGCTGTACATAGACTCATGAACGAACCCGGTAGGATGCGAACCGCTGGGACGAAATAGTAAGAGGACAACCGGCAAATACGAATAAATAGTTAACTCCTAGCTCCTTTTGGCCCCGGTCAAAAAATTAAATACTGAGAAATTATGGCATATTATCGATTATTTAAAAATGAAAAACTCGATTGTAAACGGAATTGGCGTTTAAATCCAGGTACAAACCCATATTATAATAATTAAACAAAATACGAAACTACCGGAAGTAGTACCGACCCCAACAGAAACCGCGGGACACGCGAGAACAAAAAGGCACAGAAAATATACAACTTCACTCGAAAAGGCGCGGAACATACATAAAAAACTAGCACAGGAACATGTAATACAAAACCGGGCATCCAATCCCGAAAGTCTGCTGCTTAAGTCAGTCAAACAAAAACGGAACAAGAGCCAGTTGGTAAGAAATTAACAAGCGGACAAAACATACACCACAAGGACAATCCACAACAGACACTGAGTATATGCAATTTTGAAAGATACGAAGCAGCCTTGTGCTGGACAACGAAATTGCAGAATGGCACATACAAAATGAATAAAGTTTAACAAAAGGCACAGTGGCCAAATATTTTTGTATTTTTTCCAATTATACTATAAAGTGGACAGTACATACACAGAGGAAGGTTGACTAAAGGGCTTCCGCCTTGGAACGGACAGTGACACTTGTCACTGGGGGCTTAAACGTTTTACAGTGCACCAAACCTCACACTTACCCAATAGACAACCTTATAGAACAGGACAGTGTAAATAAATGTTTCCCGCCATGTAATGCCCCCTAACAAAAAGGCCACAGTGACCGGTAATAAAAGAATGTAAAACATGAAACATTATATAAAATACAACCATCGAGTAGCACAGAAAGTACTCAATGACCTATCAGAAGTCAGAGCAACAAGAGAGCAAAACATTTAAGGGTACGACAAGACAATGTAACAGACAGGCATCAATGCCAGCCGTCCACAAAGGCTTGAGGTTAGGCATATCATAGAGTCTGTATATTTTCCGGTCATCGCACAATGAAATAAGAAGCATAGCGGTGAGCTGTAGAAGGACCCACTGCTAAGCATGCAGTCCGTTGCAAAATTAAAGGGTCATATCCTCTACTCAGAAAACGTTTTATGATCTTGAGAAACACATCATGAAAGTGGCTATGACCCAGAATCCTTCGAAATTTGTAAAGCACATCACCATAAAATTCAGGCTGAGACAGACCTTGTCGCAGAAGTGTCTTTAAATTAGTACCATATTTAGAAATGAGATCTGAATTACGCCTATAGAATTTTGCAAACGTTTTACGAAGTTTATGGAAGCGATAGCCTTGTTGCAGTAACTTATTAGTAATACAAAGATTTCGAGTATTAAAGTCCTCCACCCGAGAGCAAGCTCTAGCAAAACGGATTAATTGAGAAGCGTAAACACCATATGAAGTTGACCGTGGAATATCTCCATCCAAGTGTGGGTAATTTACAATATCGAAGTTAAAATCATCTCTCTTGTCGTAAATTTTACTAACAATTTGACCTGCTTCTATATTAAGGTCAAGGTCTCGGAATGATGCGCGTGTATCAGATGAATTAGCTTTATTTAGTGTTAATTCGGCTGGGTAAATTTCTACGATCTTATTAGAAAAGTAAGGATTGTCAATATTTAAAATGTCATCAAGGTATCGGGACGTATTATTGAACGCTGTAATTTCCTCAGATTGGTGTTCGGGAGACAATTTTAACATGAAATCGCGTTCATAACAATATAAAAACAGATCTGCGACAAGAGGTGCACAATTAGTTCCCATAGGAATACCGATAATTTGTCTATAAATGGTATTGCCCAGCCTTACAAAAATGTTGTCAAGAAGAAAAATAAGGGCTTCACAGACCTCTCTGCAGGTCCACATAGTAAATTTATCTGATATGTTGTTAGTAAAATATGCATTAGAATAACTGCATGCCAGAAATGTGGTTTTCTCTCTACCAAATGTTTTCTCGACCAGCGCTATTAATTTATCTTTGATACGAGCATGTGGCAGTGTGGTATATAATGTTGAAAAATCGTAAGTACTAAGAGAAGAAATATATTGTTTCCTATGGATTTTGTCAAGAATAACTCCAGAATTTTTAACAGACCAAAATAAATTAATACCAGAATTTTCATAAGTCTTTTCACAGTATCGTTGGACATGAACTTTTATAGCAGTTAAACATGAAGTTAGTAATTTAGACACATTGGTAGTTGTGCAAGCACTAGAATTAGAAATGAAACGGGCTTTGTAAGGGGTCTTATGCAGTTTGGGAATCCAATACATAGTTGGTAGTTTGTGTTGGCCTTCGCATATACTAGTTTTAAGTGTATCGCAGCTAGTTTTATGAAGATCAAATCCGTCACGATTTTCACTAATATTAATGTCCGCTAACTTTGCATCGATAGAAACAAACTTTTCTTCCACAATTATAATGAAATCGTCTAATTTCTTTTCCATTTCTACGCAGACGTAAAAACATGTCCTCACTCGTGAGTGAACAAGACGAGAACGCCAGATGCTACGTCACTACCTGTGACGTAGCATAATTACGTAGTAGTGTGGTCACATGACTACTACCTATATAGCATATATAAGGGTCTTCTATGACTTGACCTAGTGACCTAGTTTATGACCTCGGATTACCAAATAATAAACTAAGCCTGGATTTGTTAGAGATGATTATTGCGACTACCTTCCAGAATTTTCGGGCCAAAATTTTGACCAGTATTTTCTACACAAGATTTGTCTATGATTTGACCTGGTGAAATTTGACCTAGATATTAAACCAAAAATGAACTTGGTCTAGATTTATTACGCATGTTCATTGTAACCAATAAAATAAAATAAATACTAATCAGACAGGGAGGATGGCACTCATCAGAAATAGCAGAGCACAGAGTGCTGAACAACTTAAAAAACACGACCGACACCCCACTCCGACAGCCCGTCCCCTCAATCAGTAAAACAAAATTAATCCCGAGCAAGAGCCAGTAGACAAGAACGGACCCAACGAACAACCACACGTTACAAAGACAGCCCACTAACAACACTCAACATATACAGTCCCCATGCACTTTCGATTGATACGAAGCAGTCTAATGCTGGACAAAGACATTTCAGAAAAGGCACATACAAAATGAACACAGTTTCAGCTTCACAAAAGGTTTTGTAAGTGTCTGTATTAAAGGGACTGTCTCACATATTGGTGTATTGCCAAAACAAAATAAAATTGTCAAATATTTGCGTAATTTTGGTATACTTGCCTGTATATGTCATATACAACCACACTGACATCTAAAATAACTTAAGAAACTTCGGCACTTATTGAGTAATTATACATCAAAAATTCTATAGGGTATAGTATTAATACCCTATAGAATTAACACTTTTCTACTATTACTTAAATTGCCTGAAATTTGTTCGCATTTGATGAAAACGAATTGAAAAACGAACCAAATACCTCACTGATGTTTACGCTGTAGTTTGTTGATGTTACAGTTCGATCACGTGTGAATTACATAAATCACAAAGCATGTTGAAAGGAAACTTAGCGCCTTTTTTCAAGAAAAAATACTCAGAAGGCGATATCGAGAGTAGTTAAAATTGCTTATTTGTACCAACTCTTTCATAAAGCAACCGTCAGTGGCTTTCTATTACATCAATACTTGGTTAGGTTTGAAAATCACAATATACGAAACTTTTAGCCCAATCTGTGAGGTAGCACCTTTAAAATAGAAAATGGACAATACATACATAAAATAAGTTTCACTTCCGCTTCCGCCTTGGTACGAACAACGACAAATGTCACATGGGGGTTAAACGTTTTACAGTGTACCAAATATCACATACATCAGTTGTTAAATACTGCTAATAGAAGGTCAATGATCACGTTAAAATATCCGTACTATATAATTTCACAGTCTGTTAAATACTTATCAGGAAATCCTATCCAAACAATTGTGGATGGGTGTGACCCCAGTATGGTCATGACCAATTCAACGTCTTCTTTCCGTTAATACTACAACATGTTTTGTATTTTTCTAAAGAATTGAGTGCAATAATGCAGGGAGTAAGTGGACCCACACGACTAAACAACGGACGTGTTTATCCTTTTATTATTGCCTTTCTAAATGAAGCCAAATGAAAAAATAACACGAAGGATGTGAACAGTGCCATCCCAGAGTAAGTGATGTTCACAAATTGTTGGCTTATTTTGTCAGGAAGAACTTTCATGTTAGTCAATATCGGCCTTCATTGTCCCAAGAAATACGTTTACTGCATTTCCCTATAAATCCTAATTTCTCCATAAAACTTCAAACAACAAAGTCTAATGTCTCAGCCTCGGGGATTCCCGTATAAACAGTCGAACTTGCCACCCACACTACCAATTCGCAACGACTATTGATGACTAATATGACCGAAAAAACAATATACGACAAGACTTTCGCTTCCAATGATGACAATTTTGTGGGGGAATTGTAGGAATTCTATCTTACACGAATGTTTTGTCTGAGAAACTAGCTTTGGAGAGTGAATCGTGAATCGATATGGAAAGTGTATGCAATTCCACTCTGTATGCATCAGGACGATTATACTGCTAGATCGTATTTAGAGATGTATTAGAATGCATAGTTTTATTTCGAAAACGCATTTCATATTGCGCTACATTTGTGATGCATTAGAATGCATAGTTTTATTTCAAAAACGCATTTCAAATTGCGCTACATTTGATCAAATTAATATGAAACATTTAAGTTGTGTATGCGCAATGCGTAAATTGAGCCCAGATTATTAAAGTAATGTCTATTCAATTTGTTATTGTGAATTCAGGATTAGGTTTCTGCACGGTATATACTCATACAACATGCGCGGATCCAGACTTTTTCTCAGGGGTGATCCAAAAAGCATTTTTTCTCAGGAAGAGGTCCGACCAGTTTTTAGCTCGTCTGATTTTTGAAAAAAAGATGAGTTATTGTCATCACTTGATCATCGTCGGCGTCGGTGTCGGCGTCGGCGTTGCATGGTTAAGTTTTGTGTTTATGTAAACTTTTTTCATAAACTATCAAAGCTATTGCATTGAATCTTGCAACACTTGTTCACCATCAATACCTGAGCCTGTAAAGCAAGACCCATTACTCTGATCTGCATTTTATAAGAATTATTGCCCCTTTTTGGACTTGGAAATTAAAATGCCTTAGTTAAGTTTTGCGTTTAGGTCCACTTTTTTCCTCAACTATCAGAGTTATTGCTTTGAAACTTTCAACACTTGTTCACCATTAATACCTGGCTATGTCAAGCAAGACTCATAACTCTGATCTGCATTTTGCATGAGTTATTGCCCCTTATTGGACTTAGAAATTCCTTGGTTAAGTTTTGTGTTTAGGTCCACTTTTCTCATACACTTTGTTGGCTATTGCTTTGAAACTTACAACACTTGTTCACCATCAATACCTGACCAGGTCAAGCAAGACTCATAACTCTGATCTGCATTTTGCATGGGTTATTGTCCCTTGTTGGACTTAGAACATTTCTTGGTTAAGTTTTGTGTTTATGTCAACTTTTCTCATACACTATGTGGGCTATTGCTTTGAAACTTTCAATACTTGTTCACAATCAATACCTGACCATGTCAAGCAAGAACCAGAACTCTGATCTGCATTTTGTGTGAGTTATTGCCCCTTTTTGGACTCAGAAAATTCCTTGGTTAAGTTTTGTGTTTAGGTCAACTTTTCTTATACAGTATGTGGGCTATTGCTTTGAAACTTTCAACACTTATTCACCAGCAATACCTGACCATGTCAAGCATGACCCATAACTCTGATCAGCATTTTGCAAGAGTTATTGTCCCTTTTTTCACCATCAATTCCCACTTTTTTAAGCAAGACTCACAACACTGCCCTACTTTATGCAAGGGTAATGGGCCTTTTTTTCAGTGACAATGATCAGATGAGCGTCTGCACCCGCAAGGCGGTGCTCTTGTTTATACAGGGTTATTAAATATACTAGTCAGATTCGTATCCCTGACAATCCAGTATATATGTAACCACATTTTACCGACATCCAGAGGAGGTCGGGACCCAGGCCCCAATTCCACGAAAAAACTTAAGTTATTGCTCAGCTGAGATTGCTATTTTGAATTTATTATATGATTACAATTATAGTCTTGTGATGTCAATTGCTACCAGAAACTGTCTACTTATTGCTAAATAATGATTTAGTAGGTGAGTTTTGTATGAAATACTCATGGAAATCCAACAGTAATGAACAATAAAGCTCTTCGTACTTGAGCTTGTTATAACTGATCTATCACATCATTCACATGAGTGAATACAGCACGCAAGTCACTCATCTATCATATCATGAGTAAATATAGCACGCAAGTCACTCATCTATCAAGTCATGAGTAATATAGCACGCAAGTCAATCATCTATCAGATCATGAGTAAAAATAGCACGCAAGTCACTCATCTATCAGGCCATGAGTAAATATAGCACGCAAGTCACTCATCTATCAAGTCATGAGTAAATATAGCACGCAAGTCATTCATCTATCAGATCATGAGTAAATATAGCACGCAAGTCACTCATCTATCAGGCCATGAGTAAATATCGCACGCAAGTCACTCATCTATCAGGCCATGAGTAAATATAGCACGCAAGTCACTCATCTATCAGATCATGAGTAAATATAGCACGCAAGTCACTCATCTATCAGATCATGAGTAATTATCGCACGCGAGTCACTCATCTATCAGGCCATGAGTAAATATAGCACGCAAGTCACTCATCTATCGAATCATGAGTAAATACAGCACGCAAGTCACTCATCTATCAGGCCATGAGTAAATATAGCACGAACGTCACTCATCTATTAGGTCATGAGTAAATAAAGGACGCAAGTCACTCATCTATCAGGCCATTAGTTAATATAGCACGTAAGTCACTCATCTATCAGGCCATGAGTAAATATCGCACGCAAGTCAATGATCTATCAGGCCATGAGTAAATATCGCACGCAAGTCACTTATCTATCAGGCCATGAGTAAATATCGCACGCAAGTCACTCATCTATCAGGCCATGAGTAAATATCGCACGCAAGTCACTCATCTATCAGGCCATGAGTAAATATAGCACGCAAGTCACTCATCTATCAGGCCATGAGTAAATATCGCACGCAAGTCACTCATCTATCAGGCCATGAGTGAATATCGCACGCAAGTCATTCCTTCCGGTTATACTCACAACGGTCATGTGCAAACAGAGGAAGGAAAATATTTGGAAAAAAATATTCAGTAAGAAGTTGATCGTAATTAGACCAGTATTTTAAACCACTTACAGGTACGGACGCTCGAGCTATGCAGTGTACTTAAGCCCATAAACAGTAATACATGTATCAAATATTTCCGCGACGTAAAAAATAAATCGCGAAATGCGTTGTTCTTAGTTCGCAAGATTAAACGTTCGCGGGTTTTTTTTCAAATTAAGAAATATCTATTTTCTGTCGTTTCAAAACCGTCTTTTGAGCTTTCACGAATTTATCGATTTTGTAATATCGCGAAAATTAATCCATCATGAAACTTTCTCATTTCACAGTAGACTAAGAGTGCGAAAGAGAGAGAGGAGAGTGTGTAGTTACCATTGTGTTTGCCGACTTGTTTGATGGATGGACGTGTCACTGTGAGGTGTTTAGATTGCCACATATTGTGAAACCGTAATGGATCGGAAAGTGCGCAGTATGTAATCATTTATCGAAGGAAAATGAACCGTTTACATACCTAGAAAATTGCTCAGAATTACGACGTCCACTAGCACTCCCCGTATGAGGGAAATATCAACCTGAAAAAAAATTCGGAAAGAGTCGGACAGGGAATGCAGCGCTTAACCTAACCAGCCGAGCACAGAAAACATAAAAAAACATACAAGGCACAATGCCCAACACACAACCGAACGAGAAATGATCTGCCCAAGTCCTAGCTGCCAAAAAGCTGAATACCTTAGCTGAATGACCTAGATTCAACAGAAGCTGTCTGAAGTCATAAAAAGTTAACTGCACCCATGTATCATTTTAGGACGTATGCTGCAGCTGTGTACGGTGCCACTTTCACGTAGAGCTAGAAAACATTTTTGTAAAGTGTACTTTTTGTGTCTTTCGCGTTTATTTCTCTCACTATACAGATAGTAAGGTAGCTACTGAATGATACGGTTGATACTGTAAAATTCACAACTTTTCGCGAGGTTTAAATTTAGCGAATTTCTTATTTAGAAAATTTTCAAACTTCAGAGAGAACTATATCCTGTGGTTTACTATTGTTATTTCTGTTTATGCGTGTAAAATGTCGCTTAATATCCAATTCGCGACAATAGCGAAATTTACTCCCTCGCGAAAATGTCCAATTTAATAGTAGTCAGTCATCTGAAATGCAAGCATGTTCGCTTTTGGACAAATGCCATTAGGGAATTTCAAAATAAATATTTCTAGGAATATTTCTTAATTACTGATTTCAGATTTCTAAGAATTTCAGTTTTTATAAATCCATTACTCTACGCATTTAATTACATCACACCTTAGTTCGTTATCTGTGGTTGTGCTATACACGTGTAGCATACCACGTGACTTTTGACTACAGTTACAAGAAGAAATTTGTAAAAATTTGAAAGTAAAATAGTCATTAGTATTTTATTTCTTCATCGATTTCTATGAAATACTAGTATACGCCACGCTAAGGGTACAATTATTTGCTTTCCGTGAAATATAAAATCTTTTTCAGCGGCTGTGCCGTTTTGTCCATTACCTTGTGAAACCGTCGAACTTGTAGGTTTCACGGGGTAATGGAAAAATCGGTAAAATGCTGAAAAAGATATTATATTTCAAGGAAAGCAAATACTTTCCCCCTTAGCGTGGCCTATATTTTATAGAAATCGATGAAGAAATAATTTAAAAATACTTATGGCTATATTTGTGTTCTAATGTTTACAAATTTCTACTTGTAACTGTAACCAAAAGCCACGTGGTATTGCTACCCTGTATACAAATGGTATTTGCGGTTGGCTGACAAAATTGTTACGAATTGTGATACAAAATGATGAAATGTGTATCAGAACATTGACAATTCTAGTAGTTTAGCCAACTTTAGTTAATCTTGATTGCATTCAGGGAAAACTTCCAACATTAACGTTAAAAATCACGACATGCGTCGCTTTAATTCTCCGTTAAACGCTCTGTTGGGCGCAAAACCCCGCTTTTTCTATTCTAAGTTCGAAAAATGTACTGAGGCTCGGGTTTTACTATTTACACACCATTGTTAATTTGGTACGATACACCAATTTAGGCCCACGACCTTGGTCTCTGGTTAGCCAACCCCGTTTTTAACATAGTATAGCGTTCAACGTATCACAGGTACGAAACGTGACGAAATATTTCGTCACATAATGCTTCCTTAAACGCACTACGGAGTTACCATGCTAAACTTGTATGTACGGCTACATATATAGAAAAAAGACCGACATTTACGGACAAACGCAATCAGACAGAGAGCAGAGTTTTTATTGCCGACCTCGACGCTCTTATTTTTCATTACCAGGAATTATTCAGATTTGCTCGCTGTCAATTTACGGAAGACCATAAGCCGTAACTTGCCACCGATAAAGAAATAATAGACTGACGCGGACCATTCGGAACACCTCGTACAATTCTGAAGAATCATCGTAGACTGGTTCCAGGTCGATTATTAAGAATATTTGAGGCACCAGTCTAGAATCATGATAGTAGCGATAAATGCCGTACGGACCGTTCCGATTGGATCGAACAGGACCGTATAAACACACTGTCCAAAATATGGAGAAACGTCACCAGCTTGCGCTATCACCGCCCAATCGGAACGGTCCGTGCGGCATTTTTACAGGATACCTCGGATTTATCAAGCGTATGAATCCAGAAGCTTTCTTCTTAAATCTTACGCAGAAGAAAATGGGCCGAAGAAAATAGACCGTAACTTATCAGCAGCGGAAATATCAAACGATATTTTATTGATGAAACAATAAAATTTCGCTACTCTCCTTGAGTATAACACGCAGCTACGCAACGCTGGCTTGATGGGCATGTATTCCATTGAAGCAGTTGTTTAAATTTGTCATGGTGACGTCATGGCTAAAGACGTTAAAAAATGGCGACGTTCTATTTACACCCGAGAGATGATTCGTAGATTGTCCGAGGTGTCCCGATTGATCACCGCCGTGTTAATGTGCTACATTCTATTGTCGAGGATAATAAACACAAGTTCCTCACACCATTGTTTAAAGTGATTGAGGATATTCGCGATTACGAATTACCTAATTTCGCTAATAATTCATCTAGCGTAAATATTTCCCAACATAGAACTACTGCCGTTGTTTAGGTTAAGGAACATAAAATTTCGCGACTTTATCAATTGCGCACAATATCTCGTACAAATTTCTGACTCCGTGACGGCACAATATTTATGAACTACAACTGTTCGGATGTAATCGAAAATTCGAAATATTTCTACAACGTTCCCAATAATCATTCCCTAAACAAGCGGTAATGTAAATACACCTAGCAGAAGATGGGGCAAAAATGTACACGGTTCGCTTTACAGTCGAGAGATTTTCTTCTCGCGTCTTTATCGACCTAAATTACCAAAAAGACTAAACAACGTTAAATTAAAGATTACCGGAAGCCAAGTCAATACTGAAATAATCAGTGAAAATAGATGAACTCATGTGATTAAGTCGGTGAATTTTAAGATACAAATAGCAAATATTGGATCATTTCGGTTTCAAAATAACATGCATGTACATGTATCCAACCAAGATTCGAAGAAATTCTCAGTTATTTTGTTAAAGAAGAAACAAGACCATTATAAGAAGACTTTTTGACACAAAATGTATGTTTTCAACAAAGAACCATAACTCTGGCAATATTCATCCTACCTACAATTCCTGACTATATGCACAACTAGGCTACGTGAATGTGGGATACATAATCAGGCAATTGTACGTCTTTCCAATAATAGAAACTTTTAAAATCCAAAGGCTAAGAAGCTCGAGCCATATCAACATGGACACAACACCTTAAAGCCTGCGTCACATCAGCTTTGCGACATCCGTACACCTATCTACGATAAATCGTTAAGGCACTTTTTGGAGGGAAGTCGTATGTGTTAAGTGCGACAGCCGTAAGACCATCCTTCGACCGGTATAATCTTGTGAAACACTATTGTATTTCGTTGTAATGTAGACCACCTATTGGTCAGTTTATGCTACATACATCAGTGTGACAAGAGCTATCAAAATATGATACATTATATTCATATCATTGCACAAACAAAGAAGCAATCATAATGACCAACGTGGTATCCTATCGTCTCTAGGCTGACATGTCGTAAATATAAAAGAAATGATTAGGTTATCACAGACAATGTCACAGTAACACACCAGAATAGGGAAGGTAGTACTCAACTGAAACAACCGAGCACAGAAAACAGAAAAACGAAACAACACAGACCACAATCACACAGTACAATGCCCAACTGTCAACTGGGCAAGAAAATGAAACCGTCAGACGTCCAGCACAAAAATTAGTATGTCTCCCCAGAATAATTATGTGGGTAATATAATAACACGTACAAGACTATTTTTGATTTGATAATATTATACAATTCTCTTCATTATTCAGAAACTCTTGATTAGGGAAGATAGTAATAAGTCGGACAGAGAAGGCAACCCTCGACAGAATAGAATAGAAACAGACGATCACGAAAATCACGGAAATAAGCAGATTGAGTATACAAATTGCTTGTTCTTCATGAAAGAGGCTCCGGTGAAAATGACGATTACTTAGCTTTGATGACATAGGATTGACTATACAAGTTTGATATCACCATTTTCTTGTAATTAATGTTGGAATTAGAAAGGGTAACAGCACTTATCAGAAAAAGCAAGACATTAAAGGCACAACAGAACACACGAAAAAGAGAGAGCAAATACAAACGATGATCAGTTTTCAAGGATCCAAATGCTTGTGACAGATGCTTTAAGGAACAAACATATATACTTAGATTTAAATAACGAGACTGCTATAGCACATGAAACTGTGTTCCACTCACATATAACTTTATAATAAATACACTACATGCAAAGCCATACATAAACGGTGGCAGCGTCCAGCTACCCCACAGAAGAAAAATACAAACAACTTAACATCGACATCCTTATAGTTTGCAATGGCCACTCCATATTGAAACTCAGTAAAAATAATAAATATTATTAGTCAATGTTCGCGATTCTTATACTGCAAAAAGAAAGACGTTCTTTGTTTTACTGCAGTTGTTTAAATTCGCGAAAATTTAAATTTTCACGACCTAATAAATTTCGCGAATATAGCGAACATTACAGTGCAGTTGTATATTACTCCGTAATGGAACAATATTTATGAACTTCAACTGTTCGGATGTAATCGAAAACTCGAAATATTCCTACAATGTTCCCAATAATCATGCCCTAAAGAAGCAGGTATGCAAATACACCTAGCAGAAGATGGGGCAAAAAAGTACACGAATCGCTTTACAGTAAGGAGCTTTTCTTCTAGCGTCTTTATCGACCTAAATTACCAAAATACTAAACAACGTTCAATTAAAGATTACCGGAAGCCGAGTCGATACAGAAATAATCAGTGAAAATAGATGAACTCATGTGATTAAGTCGGTATATTTTAAGATAAAAATAGCAAGTATTGGATCATTTCGGTTCCAAAATAACATGCATGTACATGTATTTGTATTTGCTTGCATCGCTGGCTGAGAGAAATAGAAAAAACGTATGTAGATGTTCAACTGTCAATATACATGTATCATTGTAACATTATATATTTTCGCGGGGAATTAATTGTCGCTATATTCGCGAATTTGATAAGTTCGCGAAAACTTATGTTCGGGAACTTAAAACAACTGAAGTTAAAACATCGCGAACATTTAACCTCGCGGAAAACGTAAAAAGAAATATTCGCGAACATTTAACATCGCGCACTACTTCAGAATACTTTAAAAATCGCGAACATTTAACCTCGCAAATTACTTAAGAATTAAAAATTCGTGAAATATTTACCTCGCGAAAATTTCTGATTTTACAGTACTGTGATAATCTCGTGTTTGTGCGAAATTATCTCTGTGTGTTGACAACAGTATCAGTTTTCACTAATTGTCGTCTCTTACATCAATTGAACAGATGTGAAAAGGAAATTTCGGAGGCGTACACAATTCACTAGAAACTAGGATATTGAAGTAGACATTCAACGGAACTAACAGAGCACGGAAGGCTTTTTCCTGAGCAAAATGGTATCTACTGTGTTCTATACATGGAAAACATATGTCGTATAATTGCCTGTCAAAACACCAAAAACACACATAAAAAGTCGATTTTCATAATGACCTACATTAATTTCAGATTCACAACCATCGTTTTCTAACTCCCATGACCTTACTCTTCAATAACAATAGGTTGTGGAATGTTCTACCATGTGGAGTAGTATCCGACCAAAACCCATTGATCACTAGTCAAAAAGGAGCAGTGCACAAATTGTTAGCTCTGTATAAGATAGTTCCTTACAAATGAAGAATAATGATATTTGATGTCTTTTGATTGATTATTTAAGTTCGTTAATTAGTTGACGATTTTAACTTCAGTGCCACCATCCCTTTTCGATTATCTTTTATCTTTTTAGAGCTTAAAATCAGTAAGTATCACACCAATTTAAGAGCCAGTCAACCTCACATTAAGTTTAACATCATCTACTTAAATGAACGATTAATTTACTATGGTGAACGCCACGCTTCAAGTATATCTCCCCTCAACCAAGATTTGAAGAAATTCTCAGTTACTATATAAAAGATGCTGC
This sequence comes from Spisula solida, assembly GCA_947247005.1. NCBI lineage: Eukaryota > Metazoa > Mollusca > Bivalvia > Venerida > Mactridae > Spisula > Spisula solida. The sequence goes on along the minus strand of OX365956.1, from coordinate 4,944,257 downwards.
TAGTAGGTGATTACACATTTTTCTCACTAAGACTGATAAGTTTCTTGCTGATACATATTTCTTAACGTTTTTCAAAATGAACAATTTCTTTTCGTTATGTATAGTATTTCGCCGCAGGAAAACTTGTTACTCCTATATTTTCTATTAAGGTGTATATGGCAAGCGTCTCTATTGTTCTAATAGATTTATAGTTGGGCGAACCTTACTTCCAAGATACCATATACTTATAGTAAATGAGAAAGAATCGTATTGATAAATATTTAGTTGGACAAAGCTTACTTCCAAAACACTATGCTATACTTCAACTAGTAAATGAGAAAAGAATCGTATTGCTGGAAAATTAGCAAACTTAACTGGTATATGTCTGTCTTACTAGTCTAACTAGCAACTGTATTATCTCTGCTCAGAAATACTCTTCATGTGTAACTTAAGGAGGAAGGAATCTTCTTCACTATTGGAACAGAAAACATTAAGGATGGAATTGTTATATTTGTTAATACGTATTCCCAAATATACGGACACTCCTAAATTGATTACATAGATCCCTGCGTCCCTGGAGGTTTCCACAGATAATGAAAAGAGGACCGTAATGGAGTGTACTGTGCTTATTAAGCAAAATATAATTATGTGTGTCTTCAAATTCATATCGGCTACGATTTGGTTACTGAACTGCGTTTCGATGACCCTTGCCACATGAACAAGATTGAGGTCGCTGCTCTACGTTTTGTCATAGAACTGTGTCGGTCAGTGTGGACCCTAGGGGACATTCATATTGCAAATATATGTATGAGTATGAGAATGAGAATGATGAAACATTGGTAAATCGACCTTGAATAAATTGATCAAAACAATAGAAACATATAGAGCAGGGCTACCTGATTCATCTTAAAAAGATGCATAATTATGTATGATCCCAAAACAATGTATCCTGAATTGGAGGAAGAATAAAATATTTATAATAAGATAACTTTAAAAGTATAAACGAGAAAGAGTTTTTGACGCAAAAATGTACATCTCCTACAATTGGCCATAACTCTTCAAATTCCTGACACGATGCATAACTAGGCTTAGTAACAAGTATCCAAGGAAAGTTTCATTGAAATCTAACCAATGTTTCAGCAGAACCAGCTCGTACAAGTTTTGTGACATCAATCCGACATTCAGACAGACGTCCAACACAAAATCAATATGTCTCCCGCAATAATTATGTGGAGGGATATAATAACAAGTCCAAGTCCATATTTGATTAGATAATATTATACAATTCACTTCATTATACAGAAACTCTTGATAAGGGAATATAGCAATACATCGGACAGAGAAGGCAGCACTCAACAGAACAGAGTATACCATTTGCTGGTTCTTAATAAAAGTGGCCCCGGTGAAAATGACGATTACTTAGTTTTGATGACTTAGGATTGACTATACAAGTTTGATATCAGCATTTGCTAGTAATTAATGTTGGAATGCGAAACGAGTGAATTAGAAGGGAGGCAGCACTCGTCAGAAACAGCAAGACATTAAAGGCACAAAAGAACACACGAAAAAGAGAAAGACAAAGAACGTACCATCAACATCCTTAAAGTTTGCAATGGCCACTCCATATTGAAACTCAGTAACATAAATGTTGCTAGTAAATGTTCGCGATTTTTAAACTGCAAAAAGAGATAGTATTACGTTCTTTGTTTTACTGCCGTGGTTTAAATTTACGATAATTTGAATTTTCACGACCTTATAAACTTCGCGAATATAGCGAAAATTAAATCCTCGCGAAAGAAAATTCCTGCATTTACAGTGCATTTGTATATTACTCCGTAATGGAACAATATTTATGAACTACAACTGTTCAGATGTAATCGAAAACTCGAAATATTCCCACATTATTTCCAAATAATCATGCCCAAAAGAAGCAGGAATGCAAGTACTAGTACATATAGCAGAAGATGGGGCAAAAATGTATACAGCTCTGTTTACAGTCGAGAGATTTTCTTCCCGCGTCTTTATCGACCTAACGTACGTTAAATTAAAGATTACCGGAAGCTGAGTCGATACAGGAATAATCAGTGAAAATAGATGAACTCATGTGATTGACTCAGTGAATTTTAAGATACAAATAGCAAGTATTGGATCATTTCGGTTCCAAATTAACATGCATGTATTTGCTAGCGTCGTTCGCTGAGAGAAATTGGTAACAAAACGTATGTTCATAATCAACTGTCAATATACATGTTTCATCTTAACATTAGATATTTTCGCGGATAATTGATTTTCGCTATATTCGCGAATTTGATAAGTTCGCGAAAATTTATGTTCGTAAACTTAAACAACGACAGTAAAACAAAGAAAGTAACTCTTCCTGAAAATTAAAATTTGCGATTATTTAACCTCGCGAACAAGTTAAAACTTAATTATCTATTTTGTGCACTAGAATTATGTTTATTGTCATTAATTAACATTCATATGCGATCATTGGAACTAATTTTCATGTTTGTTCTTATCTTGAAATTTCGCGCATGAGCACAAGGTAGCTCGGGCCTCCTTAAGAATTAAAAAGTCGCGAATATTTTACCTTGCGAGAATTGCTGCTTTTACAGTAGCTGTATAATTATTCTCGTGTTTGTGCAAAATGTTCTCCGTGTGTTGACAACATTATCAGTCGTCACTAATTGCCTTCTCTTACATCAAGTGAACAAATGTGAAAAGAAAGAAAATTTCGGAGGCGTACGCAATTCACTAGAAACTAGGATATAGATGACGGCATTTAACGGAAATAGCAGATCACGAAAGGCACAACAGGAGCAGTGCACACATTTCTAGCTCTGTGTGAAAGTGGTTCCTTCAAAAATGAGGAATAATGAGATTTGATGACTTTGGGTTGAGTAATTAAGTTCGATAATTACATTAATGTAGTATTGTTGACGGTTTTTGGAGATTAAAATCAGTAAGTATCACTCGATTAGAGCCACTCAACGTCGCATCAAGTTTACCATTATAGACATGAACGAATGATTAATTTACTATTGTAAACGCCACACTTGCAGTATGCTTCTTCTCCACTAAGATTCCAAGAAATTATTAGTTATTATGTAAAAGCAGAAACAAAACCATTTAAGAAAGACCTTTTGACACAAAAATGTATGTTTCCCACAGAGGACCATAACTCAGGCACTGTTTCAGCGAACATCAAACCAGTGGTTAAGAGGTACAAGTACTGATGAACCATCCACCCAACCATCAAGATATTCAGAACAAATTCAATACTACGTATATGTGGGTTAAATAATTAGGCAATTGTAAGTATTTCCAATTATAGAAAAAGTTAAACGACAAAAGCTAAGAAGCACGAACCATATCAACATGGACAACCCCTTAAAGCCTGCGTCACATCAGCATAGCGACAGACGTAAATCTATCTACGATCTATCGTTGAGGCACTTTTAGAGGGAAGTCGTAGGTGTTACGTGCGACAGTTTACGCTACATACATCATTGTGACAAGAGCTATCATAATATGATATATTACATTCATATCATTGCACAAACAAAGAAGCAATTATAATGACCAACGTGGTATCCTATCGGCTCTAGGCTGACATGTCGTAAATATAATAAAATGACTTGGATATCACAGACTCTAGTACAGTAACTAAACAGGACAGGGAAGGTAGCACTCAACTGAAACTGGCGAGCACAGAAAACAGAAACGAAACAACACAGATCACAACCACACAGTACATCGCTTAACAATTGAACAAGAAAATGAAACCGACCATCGAAAGTCCTAAGTTTTAGCTGTCTTAAAGCTGAAATACCTTGTTTAGCCATTTATGATTCACTTTCGGTCACATACAATTTAGAGGCCAAACGTTTGATATTTGATACGTTGCAGGTAAGTGATTTCACATTTCTTTACGTTTTTCTAATCTACTAGTATACACTTGTATGTTGCCAGTAAGCGATTACACATTTCTTTACGTGTTCTAATCAATCTACTGGTATACACTTGTACGTTGCCAGTAAGTGATTACACATTTCTTTACGTGTTTCAATCTACTACAAGTATACACTTGTACGTTGCCAGTAAGTGATCACATATTTCGTTACATTTCTCACAAACGCTGAACAGTTTCTCTCCGTTAAGTATATTATATCGCCGCAGGAATACCTGTTACACCTATATTTTCTAGTAAGGTGTATATGGCAAGCATCTCCAATGTTCTGATAGATGTTTAGTTGGGCGAACCTTACTTCCAAGATACCATATACTTATAGTAAATGAGAAAGAGTCGTTTTGATAAATGTTTAGTTGGACAAAGCTTACTTCCAAACCCCTATAATGTACTTCAACTAGAAAATGAGAAAAGAATCGTATTGCTGGCAAATTAGCAAACTTAACTGGTATATGTCTGTCTTTCCAGTCTAACTAGCAACTGTATTATCTCTGCTCAGAAATACTCTTCATGTGTAACTTAAGGAGGAAGGAATCTTCTTCACTATTGGAACAGAGAACATTAAGGATGGAATTGTTATATTTGTTAATACGTATTCCCAAATACACGGCACTCCGTAAATTGATTACATGTATCTCTGAGTCTCTGGAGGTTTCCACAGATAATGAAACGATGAATGTAATGGAGTATACTGTATACTTATTAAGCAAAATATAATTATGTGTGTCTTCAAATTCATATCGGCTACGATTTGGTTACTGAACTGCGTTTCGATGACCCCTTGTCACATGAACAAGATTGAGGTCGCTGCTCTACGTTTTGTCATACATTCTTATTGTAAATATATGTATGAGTATGAGAATAATGAAACACTGGTAAATCGACCTTGAATAAATTGACCAAAACAATAGAAACATATAGAGCAGGGCTGCCTGATTCATTTTAAAAAGATGCATATGTATAAGCACAAAACAATGTATCCTGAATTGGAGGAAGAATAAAATATTTATAATAAGATAACTTTAAAAGTATAAGCGAGAAAGAGTTTTTGACGCAAAAATCACCAACAATTGGCCATAATTCTAGCAAAAAACATTCAAATTTAAATTCTTGACACGATGCACAACTAGGCTTAGTATCAAGTATCCAAGGAAAGTTTCATTGAAATCCAACCAATGTTTCAGCAGAACCAGCTCGTACAAGTTTTGTGACATCAATTCGTCATCCAGACAGACGTCCAACACAAAATATGTCTCCCGCAATAATTATGTGGGGGGATATAATAACAAGTCCAAGTCCATATTTGATTAGATAATATTATACAATTCACTTCATTATACAGAATCTCTTGATAAGGAAATATAGTAATAAGTCGGACAGAGAAGGCAGCACTCAACAGAGTAGAATAGAAAAAGCAGATCACGAAAATCACAGAAAGAAACAGACTGAGTATACAAATTGTTAGTTCGTCATGAATGTGGCCCCGGTGAAAATGGCGATTACTTAGTTTTGATGACTTAGGATTTACTATAAAAGTTTGATATCACTAATTTCTGGTAATTAATGTTGGAATTAGAAAGGGTAACAGCACTCATCAGAATAAGCGAGACATTAAAGGCACACACGAAAATGAGAAAGCACATACCAAACGAACAACTAGAAAAGAAAAAGTTAATTAAAAATCGGAAGGAAGCATTCAACAGGAACAGCAGACCACGAAATGCACAAAAGTATCACACAGTTTACAAGTATCAGTCACAAGTACAAAAATAAAAATAAATTATGACAAACTACAAAAGCAGACCAGTTTCCATATAATAAATACCATACATTCACAGCGCCTAGTCACCTAACACGAGGGCTAGACAAAGAACGTACAGTCAACATCCCAAAAAAATGATATTTCAAGTAAGCCTATAAAACATTCAACTTAAAAAATACTGGTGTTTACATGTATTGTCATTCATTTTTTAAATGGTCACTACATATTTAAACTCAAAAACATAGCATACAAATATTGGTGTATCATCTTGCACATAGTGAATGTTTTGAACGTATGGAATGAGCGCATCATGTGTAATGCACCAGAGCGCACAATCAATACGAGACCCGCGCTAAAAGATTAGAATTTTAAAAGTTGATTTAGGAATTATGATTCTGTTTAGAAATAGGACAACGATATGAACAATTACAAAAATTAAGAAAGACCCTAAGCATATACATGAAGCGAAGCCTGAAGACTTAAGATACATCTTTGTAAAGTCAACCAGGAAAGGCAACACACAATACCACAAGCTAGCTTCCCTACAAAAGTGAACTAGAAAAATGAAACATACGCGTAACAACTACAAATTCTATAGCACACAGTCAATCCAAAGCCACACAGAAACAAAGGGCACGCAATACAAAGTCCACAGTATGTCATTCATTGCGGATTGAGTATATAGGATTCCTTGAAATATCCTTTAATTGGGATATAAATGGTTCGTTCTACAAATGTCTTACTCCTGCGCGGGTGGTTTGGCGCTGTCGCCGTTTTTGTGTAGCTATATGGATTACATGTACTTGTAGGCATTAACTTGACGAAAACTTGTGTTTAAAGTTCAAGCGATCTCCGTGTGATAAGTATTGACTTGTTTTCTGAATCTATCACCTAGGGAACGAAATAATTATCGATAACTTGAAATTAAGTTTTATGTTCAGGACCCGTATTCACAAACAATTTAAGACCGGTCGAAACTCAGAAACTTAGAAATGATAAATTTTCTGCTCAATTTCATGAGCTAACAAATATTATTGTACTGATATAAATTGACATTCACATAGCGTATGTATCAGCCATATATTATAAAGTCGGACAGGGAAGGCAGCACTCAACCGGACCTGCCGAGCACAGAAAACATAAAACACATCGCATACCCCAATAACAAGGCGAAATGCCTAACACATAACTGAACGAAAAAATGAACTGCCCAAGTCCAAGCTGTCAAAAATCTAAATGAACTGGTTACAGAAATAAAAAAAAGCGGAATGCCCTAGCTGAATGACATAGTTTCAACCATGATCTGGACCAAATCAGCTTTCGGCTATAATATGACAGGCATACTTATGAATGCCTTCACCCACATTTGAACCCGGGTCGCTAGATTAGACACCGCACGCGCGATAACCATCGAGCTACCGAGGCACAATATTGATATGTTGTGTCTAAGTTAACAGAATGAATGACTTTCCTGTGCTATCTATATATTTAATAATATTTCCGATATGTCAAGATTAAGGTGTTACAGGGAACACAATATTCGACAAGACAGCATCTTCAATTACACACAAAGGGAAGACTCAGAATAGGTTGAATTTCAAAATAACTGAATTTCCGCGAAGTTATGAAATAAGACCTTTTATTTCTTGATCACCCCACAAATATAGTATAAACACACATATTATTGTGTTCAGAGAAAATCAATGGACATTAGAATATAAAGATACACAATGGCAAAAAGATAATATTAAGTCAGACAGGGAAAACAGCAATCAACCAGCCGTGCACAGAAAACATAAAAAGCATAGAAGGCACTATGACCAACTGAACAAGTAAAGGATCTGCCCAAGTCCAAGCTGTAGAAAAAAAACTGAATAAACTAATTTCAGCTACCAAAGAGCTGAATGCACAAGCCGAAGATACACTATGGCCACTCTTTATTGTATACTGGGAAGAGCAATTGGTACCTACATAGTCATCTTTTTATTGACAACCTTTATATATCATGTATGAAGCTGCTGTGTTATAGACGAAAACAATTAACATGTCATCCTTGAATATCCGTACTTTTCCGTTGTCCAATCAGAGATGTTATTTTAGCAAAGCGAAACATTTTTACAGTACGATAACGCAAAGACACGAGGATTAATTAGTGACAAGTCAAATGTTCTCACCTATATACTTGCATTTTTAGTATTCCAAATTGATACATGAAAGTATGAATCTGTAGATGGTTAATTTTATGATTTTCCTGTTGAGTTTTGTGTTTGCCATTTTTAGGCAGCACTGGTGCATTCGGAAGCAATGCAAATTGTGCTTGTGGTCTGTGTTTTTCTTTTTTGTTTGTTCCTTTTAATGCCTTTCGTGTTTTGTGGGTTCCTTTAAATGCCTTTCGTTTTTGTGTGTTCCTTTTAATGCCTTTCGTTTTTGTGTGTTCCTTTTAATGCCTTTCGTATTTTGTGTGTTCTTTTTAATGCCTTTCGTTTTTGTGTGTTCCTTTTAATGCATTTCGTGTTTTGTGTGTTCCTTTTAATGCCTTTCGTTTTTGTGTGTTCCTTTTAATGCATTTCGTGTATTGTGTGTTCCCTTTAATGCATTTCGTGTTTTGTGTGTTCCTTTTAATGCCTTTCGTATTTTGTGTGTTCCTTTTAATGCCTTTCGTTTTTGTGTGTTCGTATTAATGCCTTTCGTTTTTGTGTGTTCCTTTAAATGCCTTTCGTATTTTGTGTGTTCCTTTTAATGCCTTTCGTTTTTGTGTGTTCCTTTTAATGCCTTTCGTTTTTGTGTGTTCCTTTTAATGCATTTCGTGTTTTGTGTGTTCCTTTTAATGCATTTCGTGTTTTGTGTGTTCCTTTTAATGCCTTTCGTTTTTGTGTGTTCCTTTTAATGCCTTTCGTTTTTGTGTGTTCCTTTAAATGCCTTTCGTGTTTTATGTGTTCCTTTTAATGCCTTTCGTTTTTGTGTGTTCCTTTTAATGCCTTTCGTTTTTGTGTGTTCCTTTTAATGCATTTCGTGTTTCGTGTGTTCCTTTAAATGCCTTTCGTATTTTATGTGTTCCTTTTAATGCCTTTCGTTTTTGTGTGTTCCTTTTAATGCCTTTCGTTTTTGTGTGCTCCTTTTAATGCATTTCGTGTTTCGTGTGTTCCTTTTAATGCCTTTCATGTTTTGTGTGTTCCTTATAATGCCTTTCGTTTTTGTGTGTTCCTTTTAATGCATTTCGTGTTTTGTGTGTTCCCTTTAATGCAGTTCGTGTTTTGTGTGTTCTTTTTAATGCCTTTCGTGTTTTGTGCGTTCCTTTTAATGCATTTCGTGTTTTGTGTGTTCCCATTAATGCATTTCGTGTTTTGTGTGTTCCTTTTAATGCCTTTTGTGTATTGTGTGTTCCTTTTAATGCATTTCGTCTTTTGTGTGTTCCCTTTAATGCATTTCGTGTTTTGTGTGTTCCTTTTAATGCCTTTCGTTTTTGTGTGTTCCTTTTAATGCCTTTCGTTTTTGTGTGTTCCTTTAAATGCCTTTCGTATTTTATGTGTTCCTTTTAATGCCTTTCGTTTTTGTGTGTTCCTTTTAATGCCTTTCGTTTTTGTGTGTTCCTTTTAATGCATTTCGTGTTTCGTGTGTTCCTTTTAATGCCTATCATGTTTTGTGTATTCCTTAAAAAGCCCTTACGTTTTTGTGTGTTACTTTTAATGCCTTTCGTGTTTTGTGTGTTCCCTTTAAATGCCTTTCGTATTTTGTGTGTTCCTTTTAATGCATTTCGTGTTTTGTGTGTTCCTTTTAATGCCTTTCGTTTTTGTGTGTTCCTTTTAATGCCTTTCGTTTTTGTGTGTTCCTTTTAATGCATTTCGTGTTTTGTGTGTTCCTTTTAATGCATTTCGTGTTTTGTGTGTTCCTTTTAATGCCTTTCGTGTATTGGGTGTTCCGTTTAATGCCTTTCGTGTATTGTGTGTTCCTTTTAATGCATTTCGTGTTTTGTGTGTTCCTTTTAATGCCTTTCGTTTTTGTGTGTTCCTTTTAATGCATTTCGTGTTTTGTGTGTTCCCTTTAATGCAGTTCGTGTTTTGTGTGTTCTTTTTAATGCCTTTCGTGTTTTGTGCGTTCCTTTTAATGCATTTCGTGTTTTGTGTTTTCCCATTAATGCATTTCGTGTTTTGTGTGTTCCTTTTAATGCCTTTTGTGTATTGTGTGTTCCTTTTAATGCATTTCGTGTTTGTGTGTTCCCTTTAATGCATTTCGTGTTTTGTGTGTTCCTTTTAATGCCTTTCGTTTTTGTGTGTTCCTTTTAATGCCTTTCGTTTTTGCGTGTTCCTTTAAATGCCTTTCGTATTTTATGTGTTCCTTTTAATGCCTTTCGTTTTTGTGTGTTCCTTTTAATGCCTTTCGTTTTTGTGTGTTCCTTTTAATGCATTTCGTGTTTTGTGTGTTCCTTTTAATGCCTTTCATGTTTTGTGTGTTCCTTTTAATGCCTTTCGTTTTTGTGTGTTACTTTTAATGCCTTTCGTTTTTGTGTGTTCCTTTAAATGCCTTTCGTATTTTGTGTGTTCCTTTTAATGCATTTCGTGTTTTGTGTGTTCCTTTTAATGCCTTTCGTGTATTGTGTGTTCCTTTTAAAGCATTTCGTGTTTTGTGTGTACCCTTTAATGCATTTCGTGTTTTGTTTTGTTCCTTTTAATGCCTTTCGTGTTTTGTGTGTTCCTTTTAATGCCTTTCATGTTTTGTGTGTTCCTTTTAATGCCTTTCGTTTTTGTGTGTTACTTTTAATGCCTTTCGTTTTTGTGTGTTCCTTTAAATGCCTTTCGTATTTTGTGTGTTCCTTTTAATGCATTTCGTGTTTTGTGTGTTCCTTTTAATGCCTTTCGTGTATTGTGTGTTCCTTTTAAAGCATTTCGTGTTTTGTGTGTTCCCTTTAATGCATTTCGTGTTTTGTTTTGTTCCTTTTAATGCCTTTCGTATTTTGTGTGTTCCTTTTAATGCATTTCGTTTTTGTGTGTTCCTTTTAATGCCTTTCGTGTATTGTGTGTTCCTTTTAATGCATTTCGTGTTTTGTGTGTTCCTTTTAATGCCTTTCATGTATTGTGTGTTCCTTTTAATGCCTTTCGTTTTTGTGTGCTCCTTTTAATGCCTTTCGTTTTTGTGTTCCTTTAAATGCCTTTCGTATTTTGTGTGTTCCTTTTAATGCCGTTCATGTTTTGTGTGTTCCTTTTAATGCCTTTCGTATTTTGTGTGTTCCTTTTAATGCATTTCGTGTTTTGTGTGTTCCTTTAAATGCCTTTCGTATTTTGTGTGTTCCTTTTAATGCATTTCGTGTTTTGGGTTCCTTTTAATGCATTTCGTGTTTTGTGTTCCTTTTAATGCATTTCGTGTTTTGGGTTCCTTTTAATGCATTTCGTGTTTTGTGTTCCTTTTAATGCATTTCGTGTTTTGTGTTCCTTTTAATGCCTTTCATGGTTTGTTGTTCCTGCTGAGTGCTGCCTTCTTTGTACCTTTGGATAATATATTTTTTCATGTAGCAGTTAAACAAATAATCTGCTAGCCCTAATGTCCAAAGGGTCCAAAACATATGAGTATTTGATTCTGATTCAAAAGAAATCAATGCATCATGTGCTGTCTAAAAGCTGTACCCTCATTTATCAGTGGTTAGTCAAGTTCCCAGCTTCTGGTGAAAACTACGCTCGTGAACAACATTATTAGCAGAAGTACCTTAGAAATGGAGTCAGGATACTGTATAAGTTCGAGTCGTGGTAATATTGGTGTTTTTCGCGAATGGCACATTTTCGCGAAGTTTTCCGCCAGCGTAAATATCTGCCATCAAAAACCGGTGTTTATGTGCGATAAAATACGAATTCACCATTTACTTCGTTTGTTCGTATTGTACAAACCAATATAGGAAATGTAAATGAAGTATGATATGTAAATAAAGATAAAATAACTGTAAAATGACCCATACTTAAATGTAAATATTATATTGACATTTCAACCGTCTCGGCTATTTTACATACGCACACGGGTGAGTCCACGGTGTATACACACTTTATTATGATTGATTTTAATTAATTCAGTCTTATTCATCTTCCTACATTTCCACATTGAACAAAGTAGTATGTCCAACGTTAGTATATCCATTCAAATTGTATCTAAAGGCATCTCCATCTATAAACCAGAGGCCAGTTTCATAGACATATCTTAGCTAAGATTCGACTTTTTCATATGCTATTCTAAGCCCACTAACAGACAGCTAGTACATGTTCATTCAAACAATGTGAACAATAATTATCATAACCAAGTCATTTAGAATTGCAAGCAATAAAGTCCACTACCGGTTTGAAACCATTTTCAATATTTGTTGCCATAGCAACCACAATATTTTTCAGAATCAAAATATGTTAGACGTGCATAATCTTCCTATTGTCCCCTATTCACATACCAAGTTTCATCAACCTAGCTTGGAAACTGTTTCATTTATGAAGTCCAGATTATTTGACGAACGGACTGACGGACGGACGGAGGGCAAACCTCTCCGGTCAAAAACCGGTAGGGGACAAATAACTACATGTATTGGCTCACTAAGTATGCTCTAAATAATCTCCTATCCCTGAAATGTCATATTTAAGCTAAGATATGACAATGAAATGGGCCGTCCTATCTAAGCTAAGATATGGCAATGAAATGGGCCGTCCTATCTTAGCTAAGATATGACAATGGAATGGGGCGTCCTATTTAACCTAAGATATGACAATGAAATGGGCCGTCCTATCTAAGCTAAGATATGACCATAAAATTGGCCGTCCTATCTTAGCTAAGATATGACAATGAAATGGGCCGTCCTATCTTAGCTAAGATATGTCAATGAAATGGGCCGTCCTATCTAAGCTAAGATATGACTATGAAATGGGCCGTCCTGTCTTAGCTAAGATATGACAATGAAAAGGGCCCCAATAATGTAGTGTATTTCATGCAAAATGGAACGAGGACTGGGTGTATAACCACAATTTCTAGTTAACATGAATTGGATTACTGAGGAATATGAAAATTGGAAACAAATTAAGAAATATTCTCCAATCACTACCGGTCGATAGGGATGAAAGTAATCTTACTCCTACAACTATCTTGCAATATTCTTAACCAGTCAACTTTCAATAAACACAAGTCATTTTGCAAACAATGGTTGGTATTCATAACTCCGTAGCTCAATGGTTAGCGCGCTTGCCGTCTAATCTGGCGATCCGGGTTCAAATCCGGGTGGGGGGCACACATATATGCCTGCCATATTTCAGCATAAAGCTGACTGGCAAATAAAGGCTATGCTCGGCACAACGCATCTTAGCTTTTTCTTAAAATCTTGAAATTGACTTAAGTTTATCAGCTTAAAAAAAGAAAATCAATAGTAATTAGGTTTTTACCAAATGTTCAAAATCATAATGAAATATCTGATATGGAAGGCAGCTTTTAACAGATCAGCCGAGCATATAAAACAGAAATAACGCAGACCACAAGTACACGTCACGATGCCCTCAACCAAATTGAACGAGGAAATGAAACTAAACAGCTCTTGTAATTGCATTGTTATAACTAGCGTATAATATTACGACAAAGATGCAGAATAGCCCATAGTTAAAACATATTGATCGTTAATGGCACAGAATACTCATATTCCTGATTCTGATTCATAAAATGATCTTTGTTAATGCTGGCCCCGATCACCCAAAGCGTCTCAATCTGAGCTAAATCTCATCTCAAATATTGCTATTCATCTTTATGTTAATAAAGGCTGGAGGCTAGACTCAAAATTGGCTTTACAAAACAGAAATTTTATTTTAAATTTATTACAGTAAGATTTTAAAAGCTCAAAGTTAAGATTTATCTCAAATTTAAGACACTGATATGAGCATAATCTCAATACGAGCTGTGATTTCTGTTTGAGGTGCTTCGGGACCTGGGCTGGTATTCACAAAGCATCTTAAGTGAAAACTTAAATATTTTGACTTAAGTCAATAATTTATGCAGCTCATATGTCTCGCAATTTGAAAAATAATCCCTGTTTTCTTAGTGATTATTGTAGCTGTTTACATAATGCTTCAAACTATGTAAAATATTAATCATCTTGATTTTCTTGCTTAGCTGGTACACTTTAGAAAATTTTAAGATTTTAAGAAATTTCTAAGTTTTCTGCTAAGATGCTTTGTGAATACCAGCCCAGGCCTTTAACATTGTTTGTACGTACAACTGTCTTTATTATGAACATACCTAAAAAAATAATCAGAATCTAAAACAATGATAAGTAAAGAGCCGAACTGTTTTACGATTTGTTTTAATCATCTTGAGAAGACACTATCAAATGAATATAAATTAGATATACAATTACAAAAGTACATAACAGTTTTAAGAATTGAAGCAAGTTTTTAAAGATGCTGGAACAGACTTTGGTGAACTGTACGCTTCCATCTTTCTATATTTTAACCATGGGTAACTTTTTGCCAACCGGATATAGTTTATTACGAATATTGGATTGTAAATATTTCGATAAAATGGCACTAACAACATTTAATGTAATGTTTGAATATATTTGTCAGGAACCTTTGAATATTCGTGTTTAGCCGCATCAAAAAAGTTTTGTTTTATTTTAAGGAGTCAAAACATTCTGTTGTGAATACCAAAAATATTAGAATACACACGAGGATTAATCTGTTCCTGGTGAACAGTTCTCTACCATATACTACATATATTTAATTGGAAGTATCACTTGTTGATAGTAGATCTAATAAAAAAACAACAGTATATTGTAATAAAATACAAAATCTATCTACGATACACGCACACAATTTTCGGTTAAGTAAATATGTCAATCTATAACATATTCTCGCGTTGATCGTTTCATTCGTTCATATGGAGAAGCAACCGCCACAAGAACAGTCAAATATTTTTCCCAACTTTTCGTCGTTAATCAAACATTTGTTTTCATGGGAACGTCGTTAAAATGACAAGGTTTACTGAATACAATGTATATATAAACCGCAGTATTACACAACTCTTAAACCTAAGACGGCGCCATATTTACTCTAGTGCACATTCGGCGCTGCAAACCGACGACGCCGACATAATTCCAGAGATTACTCAAACAAAAAAATGCCAAAGAGCAAAATAAACCATATACTCACATTTTCACATGCTTCATATTCCACGGCGCTATTAAGAACTTTTTCCCTGTTATACCAACGCTTTCTAGACACTGTCATAAAGTACTAGGCAAGCTTTTACGGAACGTCAATATTACAAGAACGTAATTCAATTGCTGTATTGATTTGCGTACTCACAGAGGGCGCGGAACAAGATCGGGGCATATAGTAGCTATGGATGTTTCGCTGTGTCTCTGTGTTTTAGTAACTTTAGGATTATTTCATACACGATGCGTACATTGTATTTGTATTAGATCTATAAAATTATGTTGCGACTAGTCGGCGGAATGCTTTAGTGGTGACTTTTTTAGTTTCAATGTCTGTTTTATTTAGATTATCCGATACTGTGTTGACATCAAATGTAGCCGTACTGCACATACACTCTTAACAGATGCGCAGCGCTGCTCTGTCTGAGAATATTATCATCGTCTTGCTAGAGGGCGGTTGTGTAGTTATTGTGTATACACACATTTGTATGCAACATTTGAATATGCGAGAACAGAGTCAAAGAGTCTTTGAAAGGATAATAACAAATCAGTCAGGGAAAGCAGGCCCCAATTCCACGGAAAAACTTAAGTTATTGCTCAGCTGAGACTGCTATTTTAAAAACATATTGTGTTGGTTAAATGACTTTCATGTATACTTGTATATATTGTTTCATCACAATTAGATGCCAATTTAATAGTGCAATACATAATAAGTCCGATTTTTACAGAAAATAGTGCTTTAAAGTTATAAACGTCTAAGGTAAAAACTTAAGTCTGTTATAACAGGCTCAAATACGAAGTATTTTATTGTTCCTTACTGTTGGATTTACATGAGCATTTCTTACGAAAATCACCTATTAACTCATTATTTAGCAATAAATACATGTACACAGTTTCTGGTAGCAATTTACATCACAAGACTATAATTGTAGTCACATAATGAATTCAAAATAACAGTCTCAGCTGAGCAATAACTTAAGTTTTTTCGTGGAATTGGGGCCAGGAAGCACTCAATAGA
Organism: Spisula solida; assembly: GCA_947247005.1. Taxonomy (NCBI): domain Eukaryota; kingdom Metazoa; phylum Mollusca; class Bivalvia; order Venerida; family Mactridae; genus Spisula; species Spisula solida. The sequence continues at coordinate 4,928,371 of OX365956.1, read as the reverse complement.
AACAGCAGAGTACGAAATGCATAAAAAGGAGTATTCACAGACCACAATGACAAACACAAAAATATTGCAATAAACAGGAAAAACATTGCTACAGTCCGGTGTGTTGATAGACTTTTCGTGTAACTTTACTGAAATTTACTGAACTCAGTTCGGCGCACATAGAAAAAAGGGACCACAATGAAATTATTATTTTATTTCTGATTTTATTCCATAGGGAATTGTTTATAAGAACCACTCTTATATTTTACTCTTCATTTATTAACGTTTCGGCCTGAGCCTTTCTCAAAATAAACAAACAAAAGTTGTTTTTTTTGTTGTTTTTTTCTTCTACATTATACTATGTTTATTTTGAGAACGGCTCAGGCCGAAACGTTAATAAATGAAGAGTAAAATATAAGAGTCATTATTTTATTGTTTCAATTTAGTCGACATTCTTTTGAATGAACAGTTTGTATTTCAATTTTATTTCACGTTGAGATACTAACAAATCAGAAGGGGGCGTGGCACTCAGCAGACACAGCATTACACGCAAGGCACAGCAATGAACACACGAACAGGAAAATGCACTGTTTACAAGAATAGGACTTAGTAATAAGAACAACCACAAAAATGCGCAAGAAAAATGTGAAACTGGCAAGCTCCAATGAAAATATTAGACCACTCACCTTAACAGCCCGCCGACAAAGTCAGCAAAACACAACCGAGTCCAATCGTGAAAGCTCGGTCATTTCCGTCAGTCTCCGGTAAATATACAATCTATTGCAATGCATAAAGGCCGAGGTGATCAGAATTAACTGGAGATCAAAATGAAGCAGATTAGAACGAACCACAATGGCGACAACACACCAAAAGCACAACTCAATAAGCAACATCCAACGAAAACAGTGCACATGTCTATTCAAATGACTTTATTTCTAGCATGACACCAGATCCGTCTATGTGACACAACGAAGTTACATGATACCAGATCGGTATATGTGACATCACAAGGTAACATGACACAAGATCGGTATATGTGAAACCACGAGGTAACATGACACCAGATGCGTCTGTTTTACACCACGAGTTAACATGACACAAGATCAGTATATGTGACACCACGAGGTAACATGACACATGATTGGTATATGCGACACCACGAGGTAACATGACCCTAGATCGGTATATATGACACCACGAGGTAACATGACACCAGATCGATATATGTGAAACCACGAGTAAACATGACACCAGATTGGAATAAGCGAAACCACGAAGTAAAATGACACCAGATCCGTCTATGTGACACCACGAGGTAACATGACATCATATACGTCTATATGACACCACGAGGAAACATGACATCAGATCGGTCTATGTGACACCACGAGGTAACATGACACCAGATCGGTTTATATGACACCACGAGGTAACATGCTTTCAGATCTTTCAATATGACACCACGAGGTAACAAAATATAATATCGGTATATATGACACCACGAGGAAGCATGACACCAGATCGGCCAATGTGACACCACGAGGTAACATGACACCATATCGGTCTATATGACACCACGATGTTACATGACACCATATCGGTCTATGTTACACCATGAGGTTACATGACACGATGTCGGTCTATATGACACCATGATGTTACATGACACCATATCGGTCAATGTGACACCACGAGGTAACATGACACTAGAGCAGTGTATATGACACCACGAGGTAACATAGCACCATCAGTATATGTTATACCACGAAGTAACATGAGAGCAAATCCGTCTATGTAACACCACGAGGAAACATGACACCAGATCCGTCTATATGACACCACGAGGTAACATGACACCAGATCGGTCAATGTGACACCACGAGGTAACATGACACCAGATCGGTCAATGTGACACCACGAGGTAATATGATACCATATCGGTCTATATGACACCACGATGTTACATGACACCAGCTCGGTTTATATGACACCACGAGGTTACATGCCTTCAGATCTTTCAATATGACACCACGAGGTAACAAGATATAATATCGGTATATATGACACCACCACGAGGTAACATGACACCAGATCGGTCCATGTGACCCCACGAGGTAACATGACACCAGATCGGTCAATGTGACACCTCGAGGTAATAGGATACCATATCGGTCTATGTGACACCACGAGGTAAGATGATATCAGATCGGTCTATGCGACACCACGAATAAACATGACACCCGATTGGTATATGCGAAACCACGAGGTTACATGACAACAGATTGGTATATGCGAAACCATGATGTTACATGACATCAGATCCGTCTATGTGACACCACGCGGTTACATGACACCATATCGGTCTATATAACACCACGAGGTTACATGACATCAGATTAATAAGCCAATGTGACCCCACATTGTATTAATTACCCGTGTTCATGAACAGTAGTCGACTATTGAAAATGAAATACAGAACGCTTTTCCATTACTGTACACATCATTTTATTTTTACACCACGAAAACCGGTAGCAGCATAGTATGTATAAATACAAATCATCAAATTATAATTCAGGAATATAAATGTCTGATGGGTTTTTGATTTCATTATAATCTTCTCTACCATTACAACCATTGTAGGATAAATATCTCGCATTGCCATCTGTTCTGTTCTGTTCGAGATTCACGCCGTTCACTTATCTCGCCATCTGTTCTGTTCTGTTCGAGACTCCCTCTGTGAGATTCCCGCCGTTCACTCGTATCGTCATCAGTGTGGGCTTAAAATATTATGTTAAGAGACACGTTTAACTCCGTCGGTATGTTCAGTCAACACTTACAGTGACATGTATCTCAGTGTATTACTATTGTTACATCATAACAGTACTCCAGAGTGGCCATTCCATGCTACGTTTTCTTCCATGTATAAACGAAGCTCTTGAGTGTTTAGCAGCATTCTAAATTTGCCAGATGAAATGGTATATCACAGTGTAATATTCACCAATGTCCATCAACGATGAGGTTGTTTGAGTTGATCAAGCTGAAGGGTTATGATCATTTCTAATCATGAGTGATCCTGTTTTCCCTATCAGTAACTAAACTATATGAACAAAAATCTTACTTTATTTTTTTTAATTGTTCGAATGCACTTTCCAACTTCAGTTTTTTTCATTGTTGTTTATAAATTGACTTTTTAATATTCGAAGTCAGACTCAGAAGCTTAGTCGCTATCATTGTCATCTGTACTGAAGTACACACTGTCCTCGTCATCTGATGAACCATATCCACTCTCATATTTCCTCTCATCGTCGTCAATCATTGCTCTAATTCTAGCATTAAGAGCTGCACGAATTCTAGTAGTATGATCTACACGATACCATCACGAATCGTATGAAATATTTCATCATGGTCAAATTGTGGAAACAAAGGTGCTAACCTAGTAGTAAAATCCCAAAAAAGCCTAGGAAAACGGCTCCTAGATCTTTAGCTAATTTAGAATATGTACAGGCTTTCTCGGATCAGAATTGTTAAGCATAATGAAGGGTCTACTAGTTTGGTATATATCACACATGTATCAGTTATAAAATTTACGTAATGTCAGAAGATATCAAAAGTTAATGTTTAATTTTTCATATAAAACGGACAAAGAATAAATCTACTACTAGGTCAGATGTCATATGGTAACCTAACTTTGGAGTACGCACAAAATGTTTTGTGCTCGGATGGATGTCCTAGTGCTCTCTAGAATCTGTTGTATGGCACTTTTCACCCCAGGGAATTTTAGGTTCATCATATATACTTGACTAACTGGCATCTGAGCTATGTCTTAGAACTATATCTTTATTGATTTACAGTTATTCATGCTACATAGTGAACATATTGTTAAACACCGCAGAGCGTAGCGACAAGGGAGGTCACTGTTTAGGATTAATGGCGTCCGGTTGAAATGGACTTTAGCCAAATCTAGTATTTTTCACAGTAACGTTATTATTACGATACGCCCATTGGAAAAAATGACAATTTACAATTTATACATTTTTGATCGTAATGGAACCTGTCTGTACTATGCAGAATGGAACAGAAAGAAACAATCTGGGATGGTTAAAGACGAGGTGAGTATTTCATGTTGGTAGCTCTGTTAAAAAAATTACGAGCCATATTTCAAAAGTGTAGCTGTAATTCGGATGGAGGTTTCGGATAAGAATTAAGATTGCTCACCAAGATGCATTGCATGCCAAGCCATGCTTCTATCTGATATTGATGTCTATTCATTAGCCAGAAAGTTGAACAAGATGATACACCCATCCCATGGTGTTCCGGGCTGTTTTTTTAAATTAAGTTATGACCAGGCTTAGAAAATGATACATTTGTAATGAACAAACAATTACATAGATCTATTCACCATATTGACATTACAGGTTAAAACCCGTTTTCCGGGATTACGGAATTAAATGAGCGACAATGTGCGAGATATTCCGAATGTACGTCAGGGGGGAAAACGCTTATATCGTATAGACTATAATAGTTGTTGTTGTTATAATAGAGCAACTAGGTACAAAAACCGCGATTATTTTAGTCATAAGATGACACAATGACAACATTATTTTGCGACCTCGCTGACAATATTTTTGCCTTAATAATATGTTTAACTTGAAAAATGTTTATATTTTCTCTAGGGGTGTAACGATACGCTCACCTTGCGATACGATACGTATCACGGTACGGAGTACATGATACAATACGTATCGCGATACAAATAGTTTAACATGAAAACAGGATAATGAGCATCTTTTCTTTTTAAACTTCATAACATCACAGGATTTTCCCCTTATAATCAAGCAGAGCCTTAAAAAGACCCTTTCTCCAAGAAAAATGTATTTTCCTAAACAAAATCAGTTCCCCATATAACATGTATCAGTCAGTTCTTTTCCTAATTAAGGTCTTAAAGGGACTGCCTCACATATTGGTATATTGCAAAAATAAAATAAAATTGTCAAATATTCGCGTAATTTTGGTATAGTTGCTTGTATATCCCATAAACAACCACACTTACATATAAAATAACTTGCGAAACTTCGGCATTTTGTAGTTATCTAGTATTTTTACATCATAAATTCTATAGGGTATTAATACCCTATAGAATTAACACTACTGTTACTTAAAGTGCCTGAAATTTGTTCGCATTTGATGAAAACGAATCGAAAAACGAACCAAATACCTCACTGATGTTTACGCTGTAGTTTGTTGATGTTACAGTTCGATCACGAGTGAATTACATAGTTCATAAAGCATGTTGGAAGGAAACTAAGCACTTTTTTTTCAAGAAAAAAATACTCAGTGGGCGACATCAAGAGTGGATAAAATTCCTTTTTTGCACCAAATCTTTCATAAAGCAACCGTCAGTGGCTTTCTATTACATCAATCTTGGTTAGGTTGGAAAATCATGATATACACAAATTTTAGCCCAATCTGTGAGGCAGCACCTTTAAATGAAGGTAAAAGGCTTCTCATGAATGCCAACAATAGCCCCACTTTAGCCATCAACTGTCACCTTTAGTTTCACTTAGTCATTTATCATGCTTCCTTTAAAGTTATTTTTAAAACAAAAATAACATATTCGTTGTATGAGCTATCAACGAGTGCACGTTTTTTGTGCGTCGTATTTTCAGTCCGGATACGTACGGTCCCAAACGAAATTTGGTCATACCGCATAAATAAAAATAAAAATGGCTGCCAATGTCGCCGCGAGTTTCACGCTCGACGATAACAAATGCATTATTGCTTCAGTGATGTCGCATTCTGAGTTTATCAATAACATTAACAATTGGCGACGTCCCCACGTTCGATATATTAATAATGTCAAGCAAATGATACTTAGATTACCTCATTTTAACTAGAGAAAGGGTAGAGGCCGTATCGTAGCCGTACCGTTCCGGACAATCGTCGTAAAGTGAACCTTACCGAGACCAAACAAATTTGGTATACCGTCCAACGGTATATCGTTACACGCTTAATTTTCTCGCCATCGGTATCGAGCTACGGAAGCGACAATGTAGAATAAAATGCAATATTTCAAATATATTTCGCATTTTTTAGGATAATTCTTGCTAACGTTTAAAAATAAAGATGTTTACAGATAATATACAGTAATTGTTTTATATGTTTTTTCATGTTTAAACGATGAAAAAAGAATAATCAGGTTAGTGGAAATTCCCGAATTTTTCACTTGCCCATGAGCAAGTTGGACTGAAAAATCTGCTTGCCCGAAAACTAAATCTACTTGCCCAGGAAAACACAAAAAGCAACAAAATTTCAGTTTCATGCAATTGTTTATCATGTGAAGGAGTACTAGATGAAATTCAATGTTTGTTAAGTAAATCATTTTTGGTCAGTAAATTAGGGATAAATCATTGTTAAGTTAAAATAAGGCACTTAATATTATTTTTCTCGTGATAATTTTGCACTTGCAAGCTGGATGGAAAAATCTTCTTGCCCGCAGGCAAAAAAGCCCAAGTCGGGCAAGTCGGACATAGGAATTCCACACCCCTGATAATTATATAGACTCCCGCTATACCGCTTATTGCTAGCTAACCCCCTGACCGTGAAATTCCGGTTCCGGAAAAATGGGTTTTTTTACCGAGGAATGTCCATATCGAGAAATGGTTTACTCCCAACGATCAATTGCTGATCAAACTTACACCAATGTCCATATTAATCATCCTATGTTTCATCAAGATTTCAATATCGACATTACAAGATAAAACTCGAATCCAGATTCAACGGTGTGGGGTAAAGTCCAGCAAGAGTGTATCAAAGACCTAAATACACAGATTGGACAAATTTTAATTGGGTATTTAATAAAACTCATAGGGTAAATGATCTTTTATGTACTATTGTTCACCATAACATCATTTTTTATTTGGGTATTTCAGATTGTCTTTGCTTTTTCTAACTCCCTCCCCCCCAAAATCTATTGGGTTTTGAAGAAAATTAATTGGGTAATTACCCCAATACGCAGATTATCTGTAGCTCTGTAGCATGCAGCAGATTCTGTCATTTTGAAGAGCTAAGTTTCTTCTACTGCATGATGTAACTTATTTTTGTCTATCTCTTATAGAATTCCGAAAATTATTGTTTGAATGAGGCAAATTGGGTATTTTCTGATAAAATTGGAATTTCCATTAAAATGAAAGTAGATATGGCTCTCTGAGGTCTATTGTTTTATTCCTTGACTGATTTCAATAAATGAGATATCTTTGTAAAGCTGAATAATAATTCTATTGCATAACTTATTATTTTTTTCCTATGAACAGGAGATATAAGGTATTAAAAACAGACGAGACTTCACGAGATTTTAGAAGACTGCCGCGAGATATTGTGAGATTTAGCAGATTTTTCCAATCTTTGTATATTTAGGTCTTTGAGTGTATATAAATTATTGTTTATACCTGAAATATGTATTTATAAAACAATTGTTGCACAACATCATTAAAAATCTTTGTTTTTAAGCTTTAGAAAAAAAATCCTAAAAAATGCTTTATATTTGAAATAATTAATTTTATTCTTTACTGCGCTTCCATAGCTCGATACTGGTGGCGTGAACAAGTGTTTTTCAAGTTAAACATATAATTTAGGCAAAAACATTGTCAGGAAGGCCGTAAAATAATAGTGTTGTCATTGTGTTCAAGTAAAACTTTTTACAAATTCTAAACTCTTGGCTAAAACAATCGCGACTATTGTTACTGGTATATTCGATATACCTCACAGTCACACCTTGTTGCTTAATTTATTCTGTCATCCTTGGCCAATTCCCAACCTCTAAAATTAAAAGAATGGTGAAGCAAAGATTTCCTTGACAGTCATAACAATCCACCTTTTTCGCATTGCTCTGTCGTATTTGATTCGCACACTCGAATATACGCTTAGACAGGGTGTTAAAGGTGTCGTGATTTACAATGTTGGTCTATAATTTACCACTAGTTAGTTATAAAAAGAAACATAAATGAATGAAGTTGCAAACAGCCTTAACATTGAAATAGTATGTTGCTGATGGTCACACTATGTTTTACTTTCATTTGGATAAGTTGATAATGGACCAGTGAAAAGGTTTGTTAGTAGGGCAGTTAAAATGATCGATATGATATTTGTATCGATACAAAATGATCAATATTGGATATATCATATGATATTTTGATTTGACAATAAACGATTTAAAAACTGTAAATAGGCACTTGCAGACTTACAACATGTATTTAACTTGCGGAACACAATAACGTCAGGCTTGAGATATGTGATAAACAACACATGTTTAAATTGCATGAGTAGTTTGCAAAGCAGATTCTTGTTTGAAAATAAGATTCACTCGGACATAAGCTGCGTCGACGTCGGACCTGACCATTTTGAGACGAAACAAATATACTACCGAAAATTTTACTGAGAATGGGGATTTTGTTGTTTTTTTGTTGATCGATGTTTTGACCGATGCGGACACATTCGATACGATGTATCTTTCGAACGCAAAATACCGGTATTCTATTTATATCGGAAACCAGTACGCAGCCCTTTTTGTTAGTGGTTACAAATCATGCAGACAATAAAGCCAGATAACTCAGGAGACAACCATGGGTTATGTACAACAGAGTTATTTTTCTTTTAGTCATCAAAAACACCTCTGACTGACTTAATCTAACCAATTATCTTTTGGACCTGTTCAAATTTTTTTGGCCATGTTCATTCGTCTAATGGTTTTCCAGAAGTCTGAAGGCTGCTATGTTGCTATGGACAATGCATGGTAGCTTCTGCTACTAAGTACATTAATTGAACAAGCTTGCTAGGGGAGCAGTTCCATTTTACAATGTGTGGGAAAGGAGTGGATGAAGATTCTTTTCCTCCAACATCAGGATTGGTAGTACTAAGTCTGACATTACGGTGATTACCTACTCAGATTTCATTTGTTATAGTACGGAGAATTTGACACGACTCTCTACCTTCTATAAGCATGATTCAACAGCTGATATATTGTCTATATTTATAATCCCGGTTGTATTTGTTCGTAAGCGGGCTAGTATCATGTAGACCCTCGAGATGTAATACCAACACAGATCTAAAGGACCGATATTGCAGGATTTGCTTGTGGAAATTTATATATTCAACAGATTCTGAAGAACCTTGTAACATATTCATGCATAAAGGTCAGGATCAGGTCAAATTATCTGTGCTATACTAAAACAGTTTGTGATATATACCTCTTTATAAGCCAATGTTTTATGGGTGGTAAGGTAACCTTGCTGCTAATCTCCAATTGGTGTATTATTTCTTTCCAGGAGTTCAAGCTGATGTATGGAATGTTGTTTTCAATCAAATCTTTTGTCAGCAGAATCAGCCCCACTGATGTGTATCCTTTCATATTCATGTTTGTGTTAGAGCTCTTGCTTCGAGTGCCGGGTTTGACCCCTGGCCATGTCATACCAAAGAGGAAATAAAAATGGTACCATTTATAATAATATGCAGAGCCTCATAGTCAAACCACAAATTTTCTATCGATTTAAGTCTGGTGACTGTGGTTACACATCTTACCTCATAATCATAAGGTAGCATTTCTGTTTCAATTCCTTCACCATTTTAGCTAGATGCCATGTTACCAATCTTAAGACCCGACTGAGGTGGGCCGATGTCTTTACACAGTCTCTTGAAATGTCCATGTGATCATTTCAAATCAACCTGTATGGCACTTACATGTAACTAACAATACCTTAGTGCCTCTTAATGACACAATTAAATGTGAAGAAACTTTTGGAGGACAGTGTACGTCTCATTTGTTTATTATCAAATAATACATTACTGTTAATGCTTGTAAAATTGTTCTAATCCTTAACTCCATTCAAGTAAAGATGGATTTCTCAATTTTAAGACAAGTAAATACAAGCTACATCTCTATGAGACAGCAAGTGGATTGAAGTTTGTGCTGAACACTGATCTAGGAGTGGGAAGCGTAAATGATATACTTCATGATATTTATAAAACAGTAAGTCAAATTTGTATTACTGCATTATTATTGATAGTACAACCTCTTAAGAGAGTCCCTCTGTACAGCAACAACCTCTTTAAACAGGGGTGTCAATTTTCCGGATTTATCCGGAAATCCGGATTTGTCTATCCTTGAAGAGCTATGCTTTCTGACCAAAATAAAAGTGATTTAATGAAAATATCTCAAGAAATGGCAAAGTTATGGTCAATTATATCTGCTCTGAAGGATTTTCTTCAATAAAAAGTTTGAAAAACTGAGTTATACGGCCTCTAGTTTGTCAAAAATGGTCAGCCGCATATGATTTTCAGGATTTTTAATTTGGCTCTGTTATAAAACAAAACCTCCAAAATTTCCCTAAGTTGATATTTTTTTCATAATTTAACCTTTATAGAGCAACAACCTCTGTACAATGGCCATTATTTGAAGCTCCCTAAAGGTGTTGTTCTTCAGAGGCTGTACTGTATATATGATTCTTTTTCTTGTCTGTTTATTCCCGAAACCTCTCTATTTAACTACTTGGTGGTATAATAACTTTGTTGTTGGTTGTGGCATTATTGGAACAAGCATTTGATGACTGGCAAGTGCTGCTGCAGAGAATCAAACCAGGGACGTCTCGATCTGTAGTCAAGAGCATTATCCACATGAGTGCCATGTCATCCTTAATATATCACGTCACTCAAAGTTAGTGGGCGAGACATGTATATTCATTTTGTGCTGGGTGTCTATCTGTGTGCCTGTTGTGTTATGATGTCACAAAGTTTGTCCACCTTTGATCGCCTCAGCATGGGGTGACTAGTCCAATTTCAATGAAACATCATATGAGTAGTTGGTACCATGCCTTGTTGTGCATACATCAGGAATTTTAGATCACATAAATATTGTCAGAGTTATGACCCTTTGGTGGAGATATACATTTTTGCGTCATATAGGCCAATAATAAAATAGTGTTTGTTCCCCTTACCTACGTACCCGTGCAAACAGTTACCTACCCAAAATATTGTTTTACCCTCTGAACAATTTTATAAGAAAAAATGGGTATGACAGTACGAAAACAAAAATGATTGACAATTAAAAAATATTTAAAAGAAAGATTTTACCTTCCTACCTGCCCATCACTAATTGCAGTGTCGGGAAAGGGAAACAAACACTTTTTTATTTTTATGCCCCCGTATCGATAGATCGGGAGGCATATAGTGATGCACCTGTCCGTCCGTCCGTTCGTCCGTCCGTCCTGGTTAACCCAAATTGACCGTTTCTTCTAGCATCATTATGGCTTGCTGCAAAGCTTCCAAACTTGCATGGATGTTGTATATGAACACTCTCCACACACCTGTATCACCTGACCCTTTTTGACCTTCACCTTGACCTAATTTTGGACTTAGACTTATTTATGGACAAGGCTTCCACAGGGGGCATAAGCGTTTATTGAACGCAGTCTTGTTGACCATTCCCTTCTAGTCTAAACTTTTGTTTTCACACTTTCAGGTATATGTTGAGTATGTTGTGAAGAATCCAGTATGCGATCTCTCTCAACCAATAGAAAGTGAAATATTTAAAACAAAACTTGATGACTATATACGTGCATTGCCGATATTTGCAACACGAGTTTCATAGTTACCAATAGAAAGTGTGATATTTAAGACAAAACTTGATGACTATATACGTTCATTGCCGGTATTTGCAACACGAGTTTCATAGTTACCGTTAGAAAGTGAAATCTTTAAAACAAAACTTGATGACTATATACGTGCATTGACGATATTTGCAACACGAGTTTCATATAACTTTATGCTTTCTTTATAGTTGGATTGGTATACAGTTTAAATTAAACATGTGTTAGTTGGTGACAGTGACCGATTGGTGAGTCAAATTAAGCCTCACCAAAGTTCAAGGAGCAAAGTTGAATGAATCCTGCCATGGCCCATTGATTATAAAGCTTTTTTCTGCTGATTATACTCAAGTCATATGTATATAGCAACAAAACTTTCCAGTTGGAAAATCTATTATTTGAAAATAGCCAAAAATCCCTGTTCGGTCACATGATTCGTCACATTGATCTTGTAAAGACCATTTAAACAGTGAACATTGATAGCTAATTTTATAACGACATTGGTTTCAAAACGCTTTGCTACACTTAAACGATGCTATAGTATGACCGTTCTCTCTAGAAACAATTGTTTGCGTACCTGGTTTTATGGGGGTGACAAAATACATTCCAATCTAAGTACAGTAAAACCTCGTTATCTCGAGGACCCATCGGGATAATCCAAATGCTCGAGATAAGCCAGGTGCTCGACATATCAGAAGTCTATTAATATACAACATACAGCAAAGTCGCGGGGACATTGCTCGACATAGGCCGGATGCTCGTAATAACGATGCTCGACTTATCGAGGTTTTACTGTACTTCATATTGCGTACATATTCTTATGAACGTTCTTTGTACATATTTGTATTGTGTAAATGCACTTGTCTTAAACATTGTTTCTAATAAGAAATATTTAGAAGATTGCCGAATTGGGAAGATGGTTCACGCATCGTTGTGTACCTTAGTTGGGTATATATACTTGATCAAGTCTGCATGTCCTTAAATATGTAACGCAAACCTTGCGTGTTTGCCAGATTTTTACTTCAAACAATCACAAATAAATAACCTCAACATACAGATTGACGGTAAAGAATGGAATTTGTACTTAACATACGCCATAATGATCCATGTTATAGTGGGAACACCTGTGTCCTATGGATACACTTTAAGTTTATGTTGCATGCATCTACGAAAGTAGTATAGCGATGGGGATGAAACTTAGCGAGAATGTTATCAGCATATCACAATTTGCATTTGGGATGGTATTCACAAAGTATCTTGGTGAAAAAAAATTGACTTTTAAGTTAAAAATCTGTCTTCGGATATTTCCAACAAAGTTTTCGTTGTGACTATAGTACATTTTAGCTTGATTTTTCAAACGCATCATGAGCGTCTGCATGTGCGTTGGTTAAAAATTGTGGTTGCTATGGCAACAGAAAAAGTGAAAATATGCCCAAATCTGGATCCTGCCATAACTGAAACAGTTTCCAAGCTAGGTTTATGAAACTTGATAATAATGTGGATAGGGGGCAATTGAAGATGTCCTCAAACCGGTAGGGGACTTCTGTATTGCTTGCAATTCTTAATTACTTGTCTTATCATGCTGTTTATGTTGTAACACGTAACAAAAGTTTACTATTTTAAGATGATACTTTGTGCATACCACCAGTGATTTTTTTTGGCTATTTTTGGGGCCGAATATAGGCCCCTTCCCCTAGCAAAATAACCTTCATTTTTCCCAAAAAATCGTATTTTTTTCCCAAAAAGTATGCATATTTTCCCCCTTTTGTGCTCACTAGTTTCAAAGCAACTATAGTATAGCTGTTTTAAAGTCAAAACAATGGATTTTCAAACTTGCAAGAGTCGTTGTCACATATGACTAGAGTATTATCAGTAGAAAATAGCAATTTATGAACAATTTTAACCAAAACAATCGTTTTTAATAATTCCCAAATTGCGCTAAATTTCCCAATTTTAAAGGCACAGGCTGTTTAATTTTGTTCAAGAAAAATCACTGACCACTCCAGGGGTTTTGTGTTTACTGTACAGGGATTTTGTTTCAGAAGAATTGTGGGTCCAGTTTGAACTCCTGGATTGCTCGAGTTTTGTTACGTTTTTATTGTATAAACTCGATGTTTATGCTGAGCATAGCCTTTATTAGCCAGTCAGCTTTATGCTGAAATATGGCAGGCATATATATGAGCCTCCACCTAGATTTGAACCCGGGTCGCCAGATTAGACGGGAAGCGCGCTAACCATTGAGCTACGTAGGCCACATGTTAGTAGCATTTTATGTTTTATATAATGATTCTATGTGCAATAAATAAAAAACATGACATACACATGTTTTATTTCATTTTCGCTCACTTGTCACAACCCGTCATGATGAGCTTTTGTGATCACTCTTGCCCGTCACGTTGTTTATTTTAAAGAGAAGAAGCTGGAGCATGTAAAGATTATACAGGATCGGACATAAGTGGTCATTTGTGATACTGACGGTGTATTGATGGAATTTTCTGTCCGTAATCTGCCCGTTCTCTTCTTATGTCCACACTGTACTTTATGTTGAATATTTTAAAAATATGTATAATCAGCCTAAAGATCAAGATTCCAGCCGATCAAAGAAAACATTAAAAACATACAAGGCGCATTGCCCAACTTACCCAACCAAGTACAGAAAACTTAAAACACACTCAAGGCACAATGCCCAACTAAACCAGTTGTTTGTTCCTACTATGAAATTGAACCACCATCGTCACTAGTTTCTGAAATGTCATCTTCGTCACTTGTTTCTTCATTTTCTTCACCGCTTTCTGTACATTCGTCTTCGTCACTGGTTTCTCTGCATTCATTGCATTCACACTGTATAAGCTTGGCTGGTTTACTTTCATCATCGGTGAATTCAAAATCGAAGTAATTATGTTCTACTGGTACATTTTCGTCCATTTCACTGCCATAGTCAGACATTGTTATTTCGTCTCCATCCTTATCGTCATCATTGTCCGTCTCTGCTATGTTATTCAATTCGTTTTCATCCTCCCCGTCTTCACTGTCCGTCTCTGTTATGTTGTTAAATTCGTCTTCGTCGTCCCTATCTTCACTGTCTGTCTCTGGCAGGTTTTTTAATTCGTCTCTTAGAAAAAGTATGTCATTATTCATATGATGATTAGCATTGCCATGTTTCATTGCATACATGTATGTACTTACACTATTGCCGTGGTGCAATGGCCGTATACTTGTTTCTCTAAACTCTTGTGCCTTGCAGTCACGAAGGAATTCTACAAGCGATTCGTTAATGGTGTATCTCTCTGATACACGATATGCGCTGTAGGTTGCTTTCGGATCTTTTCTTCCAACAAAATATGATTTTTCTTCGTTAGATATTCTGATTGGTTTGACTGCAATTTCGGAATGTGATATGGGTCTTTTTGCACTAACATTATTGATAAATGCCTGTAGTTCTTTATTCTCTTCTAGGTCTCTTAGCTGTAACCTCATTTGATTCCTACATCCGCTGATAGGACACCTGTATAATGGAATAATTTTACAAACCTCGTTAGTCAAGTACAGTAAACTCTCGTTACCTCGAATTTTTGTATGCTTTAATTTTGTTCAAATATGCTAGTTTCTTACCAATTGTGGAACTTTGTGCTATATAACCGATCGCTTATATATCACCATCGATGGGTTGAGGAAAAGTCGTTCAAGTATATCATGGAGCAATAACAATATACCATCACTTAATGCGAATATCATGATCAAGCAAAGAAATATAACTGAAATTTTTAACAAGAACAAGCAAGCATAAGTATGGATGGAGAAGAAACGGCAAACATTCGCTAACCAAACCAGTATCCAAACAAAAGCTGAACGAATCAATACCCCAACAGAAACTGGATCTACCAGTATCCCGACACTTATAATGACTAGGCTTCTGGAATAAACAAGGGTCATTTGAAAATGCTAAAAGCTGACACCACCATTGCTACAATGTACAAATATTTTTTGCAAACAATTCTAAGTCATTTGGGAAAATAACACCATCCCAGCAGCCGGAATAAAATCTATCATTGCCGAACTACCTAAGAAATGTGATCTACAAATAGTGCTTAGAGTTACTGACGAGGAAATACTCATTAACACCAAGCAAAGTGTCCTGTACAGTTTTCCTACTGAGAATGAGAACAAAAGCTATCGACAGCAACCTCAAGAAGAATAGGCTGATTTCAGGAAGGTGATTGGCTACCTTGACCAGATTTGCACGCTTCAAAAGTAGGGAGCGGTGGTCTAGAGGTAGGGCGAGGACTAAATATATTACCTTGGGGTTTTCCCATTCATGATGTAGTGCCTGATCTCTATTCGTTCATAATTGTGGCCACATATCTTGTTTCTGACCGGGTTAACCATAGTACGCTTTGTATAGGGACATTTGGTACCAACATTTAATTCCATTTCAATTTGATCGTTGTCCTTTGCTGTAAAAAATACAAGTTATAGTAACAACAAATGTTCGATCGTAGGATCACAAGAACCGGTGTATTAAAAGTTATATTGCTGTGCCCAGCGGTCTTATACGTATATTTAGTATCGGGCTAGGAAATGATCTTGTGTATTGTTTTATCCAAGCACCTAAACGTATGTAACATCACATGGGGTTTTGGAATTAGGATTTAGGGGCTTATTGGTTGCATCTTAAAGCTCTTTCAGTGCAGCAGTAGGGTTGACCATTTACAGTATTTTCTTGAACTTTTTAGACAACTGAAATTAGGGCTTGAAAGACAATAACAAAACCTTTTGACTACTATGTAAAAATGTTTGTGTTAAAGTTTTGTGTTAATTGTGTATTGTGCCCTTTTGCAAAATGGTAGTCAAACTTAAAACTGTTTTGTTTCTTTCAAAATCGCATGTGCACTTTATCTGTTGATAATTGTTTGTGGGTTGTTATTGTAGTGTGTGGTCGTCCTTTTCGTCTGTTCTTGTCTTCTTGATCATGTACTGGATTTGTTTGACAGCATTCTGAATAAATAAGTATCTTTTTGTTCAAATTCATTGTTGTATTGTGTCTTCTCCAGCGCATACCAGCATTCTGAATAAACATTATTACGTTCGGCATCCGTTGGTGTTTTAATGTATGTTGTTATTTGTGTGATTGCGTTAAACTTTGAAACGTGCACACAAAATATAAGAAGGTTGTACTTACCTTCTTTCGTAGGTATTACAGTTGGTTGATTTAAGCAAACGCTAGTGATCAGAACGTCTGTAAACAAAAGCATTATCCATTGATTCAATACACATATATACGAGCAAATGTTCCATATACAGATATAGACTGTTACCAAATTGCACGGAGTATTTTCTTGTCTAAGTATTGTCCTAACATATGAAGCACGATGTTTCTAAGTATTGTCCTAACATATGAATAACGATATTTAGGGTATTTATCAAACAAAATGGATTTGCAAAGTTCATAAAGCCATTTACAGAGGTCAACATTTAATTTCAACAAATTCTAATGTTAGGAAATATTTGCCCATCTCATTTGTAAAACCGATTGCAATTGGCTCACCGCATCAATTTTTGCCTGAACTTGCCAGCGATCGAACCTGATCACTCGGGTGACAAAAGTGTTCTATTAATATTTAAGATATCATCCGCAAAAGTAGGCTGTGCCTTAGTTCATTTTAGTGAATATGGTCTTAGGATAATTTTGAAGGTGTTTTTGAAGAGGCTGATGAGAGCTGCTCTGGAGAGGTTGCTCTGATGTGGGGAAATATGTATTCAGTTACCATTTGGTGACGAGTTGTCTTCCCTCGTCATTACGTTAGAAGATGGCTCAACATGAGTAATTGTTAAATCTGAAATATAGAAATAGTGACACTACAACATTTATAGTATTCTAGACATTCAACAGTGCAGAAATTGTTGGAGTCATAGAAGTGGCCTACAAACGGTCTAAAATGACATCCCAATTGAAAGGTACCTGTACGTTTTTTTCATGTACGCTAAACTTTTATTTTTAACTTTATTTTTGAGAAACGCCATTCTGATCGGAAACATTTGTTTTCATTCACATAAAAAAACGAATTCATAATCGTCACACTATTTACCTTTTCTTTATGACTATCTAGTATACATCATATATCTTTCTCCTTTGATATTCGGTCACCCATGGTAAAAAAACGGGCGTTAAGGCCCAATTTAAGTAAAAAGTTTGCGAACACTCCTAATGCCACCTACACAAGAGAAGAGACTGGCACAAAATGTAAAATTTAAATAAATATACCAGATTGATATTGCGCCCTTTTCATGCGAACGCACGTTCAAAGGCACCCATGTTGCAGCCACAAGGGCGCAGGTGCATCCTCTACCAGTGCATATACAGCATGATCTGACCAGAGGGACAGACTGAGAGAAAGCCCCTGAAGGGAGAGAGAGACATTAGATACAGGCATGTCCGGCGCTGCAGAATTGCGCCTAGCTCTTATTTCGAATAGACAGCCTGGTTCTTTAATGTGCCCGGTGTATAGCACCGATACACAGCTTCCTGGCACTTCCAGATACTTTGCAGACCACACGGCCAGATATAGATATATAAATATTTCAGAAATGTCAAGTTCCGATGCCAGGGATTGAACCCACGACCTCTGGATTGACAGCCCAGTGCGTTACCACTGAGCTAAATCCGCTTATAAATGTAACATCCCTATCCCATAGAAAGGATGTTTCAAGTAAGTATATATAGAGGATCTTACATGAGTGTCTTTCTATATTGAATTTATTAAACGAGTTGGATAAAATGATAAAATGCGAGGCTCTGCCGAGCATTTTATCACTTTTATTCAACGAGTTTAATAAATTTAATATGGAATGACACGAATGTAAGATTCTTTTTATCACATAAACTAAATACACAGTAAAAGTGTGTCAAGAATGCACACACTTCCCCTTTAGCAAATAAACTCCATAGGAGTAAAGCGGTTCATTGAAAGAGCTAAGAAAATAGTGCAACAATGTATACACCAATATGTTAATTTTTCTGCCTTTGAAAATAATATTTTTAGGGTATCTAAAATCCTGCAGATGTAAAACTACGCTTAACAAAATAAATAATTAAATCAAGGACCACAGCAACACAACGTATTCTGTTCCGTTCCGGGTTTTAGTAACAACCAAGGGCAGGGGGCGCAACTAGGTTTTCCGCGTGAATTTATTCGCGATTCGTCTGAATAGCCGAAAATAACTGATTGTACACGATGCAAGTACTTGGTAAGCAAGGAAAATCGTCTTTAATGCTCAAAATTAACAGATTTATACAATGAAATCAACATACGATGCCGTGTGTTTGTGTAGAAGACAGATATTTGGTATGTACATTTCGTCCACATCTTATTCGTACCCACGTTTAACGGACCTACCGTCATGTTTACTTACAGTTATAACTCTTAAGTTCTTGTACATCTGTTATTGTGTGATTATAACATGCCCTAGAGTGCTCATAATCGGATATAACATTTATTCTATTCTTTTACCTTTTTGACAACGTGTATGAATTCATGAATAAAGTGACTCGCCCTTGTATATACCTCATTTGCATGTTTATTACACGTGTGTATTATGACTTTTATGTAATGGGTTTATTAAACTCCCAGAGCCTATTTTATGTGATAAACATGTTTATCACATAACCTGCGGTCCAGGAGTGCCGTAAAGCCGTGCCGTAAATATCGTTCGGCACTCCCAGACTGTGCAATAAATGTTTAAATTAGCTTGACGTGACGTTAGCCAATACATGCATTGATCCGTCAATGACGTCAGGATAATATCAACGTCGCCATGACGTCGCGCTCAATGTACCGCTGAATTTTGCGAAAACATAATATGCAGCGTACATCATCCTTTTAAACAATAATGAGCGTTTTCTAAGGTTATGTGATAAATAGAATCTTACATTCGTGCTCATAACATACGAGTTTTATTAAACTCGTCGACAAAAACAATATGACACTCGGCAAAGCCTCGTGCCATTTTATTTTGTCAACTCGTTTAATAAAACTCGTATTTAATAAGCACTCATGCAAGATCCTCTATATATTGCCACTCACAAAGAATGACACACTGCTTGATTTCTGAAAGTAGCATCCATTAGATGATATTATTATAAAGGGAGGTAATTGCAAAATAATAACTACACTGGAATTATTGCAGCCTACCTTCATCGTTGCCCACATTTGGTCTGGTTGTTCTGTGATATGAGCTGTAGGGTGTTGAATGAAACCGTCCATTTCGATGAAATCGACTCCAACTACTGGTTGGTCTGGTCGAACTTCTGGTGATTGTATCAAGGTCAAGATGACTTCTCTGAAAAATAATAATAACATGTTTGCATCTATGTATACCACGGTGTCCGATCACAAACATGCGTAATAAAACAATGACAACGAATATTCTTGCTTGAATCGACGCTCTGTTTACCAAATCAATCTAAACACGATATAGGTGTATATTTAGGTTATGCATGTTTATGTACTTCAATCATAGAGTTTGTACAGTAAACCCCCCCCCCCCCCCCCGTTTAGCTTATACTTGCTTGACATATCCTTTAATGCAGGGGTTTTGGATAAGTTTTCCAGTGGTAAGAGCTGCTGATCCGAAGGTTGTGGGTTCAATTCCGCATCCCGTCGGATTAAAAACAGACATGTTTTAATAGTGTTTTCCACCTAACATAGCTAAAATTGCTAACAGTCGTTCGGACGAGACTTTATAACCGAGGTCCCGTGTATGATGCTTTACATCAGACACGTAAAGGAATTAGTGATGTTTCTGGAATTGGGGCATCTTCTGTATCATGCACTATCCCCTAAAAACTTAAGTGATAACCTCTTCTGGGGGCCTCGCCCATATGGATTTCCGGTGGCGAGGATTAATAAAAGCATATAAATCGAAACCTAATAGGGATATGGATAGTTCGTTCTATGTCTGACTCTTGCTTGGGTGGCTAGGCACCGCCGTCGGTTCTGTGTGGCTTTGGATTGTCTGTGCGTACACTGCTAATACATTCGTTGTCACCATGTTATTTACCTCCAGTGTTTAACTCACCTGTCACAAAGTGACAGAGTGAGCTTTTGTGATCGCTCTCCGTCCGTCGTCCGTCCACAATTTGCTTTCGTAAACACTAGAGGTCTCAGTTTTGGCCTAATCATTATGAAACTTGGTCCGCAATGATCATCCCAACAGAATCTAGGTGAAGTTCGATATTGGGTCATCCGGGGTCATAAACTAGGTCACAATATTAACTAATAGAAAAACCTTGCGTAGTCGATAGAGGTCATAATTTTGACCTAATCTTTATGAAACTCGGTCACAATGATCATCTCAACAAAATCTAGGTCAAATCATAGACAAAACCACGGAATTAAATCACATGGGTTAAATATAATTCCATGGCAAAACTTGGCTTAAACATCAATATGGGTTTATGTGATGTAAATTACAAGGTCGCTTGTAAAGACAACATGAAAACCTTATACATGCAATAGAGGCTGCATTTACTTGATTACCATAAAGTTGCCTGCATGAGCTACTACGACAGGAGAGCGACCTAGGGCCCTATGACCATACCAGTTCAATATTAGGTTAATTATATTCTATACTGTTGACCTCGATATATAAAGCGGCCACTGAATAGTGCAAGCCGTTTCGGGTTCGATACTGGACTACGCTATTCGTATTATGAAAGTCGATCACATGGTACCGGTATAACGCTCTGCATGGTTAATTCAAGTCCCGGTGTCAGAATTAGATGACTCCACATGACTAAAATACTGTTTACCAGATGGACTTGAAACATTACATCTGAATTTGCAAAAAAAGATAGAAGAAACTTGACATTTGAGAATTTAAACGGGATGGTAGAATTATTGATAGTTAGGATGGAACACTCAACTTTAGCAATAACTGTTACTTATTATTTTAAATAAAGTAACTTACCACAACTCTGATGTTATTATTAGGCCTACTACGATGATAACGTCGCCGTTTCATATCGTTGAAATGTTCGGCTAGTTACACATGTTCTTCGTCAATGCTTTGAACTC
Organism: Spisula solida; assembly: GCA_947247005.1. Classification (NCBI taxonomy): domain Eukaryota; kingdom Metazoa; phylum Mollusca; class Bivalvia; order Venerida; family Mactridae; genus Spisula; species Spisula solida. Next base: position 4,906,686 of record OX365956.1, on the reverse strand, counting down.
TGTAAGAATAAACAGAACGGTTAAATAATGAATCTTTTACTTTAATCCTAACTTGTATAATAATATGTGTATGTGTAGCGTATTGTATATGTGTATGTAAATATGTGTGTGTAGATTTGATATTCCTTAATTTGAATTCAATTGAAATTGTTAAGTTGTATCAAAATTATTAAGCCAAAGCACAGGAATCAAGTTTTAAGTTCTATCAATAAAATATCATCCATCATAACAGTCGATCCATTCAAACTTTATCTATTTATTAATTTAATGACAAGAAGTGCAACGCATCTCCCCTCCAAAATGGAATCCCGTAGCCAGTGCTTACAAAAGACAAGACGCAAGCGGTCAAGTTAGCTCATTCGACGAAGAATTATTATATAATATTATTTAAATATTCAGGATCAAAATCTAAAAACAATCTAAGTAAAATAAATTATTTTTCTATTAATATATTTGCTTTATTAGTAATTATTGAACAATTAAGTTTGAGCTTGTTCCTGAAAGCAGATTCTTTGTGAGAACGAAGCTAAGTCTCGTCCACAAACACCCCCCTACACACACGCGCGCGATCAAATGAAACTTGCTTAAATGTATAAAATATTATCATTCTTACAAGCTTACTTTACAAGCCTGAAAAATGAAGATATATATCTTTATCTATATTTTATCTAAAAGTTTTAAAAAAAACATAACGCATAACATATTTCTACTTTCGGTTTGCAAGGTATGTTTCTACTTTCGGTTTGCAATGTTTCTACTTTCGGTTTGCAAGGTCGTTGAATGTGAACATGATACAAGTTTGTACTACTATAAAAATTATGTCAGAGATTGTTCTTCATAATATCTGTAAAGTTTGACTCTTAAATATACAAATACATAGATTCCTCCTTCTTTATTTCTTGACAATAACTTTATAGAAGGAACAACATACTTTCAACAGGCGATCACTATCAGTGTTCATAAATCTAGGGTCATAAAACACAGTCCTTTATTAATATTTAAATTTGTGAATAACTTCATGTCTAAATGGTAATACATCATAATGATTAGTCTGTCTATAACGACATAATAATACAGACACTATGTTTATTTAAAGGAGACAACTTGTCAATCTACTCTTTTTTCCTGACATTATTTCCCTTTTCACCCTCAACCACAGATAGATAATCAAACCCAAAATAAAATCGAGCCAAATTTAAAATGAAGTTATGATAGTTGATTGAACAAAATATAATATCTAATCGGGTAGCCACACTATATAGTAATATGCTTACCCTATCCAACAAATTTTTTTTTTTCCAATTTTAAAAAACAAGACTCTCGAGAAAAATAAAAAATGCACTAACCTAATAGTGTTATCTATTATAGAACGGAGGTATTCTTATATGAGATATAAGACGGTAGCACACGCATAAAATAATATGCGTCAATACCATGTGATGAATATATTACAAGGTTCTTGCTTCGAATGTATTGATCAATATTCGCGAGCAAATCGTGCAATATCGGTCCTTAAGATTTGTGTTTCGGAAATGTATTAACATAAGTCTTATATAAGACTTGTTTACAAATCCAATTTCTACCCAAATTTACCATAAAACTACCTGTTACTAATTATTGTATATGTACCGCTTGAAAAATCTGTCTATGTAACACATAAAAAATGTATAATTATGGAAATAAATATTATTTAAACTAAGATTTGTGTTTGTATTACATCTCGAACGTCTTTGTGATACTCCCCATTAACATTAAACACGGGGTTATGTACATTTTGTATAAATGAAGACAATATATCAGCAGTATGCATATAGAAGGTCGGTTTAATTACAATACCAATATCGATTGTAATTTTATAGCTATACAATTGTTTGAATTATGATATTGTCTTGATATGTATTTTCTTGCAGTTGCCATGACTTTGTTAATATTCTGGGAGAGGGCTTCAATAATGTTGAAATAACTTGTGCCCAATCCCTTTGTGTATAATAAATGCAATAAAATATTATTAAATCATAGAAGGTCGAGAAACAAGTCAAAATTTCTGTTCTATAGATCAACTGCCAAATTGCGAATACGAATCAATGGGTAAAACAGTTTATTATGAATGATCATGAAATGTGTCAAACAAACACGTAGGTGTATTGTAAATAATTGTAAACTTACTTGTCAAGTTAGAACCACTTAGATATATCTATACATATGCCTATATACTCCGATAAAACGCATTTATTTGTTATGAATAATCATTACTAATTTAGTTTAAAAGCGAACTTAAAGTATTAAAGCTTAAAAGGTATAATAACATTTTTCGTAAATCGAAAGTAGACCTAAATAATGCCTAATCAAAGGTTTTCTGAAAATTGGACGTGGCATATTTTTCAAAAATTTCCCTTAAGGTGCATCTACACGGTAAGTTTTGGTGTATACATCTTGACCTATAAGTCAAAATGTACCGTGTAGTAACGAGTAGTACACTTCTACCTCACATTTTCGGGAGATGTACGACAGATTCATTGGATAGTCGCCACAGTACAGAAATAGCTTGGTGTAACACCGAAACGGAACTGCTCATATAATTCGTCCATTATGATACATATCAACACCTCACACAGTCCTATCAAGAGGTCTTCCTCAACCGACTCCATTGTTAACAAGTATTTTGGAGAGAAATAACGTGTGATTTATAAGTCATGATGTACCGTGTAGTTAGGGAAGATGTACGTCTTGTGAAGTGTACATCATCGACTCATACACCAAGACTTATCGTGTAGATGCACCTTTAATAAATACTATTGTCCATTTGGCCATTATACACGATTTACTCGCGCAAACTGTCCATGTGCAGAACAATAGACCTTTTCGACTGGGCTGTTTCGTGGAGCAGGTTACAGTCTGGTTCCCGTTCTAATGTTACAGTTGTATTACTGTAGTAGTGCTGTAATTGTGAGGACGGGAACCAGGCTAAAACTTGCTTCACGAAACAGCCCAGTCGAAAGGGCCTAATGTAGAGGCATGTAAACCACGTGTTTCTTGTGTTTCTACTATTGTGTGTGGAACAAACACTTAAGTCAGTTAAGATGCGTCTAGACAGTACATTTTGATGTATACATTTTGACCTGTAATTCAAAATGTACTGTGTAGTTACGTAAAGTACACTTCTACCACACATTTTCTGGACATGTACAGCTCCGTTATATAGTGTTTGAAGGGTAATTTCGTGTGCTTCATAAATCATGTTAGCCTTGATGTACATCTTGTGAAATGTACTAGTACATACCAGACTTGCACACCAAAATGATCTGTCTAGAAGCACCTTAAGAGTTCGTGAAACGGCTTTCTTCAAGGATTTATAACCAAAGTCACTCCGTTCCTTTATTAGGTCAAGAATCCTTGAAGAAATCGTTTCGGCTTCTTCAAGGATTTGTAACCAAAGTCACTCCGTTCCTTTATTAGGTTAAGAATCCTTGAAGAAATCGTTTCACGAACTCTAACCTATACATGTATAAAACACAGGTACATATTCATTATTTCGATTCTAACATAGCCCAGTGTAGCAATACCACGTGACTTTACAAGAAGAAATTTGTAAACATTGGAAAATAAAAAAGCCATAAGTATTTTATTTCTTCATCGATTTCTATGAAATATACGCCACGCTAAGGGGAAACTTATTTGCTTTCCGTGTAATATAAAATATTTTTCCGCCGCTGTGCCGTTTTGTCCATTACCCTGTGAAACCGTGGAACGTGTAGATTTCACAGGGTAAAGGACAAATCAGTAAAACTGCTGAACAATATCTAATATTTCACGGAAAGGAAATACTTTTCCCCTTAGCGTGGCGTATATTTTATAGAAATCGATGAAGAAATAAAATACTTATGGCTATAATTTTGTACCGATGTTTACAAATTTCTACTTGTAACTGTAGCCAAAAGCCACGTGGTATTGCTACCCTGATAGCCAATATTCCAAATTTTAAAAAAACACTTCAAAACATAGTAACCACCACTATTTTCTTCCTCGGAACTGTATTATGTTTTTTTGACGTAACTGTGTTTTATCGGTAATTTATGCACATCTCGGTTTCCTCTATTCTTATAATCATGGTGAAACTGTTGGATGTGTTATGCGTATTATGCATCGTTAGACTTTGATTTACTTGGACCATATTTTCATTAAGGTCTTTATTCCGATTTCTCAACAATCGCTCAGTTATATGCGACGACTTTTTCACCGAACCAGTCTTTCCTGTAATGTATTCTAATCAGTACTGGCTAACCCGTCCACCAGGAACCATGAATGTCGTCCAATATCGTATGTCGAGCTGGACGACATTCAATTTCTGATGATTTTTTGAATGTCGTCCAATGTCGTATGTCGAGCTGGACGACATTCAATTTCTGATGATTGTTTGTATGTCGTCAAATGTCGTATGTCGAGCTGGACGACATTCGATTTAAGATGATTTTTTGAATGTCGTCCAATGTCGTATGTCGAGCTGGACGACATTCGATTTCTGATGATTGTTTGTATGTCGTCCAATGTCGTATGTCGAGCTGGACGACATTCGATTTAAGATGATTTTTTTAATGTCGTCCAATGTCGTATGTCGAGCTGGACGACATTCGATTTAAGATGATTTTTGAATGTCGTCCAATGTCGTATGTCGAGCTTGACGACATTCAATTTCTGTGATTGTTTGTATGTCGTCCAATGTCGTATGTCGAGCTGGACGACATTCGATTTCTGTTGGTTTTTTGAATGTCGTCCAATGTCGTATGTCGAGCTTGACGACATTCGATTTTTGAATGTCGTATGTCGAGCCAACTTCACACAGCTAAATTAGTGTCCGATTCGGATTTTTATTTTGATAACAAGGGAAGTTACTGGTTAGGAAAATAATGTACTGTATTGTATTATTTGTCTCCCTTTAATGATTACTTTTATAAGTCCGGTTTACATGCCATACCGTCTTAATATTCAGAGTCAACACACCACGTAACTTTTTAGCTAAGACACACATCGGTCGAAAGTTTTACCGGAAACCGACTTAAATGCATAGCTAGCAGTTGTTCGGGAAGAAAAATATTCGACGCTTTCGCCGAAAATTTCAACAGAAACTGTTGAAATTTTCGGCGAAAGCGTCGAATATGTCTCGTTAAAATCTACTTACGGTTGCTTATAACGTTTTGTTGACAATTTTTACTTGCAGCCTGGGCCAAAAAGTCACGTGGTATGTAAAAACCCTGTTATAGGGACTTAGCCTGTTATATTTTAGCGTTGGAAACCAGCCCCAAGTGCATGGTCACCCGAATATGTCCCTGCCTAATTGGCCAATGACTTCCGGTTTCGAGAGAAAATAATGTTTTGTTGAATACTTGTGTTACGGATGCGGTACCCTAGCTCCTTGAGAATAGATCACGAGGATGTCTAGCTTAAATCGGTCAAAGAATAAACTACAGTTCGTAACGTTACTTGCATTTGTTTTTAAACTTGTATCGACCGACTTTTACTTGCACTCTTAGCCAAACATTACGTCACATACCACGTGGTATGTCCACCACACTAGATAGGTTGGTTCTCATCACAGTCTCAAACACAAGACAATCCTTATAATTACCAGTAAGGTGATTGTTTCATTTACATATACAAGTCATTCGCGTAACTTGCACCCACGTTTGTTAGCTGTTTTCATATGTGCGAATTAATACCTATCCTGTCTCTGTTATTTTTTTGACTCATCCCAGCGAAAAACCGTACTGTTACCATCAGTTTATTTGCACCCTTTGTATACCGATATAGGTGTATTTCTAGGTTATGCATGTTTATGTACTTTGACCATAGAGTTTGTACAGTAAATCCCCCCGATTAGCTACTCAAGTTGGAAATTAACCTATACATCGGAACTCATATGTTGTGTATCCTGAGTTCCGTCAGAGCGTTACATCGGTTTCTGTTCCGTTAGAGCCATATGAAAACAGAGACGGAACTGAGAATACATGTACATATCGCGATTCCTACCGTTATTTGGATCGGTCACTTGTTACTGTTTCTTGCATTGCATATGCACCGCCTGGTTCGACTCCCGGTCGCGTTTATCGGTGATATACGATTCGGATGCAAAAAGCTCAGTAGTAGCTCTTTGCGAATATACTTCTTAGTTATTAAACGTTCTTTATCACATATTTGACGTCGCGGTAGCGTAATAAAGCCATTATTTATTTTTGATAATACACTAGTGTAATAAAGCTATCACGCGACGTCATTCAAAGGATAGGCGACGTCGTCAAAGTTGCGCGTTTATTATAGTGAAAAATAAGTAGCTATTTTATGTTTCGACCGGAAAAGGCTAACATGTGATAAAAAGAACATTACATTTGTGACTTTCCACATTGAATTTATTAAACTCGTTGAAAAAATCGATAAAATGCTCGGCAGAGCCTCGCATTTTATTATTTTATTCAACTCGTTTAATAAATTCAATATGGAAAGACACTCATGTAATATCCTCTATTTAACGAATGAGTCTGGTAGGATATCACCATAGGGGCTTGCATGCACTTCTATGACAGGTGAGCGACTAAGGGCCCATTGGGCCATCTTGTATTGAAGTAAAATGATGCCCAGTTTGATATCTAAGGCACTGTGAACTGGGTTAAACAGGTACAAGGTTGAGTCCAACATCTTTTCATTGTCGTTCGTAATATAAATCGTAAGATTAAATCTTAAATTACAGCTGATGGTGGATAATACGACTAATTGTAAGAATCGTGGTCAAACGAGTGCCCTTATTATTGCTATTATTCATGGGCGCTCAGTCATTAGTATACTAGTTGTTAACAAACATGCGACACGCTGGGGGTATTATGATAGATGGTTTACCTATGGTCGGTAATCGTTGAAAGATGAGAGAGATTAAAGGCGGTGTTTCCTTTCATGTTACGTCCTTATAAAACTTACTTAAACTTAATTCTACCCTGCCGAGTATTACCCATGAGGTCATCGAGCAGAATATTAGTCATTTAAACTTTTGTCCGTCTGGTTTTTACGCTGGGGGTTAAGTGATCAATTGTGAAAGCTCGACCATTTTAGTTTGTCTCCGGTTATTGAAATGCATAAAGGCCGACTGATATGTGTAAGCCCGTGGTATTTAAACCCAAAGAATCACATGCCAGAACAGTGCAGGTGTTAGTATCAAGCAACACTGTATTCCAAAAATATAACTTAAATTTAGACAGGGAAGGCAGTACTCAACGTTAATAGCCGAGTACAGGAACCATAAAAACACAGAGCGCAACCACACGACACAGTGCTTAACACAACTTAACGAGAACAAGGAGTTTAACCACTGACAAAAACAAGTTTCAGCTGTCAAAACGTCGAACTTCCACGTCTAATTAAATCTGTTTAAGTACACCGTCTTTATTGCCGAGTGGTCTAAAAGGCACTGTAGCAACGTTAAATGTCGCATCGACGCTAAATGTCGCACTTGACGTTAAATGTCGCAAGGCTGACGCTAAATGTCGCAACCGACGCTAAATGTCGCAATCCCACCTGACGCTAAATGTCGCAGCTGTGACGTTAAATGTCGCAACAAACTGGCCTGACGTTAAATGTCGCAACATTAACGCTAAATGTCGCAATCCTTTATAAACACTCTTTTGTAGTACTACTGTTCTAGTTTTAGTCCAGACGTATCAATAGTTATTAGGGGTTTACCCAAAGGGGTTCGACACATAAGCCTGCAGTGATTAAAAACAGACACCCGTCTCGGGAGCGGTTCCAAGGACGACAGTTTTAATCAAGGTACAGGTACGATCTGATTGGGCCGGTCGCGAACTCTCCACATCGATTACGTCAAATCACAGGAACTTGCATAACTTACTTGAAATTGTTTTGGAATTTTTATTTTCACCAGGCCTACTGTAGAGCCAGTATCAATAAATATATTTTAATAGATCTACAGAAAAAAAAAATTCCAATTTTGTTTTTCATTTTTTTTTAATTTATGCAAGTTCCTGTGGTCAAATGTTGTACTTATAAAACTGAGCGCTGCAGCAGAGGAGATCACTACGTAAGAGTTTGTGCGGTCGGTGTGCCGTACCAAGCAGACTCATTGTCTACAACAACAACAGACAAGGCTGTATACTCCACAGTTATGATGTTAGTGGTCAAGCCGTACCAAGCAGGCCCACAGGTAAGTATATCGATGATAATTTTTTTACAGTCATTGATCTATTAGATATATAAATTTTATTAGTTTTCATTATTTTTTCTTTTCAATGATACAATTGCCTGTGGTCTGGCAGGCTGACAATAAAAGTAAGTGGATCTTAAGCCATATTCATGCATGCGAGGATCTCAGAGGGAATCAACCAGTCATTGTTCGTCGAGGGTTGACCTGATCAGACTCTTAGACCTAAAAAAGGAAAGTGTTAAATTCCAGGTGGTCCGGTAACCACCGATCCCTACCCGGTAACCGCGCATGAAAATGTTTGCCACTTTAAATTGATAAAAGATGTTGATCCGAACATGTGTGACATGAACAAATTAAAGTCGTTACTGATATATATATTAGCAAAAGCCTAATACTACTTGAATATGAAATATTCTCACTTCCATGATGACGTCATAGCACTGTGTATGACGCCGATCAAAACAGTTATGTTGACTCCGGATGTTAATTTTACGTCAATGGTATAATCAACCCGCTAATCCGGGAGCAGACGTCTGACCCGTGGTTTATGTATTGACTTTACAATTTTCACGCCAATGTGCCACTGAAGTCATTAAAATACTGGCCAGTCAGTTGCGTAAATTCCATATCTAGATCTATATAGACATTTTTTGTTGACACTTGATTTGTGGCTTGAAATAGATTTATCGGAAATGTGTATAATAACGTTCCAACTTGTTAATAAGTACATTGTATGTATTTAAAGTTGTCAATCAAATTACGACAAATACAGTTAATATTACCTCACTCGGCTGGCGAAAGGCTTGTTTGACAGAATTTACAATTGTAGAACGCCCAATGAAACGGGCGGGAAAATTAGGTGTATTCCTCATAGGTGGCTTAATCAGACGTGCATGATTTATGAGCGACGTTTTGAGTACAATACTGACCTTATTTGTTGCTTTAGTAATTTGTAAAACCAATTTTGAAACAGTTGACCAAACCAATTTATGTTTGTAAGTATTACATTATCCTAGGGGCACTATAGTACTGTTAAAACTCGGGGTTTTCTACATTTATCCGTCATAATCAGGGGTCCGTTGCCTAAGCAAAGCGCTACCGAGCGCTTTTATTCAGTTACGTCCCGTTCAATTAAATATAGAAGGCAATGATTACCTCCCGTGGAAAGCGCTACGTAGCGCTCGCCCATGTTAACGGTCTCTAGGTTGAATGGGTACGAGGATACATGTGATGAGCCGACTATCCCTCTCAATTCCTCAGACGCCAAATCACAAGATCTGCCAGAGCTGGAGCACCCCCCCCCCCCCCTCCCCCCCGAATTCGATTCCGGTTTGCGTCATATCAAAGACGAAATAAAAACGGTACCAGTAATTCACTTGCATGTCGTTCAGAATTGCAGAGAAACCTGCTTCGATGGATAACAGCAGAAAATAGGTATTGAAGGGGATTAATATAAGATTACAAAGCTTGTTTCACAATCGACCTAAAACTAATTAGTTTAAACTAATATAATAAGCATGTACAGTGTTTTAATTATATATTAATTTATATTAATATAGGAATAAATGAACCGGACGCGACTGAAAACGTTCATAATGGCTCTGATAAAGGTATGGGCATACCATACGTCATATTGTGGTTTAATCGTACTTTGAATAATCACGCTAAATTCCACTGCGATAAGCCGTATCTGATATGGTTCAAAAATAGGATTTTGTGATATTTCAGTAATATTAATGTCAATATTTACACTCTCACTTTCTATATTTAAAAATGTAAAGTCTAGGATCGAGTTAACAATATCAATATGATTAATAAAATAAATTTAGTCAAAATAACACTTATATAACACTTACACACTTTTATTTCGCATTAATTTTATTTGTAAATGGTACGGGCTATCTTGTAAGCGCTAGTTGTGCATACTGTACTCTATTTGCTGGATTCAGTCACGCCTATAAATGGATTAGGAGCTGGTTGGTTTAATGTTATGAAAGAGCTACATATGGATGAAATTGCCGAACATTCTGAGATTCGGGCATATTTAAATAACGGTCAAGACTTAGGGCAAATAAATTCGCGGTCATGAATCGTTTACGGCACAGAACGACACTGTTGTAGTGTTTGTTTTAAGATCTCGTATATACAAAAAATATAGTCGTTAATTTAAGAAGTGCTTAAAGTGTTGTCTTATTTGCCTCATCTTTAATCTGATAATGTGGTCTATTTTTGCCGCATTTTTTATACAAGAACCTGCAGCAAACGCCTTTAATAGAAGCGCTGATACTGTGGTATATTTATGTCTCATCTTTTATACAAGATACTGCAACGAGTGCCTTTAATAAAAGCGCTGAACTGGTGGTTTATTTTTACCTCATCTTTTATACAAGAAACTGCAACAAACGCCTTAAACAGAAGTGTTGATACTGTGGTCTATTTTTGTCTCATCTTTTAAACAAGAATCTGTGGCAAACGCCTTTAATAGACGTATTGATACTGGTGGCATATTTTCACCTCGTCTTTTATACAAGAAAATGCAATTTAAAAGCCTTTAATAGAGACGCTGTTACTGTGGTCTATTTTAGTCTCATTTTTGTACAATAATCGGCAACAAAAGCCTTTAATGGAAGTGCTGTTACTGTGGTCTATTTTTGTCTCATTTTTGTACAATAATCGGCAACAAACGCCTTTAATAGAAGTGCTGTTACTGTGGTCTATTTTTGTCTCATTTTTGTACAATAATCGGCAACAAAAGCCTTTAATAGAAGTGCTGTTACTGTGGTCTATTTTTGTCTCATTTTTGTACAATAATCGGCAACAAAAGCCTTTAATAGAAGTACTGTTACTGTGGTCTATTTTTGTCTCATTTTTGTACAATAATCGGCAACAAACGCCTTTAATAGAAGTGCTGTTACTGTGGTCGATTTTTGTCTCATTTTTGTACAATAATCGGCAACAAACGCCTTTAATAGAAGTGCTGTTACTGTGGTCTATTTTTGTCTCATTTTTGTACAATAATCGGCAACAAACGCCTTTAATAGAAGTACTGTTACTGTGGTCTATTTTTGCCGCATCTTTTATTAACGAATCTACTAATAGAATCTAGTGTTGGTTTATATTTGTCGAATCTTATACAATAAGCTGCAACGAACGCTTTTAATAGAGGACACATTCACATAGGGTGGTATACGAGGGTCGTTCAAATAATACCCGGACGATCGCCATAACGCTTGATTGAAGCATGCAGTTGTAATACATTTGCGTTTATTAAGACGTACTCACCAACTGTGATAATTTGACAAAACTTGGTATAATTTTATCAGTTAGAACACAAACTGCGGTTAGTATAGTAACCCAACTAAGGGCTATCCGGCCCAACTCAAGTTTTCAGTGAAATGTAGAGTGTTGATATGACAGGGTGCGTGGTATAGTTGCCTATTTTCAACGGAAAACGTCATATAACGTTATGTCTACATCTTTATTATGTTATATAACGTTTGATGTCATTTCTGTACTATTGCTGTGCGTGAAGCTATAAATAGAGAATCTGCATGGCTCATCTGTCTGTCACAAACATCACCAACAAAACTAATCAGACTACAAATGCTTATTCTATTAATGTCGTATGTTATATCAGAAACAGCAGCAAAACAAAATAATTATGTTTATGGCAGTCATCAAACTCTTGTTCTTATTATGCCAACATCACAAACAATACAACTGCCAATGGTCGTACCACAAAGTTTTGTTTTTGCTTTGGTTTTTTTAAATGCCGAGCATAGCCTTTATTTGCCAGTCAGCTTCATGCTGAAATATGGCAGGCATATATGTGTGCCCCCACCAGGATATGAACCGGGGTCGCCAGATTAGACGACAAGCGCTAACCATTGAACTACGGAGGTCACACCCAGTTAAACAGGGAGGTGTTGTTCTCAGAAAATAAATAGTCCAGAAACGGTCGTTTAGGCCAAAACAAATGTATATTTAGGGTCTGGTAACCTGCTGAACAATAGGGTAGTTAGGAAACATTTTTTTTTCAATTATTTTATTGATTTTATGCATTGGAAAAAATTGACCAACTATGGTGACTACCCGCAAACTACCTTTAAAATGTTTAGGGGCAAAATAGGGTTGTTAAGGTAATCAGAACCACACTATTATTTAAGAAATAAAATACATGTATGAAAAAGCGTTGTATACAGGCCGTTATACAATGGTTTGGAGTTCTGACGCGTATGAATTAACCACGAAGGTCATAGACCTGGGTGGTTAATACAAGCGTCAGAACGACAAAACATTGTATAACAATAGGTATACTATGGCTTTTGAATATTTTATGTCGATTCTTACATCATTTAAGCGCGCAACTATATCTTAAGCCAGTGTTACTTTGTGAGAGTATGTTGTTTACGTTACTTGTTTACATGCATGACGTCATTAAAACGACGTGACGTCACTTTCATTGTATATCGGCCGATATACAACGATATGTATGTTCTTTGTCTATATAGGCGAAAAAGTCCGTTATGTTAGAATTTGGTTTTTGCCTTATATCAACATCATGCCTGCGTCGAACGATGGTCACGTGTTAACGCTCATGACTACGGATCGAGACGTTCCCGATTCCATTCTCGACATAGTCATTTCTGAAATGCTTTTCGTTCGGTGTTGGTGCCCACCAAGCTATGAGATGAGTTGTTAGTCTCGTGTGTTTCGATGCTATACAGAAGTGTACTGTTTTATCAAAGCGCTTACGTAAATAGAAAACTTACTTTCAGGTTTTTGCCGACTGCTTATTGGGGCTGATATGGTTTGTAATTCATTCATTGAATCATTACTTGCATTGCAGCTCCATTTACTACACTTAATAGTATGGAAAGGATTAAATAATTTAAATTTGATCGTAAGTTAAACACTTTCGTAAGTGCTTTGATAAAGTAGTAACCTGTGTACAGGCACGTTGCAGAAGTTGAAGAAACAATGAGTCTATTCGGAAAGAGAAATGGTATCGCACCCGACGGCTCCCTTGTATCACAAAAACTTTCTGGCTCTTTCTTCGAAGCTGGAGGTCATTGGCAGATTAGGCAGAAATGAAATCGAATGGCCACGCCTTCCGAATGTCGTCTTCCTTGTTTCACCCCATTGTCTCTTCCCTCGATATTGGTGGCAGGGATAAAACAAAGGACAATAATCACACACTTACGACTGTCTCAGAACATGTGAATTATAATATAATTGCTTATGAAACATCTGATCAAGGAACTGTCATACACACGGACATAGTTGGTGCCTTTTGTGAACTCATCTGTTTTTACTGACAGATGCCGTTGCCTTTCCTGTCATAGAAACGATTTGGTAGTCTCCCCAAGCTGTTGTATTGGAATCAGTTTACAAACAAAAGGGTCATATATTTGACCCCTATTTTTATTCAGCGATGTGTTTGTGAAGTTGTATTGCGCCTGTTGACAACATTTTGTCTGTAGTTGACAGTTCGCACTAACCCAATTAGAACAAGCAAAGTGTGTTCAGTGGGTATGACATTGATATTGTCAACTCGAGGACAGAATGTCACTCCGAGGGAATGGCAATTAACTGTGTCAATTTTTGGTTATTTGACTTTTGAAATATACAAGATTGTCTAAAAATAGAATGTGGAATATACACAACATATGCCAGCTAGTATGGCATTGATATTGTCAACTCCGGACAGAATGTCACTCCGAGGGAATGGCAATTGATTGTGTCAATTTTTAGTTCTTTGTCTGTTGAAATATACAAGGTTGTCTAAAAATAGAATTTGGAATTTACACAACATATGCCAGCTAGTATGGCATTGATATTGTCAACCCCGGACAGAATGTCACTCCGATGGAATGGCAATTAACTGTGTCAATTTTTGGTTATTTGACTGTTGAAATATACAAGATTGTCTAAAAATAGAATGTGGAATATACACAACATATGCCATCTAGTATGGCATTGATATTGTCAACCCCGGACAGAATGTCACTCCGAGGGAATGGCAATTAACTGTGTCAATCTTTGGTTATTTGACTGTTGAAATATACAAGATTGTCTAAAAATAGAATGTGGAATATTCACTACATATACCAGCCAGTACTGCATTGATATTGCCAACCCGAGGACAGATTGTGACCCCGAGGCAATGGCAAACAACGGCGTCAATTTCTAGTTCTTTGACTGTTAAAATATACAAGATTGTCTTATAAACCCGAATATCACAATATGAACACTTTTGTTTAATTTTTACGCATTAGTCCATATGAGTCGCATTTAGAACTGGTTTCTAAGAGGGGTGAAAATACACTGTACCGTATAGAACGATTTTCAGTCATACCGGTCGATAATGAATCAACATCTTTAATTAATGACGCCAACTTGATAGAAGATGTACCATTGAATTGCAAATAGGTTTTAGTTTCCAACGGTCTCAAAATTTATTAAGATATCTAGGTTTTTTAAAAGTACCTTTCCACCTTAATTTACACTTAAAGTAATTTACACTTAAAGTACCCTTCCACCTTAATTTACACTTAAAGTAACCTTCCACCTTAATTTACACTTAAAGTACCCTTCCATCTTAATTTACACTTAAAGTACCCTTCCACCTTAATTTACACTTAAAGTACCCTTCCACCTTAATTTACACTTAAAGTACCTTTCCACCTTAATTATAATTATAAACGGAAAATTGCCGTAGTTGCAACCTTCATAAATATGCACGATTTACCAGGGCTGCGTACCGGTTTCCGATATAAATCGAATACTGGTAGTTTGCGTTCGATCGATACATCGTATCGAACGTGTCCGTATCGGTCAAAACATCGATCAACAGAAATACACAACAAAATCCCCATTTCCAGTCAATTTTTCGGATGTCTTTTTGTTTCGTCTCAAAATGGCCAGGTCGTCGACGCAGCTTATGTCCGAGTGAATCTAATTTTCAAACAAGAATCTGCTTTGCAAACTACTTATGCAATTTACACATGTGTAAATAGATTGTTTATTACATAATTATCTCAAGCCTGACGTGATCGTGTTCCGAAAGTTGAATATATGTTGTAAGTATGAAAGTGCCTATTTACAGTTTTTAAATCGTTTATTGTCAAAACAAAATATCAAATGATATATCGAATATCGATTATTTGTATCGATACAAATATGGTATCGATCATTTTAACTGAGACGCAGTTCTACTGTTTACTTCATATTTGACCGGCGTAAAACGGACACTTGTATAACAAGCATACTGAATTATACTTGTACTTTAACCACGATTTTTAAACCAGTCAACTTCCGGTTACGCAATAAGTCATACACGTTGAATTGTACAGTCTCCCAATAAGTCATATAGTGACCGGAAATCACAGATGCTTTTGCTCGCAATAAGTCATACAAGTTGAATTGTACAGTCTCACAATAAGTCATATAGTGACCGGAAATCCTACATGCTTTTGCTCGCAATAAGTCATACAAGTTGAATTGTATAGCCTCACAATACAGAGACCGAAAATCACAGTTGCTCTTTCTCGCAATAAGTCATACAAGTTGAATTGTATAGTCTCCTAATAAGTCGTACAGTGACCGGAAATCACAGATGTTTTTGCTCGCAATAAGTCATACAAGTTGAATTGTATAGTCTCTTAATAAGTCGTACAGTGACCGGAAATCACAGATGCTTTTGCTCGCAATAATTCATACAAGTTGAATTGTATAGTATCCCAATAAGTCATATAGTGATTATGTTTATACGCTGTTTTATTACCAACAGACTGAATTTTACATGCACTATATCCCACAACAGTTCAAATTACGGACGTTTAAGTCAATGAAACCGCAAAGCGTTAGACAATAACGGGATGAAATAAATTTAAAAAAAAGAATTTCAGATGAGCCGAGTCAGATATACATCTTTACACTATGTCGAAACCCGAAACTATGTTAATAATGAGTTGTAAGCGTGACAAAGGTAAATATGAACGTTATACTGTTAACAAGTCACTCATTGTCACGAACTTGTCGCTACAGACACTGTAAAGGTTTGAGTAATTGTCACTATCAGAGTCCATCGACTCAAATATTTACAAATTGTCCTCGGTAACGATGACTTTACATTTTCTTAACATTTTGAATTTCGATAAAATACTGTAAAATAAAAAAAATCGCGAAGTTTACATTTGGCGAATTAGTTTATTCTGAAGGAGTTCGCGAGGCTAAATGTTTGCGATTTTCAAGCATCAGAAAAAACTTCATGCATATCCTGCGTTTGGGTCCCTCTTATTTCAGTTTACGTGTACAAATTTTCGCGAAATATCAAATTCGCGAATAAAAACGAAAATGAATCCGTCTCGAAAATTTCAGATTTTACCGTAATTAAGGTATTTTGCATTTTTTGTGCCGCGAAAGCGACGACTTGGTACATATATTTATAGTTATGTAGTTGTTTTATCGTGAACGGTGGTCGCATTATGTGTGGGCATTCACAAATAACCGTACACTGTATCCTTAACAAGGGATGGCGTCGGACAGTATGGGTTGGAATCTCACTTTAGGTGCAAACTATTTATTTTACAATAGCGCTATTTGTGTTGTGTGGCGGCCGTAAAAAGTGTGCGTGTACATAATAGTGTAGTCGGTGTTGTAATTCCCAATGATATATCATACCAAAAGCAGTTTTATATTCTGGCTAAATGCTCACGTGTATGAACAATTTAAGCTGACCCCATCGCCAAAAGGCTCATGTGGAAAGTCTGTCAAAACAACCGAACGCCTACTGCAGCTTTATCACCTGCATGAACATTCCAGAAAAGACATACGACCGGAACCATGCAACAACATTAGTAAAGAAGCTGAACGGGAAAAGGAAGGACCTCAAGAAGACAGCTTTCTTTATCGCTGTGACTGGGCTGACGGTATAGACGTTAACGAAATGAAGAAGAGAAGAAGAAGAGGATGGCGTGGTGTAGTCACATGGATGCTGATTATTTATGTAAGATTGGGGGCGGGGTTGTTGCGATTGGTCTAATGCGTGTATGTACGGTTTTTGACCGGAGGGGACTATAGGTTTGCCCTCCGTCCGTCCGTCCGTCCGTCCGTCAGTTAGTCAGTCAGTCAGTCCGTCAGTCAGTCCGTCCGTCAAACAATCTGGATCCTGGCAAACTCAAACAGTTTCCAAGCTAGGTTTATGAAACTTGATATGTGGATAGGGGGCAATAAGGGGATTATGCACGTCTAACAATATTTGGATTCTGACAAAAATTGTGGTTGCTATGGCAACAGAAACATTGAAAATGGCCTCAAACCGGTAGGGGACTTCTGTATTGCTTGCAATTCTTAATTATCAGTTCGAATTCAACGATAGGAGTATACTATAGGTTCCCGTATAACTCAGGGTTAGCCCAATGGTTAGCGCGCTTTCCGTCTAAGCTTGCGATCCGGGTTCAAATACGGGTGGGGCACACATATATGCCTGCCATATTTTCAGCATGAAGCTGACTGGCAAATAAAGGCTATGCTCGGCATTTTCTCGGAAGATTAAGACTTCATCCATTAATCGTGATATAACAACGACGAAATAAACATGAAGCCAGTGTTTTCCGGGATTGGCGCTCAACAGAAGGGAATACCATCGCGACGACGGATACCATCGTAAATGAGGTGTCAAGAGTAATTGATATACGAGGGGCGGTTTTAAGTTCCATGAAATGATTGGTAGCTGTTTATTACGGGCAATGTGTTGGTAAGTTTGATGATTTCTTGGACGTGACGTCAAAGGACAATGTTCATTTATGGCTTAATTTGGCCCTGAGTGTTATCGAAAAATAGAAATGCTTTTTCCGATAAATCTGTCCTATGTTTCTAATAGCCTAACATTGTGTTTCAAAAAATTAAGCATACTTTTCCAAATTCCCCTCGTAATATGTCGACAAATATATGTGAAATATGTTAAGTTTACCAAAAAATGTCATTTTTAGCCATTTTCATGTCTTTTTATGGCGTAAAACCTTCCCAAAAACTAGTGAGCCCTGTCACTTGCACAAGGTTACCCTTCCTGGCGTTACCATAGATACAATAAGAACGGCAGCTTACTATGAACTCCGACGGTACGGAAATTAAAAAATTTATAGCAAATTCGTGTCTTTGTCACTGTGCAAATTATCATTGAGTTGAGCAAATGTCAAAAATTCTAAACCTTGTCAGGAACTTAAACCTCTTACTATTAATGGTAAGTTGTAATCTTGTTTTACAATCGAGCGTAAATTGGTATATGACTTAATTACGTAAATATCGAAGATAGAAAATAATGTGTCGCCGCATTAAGCTTTAGATAACACTTGAATGTATTACTGATCATTGACCATGTTAACCAAGTTTTCTGACTGAAAACAATTTGTTATTATGGCAAATTTTGTGGTTGAACGGGCGACAGTCAGGGTAGTCAATATTTTGTTGATATGTATGTGTTTCACGTATACATTGTATATCTAAAGGACCATGATCTACCTTGGAATATTTTTTGCGGTTGAACGGTAAGTACTTAGACAACATGTTGATGCGCGCCCCACGTACAAGTTCAGTTTATATATAGAGAACGCGGTTTCATTATGCTTGCTTTTTCATATTATTGATAGACTAATTCTGTGGTTGGTGGGTAGTGCCTAGTCACCATCAACATGTTGATGTGCGTCCAACCTACACATTTCTACAACGGAACGCGATTTCATGGTTTCTTGCTACATGATAGTATAGGTAGACAAAGTCTGCGGTCGGCGGTGGCGTGTAGTGCCAAGTCAACATGCTGATGTGCGTCCCACGTACGAGTTTCTATTAAAGAACGCGATTTATTTTATTTTTCCCGCGAGATGTTACATGTGTTATAGAATGACAAATTGTGCGGTCGCCGATGACGGGTAGTGTCAAGACTGCGTCCCACGTATCTCTAAAAGGACGCGCGATTTCTTTTTGCTACATGATATAATGGATATACTATTTCTGCGGTTGTCGGGTAATGCCTATTCAACACATTGTTGTGTCGCAGTTACTTTAGGCATGTTCGTGCTCATTCATATCTAGTTTTGCACAGCAGAGCAATAAAGAATATTGCACATGCACAGACAATTGGAAGTCATACAGCGCGTAGCCACCCACGCAAGAGACACACAGATTTGTACAACCCGTACCAACCCTAAACAGGGTATTTCAAGTAAGCCTCTCACACTGAATTTTGTTAGTGTTATCACGTCATAATGCGATATCTACAATACCAATTAAGATTATTGCAATATTGTTTCAACGTAAATAAAACGACTATAAATACATTGAAGTTAAATTGTGATTTTTTATTCGAAAAATGATAATCATTTAAGCAGATTTTTTTCAAATGGACAAAAACAGAACAATTCGACGGTTGGTGGGCGGGCGATCAGGCGAGCATTTTTTTAAATAAATATCACCAATAACACAACTACAAAGCTAACTGACTGAGCTTATATATGAGTCATTTCTTTGGTGGTAGAATGTCAACAAAGAAATAAATAAGGTGTTAACAATGTCATGATGAAACTATGTAGGTCGATTTGTTCATTTCCTTACACGTTTTCAAATGACTGCCCCATTAAAGCTTATCGTTATTTCTAACAATCTATTTTATGACAAATTATATCATTATTATTTATGTTCGATGATAAACAAGTATAACAACTATTGAATGTCCATCGAGAGTGACCGCATGATTTATACAGTTCGGGTTCAGACTGACCGCAGAAGCGATTGTCGTTGTTTACGAATTACCAAGGCTACTTTGGTACATTTATTTATTTAGACCACAAGCATACTCTCGGAGAGACTCAGTTTTATGTGGTCAGATAGTAGTATTTACGGACAATGGTCAGGATAAACAATAAGTCATAATTGTGTATTTGACCGATATTATGCTTTATGCTACGACCCCCGCATGACTCAGCCCACTCGGTTCATTGACCTTTACAGTGGTTGCGTGAAGTTGGCAAGGCATTGAACATTGAACATTGAACATTGAACTTTTTTGAATGTAGTTTTAGAAAACAACATTGAACATTGAACATTGGATTTTTTTGAATGTAGTTTTAGAAAACAACATTGAACATTGAACATTGGATTTTTTTGAATGTAGTTTTGGAAAACAACATTGAACATTGAACATTGGATTTTTTTGAATGTAGTTTTAGAAAACAACATTGAACATTGGATTTTTTTGAATGTAGTTTTAGAAAACAACATTGAACATTGAACATTGGATTTTTTTGAATGTAGTTTTAGAAAACAACATTGAACATTGAACATTGGATTTTTTGAATGTAGTTTTAGAAAACAACATTGAACATTGAACATTGGATTTTTTGAATGTAGTTTTAGAAAACAACATTGAACATTGAACATTGGATTTTTTTGAATGTAGTTTTAGAAAACAACATTGAACATTGAACATTGGATTTTTTTGAATGTAGTTTTGGAAAACAACATTGAACATTGAACATTGGATTTTTTGAATGTAGTTTTGGAAAACAACATTGAACATTGAACATTGGATTTTTTTGAATGTAGTTTTAGAAAACAACATTGAACATTGAACATTGGATTTTTTTGAATGTAGTTTTAGAAAACAACATTGAACATTGAACATTGGATTTTTTGAATGTAGTTTTAGAAAACAACATTGAACATTGGATTTTTTTGAATGTAGTTTTAGAAAACAACATTGAACATTGAACATTGGATTTTTTGAATGTAGTTTTAGAAAACAACATTGAACATTGAACATTGGATTTTTTTGAATGTAGTTTTAGAAAACAACATTGAACATTGAACATTGGATTTTTTTGAATGTAGTTTTGGAAAACAACATTGAACATTGAACATTGGATTTTTTGAATGTAGTTTTGGAAAACAACATTGAACATTGAACATTCGATTTTTTTGAATGTAGTTTTAGAAAACAACATTGAACATTGAACATTGGATTTTTTGAATGTAGTTTTAGAAAACAACATTGAACATTGAACATTGGATTTTTTTGAATGTAGTTTTAGAAAACAACATTGAACATTGGATTTTTTTGAATGTAGTTTTGGAAAACAACATTGAACATTGAACATTGGATTTTTTGAATGTAGTTTTGGAAAACAACACTGAACATTGAACATTCGATTTTTTTGAATGTAGTTTTAGAAAACAACATTGAACATTGAACATTCGATTTTTTTGAATGTAGTTATAGAAAGCAACATTGAACATTGAACATTGGATTTTTTGAATGTAGTTTTAGAAAACAACATTGAACATTGAACATTGGATTTTTTTGAATGTAGTTTTAGAAAACAACATTGAACATTGAACATTGGATTTTTTTGAATGTAGTTTTGGAAAACAACATTGAACATTGGATTTTTTTGAATGTAGTTTTAGAAAACAACATTGAACATTGAACATTGGATTTTTTGAATGTAGTTTTGGAAAACAACATTGAACATTGGATTTTTTTGAATGTAGTTTTGGAAAACAACATTGAACATTGGATTTTTTTGAATGTAGTTTTAGAAAACAACATTGAACATTGAACATTCGATTTTTTTGAATGTAGTTATAGAAAGCAACATTGAACATTGAACATTGGATTTTTTTGAATGTAGTTTTAGAAAACAACATTGAACATTGGATTTTTTTGAATGTAGTTTTGGAAAACAACATTGAACATTGAACATTCGATTTTTTTGAATGTAGTTTTAGAAAACAACATTGAACATTGAACATTCGATTTTTTTGAATGTAGTTATAGAAAGCAACATTGAACATTGAACATTGGATTTTTTGAATGTAGTTTTAGAAAACAACATTGAACATTGAACATTGGATTTTTTTGAATGTAGTTTTAGAAAACAACATTGAACATTGGATTTTTTTAATGTAGTTTTGGAAAACAACATTGAACATTGAACATTGGATTTTTTTGAATGTAGTTTTAGAAAACAACATTGAACATTGAACATTGGATTTTTTGAATGTAGTTTTAGAAAACAACATTGAACATTCGATTTTTTTGAATGTAGTTATAGAAAGCAACATTGAACATTGGATTTTTTGAATGTAGTTTTAGAAAACAACATTGAACATTGAACATTCGATTTTTTTGAATGTAGTTTTAGAAAACAACATTGAACATTGGATTTTTTTGAATGTAGTTTTGGAAAACAACATTGAACATTGAACATTGGATTTTTTTTAATGTAGTTTTAGAAAACAACATTGAACATTGAACATTCGATTTTTTTGAATGTAGTTATAGAAAGCAACATTGAACATTGAACATTGGATTTTTTTGAATGTAGTTTTAGAAAACAACATTGAACATTGGATTTTTTTGAATGTAGTTTTGGAAAACAACATTGAACATTCGATTTTTTTGAATGTAGTTTTAGAAAACAACATTGAACATTGAACATTCGATTTTTTTGAATGTAGTTATAGAAAGCAACATTGAACATTGAACATTGGATTTTTTGAATGTAGTTTTAGAAAACAACATTGAACATTGAACATTGGATTTTTTTGAATGTAGTTTTGGAAAACAACATTGAACATTGAACTTTGGATTTTTTTAAATGTAGTTTTGGAAAACAACATTGAACATTGAACATTCGATTTTTTTGAATGTTGCTATAGAAAGCAACATTGAACATTCGATTTTTTCAATGTCGTTATGAAAAACAACATTGAACATTGGACATTGAACTTTTTTTAATGTTGTTATGAGAAGCAACATTGAACATTGAACATTCGATTTTTTCAATGTCGTTATGGAGCCGGTTGAGTGATGAAACAAAAGAATGGGCATTAGACGAGCTTTCCAACGCGCCCTCACATGACTGGCTGTGGTCATTTTAAACAGAAGGGGCACTTCTCAACCCACGAGAAAAGTCAGTCTCGAAGCACCGCCGCTAGCTTCGGCCCTACCAGCGAGCTCCCGCGACACGGGCACACAAGCGTTCTATCGCAGCACCCCTACCTATCAAAGCTCCAACCTGCCGGTAAGAAGCCGATTTGCGGCAAGCAAACGGTCTGTCTCGAAGCTCCGCCGCTAGCTTCGGCCCTACCAGCGAGCTCCCGCGACACGGGCACACAAGCGTTCTATCGCAGCACCCCTACCTATCAAAGCTCCAACCTGCCGGTAAGAAGCCGATTTGCGGCAAGCAAACGGTCTGTCTCGAAGCTCCGCCGCTAGCTTCGGCCCTACCAGCGAGCCCCCGCGACCCGGCCAAGCAAGCGTTCTTTCGCAGCATCCTACCTATCAAAGCTCCAACCTGCCGGGAAGAAGCCGATTTGCGGCAAGCAAACGGTCTGTCTCGAAGCTCCACCGCTAACTTCGGCCCTACAAGCGAGCTCCCGCGACCCGTGCAAGGAAGCGTTCTTTCGCAGCACCGCCGTGGGTGGGCAAATCCTCTAGGGCACTTTATATGTCGAGCGGTAAGCCGAATCTGGCTTGTTTTTTATCGTGTCAGACCCCTGCCCTACCCGGCGCATTCGGTCTTGCACACTCAATTCTATCGGCCAGAACACTTCGGCAGGGTCAAACGCTTTCGAATTTGTGGGTAAGCCGAATTTCGCAACATTTTCATATTTTGAGCCTTTCTTGGATTTTGCCTCCTCCCTATAATATCATCCGGGACTTCTACGTGGGGTGACTATTACATTCTTTTCATGGGGCGGTCCTTTTTCTTAAAATGAAGACAGCCAGCCATGTGAGGGCGTGTTGGAAAGTTCGTCTCATGCCCGTTCGTTTGCCTCCACACTAAACCGGCGTATGCAGTATATGAACGATTTTCGGCGTGTCAAATTGCCGAGCTTTCTCGTTCAGTGTTTTCCGCGCAATTTCCCTTCTATCAACGATCTATGAAAGCTTCCGAGACTGCACCCGCGCAAAACTTTTTGATCTGACCTCCGATCCGGCAAAGTGAGAGCGCGTTGGAAAGCTCGTCTCATGCCCGTTCGTTTGCATCCACACTCAACCGGCGTAGGCAGTATGTGAACGATTTTACGGCGCGCCAAATTGCCGAGCTTTCTCGTTCAGTGTTTTCCGCGCAATTTCCCTTCTATAAACGGTATATGAAAGCTTCCGAGATTGCACCCCGCGCAAAACTTTTTCATCTTATCTCCGATCCGGAAAAGTGAGGGCGCGTTGGAAAGCTTGTCTCATGCCCGTTCGTTTGCATCCTCACTTCCCTATAATATTTTCTTGAAAAAATGACAAAGTATTGGTTCTACTGTGGGGCGGTTGAAATTGACCAGCTCTTACAAGCTTCTTAACTAGGCAGCCGAATCTCGCGACATTTTCATATTTTCAGCCTTTTGAATGTTGTTATGAAAAACAACATTGAACATTGAACTTTCAAATGTTGTTATGGAAAGCAACATTGAACATTCAAATTTTTTGAATGTTGTTATGAAAAGAAACATTGAACATTCGATTTTTTCAATTTCGTTATGAAAAACAACATTGAACATTTTTGAATGTTGTTATGAGAAGCAACATTGAACATTCGATTTTTTCAATGTCGTTATGAAAAACAACATTGAACATTGAACAAGTTTGAAAAAAATCGAAAGGATCATAAGATTCATTACTAATTATTAGCAAGTTCGCGATATATATTGAGCATCTCGTGCATCACATTTATTTTAAAAATTGCGAATTCTTCGAGATGCTGTGGGGCGGTTGAAATTGACAGTCGGGAACTCGGTGAAACATTGTCATCAAGTCGCCGAGTCCTCTACGAATTAGGAAAACCCGATCGATGCTCCAACGAGTCTTATAAATCCGTACGGACGCCGTGCGAGTTCGCCAAAATGAACTCGTACGGAGCTCGTAAAAAAGCGTAGGGTAAATGTGACCGTATTATTAGTCTTATAATGAAGTTGGTTGTATACCGTGGTATATACCGTGGTATTTGTGGAAAACTGTGATATACCCCGATATATTTTTCTTGGTGGTACCCAGCCCTATAGATTAGCATGAATTATACAGCCTATATGCAACACTGTATGTGCCAGATTGAGAATTGTTTCTTTGAAATTTGGCGAATTTGTTTTCGGATTAGAAGGTACCGTGCCTGTCACGAGTACCGAACATGAATGCTACGGTCACAAAGCTCGTACGATATCCGTACGAATTTACCAACTCGTACGAGTCCACACTTTATAAAATCCTGATGGTATTTGTACATTCGTAGCGTCACAGCTCGTACGGACCTCGTACGATTGATAGAGATGCAATCGTACGATATTCGTACGGGCATCGTAATATCCATACGGACATCGCACGGTGCTCGCAAGGAGCCCGGTCGTACATTGCACGGTGCTCGTAGATCAACCAGAGCTCGCAGATAACTCGTACGCTGTCTGTACGGTGACCGTGCGACAATAATTGATATGTTCAGCTACTTTTAATTATCTATTTAAGAACCTGGTCACAATGATCGTACGAGCTCCGTGCGAGTCGAATTTTAGCAAGTGCGTACGCAGTCCGTACGGACTTCGTTAACTCGTAAGAGCATCCCGATGATTATTTTTAACTCGTAGAGGACTCGGGAGCACGGTGAAAATGTTGCACCGAGCTCCGAGTTGTCTACGAGCTCCTAGAGATTTTTGAAGTAGAGAGCTCGCAAGGAAGCTGTCCTCAACAATGTTTTGTGTTGTTTTATTATGTAAGATGATTATATAATGATTGGTATTGCATGTTATGTTTATAAATGCAAGGACAATGCATAGATGTCCTTTGACAGACTCAGCCAATTTCGCCATGACGTTTTGAATAGAAGTTCTGTGCACGAGAATCACGGAAATAACAATTATCATACACTGATCGTGTGCGGATCCAGATGGGGTGGGCCTGGACCCTGGAATTGTGGTCATCTTATCTAGTGGGTACCAACTTGGATAAAATATAGCTGGTCAGACCCCACACTAGCAAAATAACCCGAACCCATTCTCATATATGTATTGCCGGAGCCTGGCAGAGATGGGCTTATGGTAACCATTCATGAACTAGCTGGCGTCTCACCAAACGACTCCTTCAGTTATAACCTAACTTCCCCCGGGATTCGAACTTTGCTCGCTTTGGAAATAAGGTTAATAATTCATGAGATAAAATTAAGAAAGTCTTAAGGAGTGTTTCGGCTTACATTCAAGTCCTTTCTAACAAAATTTGTTGGAGAAAAATAATTTGTCTACCAGTAATTTCTTAACTAAGTCTGCTATTTTTGAATGTATTTTATGACCATGATTATATTTTTTTGCTGTAGATTTCTTTCCGACAGAAACTGTGTATTTACGTATTTACAGAGACTACAGTCTCTGGTATTTATTGATAAATTTTATTATTGTAGGCGATTCTGTATGATATGTACATCAATCATGTTATAATAGACTGACGTTTTTATTTTCTGTAAAAACATGTATATTTATTTTTTCTATCAAATACATGTAGACATGTTCATTGTCAGTCGGAGATACTGTATGTACATACTTTAAGTACCGTCAACGATACCAATTTATACAGTGCTATGGCTTGAACTATTTTCCCGGTAAAAACACCTGCATCTAAAAACAAATGCCTACCTACCTACCCTATTTTTCACCAATGTTTCCTGAACCACACATATTTTTTATTTAGCCTAAGTGAAAGTTATTCATTTCATGCCAATTAATTTAGGTCGGTTGTTTTACTATTTCATACAAATTATATCAACCACTCTGGATACCTCACTCCTGATGGCATCCATGATCATGAAGGTATGAAAGACCAGCTTTCCCACTTATATAAGCGGAAATACGAAATAACGCCCTTAACGAGTGTCGATATGCGTTGTCCATAGACTGAAATATGAAAATCGCTGTAAAACGAGATTCAATAAATTAATGTGGTGATGATTTCTTTTGCTTCTCACACGGCTACACCAAACAGAAAAAAACAGTTAACGGTAATTTTGCGGGGAAAATATTGTATTGCCGTTTGAAATATTCTAAGTGTCGACATGCGATGACTAAAGTGGGATCTACGAAATATTGTATGCTAGGTCACCAACTTTAAGCTGCTAGTCTAATAGACCGCTCGATCGCCAACTTCACGATGCTAGGCCGCCAACTTCACGTTGCTAGGCTGCTAATGCGCTAGGCCGCCAACTTCACGCTGCTAGGCTGCCAACTTCACGCTGCCATGCTGCTTGTGTGCTAGACTGCCAACTTCACGCTGCTAGGCTGCCAACTTCACGCTGCTAGGCCGCTAGCCTGCCAACTTCATGAACATATATTTCCCACCAATCTAGAGGTGAACTGGTTGGAAACCCAGAGGTACTAGTGGTCTCGTGTGTAGCGGAACCATTCATTATACTCGGAATAATCTGTGGTATCGCACCAAGATACTTTGCATCACACAATCTAGCAGTGAAAATTGGATAACTACTGAAAATAACACATAGCTACATGCACTAGTAATCTTCCGGCAATCAGGCCGACAACTCATACATTCCCACGTACCTATGCTCAGCTTCAACGTAACAACAAACGTAACTTTTCGTTACTTTTTAAATTATGATTATTGTTTTCGATGTTGGGTATTTGCTGTTGACAGAGTCTTTCTACTGGAACTTGGATACATGATACAGTTGCAGTATCAGCAAAATAGCAGTGCATGTTATAGTGTATATACAACAATGTCATGTGAAATAAAGATATTACAATTCTATGCTCGCTGAGTCTGTCAATTTTCACCGAGTCGCCGAGCCCTCTACGAGTCACAAAAATCCGTACGATGCTCGTACGAGTTTCGATATCCGTACGGACGCCGTGCGAGTTCGCCAAAAACAACTCGTACAGAGCTCGTAGGGCAAATGTGACCGTAGCATTATACAATGAATAAATTTGTTTCCGTGAATATTGCAGCAATTAATTGATGACCGTATATAGACATATTTCAATGCTTATTGATCCCACCCTGTTTACATTTTTTGGATGGATAATGTTCGTAACCAAAATAAAACTAATATTTATGTTTTAATAATAATTGCTGATCCCTTGGTCCGTAGGCTTGCTGATGTGTCTATTTTTTCTTCAAACTGCTAAACGGGTCGCTAGATTTATTTGTTTACAAATGATGCAGATGTTTTCGCGTGAAAACAATAATTAAGGTTTCATATGAATTTACTTATTTATCAATTATAGATAACGAAAATGAATTGCTGAAATTCATACAGTATATAGAAAATTCGAATTGGCAGTTGGCGGCCGGTTCGCGGTTGCCAATTCGATCATCTAGTGAAATTTGAATTGGCTGCTGACTGCCAGTTCGCAGCAGTTGATGCGAATCTACAGTGAAAATCGAATTGATAGCTGGCTTCCGATAGGCAGTTGCCAGTTCGATCCTCTAGTAAAATTTGAATTGACTGCTGGTTGCTGGTTCGCAGTTGCCGATTCGAGGTAGCTGACTGCCTGTTCGCAGTCTACTAGGAAATTCGAATTGGCAACTGGGTGCCGGTTTGCAGTTGCAAAATCGATCCTCTAATGAAATTTGAATTGGCTGCTGGTTGCCGGTTCGCAGTTGCTGATTCGAGTCTACAGTGATAATCGCATTGGAAGCTGGCTTCCAGTTCGCAGTTGCTAATTCGATCTTTGAAAAAAATGCATTATAATGCAGGATGTACGATATATAATGTAGGTCCCAATAATATCGAGGTGGATCTACAATCTCTATAACCGGTTTAGTACATCTAGGCTACTACTTGTCTTCAGACTTATAAGGAATTCCTTGCAAAATGAAATAACAATCCGACTATTATCCTCACATGAAAGTAAACCTAGATCTCTTATAATTGGTTCCACATAAATTACTAGTTCAGTTTCACAATGAACGTTAAAAAGTGACAAAAGTTACAAAAAACACCCATAAAGAAATGGATGACGTAAATTATGAAGGAATGAAATCTCATTGAATGATGACGTAGATGGGATGTTGAGTTTCCCAATACACTCATACATACAGTGGTCAGGAAAGAGCTCCAAATGGAGCTCCCTTTGATATGTGCGGTCTCAGCATGATAGGTCAGTATCAACAGCACCATGTAATTGATTCCAATGACCCATTATAAATGACCACCACTTGTGTAGTCTTATCTAAACAGCCTGACCAGCTACCTTAGTTAGCTATACACCATAATTTTTGTTACAGAATAATTAATAGAATACAGATCCCAATTAACGAACACGTGTGAATTTCCCGACGAAGCTGGTTGGGAAGTGTTTTAAAATGTTGGACATTTGTTCTTTTTGGTCTATGTAATAGTTTTTTTAAAAGCGCTAATTAGTAGA
Source organism: Spisula solida (assembly GCA_947247005.1). Classification (NCBI taxonomy): domain Eukaryota; kingdom Metazoa; phylum Mollusca; class Bivalvia; order Venerida; family Mactridae; genus Spisula; species Spisula solida. The sequence continues at coordinate 4,877,072 of OX365956.1, read as the reverse complement.
TATTCTTGCGGTGATCAATGCATTCCATTTCCAAATTTTATAAAAATATAGCCTATAACGTTAGATTTAAAATGTTCGAGCCAGTTATTGTAGATCATGATAATACATGTATATAGATAAAAGATCATAAAGCCTATCGACACATTACCACTAAAAATATACATAGCAATCTTGTATCACTAAATGACCACATATAAACTATACTGTTCCCCTTTTCTGGCGAAAACTGTAATCAAAGTAACTCGTGTGACATTGTTGACAGTAAACACGCTTTAAGCAACTATCTATATTTGCTGCTCGCAAAGGGCGTTACTCTTCAGTAGTTGTGCAGTATATTCATTTAATCGTTGACTCAAAAGAGAAATAGAAATATATAAATATTCCATGTAGACTAAACTTCGAAGACATATATAGTACATACCTCATCGTAATGAAGCCAGGAGTGCTCCGTAAACGTTTTATTATAATTAACTTCATTTATAAATAAATATAACACAGACATACTTTAACATTACATTTAATTTCCTATTTAAAAACGAATGCAGCGGAAAATTTTGAAGCCTTGTTGTAAGCGAAAAGAAGCCAATTTACGCAGGGTTACTCTATCGTTCCGAAGTCCCCTTGAATTTTATGCACCCAACAATCGCTTGAATGGTCGTTTCTAAAAAATGTGTGCATTTTAATAATTTGACTTCCGTAAGCTACGGAATAGCATTAAATGAAATTTGAAATTGGTATTTAAAATGTCTAGCCCCGACATGGGACGAAACATTACTTTTTATGGGAAAAAATGCAGCGGAAAATTTTGCAGCCTTATCGTAAGCGAAATGAAGCCGACTTTCGCAGGGTAATTCTATTGATCAGAAGTACTCCTGTATTCCTTTCACTCCACAATAGTATAAATGGTCGTTTCTGAAAAATATGTACATGTTAATAACTTGACTTCCGTAAACTACGGAAGTCAAATTATATGAAATTTGAAATTAGTATTTAAAATGTCTAGACCGACATGGGAAGAAACATTTCTTTTTAAGAAGAAAAATGCAGCGGAACATTTTGATGCTTTGTCGTAACCTTTATACGGTTCAACTGAATATTGTTTTAACTTTTTAATAAATGTCGGTTGGTCATCATTTGTGGCTAAAACGTATTCATTGGACTAAACAATAATGCTTATTGGTGTTGTGTAACCACCAAAGGCCGCGTAAAAAAATTGGTACGTATAGCCAAGAGTTACAGCTCAACATACTAGTAAGTACAGTCGACTCTCGTTATCACGAATTTCTCGGGACCGTCTAAGTTACTACATGTACGACATAACAGAAATTCAAGATAAGTTCCAAAACCCCTAGTTCTCTACGTCTCAGTTTGGGAAGTTCAGGGAAACTGTGTTTTACCGGGGCAACCACCCTTACTTCGTCGTGAACATCCGGGATCAACTAGCATGATCCGTGATAAACAGTGATGGACCGCTTAAGCCCCGTTCTCACAGTCACCGGTGTCTTCCTGTTTGTGATTCCGGGGGGGGGGGTGGCATGTCTAACCTGGGAGACACACGTGGCGGCACCATGAACATCCGGGATCCACCGGGACAATCCGTGATAGACCGTGATGAACCGGCTCAAGTGCCGGTTGTTTTTAAAACGTTTAATACAACCGGGAGTGATATCAAGTATCGGCATAATCCGGGTATAAACAGGACAATACAAGGGAATGTTCGTGGATCTACCGTAGCAATACCGTGATTAACCCTAGCGCACCGGCATGGCACATGCACTACGGTTAAACAAGGTTGAGGGCCGGTGGATCTCCGGTAAAGTGGTATAGCCCCGTTTCGTACAGGAGGCGACAGGCATAGTTGCGGTAAGTTGAATGTAAAATTGTCCACGAGGCAGACACCCAAGAGCGGTTACAGAGAGCGGCGAAGGTGACCAAACAACATGCAGTAGTCTTGTGCTCAAGTGGGAAAAGCAAATTTCTGGAACCATTCTGGAAATTCCCTTTCTGTGTTTAAAAGGAAGTTCAACTTGTAATATCCTCAAATGCTGAGCTCAGAAGTTGGACGCTCAGGGCCCGTAATTACAACCAATACTTACAATCAGCACACAAATATCGAAATCCACTCTATTGGTTCATTGTTATTGTGACAAATTTTGCTACAAAGAATTTGGGATAATGTTATGTCGCTAGTGAATATTAACAGTGGCTTACTTTGGAGTAAATAATGTATTTATAGCTGTAATTGAACTAAGTCTTGTCAATTTTGAGTGCAGAGTGTCGCACTCAAGTTCAATAATTGCTTCTACACCTCATAAATAGTACGAGTAGTTGTCCGTAGTGCACCGAAAGAAGTGATAAGCATAGTTCGGACACATTATTTTCGGTAGTTATACAATGTAGTTAAAATGATGTACAGCCAGGTTGGGTGTCAAGACACAACTGAGACGGAGATGCCACTACGGGTAACGGCAGATTACTAAGAAAATGTCCGTACAATACCGGGATTTCAATCCTGTACATAATGACCAGGCATAATTCAGCGACAATAACCAATGCATCATACACACCTTCTGAGTGGAGCACAGCATCTAGAAGAATTCGCAATTTTTAAAATGAATGTGATGCACGAGATGCTCAATATATATCGCGAACTTGCTAATAATTAGTAATGAATCTTATGATCCTTTTGATTTGTTTCAAACTTGTTCAATGTTCAATGTTGTTTTTCATAACGACATTGAAAAAATCGAATGTTCAATGTTGCTTCTCATAACAACATTCAAAAAAGTTCAATGTTCAATGTTGTTTTTCATAGCGAAATTGAAAAAATCGAATGTTCAATGTTTCTTTTCATAACAACATTTGAAAGTTCAATGTTCAATGTTGTTTTTCATAACAACATTCAAAAGGCTGAAAATATGAAAATGTCGCGAGATTCGGCGGCCTAGTTAAGAAGCTTGTAAGAGCTGGTCAAATTCAACCGCCCCACAGTAGAACCAATACTTTGTCATTTTTTCAAGAAAATATTATAGGGAAGTGAGGATGCAAACGAACGGGCATGAGACAAGCTTTCCAACGCGCCCTCACTTTTCCGGATCGGAGATAAGATGAAAAAGTTTTGCGCGGGGTGCAATCTCGGAAGCTTTCATAGACCGTTTATAGAAGGGAAATTGCGCGGAAAACACTGAACGAGAAAGCTCGGCAATTTGACGCGCCGTAAAATCGTTCACATACTGCCTACGCCGGTTGAGTGTGGATGCAAACGAACGGGCATGAGACGAGCTTTCCAACGCGCTCTCACTTTGCCGGATCGGAGGTCAGATCAAAAAGTTTTGCGCGGGTGCAGTCTCGGAAGCTTTCATAGATCGTTGATAGAAGGGAAATTGCGCGGAAAACACTGAACGAGAAAGCTCGGCAATTTGACGCGCCGTAAAATCGTTCATATACTGCATACGCCGGTTTAGTGTGGAGGCAAACGAACGGGCATGAGACGAACTTTCCAACACGCCCTCACATGGCTGGCTGTCTTCATTTTAAGAAAAAGGACCGCCCCATGAAAAGAATGTAATAGTCACCCACGTAGAAGTCCCGGATGATATTATAGGGAGGAGGCAAAATCCAAGAAAGGCTCAAAATATGAAAATGTTGCGAAATTCGGCTTACCCACAAATTCGAAAGCGTTTGACCCTGCCGAAGTGTTCTGGCCGATAGAATTGAGTGTGCAAGACCGAATGCGCCGGGTAGGGCAAGGGTCTGACACGATAAAAAACAAGCCAGATTCGGCTTACCGCTCGACATATAAAGTGCCCTAGAGGATTTGCCCACCCACGGCGGTGCTGCGAAAGAACGCTTCCTTGCACGGGTCGCGGGAGCTCGCTTGTAGGGCCGAAGTTAGCGGTGGAGCTTCGAGACAGACCGTTTGCTTGCCGCAAATCGGCTTCTTCCCGGCAGGTTGGAGCTTTGATAGGTAGGATGCTGCGAAAGAACGCTTGCTTGGCCGGGTCGCGGGGGCTCGCTGGTAGGGCCGAAGCTAGCGGCGGAGCTTCGAGACAGACCGTTTGCTTGCCGCAAATCGGCTTCTTACCGGCAGGTTGGAGCTTTGATAGGTAGGGGTGCTGCGATAGAACGCTTGTGTGCCCGTGTCGCGGGAGCTCGCTGGTAGGGCCGAAGCTAGCGGCGGTGCTTCGAGACTGACTTTTCTCGTGGGTTGAGAAGTGCCCCTTCTGTTTAAAATGACCACAGCCAGTCATGTGAGGGCGCGTTGGAAAGCTCGTCTAATGCCCATTCTTTTGTTTCATCACTCAACCGGCTCCATAACGACATTGAAAAAATCGAATGTTCAATGTTCAATGTTGCTTCTCATAACAACATTAAAAAAAGTTCAACGTCCAATGTTCAATGTTGTTCTTCATAACGACATTGAAAAAATCGAATGTTCAATGTTGCTTTCTATAACTACATTCAAAAAAATCCAATGTTCAATGTTCAATGTTGCTTTCTATAACTACATTCAAAAAAATCGAATGTTCAATGTTCAATGTTGTTTTCTAAAACTACATTCAAAAAAATCGAATGTTCAATGTTGTTTTCCAAAACTACATTCAAAAAAATCCAATGTTCAATGTTCAATGTTGTTTTCTAAAACTACATTCAAAAAATCCAATGTTCAATGTTCAATGTTGTTTTCTAAAACTACATTCAAAAAAATCCAATGTTCAATGTTCAATGTTGTTTTCTAAAACTACATTAAAAAAAATCGAATGTTCAATGTTCAATGTTGTTTTCCAAAACTACATTCAAAAAAATCCAATGTTCAATGTTCAATGTTGTTTTCTAAAACTACATTCAAAAAAATCCAATGTTCAATGTTCAATGTTGTTTTCTAAAACTACATTCAAAAAAATCCAATGTTCAATGTTCAATGTTCCAATGTTTCCAATGTTCAATGTTGTTTTCTAAAACTAAATTCAAAAAAATCGAATGTTCAATGTTCAATGTTGTTTTCCAAAACTACATTCAAAAAAATCCAATGTTCAATGTTCAATGTTGTTTTCTAAAACTACATTCAAAAAAATCCAATGTTCAATGTTCAATGTTGTTTTCTAAAACTACATTCAAAAAATCGAATGTTCAATGTTCAATGTTGTTTTCTAAAACTACATTCAAAAAAATCCAATGTTCAATTTTGTTTTCCAAAACTACATTCAAAAAAATCCAATGTTCAATGTTCAATGTTGTTTTCTAAAACTACATTCAAAAAAATCCAATGTTCAATGTTCAATGTTGTTTTCTAAAACTACATTCAAAAAATCCAATGTTCAATGTTCAATGTTGTTTTCTAAAACTACATTCAAAAAAATCCAATGTTCAATGTTCAATGTTGTTTTCCAAAACTACATTCAAAAAATCCAATGTTCAATGTTGTTTTCCAAAACTACATTCAAAAAAATCCAATGTTCAATGTTGTTTTCCAAAACTACATTCAAAAAATCCAATGTTCAATGTTCAATGTTGTTTTCTATAACTACATTCAAAAAAATCGAATGTTCAATGTTCAATGTTGTTTTCCAAAACTACATTCAAAAAATCGAATGTTCAATGTTCAATGTTGTTTTCCAAAACTACATTCAAAAAAATCCAATGTTCAATGTTGTTTTCTAAAACTACATTCAAAAAAATCGAATGTTCAATGTTGTTTTCCAAAACTACATTCAAAAAAATCCAATGTTCAATGTTCAATGTTGTTTTCTAAAACTACATTCAAAAAATCCAATGTTCAATGTTCAATGTTGTTTTCTAAAACTACATTCAAAAAAATCCAATGTTCAATGTTCAATGTTGTTTTCTAAAACTACATTAAAAAAAATCGAATGTTCAATGTTCAATGTTGTTTTCCAAAACTACATTCAAAAAAATCCAATGTTCAATGTTCAATGTTGTTTTCTAAAACTACATTCAAAAAAATCCAATGTTCAATGTTCAATGTTGTTTTCTAAAACTACATTCAAAAAAATCCAATGTTCAATGTTCAATGTTCCAATGTTTCCAATGTTCAATGTTGTTTTCTAAAACTAAATTCAAAAAAATCGAATGTTCAATGTTCAATGTTGTTTTCCAAAACTACATTCAAAAAAATCCAATGTTCAATGTTCAATGTTGTTTTCTAAAACTACATTCAAAAAAATCCAATGTTCAATGTTCAATGTTGTTTTCTAAAACTACATTCAAAAAATCGAATGTTCAATGTTCAATGTTGTTTTCTAAAACTACATTCAAAAAAATCCAATGTTCAATTTTGTTTTCCAAAACTACATTCAAAAAAATCCAATGTTCAATGTTCAATGTTGTTTTCTAAAACTACATTCAAAAAAATCCAATGTTCAATGTTCAATGTTGTTTTCTAAAACTACATTCAAAAAATCCAATGTTCAATGTTCAATGTTGTTTTCTAAAACTACATTCAAAAAAATCCAATGTTCAATGTTCAATGTTGTTTTCCAAAACTACATTCAAAAAATCCAATGTTCAATGTTCAATGTTGTTTTCCAAAACTACATTCAAAAAAATCCAATGTTCAATGTTGTTTTCCAAAACTACATTCAAAAAATCCAATGTTCAATGTTCAATGTTGTTTTCTATAACTACATTCAAAAAAATCGAATGTTCAATGTTCAATGTTGTTTTCCAAAACTACATTCAAAAAATCGAATGTTCAATGTTCAATGTTGTTTTCCAAAACTACATTCAAAAAAATCCAATGTTCAATGTTGTTTTCTAAAACTACATTCAAAAAAATCCAATGTTCAATGTTCAATGTTGTTTTCTAAAACTACATTCAAAAAATCCAATGTTCAATGTTCAATGTTGTTTTCTAAAACTACATTCAAAAAAATCGAATGTTCAATGTTCAATGTTGTTTTCCAAAACTACATTCAAAAAATCCAATGTTCAATGTTCAATGTTGTTTTCCAAAACTACATTCAAAAAAATCCAATGTTCAATGTTCAATGTTGTTTTCTAAAACTACATTCAAAAAATCCAATGTTCAATGTTCAATGTTGCTTTCTATAACTACATTCAAAAAAATCGAATGTTCAATGTTGTTTTCTAAAACTACATTCAAAAAAATCGAATGTTCAATGTTCAATGTTGTTTTCCAAAACTACATTCAAAAAATCCAATGTTCAATGTTCAATGTTGTTTTCCAAAACTACATTCAAAAAAATCGAACGTTCAATGTTCAATGTTGTTTTCCAAAACTACATTAAAAAAAATCCAATGTTCAATGTTGTTTTCTAAAACTACATTCAAAAAAATCGAATGTTCAATGTTCAATGTTGTTTTCTAAAACTACATTCAAAAAATCCAATGTTCAATGTTCAATGTTGCTTTCTATAACTACATTCAAAAAAATCGAATGTTCAATGTTGTTTTCTAAAACTACATTCAAAAAAATCGAATGTTCAATGTTCAATGTTGTTTTCCAAAACTACATTCAAAAAATCCAATGTTCAATGTTCAATGTTGTTTTCCAAAACTACATTCAAAAAAATCCAATGTTCAATGTTCAATGTTGATTTCTAAAACTACATTCAAAAAAATCCAATGTTCAATGTTGTTTTCTAAAACTACATTAAAAAAATCCAATGTTCAATGTTCAATGTTGTTTTCTAAAACTACATTCAAAAAATCCAATGTTCAATGTTCAATGTTGCTTTCTATAACTACATTCAAAAAAATCGAATGTTCAATGTTGTTTTCTAAAACTACATTCAAAAAAATCGAATGTTCAATGTTCAATGTTGTTTTCCAAAACTACATTCAAAAAATCCAATGTTCATTGTTGTTTTCCAAAACTACATTCTAAAAAATCGAATGTTCAATGTTCAATGTTGTTTTCCAAAACTACATTAAAAAAAATCCAATGTTCAATGTTCAATGTTGTTTTCTAAAACTACATTCAAAAAAATCGAATGTTCAATGTTCAATGTTGTTTTCTAAAACTACATTCAAAAAATCCAATGTTCAATGTTGCTTTCTATAACTACATTCAAAAAAATCGAATGTTCAATGTTCAATGTTGTTTTCTAAAACTACATTCAAAAAATCCAATGTTCAATGTTCAATGTTGCTTTCTATAACTACATTCAAAAAAATCGAATGTTCAATGTTCAATGTTGTTTTCTAAAACTACATTCAAAAAAATCCAATGTTCAATGTTCAATGTTGTTTTCCAAAACTACATTCAAAAAATCCAATGTTCAATGTTCAATGTTGTTTTCCAAAACTACATTCAAAAAATCCAATGTTCAATGTTGTTTTCCAAAACTACATTCAAAAAAATCCAATGTTCAATGTTCAATGTTGTTTTCCAAAACTACATTCAAAAAAATCCAATGTTCAATGTTCAATGTTGTTTTCTAAAACTACATTCAAAAAATCCAATGTTCAATGTTCAATGTTGTTTTCTAAAACTACATTCAAAAAATCCAATGTTCAATGTTCAATGTTGCTTTCTATAACTACATTCAAAAAAATCGAATGTTCAATGTTGTTTTCTAAAACTACATTCAAAAAAATCGAATGTTCAATGTTCAATGTTGTTTTCCAAAACTACATTCAAAAAATCCAATGTTCATTGTTGTTTTCCAAAACTACATTCTAAAAAATCGAATGTTCAATGTTCAATGTTGTTTTCCAAAACTACATTAAAAAAAATCCAATGTTCAATGTTCAATGTTGTTTTCTAAAACTACATTCAAAAAAATCGAATGTTCAATGTTGTTTTCTAAAACTACATTCAAAAAATCCAATGTTCAATGTTGCTTTCTATAACTACATTCAAAAAAATCGAATGTTCAATGTTCAATGTTGTTTTCTAAAACTACATTCAAAAAATCCAATGTTCAATGTTCAATGTTGCTTTCTATAACTACATTCAAAAAAATCGAATGTTCAATGTTCAATGTTGTTTTCTAAAACTACATTCAAAAAAATCGAATGTTCAATGTTCAATGTTGTTTTCCAAAACTACATTCAAAAAATCCAATGTTCAATGTTCAATGTTGTTTTCCAAAACTACATTCAAAAAATCCAATGTTCAATGTTGTTTTCCAAAACTACATTCAAAAAAATCCAATGTTCAATGTTCAATGTTGTTTTCCAAAACTACATTCAAAAAAATCCAATGTTCAATGTTCAATGTTGTTTTCTAAAACTACATTCAAAAAATCCAATGTTCAATGTTCAATGTTGTTTTCTAAAACTACATTCAAAAAATCCAATGTTCAATGTTCAATGTTGCTTTCTATAACTACATTCAAAAAAATCGAATGTTCAATGTTCAATGTTGTTTTCTAAAACTACATTCAAAAAAATCGAATGTTCAATGTTCAATGTTGTTTTCCAAAACTACATTCAAAAAATCCAATGTTCAATGTTCAATGTTGTTTTCCAAAACTACATTCAAAAAAATCCAATGTTCAATGTTCAATGTTGTTTTCCAAAACTACATTCAAAAAAATCCAATGTTCAATGTTCAATGTTGTTTTCTAAAACTACATTCAAAAAAATCGAATGTTCAATGTTCAATGTTGTTTTCCAAAACTACATTCAAAAAATCCAATGTTCAATGTTCAATGTTGCTTTCTATAACTACATTCAAAAAAATCGAATGTTCAATGTTCAATGTTGTTTTCTAAAACGACATTCAAAAAAATCCAATGTTCAATGTTGTTTTCCAAAACTACATTCAAAAAATCCAATGTTCAATGTTCAATGTTGTTTTCCAAAACTACATTCAAAAAAATCCAATGTTCAATGTTCAATGTTGTTTTCTAAAACTACATTAAAAAAAATCCAATGTTCAATGTTCAATGTTGTTTTCTAAAACTACATTCAAAAAATCCAATGTTCAATGTTCGATGTTGTTTTCTAAAACTACATTCAAAAAAATCCAATGTTCAATGTTCAATGTTGTTTTCCAAAACTACATTCAAAAAAATCCAATGTTCAATGTTCAATGTTGTTTTCTAAAACTACATTCAAAAAAATCCAATGTTCAATGTTCAATGTTGTTTTCTAAAACTACATTAAAAAAAACCAATGTTCAATGTTCAATGTTGTTTTCCAAAACTACATTCAAAAAAATCCAATGTTCAATGTTCAATGTTGTTTTCCATAACTACATTCAAAAAGTTCAATGTCCAATGTTCAATGTTGTTCCCCATAACGACATTGAAACAATTTGAATGTTCAATGTTCAATGTTGCTTTTCAAAACTACATTCAACAAAATTAAATGTTCAATGTTTAATGTCGTATGTAGTGCCAACTTCACGCTGCTCTTTAGAGTTTGGGTTGTTAATTTAAAAGTACGAACTGATGTCGTTTTGATCATTGACCCCGGGTCATTTTTCAATCATTTGAAACGTTTGAAAATTGACTCCATTTTGTTTTCCACATTTAAATAGATAAACATCTTTAAATGATATCGTTAACAAAAGACTTACATATTTTATTACAATTTATCACTGCTTTTTACCATTATAATATATGTAGTCGAATATCTATTTACAATATACGTGAACGTCCTAATATTGCCGAGTGGTTAGGGCGTCCGCCTTGCAAGCGGAAGATCGAAGGTTCGAATCCCGACGGAAGCTTGGTTAGATCTGATGCCATCGGTTGGTGAGCCACCAGCTAGTTAAAGAATGGTTACGGGAGGTACTGTGCACACGAAATATAGGTGTCTCATAAGTCAATTTGGCTGGCCCTTTCAATAGGGGTGACACTATAATAAACAAACACTTTACCTTTTACCTTTTATACATGTATCATATATGAATCAAGAAAAGTTCACGAAAGTTTTTCAGTGCTTCACACCCAACTAGAGATAAACTGGTTGGTACCTCAATGGTAGGCTCACTTGTATCGGTGCTATACACCGGTCACGTTAATTTAAGAACCAGTGAGTCTATTCGGAAACTTTCGGAGTCATAGGTAAGCGCAACGGGGTTTCTTGTGCTTTGCAAAATCTCTTGTTACGTGTGTTAAGGTCAGTTATTCGAGGGGATTTATTTCCGTGAAAATTAATCCACCGCGAGCATTAATAATTTTACAATAATAGACTAATAGAGATATTTTCGGCATCGTTCCTTATCAGTCGTCTATTTTTGAATCAGATAAACTCGTAATAACTGGAATGTGTCAGAAATGTCAGATATCAATGCCTAACTTCCTCGCTTATTTTCATTGGCTAAAACGTACGAACAAATCGGATTAGTCGATTTAAGCACTTCTCGGAAACGTTCATCATATCATGGCATTTTGCTTCAATAATCATATTAATATACCTAGAAATTTCTAATCCTATTTAGAATATTCAGAACTAGTCCGTTGAATACTGGACCATGTTGTTATTTGCTGATAACAAATACTAGGGCGCTGTAAATAACATGAATTGGATTGATAACTAGTTCATAAGTGTTCATAACCGATTTGCCGGAAACATTATATTGGATATGCAGTGTGGACATACCACGTGATACATGGCGTAAATTCGGCTTAGAACCATAAGTAAAATATATAAACACAGAGTTTATATTATTATTAATGATATACAGATTGCGACGAGACATCCGAAACAAGTATCTGTGCGATATGGCGACATTGCCGGACTATTGAACTATGAACTTCTTACTGACTAACTTTTCTTTTTCACCCACAATAGGACATACGGCTACAATAAGTTTTCTCTATTTTCGGCAGTCATAAATACCTCATGTCCGACAAATTCAAGCTTAGTAGCTTGGCATTCAATCGACAGAACCATTATTAGCAGCATAATATATTTGAATTTTAAAAAAAACAAGGCCGCCGTATTTGGCTGGTGTTTGAAAGAAAATGTGTACAACAAACGATTCAACGCATATTCGTTTTTTTTTCAAACTTTATGCAATATTTTATCTGTTTACAATATCGCTGATGACGTAACATAAATGTTTGGAAAGGGAAAAGTTAAAAAATAGCTCATTTGGCCCTGTGAATTTAAAAAAAACGCGAATTCTGACAACAAAGCCATAGTTTCATAAAGGGCGGGAAAGTCTAGTACAAATGTACTATAGTATCCTTGAGCATATATTTCTATATACTTCTACTTTTCACGGACGTCCGTTTTCAACCCATACTCAACTTATGTATGAGTGGAAACAATAACAATCTCCTTGTATTTATGGAGTACCAGGAAATAAAACAATATACAATCAGGAAATGAATCCTTATATGAAGGTCATTCGGGGTTTAAACAATATATCGTAATCTGAGAGGCATAAGGTTGTAAGTGCTTAGGTACGATCTTATCGGACCCAAACATATTCGAAATCTGCATAACAAGGCGCATCTTATGAACCTATTTCCTTGAAAATCGGAACAGGTCATGTTGACCAAACTGAAATAGAAAAAAATATTTTTGCCACGAGTAAAGAGTGGTTTTCAGACAGTTTTTTCTTATTTCCTCAAAATAGTATTTTTGCACTTACGACCTTATTCTTCTAAAGGCAATGATACATCCATTTGATAATATCATTATTACATTAAACTAATAGTATACTAGTGGGTCTATGAGTTATTTCCGACATCGTTAACAAGTCGTAGCCGCGAATTTACCGCAAATAACTCTAAACAAGACCATTGATAAGTTTATACTGACTGTTATGATAGTTGGTCGACTATGATACATTACTTCGTTAAGTAATAAACCTAAGCCCTTTAAGGACATACACTATATACATAAAAACAAACAGCATGAGTATACTAAATACTAGTATATGACCTTGAGTCATTTCTTTTTAGTTTCTCGTTATGTATTACTTTAAAATACATTTACATTCATGCATTCAGTGAACATGAATAATGACAAAATGTATTTATAAGTTTTTATAAGGATTTTCATTCCCACACTCTCAATTTCTTTCACACTATCATGCGTTCCAGACAATCATACACAGTAAACTGTTATGTTCTATACATAGACTCTATAGAATATCATCATATGTAATCCTTAATTAACATTATATTTAGACATTTACAGACAATGCAAAATAACGCATACTCATATATGACATCGCCATCACCCATTTGTAGGCATCATTGAAATGAAAAGTTTCTTTCATACTAGCGTACTAGTAGTCACTGTAATGTGGTAATGTTAAATGTCATCTGCAAGTTATGTGTTTTATAGATTATATACGATTTCATTTATTTTGAGGTTGATTGTGAAAAAAGTTCTAACAACTTTATAAAGGAAAATGTTCATTTATGGCTTAATTTGGCCCTGAGTTTACCAAAAAATGTCATTTTTAGCCATTTTCATGGCTTTTTATGGCGTAAAACCTTCCCAAAAACCACGATGGCACTTTTGCGACACTTTGATATTTTGTACATATATAAAGACTTGCAGAACACTGGTTATGTGAAAATATAACAGTGTCGCCATCAAAGAGAGCCATCGTGGTTTTTGGGAAGGATTTACGTCGTTAATAGTCGTGAAAATGGTAAAAAATGGCATTTTGGGATAAACATGACATATAAGTCATATTCTCGGCAGTTTTGTCAACAAATTACAAGGGAAATTGGTATATGTATGCTTATTTTTTTTACACAGGAAATGATAACTTATTTGAATTAAAGGAACATGCATTTTTATTTTTTGAAAAATCAAAGGGCCAAATTAAGCCATTAGTGAATCTTGTTCTTTACCATCGACGCATCATTCCTGATGGTATCCATCTCCACGAGGGTGTAAAAGACTCGAATCAGACGTTAAAGGTCAATTGTGAAACATGTGCTTACATTTAAATATTATATTAGATTAATCACTCTCAATACTTCATTCCTTATATGGTATCCTTAGCCGACCACCAGGGTATGAGCTTTTTCTCAGATTTCCCATTTAATGCTGAGCGCCTTGTAAGGACATTACTGGTACCATTTTATTTCGTCTTTGGCATAACTCGACCTCTGGGTCAAATCCTGGACTTTCCAAACACGAGACTGGCGTCTTTGTCTTGAATACACGATCCTATAATAGTATATTAAATTAATCAATTGACATTGGCGCTAATGCCCTTCCATACGTACTATGAATAATAACAGATGGCGTGGCAAAAACACATGTACTTTAACAACGAAATTACAAATTGCCGTCGTCAGTCTATAGCATACATAATTTATATCTTTGATGCGCAGATAAAAGCTGCATTGCCAAGCAAGTAGTCAATAAATCAATCAGTTGTTAGCAGATCACAAAACACAGCTCACAGAGAAATCAATTAATCGATAACCAATTAAGACTGTTTGTAGTTGTGGCGGTAAAAGGCGCAGATGACTGGCTATATTTCTTAGAATCAAAGGGATATGGCATATCATCAATAGCATCTAAAAACAAATCATCAGCTTAGGCAAAAATAAAAACGAGTGCGTGGTAAATGTATCTACGGTCTTCCTGGATACACAGCGCATAAACCAAATTACTGTATGACTTATTGGGATTATTTACAATTCAACTTGTATGACTTATTGTGAGCAACATCATATGTGATATTTGATCAATGTATGACTTATTGGTAGATTCTACAATTCAACGTGTATGCCTTATTGCGATAACTGGAGGTTAACTCGTTGATTCGCTGTGGGTTAACTTCTACGCGTATGACTAAATCGTGATTAATTCACAGGTTTACCACGCAAAATCTTTATAATTTATTTCCCGATTTCACATACATATTGAGGTGTATAGTCTCCCAATAAGTCATACAGTGATCGGAAATCACAGTTTTTCTTGTTCCCTATAAGTAACACAGTGATCGGAAATCACATTTGTTCTTGCTCCCAATAAGTCATACAGTGATCGGAAATCACCGTTTGTCTTGTTCGCAATAATCATACAAGTTGCATTGTATAGTCTACCAATAAGTCATGCAGTGATCGGAAATCACATGTTTTTGCTTGCAATAAGGCATACCAGTTGAATTATTTAATCTCCCCATAAGTCATACAGTGACCGAAAATCACAATTTGTTTACTCGCAATGAGTCATACAAGTTTAATTGAAACGCCTCCCAATAAGGCATACAATGATTTGGTTTATACGCTGTGGATTTGAGCTAAATGAATAGTTCACAGTTAATGATAACATATATACACGCCTTTAGAAGTCTAAATGTCACCAGGAATGCCAGGTGTGGATGCTGACGTGGACGTCGTTTGGTATTTAGAAATTCTCAAACATTGCAGAGAATGGCTGATTAATGTCATAGAAAATCAGTGTTATTCACAAGTCAACTAACTCACTGCGATAGAGACAATAGCTTTAACGAGATAGTTGGTATTTAAATGTTAATACGTAGGAAGAAATGGAAGAACTATTTTTAAAGGTGCTGACCGAATGACCATTACATTTTGCTGGCTTATAATTAGTCTGGTTCCCGTTCCCCAATCTTACATTTCATTAGATTTACTGCGTAGATTGTAAAGATCGGGAACCAGACTAGCTTAGAATGAGAATGTCGTACGTACAAAATCGATATTTTGAGAAATCAAGAACAAACTGTCTGAAAACTAATCTTTACTTATGGAAAAACAAGCTTTTTCAACTTCAGTTTGGTCAACATGACCTATTCCCATTTTCATGAACATAGGCTCATAAGAATGTCCTGTGATGCAGATTTCAAATATGCATTATTTTTATAAAGTCTTACGACCTTCTCATTCTAAGCTAGCGAATAGTAGAGTGTTTTAATTAAGACCGCTAAGAAAGTGTTCGCCAAGGTTTCTTGTGAAGTATGGGGAAAAAATTCCCAGTAACAGAATTCGTTTAAACATTGTATATGAACAGGTGTATTATATTAGAAAAAAATACAAACTAATCATAGGTTAATTTGCTTGTTTAGAAGTTATCTGCCCTTAAATACAAGTACGCAAATTTGAAGATTGAAAACCGGCACTAGCTTCAAGAGCAGATAATTCATAATACCGGGGTATAATATGTCACGTTGCTTGTTTAGAGCTTATATCTGCCCTTGAATACGCAAATTTGGAGACTGGAAACACTAGTTTCACGGGCAAATAACTCATAAAAATACTAGTACGCAAAAAAGACTGAAAACACTAGTTTCACGGGCAAATAACTCATAAAAATACTAGTACGCCAAAAAGACTGAAAACACTAGTTTCACGGGCAAATAACTCATAAAAATACTAGTACGCAAATTTAGAGACTTAAAACACTAGTTTCTAGGGCAAATAACTCATAAAAATTATTTGTACGCAAAGTAAGAGACTGAAAATACTAGTTTCAAGGGTAGATAAGTCGAAAAAAAGTTCGATGGCCTTCATATGACATGTGCGTAGGATATAACCAGTTCAAGCTGGTATTCAGACACAAACTGTATCTGTAGGACAACATTATAGCCTTCTACTAACTGCACAAACCGGTGGCTTCCGCTTGGTATAATTACAGTACGCCTCGATAGCCTATTGGTAGAGCGTTCGCTTTCAGTGTGACGGGTCTCTAGTTCGATCCTAGACTCAGACATACCAAGTACAGGGAAAATGGTACTGACATTATGATATCCCCTTGAATAGAGATCAGCATGCATGTAGTCAGTCCCAGGTATACTGTTGGTTTGCCAGACCCCGATCTCTCGAAGCATCCTAATTTGAGCTTTAAATCTCATCTCAAATATTGTCATCATCTTTGTAATTTCCATGATAGGTAAAACTCAAAATTGACTCAAAACTCAAAACAAACACTTCATTCTGAGTTTATTACAGTAAAATGTCCAGATCATGTTCTTCTGGTGTACATATAGAGGATCTTACATGAGTGTCTTTCTATATTGAATTTATTAAACGAGTTGGATAAAATGATAAAATGCGAGGCTCTGCCGAGCATTTTATCACTTTTATTCAACGAGTTTAATAAATTTAATATGGAATGACACGAATGTAAGATTCTTTTTATCACATAAACTAAATACACAGTAAAAGTTTGTCAAGAATGCACACACTTCCCCTTTAGCAAATAAACTCCATAGGAGTAAAGCGGTTCATTGAAAGAGCTAAGAAAATAGTGCAACAATGTATACTCCAATATGTTAATTTTTCTGCCTTTGAAAATAATATTTTTAGGGTATCTAAAATCCTGCAGATGTAAAACTACGCTTAACAAAGTAAATAATTAAATCTAGGACCGCAGCAACACAACGTATTCTGTTTTGTTCCGTGTTCCGTTCCGGGTTTTAGTAACAACCAAGGACAGGGGAAGTAACTAGGTTATCCGCGTGAATTTATTCGCAATTCGTCTGAATAGCCGAAAATAACTGATTGTACACGATGCAAGTACTTGGTAAGCAAGGAAAATCGTCTTTAATACTCAAAATTAACGGATTTATACAATGAAATCAACATCCGATGCTGTGTTTGTGTAGATGCCAGATATTTGGTATGTATATTTCGTCCCGATCTTATTCGTACCGACGTTTAACGGACCTACCGTCAAGTTTACTTACAGTCATATCTCTTAAGTTCTTGTACATCTGTTATTGTGTGATTATAACATGCCCTAGAGTGCTCATAATCGGATACAGAATTTATTCTATTCTAAAAATGTATTCTTTTACTTTTTTGACAACGTGTATGAACACATAAATAAAGTGACTCGCCCGTCTAAATACCTCATTTGCATGTTTATTACACGTGTGTATTATGACTTTTATGTAATGGGTTTATTAAACTCCCAGAGCCTATTTTATGTGATAAATCTAAAATTCAGACTCGAAATTTGAGCTGAGATTTCTACTTAAGACGCTTTAGAAGATTGGGGTCAGGCGTCAGGATAATGTGTGACTGGGAGTACTGTAAATGTGTGCCTCCATAACTCAGTTGTAAACCTGAGTGCCGTCTAATCTAGCGACCTGGGTTTGAATTCGGGTGGAAACACTCATATGCCGGCCATGTTTTAGCAGAAAGCTCACTGGCAAATAAAGGATATGCTCAGCATTTTCTTGGAAATAGGTCATCCCTATATAAAAGACTCCCATTCCTAGATTTAGATAATGACTACAAATCGATGTGCGGAAGGTCCCCGGTTCGATTCTCGACCAGCAGTCTTGGCTATTTCTGGAACGCTTTGAAGTGTTTCCCAACCAACTATTCTTGGCATGTTAACCATGCAATCTCAGGTAACTGTATCATTGATAAAGAGTAAAAAGAAATTAAAAAAAATTGTAAAAATTATATGGCAATAAGTAAAATATAAATTTTACCAAAAACATTGTTTTGTCTTTTTACTGTTTATCAATGATACAGTTACCTGTTCATACAATGGGCATTCTCATACATCAGTGGTTAGTCAAGTTTCCAGACGTCACAGGTGAAGAATACTCTGGTGATCGAGAATGGCAATGGGGCATAAAACAATAAAATGTGTATGGTGACAGGAACTCAAAATATTTCAAAACCAATGGTCTACTTTCGGTGTATGATTCAATCATTCTTTAAACAATAAGAAGTCTTGAGATTGTTGAGATTAATAAATAAGATCTCGTTTGTAATCTCATCCCCTCCTATTGTCTCACCGTGAGACAGTTTCGTGAATTGCTTAATTGTAATGTAAAGTCAGAAATTTTCGCGAGAGAAATAATGTTCGCTATATTCACGAATTCGATAAAATCGTGAAAATGTAAGTTAGTGTACGTCAATAAAGACAGTAAAACACTGGCAGTAGATATAGATATTTTTGAAGTTTTTAAACAAAATCGTGAATATTAATGTTATAATCTCGCGAGCTACGTCAGAATAACAAATTTGCGAAAAAATTGACGTCGCGAAAATGTATGATTTTACATAATTCACCGTCATTGTATTATATTTGTTCATGGCATTATTATGTGATTACTGATAAAACTATAGATTGGGCTGACGATAAGTCTAACAAAAGTGTTTGTCTTATGGTGAACGATAACAATTAGCAGTAAATAGCAAATAAACAAAAACAGAAATATTATCTAAACAGTCTTTAGTTATCTGAATAGTGAATATAGTGCTGCGGATATGATACTTTAGTTCTAAATGTTAGACCTCTGTATATAGGATGTCGTACTAACGAACAAACAAAGTACTTTGTCTACTTTATAGTTTAAGTCATCGCTACATGTGTTGTGTGATTCATGAATCGACGGTTTTTGGGCAATGTGAATTGTATATGTACGTATATCTCAAAACAAAATAATTGCTTTTCAAGGATGTCGTACTATCGAACAAAGTGCATTGTGATAGATAGATAATTTATTTGAATTTCCTGAAGGTCACAGACCCATGTGGACATACATTAACATATATACAATGCAAATATTAAAGTGTAACGTTACACACACGTACACATCACACACACCAAACACACCACACACACGCACAACACACACACATACAACAAACACACACACACACACACACCCTCACACACACACACCCATGCGCACACATACGTACAAATACACATGTTACAACACAACCTATACAAATTTAGGTTCATAACATCATTATACAAATTTGTGTACTTTAGTTAAGTCAACGGTACAAAAGTCATGTACATATTTGTGTTGTGCGTTTCATGAAGCGACGCTTTTTGGTCACTGTTAATTGTACATCTACTGTACATATAATCTGGTTCCCGTCACAAAAACTTACATATATTCATAAAGTAATTGGGACAAGAACGAGACTTCATGTACATACGTCTTAAAACAATTCTTTTTACGGATGTCGTACTAACGAACAGAGTACGTTGTCTACTTGATTAATGCTAGGGTCACAAAGCTCGTGCGATATCCGTACGAATTTATCAACTCGTACGAGTTCATAATTTTTGAAATCCTAACGGTTTTTGTATGTTCGTAGCGTCTGGTCACAACTCGTACGGACCACGAACGATCTATAGAGATGCACTGGAAAGATATCCGTACGATGCTCGTACGAGTTAAGAAAATCCGTACGATGCTCGTACGAGTCTTCGGTGTCCGTACGGGCTCCGTACGGACGCCGTGCGAGTTTACCAAAATCAACTCGTACGGAGCTCGTAAGGAGCTCGTAGGGCAAATGTGACCTTAGCATAAGTCATTGGTAAATATGTTTGTTAGGCATGCATGTATGAATGTGTTGATCTTGGTATTCTGTTCTTCATAAATCGACAGTTACTAATTGGGCACTGTCAATTGCACAGACTCTGACATACTTAGGCCTACATTATTCCTTTGTAAGAAATTTCAATTTCATAGGAACAAACTACCGAGACTGGTAGAACATTTAATTTTTCCGAAGAAATACTAGGTCAGCTTTTTTGACACTTGGACTTTCTCATTCAGGTGTGCGTTGGGCATTGTGTCGTGTAAGTGTGGTCTGTGTTGGGTTTATGTTTTCTTTGCTCAGCTGTTAAAGTTAAGTGCTGGCTTTCCTGTCTGATGTTTAACTATGGTTTGTACAAGTGGTCACCTGAATAAGGCTTTACCATTTGACTTGTCAGTAATCAGTTGAATCAGACATCTTATGTGTCAGATACCCGTTCGAGCAGTTGTACCACTCCCAAAGACTGTTTAACTCACCTTAGTTTGGTATGAGACACTAAGCGTTGTGTTGATTTTTGCGACATTTCACGTTGAAGGCGCTATATTGAGAGGTAGATGATTCCAATGGATTAGACTTTTGTTGTATCAGCATCCAATGGCGAGTGTATCATTAGTTGACCTTTCTAACAAAACCTTCCCCGTTTCCACAGTTATATAGATCTAGTTGCGTAGCGTAACTTCAACAGTAATGTGAAAGTGACATGTCTACACTATGTATCATTATTTGACCTGTCTAACTAAACCTTCCCAGTTTCCACAGTTATATAGATCTAGTTGCGTAGCGTAACTTCAACAGTAATGTGAAAGTGACATGTCTACACTATGTATCATTATTTGACCTGTCTAACAAAACCTTCCCAGTTTCCACAGTTATATAGATCTAGTTGCGTAGCGTAACTTCAACAGTAATGTCAAAGTGACATGTCCACAATATGTATCATTATTTGACCTTTCTAACAAAACCTTCCCAGTTTCCACAGTTATATAGATCTAGTTGCGTAGCGTAACTTCAACAGTAATGTCAAAGTGACATGTCCACACTCCTACTAGGGTGAATATGCACAAGCGATGGAACCTATCACGACGTTATAGTTAACATGTACAAAATGTACATGATTAACAAGTGCTAATATGCATCTGTGCATTTGAGGTATTTTTGTAGCAATTCCCAGCTACATTCTGTGTTGACCTTTGAACCAACTAATTATCAATACGTACATTTGAAGTATTTTTGTAGTTCCAGTTACATTCCTTGGTGACCTTTAAGATCAACTAATTAACAATACGCAAACAATGCGTAGGATGGTCGTTATAACTGGAGTCAGTGAAGTCAATAAAAATAGAAAAAGAAGAAAATTAAAAATCGTCTTCGTTCCATAGGGAACGGTGAATTAACACCATTGTGTGGGTGAGAATGTGTGGTTTGTGCGTGAGGGTGTTTACGCGTGCGTGCGTTGTGCGTGCGTACGTGCGTGCGTACGTGCGTGCGTTGTGCGTGCGTTGTGCGTGCGTTGTGCGTGCGTGCGTGCGTTGTGCGTGCGTTGTGCGTGCGTGCGTGCGTGCGTGCGTGCGTGCGTGCGTGCGTGCGTGCGTGCGTGCGTGCGTGCGTGCGTGCGTGCGTGCGTGCGTGCGTGCGTGCGTGCGTGCGTGCGTGCGTGCGTGCGTGCGTGCGTGCGTGCGTGCGTGCGAACAAGTATTATGACTACATGTATTTGAAATTGTTAAAATATCATTATCTTCTTTGCATAGTTCTTTTTCTAATTCATTGTTCATTGTTGAGGATCTTTCAGAAGATTGATCAAGTTATATCGTCAAATAAGTTTCCTTGTAAATTAAAGTCTTTATTATTATTAATATTGTTTAATCATTATTATTCATGAAAAAAAGTCGAAAGATAAAAAAGAAGAAATATGAAAATAGAATAATAAAAAAAAATGCCCATATAATATTGTAATTTAAACGTCCACGCAATATACTTATTTAGGCTTTATTCTGTATTGCCTCTTTTTGATTAATATATGACTTTACGAAATTTCTATTTAAGTGAATTGTCTAATCGATAACGATAACTTTAGGAGTTATAGCGTTTGTCTAAAACGCTGTAAATGTCAATAAAAAAATAATGTTAATCTTATTCTTCAATTAATTTAATCAATTAAAAAATACTGCAAAAATATAAGTATGATAATGCAATGTGTTAATTGGACATTTTCGTCATTGTAAAAGAATGTAAAATATTATGGTAGTGTTCCATTTGAAATAATAATCTGGATAGTGCGATAATTAAAATAACAAACTATTGAAGTGTACTTTAAATTACGATAACAAATTGGATCACAAAAAATACACTTGTGTCGCTATAAATCAGTACATTTAACCATACAATAGCCGTTGTACTAGTATTTATATGTTTTATATTATCAGAGAATATTGTCGAGTAGTATGTATTACAACTATTAAAATATGATTCCCCAGGGGGCGTGGTTTGTTCAGCTCACGTGACGCCATACTGTATTGAGTTTGTCACTAACAAAACCGTCAATCAACACTCAAACTAAGCAGATTCGTTATGCCTGTCTATGGTATGGTATATATACCATACGTATTGATCGCTGAAAACAGAATAGTTAGCTTTGATATTTCATCCAGTCGGCACAGATGTTAATGGGCTGTAACGTGGATAAAAAACAGCACAAGTTAAATATTTAAATGTTCGTGCAATCTTTCCTTATCAGGAAGCAATTATAGTAAGGAATTCCACAGGAATTTATGACATTTTTTGGGATGAGATAAGAAAATACGGACTTTAAATTTACAAAAAGTGAGGAGGTTATTTATTACATTCGGACTTTAACCAACGGACCACGATGCTTCTGAGTTCAGTAAATTTTGTTGCGAAGCCTAAGGCTTCAAAGTGCAAGGATAAATCAGACAAGAAATGTTTAAAGAAAGCCGAACCTGTTAAAAAGGACTCGGAGAAAACTAGTGTTTGTGAGGAATGTATCAAAGAGGTAAGATTCATTTATTGTACGTTTTTATTTCATATAATCAGGACATAGGTCCTATTGTCAGATGTGTTGTTGCTGATGAACCTTAACCTTAACTGATAAAAACAACGACTGGAGGTCTTCTTGCTTAGGTCGTTTAATAAGTTTAATAAGGTGGAGGTTTAATAAAGATGGAAACAGTTACGATTGAAAGAATGGTATTCTATTAGTTTTAAGGATGTCTTATTACTCAGTTAGTGCTACATCACAAGAGGCTTGAGCTATTGCTTAATCATTTATAGGTATAAATTAAAATCAAATAAGGTAAAATAAGTTTTTGAAATATCTGCATAAATATGGATTCAGATTCAACATGTGAAAGTATTTGAGATAAGATTGTTCTCATAATTGAGATTCTTCGGGAGATGGGGGCCTGTACTTCCAGAACAGGTCGGTTGTTCGAGACTATGAACATTCATGTAGTCAGGCTTGCCTGTCAAAGGTAACTGCTTGAAGCTATACTGTAAAAGTACTAATTTTAGCGACGTAAAAAAATCGCGAATTTTATACATTATTCTTAAGTAGTTTGCGAGATTAAATGTAGACGTTTTTTTAAAAATTCAGAAATAACTGATTTCTGTTGATTTAACGCATGTGCATTCTCGTTCACCAGAGTATTCTTCACCAGTGAACCACTGATGTATGAGGATGCCGCATGGGTAGAACATATGTTTTTCGCGGAAATTATCGAGGTCGCGAAAATAGCGAAAATTAATCGTTTGCGAAATGTTCTGATATTTTAGTACCAGAGTCATTGAAAGCACCCGTTCGTCGTAAAACTTTTATGTTACCATATATAGAAGCTCATGGACTCTCAGAATAACACAAAGTGCTATTATAGTCTTATCTAATCTGATTTTTATCACCACAACAGAAGAGTCGACTTATATAGACAGTCGTTAAGTAATTAAATGTTCAGTTAATTATACAGTATTGCGCCTAAAATTACCCGGAACCTAATCACTATCGCTGATTAACACTCAGTAATATATACCCTGAAAGATCTTAATATAGTTAGGTATTTTATTCCCTGCATGATGCTATAATCTCATTTTAACCGACCTACTTTGGATGAATTATACGACGCTAATGAAACAGTAATCCTTTCATGTGCGAGAAGTTGACAGCCTAGCTGCCTAGCAGTCTAGCAGCGTGTAGTTGGTAGGCTAGCGGCCTCGCAGCGTGAACATGGCAGGCTAGCGGCCTAGCAGCGTGAACATGGCAGGCTAGCGGCCTAGCAGCGTGAACATGGCAGACTAGCGGCCTAGCAGCGTGAACATGGCAGGCTAGCGCCTAGCAGCGTGAACATGGCAGGCTAGCGGCCTAGCAGCGTGAAATTCGCAGCCTAGCCGGTGCTGTTGGCATGTTGGCTGCATGTCGGCCTCTAGAATCTAAATAAAATTGATTGGAAACCCTGTTTGGTAAAAAGTGTACATTCTATATGCACCAATAATTAACACCAATGGTGAAGAAATTCAAAATAAGGGTCTAATAGTACAAATGTGACATGGACTTCTGAAAGGCTCGAGATATCATGTTCTGACAGTGCCACTCGAAGCCGATGGACATAGGTCAATAATGCAACTAAAAACGGATGACCGTCGAACGCAAAACAAACTCTTATTGTAGAGTGGTAGGTGCCTAATTCAATTTATAACTTCTCTCTATAATCTAAGAAGAAACACAAAGAAAATAAACAAAAGAAGAACTAATTTACAAAATACGGGGCAACATAAAATTATGTAATGGGTAAAATGAATTCTGCGAATAGTCCACCCCATCGGCTGGCTCAGTGGTTCAATGGTGGGCTTACACGTACACAAGGTCACAGAGTGTCCCCAGCTTAGAATCGAACTCGGAACTAACAGGGATGACAAATAAGTACTTACTAACTGAACTGTCCGGGTGGATTATTATAGTACGTATGCATTGTGATGTAAATATCACGAATAGTACACCCGTAGCACTTCTCACAATTCTTACACACCGTGAGGGGTTGTGAAATATGAAACTCCGCGACTATGAAGTGTCCGGTTACATTCTCTCCCCCTCGTCGTGGTGAGAAAACAAAGGACTTATCTAATGACTTCATTTATTACGTACAACACACGCAGTTGGTGTCTGTTTGCCGGACTACGGACATAGAAACTTTCACGATGGGTCCTAAACAGACGGATTGGGTTTCAAATACACTGGGGTAAACTTAACACCGGTTATACTGAATTACCTCCGGGTATTTAAAACCAATGTAGCAGAAAATGGCTTTCGTGCTTATCAGATATTTAGGCTGAAATTCCAACGGTACGCCATAGGGTATCAGCTTTCAGATAGGCATGTAGGCATGTGTTGCGCACTCCGGGATAGCTGTCGTTTAGCACAAGTGTGGGACCCCCTAAACGGTGAAATAGCGCTCTAATCAACGAACACTTCCACCCCGTGAATAATATCATTTATACGTGGAATGATATTAGGCCTGATAATGTCATATAGGGTATAATATTCCATAATATTCCGCCAACAGCGCGACCCTTAACAGATAAAATACCGTTTAATTGTTTAGCAAAGCCAGCTACGAAGACAAGATAGATTAATATATGTTACACCATGGGGTCTAAAAACAATAAACATTATTCCGATCTCGCTACAAGTGGATATCATCGGCGATTAACTTTTCAAAACCATTGACACCTGCTGTTAAAATATTGTCCGCTGTCACCTGATATCAAATTTATTAAGCTTCAGGTATTTTGATAAATTTAATTTGCTATTATTCATCGGGCATATTTCAAATATTATGCAACCCATCGAGTGTTATGCTCTATGATTATGAGTACATATTTTATAGACATGATAACTTGATATCAAGATTATAGTTGTGATTATTGTTTTTACAAATATGACAATGGATCGTTGATTGTCGATTTGCGTGACATCGGCTTGGATTCTTGGGGGTATAAAAATTTGTGGTAAAAATAAAATGGAATATTCTTATTTGAAATTGAACATTATTGTCGCCAAGGCACTGGAGCTGGACACTGGACAGTATTGCGTCATCCAAATACACGATTATTTAAGTTAGCAGTGTGAAAGTGTGAACCGTTAAAGTGTAAAACTATATGAAAGAAAGCGAATAATAATTTTAACAAAATGGAGAAAAGTTGCAGATGATTTGCAAAAGTTGTGGTTGATTTAACTGGTATACGACACACTTGTGTCACGTAAAATGTGGGTATGTTCTGTTATTATTCAATTATTAAAATAAGCATGGAATTAAAAAAATAAAACACAAAAAATATTTTACCGACGTTTCGACATATTGCGGCTTTTTATTTACATTTCACAATGCTTGTACTTGCTAACTTTATTATTAGAAGTACACATACCGATGTAAAAGAACAATGCCATTCCCAGACATAATTAAAAGAGATAATAGTTAATAGTTTGTAATCCAGTGTGGCAATAAAACGTGACTTTTGGCTACAGGTCCAAGACGAAATTTGCTTCATTTCGAAAACAAAAAAAGCCATAAGTATTTTATTTCTTCATCGATTTCAATCAAATATACGCCACGCTATAAGGGTTAAATCATTTGCTTTTCATGAAATATGAAATATAAGATCCTTTTCAGAAACTTTGCCGTTTTTCCAGCACACTGTGAAACATGTTACAATCGTCTTCTTTTCAAAGGTTTTACCTGCCGCGACTGGGAATCAAACACTGTTTGGCGGCCGCGGCTTAAAAAATGACTTATAATAGATAATAGTAAAAACATTTTATTGTTTATATCAAAATTCTTCTTGTATATTTCAGTTAGAAGAAGAGAATACGATATTCAGATTTCCAACAAGTACGTCACTGAGTTCTGGGATCAGTTCTAAGTCATCGGGTACGTGCGAACTTATTGGCTTCATAAGTAACTGGTTTTCCATGAAACATTAACTCAAATTACTAGTAACTGGTTTTCTGTGAAATGTTATCACTGAGCATCTGTGCTCTGTACTTTGTGCTCTGGACTCTGGGCTCTGTGTTCTAGGCTCTGGGCTCTGTGATCTACTCAATGCCCGTCAGGCTTTTCTCTCTACTCTACTGTTTTGCAGTTTTTTTTCTGCCGAACGTCATGACGACAATCAAGGAGCAGTTGCTAACAGTTTAGTTTAGCAACATGACAAAGTGTTAATTAATACGTAATTACTCATTGCCATTTCTCCCGGAATGGGAAGGACCGAGACTTTGTGGTAAATAGGAAAAAACTGTCTCCTTTTCTATCATAACCTCGTGACGATGGATACCCGACGGAACATGAATTGGATTTCTACATCGATGGTGATTAATATAGGTTTGAGGAATTTGTTCCAGCCATTAACAGGAAATGTTTTAGCATAAAAACACTTTCTGGACTGCTGCTGATAGTTTCATAATCAATGTTTTATTTTTTAAATCTATGTACATTTCAAGGTTGGTCTGAAAGACTGTGATAATGGCTCTGTAAAAAGAAGCAGTTACGACAGTTTAGTGGACAACCCTCAAATTGAACAATTTACTGCTATTTTTGTCATCTGTATTTCTCTCAACAGTATATACATGCATTCACATTTTTTAGCCTTTTTTTCATAAAAAATGCTTTATTTATATTTTATTTATTTCTTGTTTTCAGGATACGCATCGTCAGAAAGCCCGGATGTTTTTCAATTTCCTGGCGACCGTGTGACCATAGCAACGAGCGATGATCTCTGTCTTACGGTTGACCAGTTCTTTTATAACATTGGTTTGAGAGACGAGTCCAAATCAGACAGCACTTGTAAGTTTACCTTATTAGTTAATGTTGCGGAGCATTTGACTTGATCCTGACCCTTATGCATGAATATATTACAATATTTTTGTGTTGAATATATGCCTTTCCGAGTGCAAATAATGCAATATCGGTCCTTTAGAGCGTCTTCGTGATTCTTCCCGCTTACGAAAACATACAACTGGAATTATAGTTATAGAAAATATATCAGCTGTTAAATTATGCTAATAGAATGTCGAGAATCGGGTAAAATGCTCCCTATTATACCATTTATAAAAGCTACCTTTGAGTTTGGGATAGGACTGACTGACTTCAGTTTTTTCTTCGTACAAACGATACTTTATAGTTGATTATTCTTTATATGTACGTACAATATTGCTAACTTTTCGTAATTATTTTGTAAATTACAATATTTATTCAGACGTAAATGTACTCCGGTAATGTTTATTTGGGTTTATTAAGCAGTTTCTCAACAATTTATTAATTGTATGTGCATGTATATGTTATTCATTATAATATGTTATAATAATGGGAATAAATATGTTTCAACTAACAATTTTTCAGGTGTATTCCGTAAAAAGGTCTTGGACTCCAAAGTATTGGCCAATGGTCACATGGAGACAGTCGTGTTTGCACTGGACTGTGATCAGGAGTTTTATATTACCACTTCCAAGAACGCCAGTTTAGAACTGAACGTAAGTGTGCATAATTAACTTTCATCACCAACAGTTAATTGTATCATTGATAAAAAGAAAATAAACATTTTTTGTGGAAGTTCGCTTATTCTGCGTGTTCCGTTCCGGGTTTTAGTAATGACCGCGCTGGAGAGGTTGTACTGTACGTTGGAAATGTACTTTTTTCGTACCTATGCTACCTTAAACTGAGTCTTAGGAGCAATTGTAGTGGTTTTTAAAAAAAATCGATTTTTCTTTTTGTTTGATCTTGAGGTGTGCACCTTTAATATTGACGTACATTCAAATATCATATCAATTCTATGCCTGCATCTTTATATTGAGGTACATTCGACTGTCAGTCAATTCTAGATATCAGGTATAATTATTGGAATTGTGTGAATTAGTTAACTAGGATCGGCTATATTTCATTACTTGATTCATCTCTGCTAATTACTAGAAGCAAATCTGTCTGCTTTCTCATCCAGCAAATCAATTTTGTATAAGCTCTCTAACGCATCGACCTTCAGTATAAGCGTGATACGTGATAAAGTAAACGACATGGAAATATTGACGAATTTCGCGAACTAACAAAATGCTTATGTGGGGGATGATTCTCCGACCCCCATAAAACCATTGGACTTGGGAGAATGAATGGGGTTACCCTTTTGGGGCCCGGAACAATTCTCTTTTTTTCTAGCGTAAATTTTAACCTTCAGAGAACGCTATTAAAAAGTTTTTAAAAATCGCGAATATTTCGAACGCCAAAACATCTGAACATTTCAAAATTTGACTTTTCCACCCGCGAAAATATTCACTAATACAGAATTATTTGACTTTAAAAACTGCTATACTACTAGCAGGCTCAACACTTTCCGGACAACCCTCGCACAAGTACATGTACCTGGTTAACGGAAAAAACGATTGACCTTCTTAATAGTACACTAGGTTACGTGCTTATTAGTAGGATGGAATGCTGATGACGTCAGCAACTTATTATACCATCGTTATTATCACTTCAAATGACACCTCAGTAGAACAAACGAATAACTGCGAACTAGTTATTATTAACTAGTTAGTGGGTTTCTTCAGTTTTTATACTCAGTTTTTGACCTCCGTAGCTCAATGGTTAGCGCGCTTGCCGTGTAATCTGGCGACCCGGGTTCAACACCGGGTGGAGGCACACATATATGCCTGCCATATTTCAGCGGAAAGCTGACTGGCAAATAAAGGCTATGCTCGGCATTTTTTTTTAAAAAGGATTTCTTCAGTTTTTATACACGAGTCGATTTATTTCGACTTATATCTCTACAAACATGTACATACTTTACAACTATGACACATGCCAATGACGTCACAACGTCCTCAACAGTATTTGTTAGGTTAAACTACATACTTTATTTTCGCTTAAAGACAAATGCCATAGTTTTTTGTGCGCATATTTTCGGCGCATATTCTAAAAACACTGTTTAAAGTCCGTTTTACCGTTTTATTGATGATAAAGATGAATAAAACGTGTGAACAAGAATCATAACTGATAACATTTTGAAATTTTAACTTAGTATAACACAAGCTATGTTTTATGTTTTCAGTATTGTGCCGACAATCCGACTTTAGAAGACCCGGACGAACGACACTTTGTCATACATCACACGACCCTTGGACACGCATTTATCCAGCCCAAACTTCATAAAAATATGTACCTACATCATATAGACGAATCGCTATCCGTTCAACAACTAAATCTGAACTGGCGATGCCCGGAGGAGTATTTCTTCCATTTTAGTGCCGTGCCGGAAGTTACAAAGCGCAGAAAAACCGCGGACAAGGCTAAAGAATGTACGCATCAGAAACTGAATAAAACGGAAGAGAGTAAATGTCAAACTAACGATACGGAGTTCGTGTGTTTGAGGTCTTTAGAAAGAAACTGCAAAAAAGAACTTCAGGAAAAGATTCCAGATTTGTGTGACGTCAAATTACCATCACAGAAAAAACTCCGAGGCGAGAAATTGTTTTCAAACTTATTTTTTGGGTGCTTCTCCGGAAAAAGTCGACATTTAGGAACCGAAGTGTGATGCATGGATTTATTTTATTGATGTAAACTTTGAATCCGTCCATGTCATATTTAAACATTTCTCATTCGGTGCTAATCCGCTACCCATACTATTTATTCATAATTTATACACACAGTTCGTTTGTTTCAGGTCTGTCACTTGTATACAAAAATTGCAATATTATAACACAGAATTTTTCATACTTCAATCGGATAAACAGGCAGTGAAAACAATGCCTTATCAACTATGCCAATTTTTAAAACTGATTTTTGAATTATTATTTTTTAGAAATTAATAAGAGAAATTCCAATGTCACTTGTATACAAAAATTTCAATATCATAACACAGAATTTTTGATACTTCAATCGGATAAACAGGCAGTGATAACAATGTCTTATCAACTATGCCAATATTTTGACTGATTTTTGAATTTTGAATTTTTGAATTTTGAATTTTGAATTTTTGAATTTTGAATTTTTGAATTTTGAATTTTTAGAAATTGATAAGAGAAATTGCAATGTTTATGTGAACATTTGACTGGTCTAAATAAACGAGTTAGACTAATGTGTTTTGAGACCGTAATTGCTAAATCGTTGGCTATGGTGCTTTATACATTAGCATTATTGGAACTGATGACGTCATAGTCATTCGGAACACTTCAGTCATTTACCGAACAGTTTGCTTAAGACTGTCTAAAGTTGTCGTTTTTAAAGGTATGAAACTCATATTGTTGGTTATTATTTTTTTAAAAATAATAAAAAATGCAGATTCTCTTACAGAATGATTTATAAAAGCGAAATTCCACTGCAAAGTCCATAAAGTCAATAAAAATTGCTTACTTAATTAGGCAAGTCTAAAAGGTAAAATAATGATCTTAGATAACATATTTTGCGATGAAAAATGATATACCAAAATGTTTATATTTTGATAAAGATTTTGAGTACTACCCCTTTAAACACTATGAGCGTACATTCGAGTTGGTCTGACGAGTTCCGAATATTCCAATGGCTAGTCTTGTTCTAATATTATTTATTTCATGACAATATCAATGTATTCCTTAATTCATGAACATAGTCCATTACTTGTACATTCCTATACAAAAGATGACGTACTCACTTCATTGTTTATGTGTTGTGAAAAGTATTAGTTTGTAGTACCCCGTTTGTAAAGTAGTCCCTTTTTGTAATGTATTCGTACTCGACTCCAATGTCATCGGACTACTTTTTTCAGTCCGTAGATGTTTTTGTATTGTTTTATATTATATGTAAACATGTATTTATAAGTGCTACCTGTTTTTAGTGGATTTAATTCAACTTAATCCCATAAAAACTGCTTCAAAAATAGTGCTACTAGTTTGCATTTATGTTCATGTTATTCTTAAGAGGGATAAAATGGCGAACAAACTGACATTTTTTGTTTTAAGGGGGCGGCTCTCTTCTACGGGTTTGACGTTCGCTGTTACTTTAATTGATGCCTTAATCACATGACATAAATGGAAATTGACGTATATCGAGCATATTAGAAGTATTTTTTACTAATTAAATCAGTTATTAGGATTATGGCTTATGACGGCCTCGTTGCTGCCATGTTTGTATGTTTAAATGCCTTAAGCCATGTTTATCCCACTTATTTATTTTGTTATGTAGTTTAGTGTCATTGCCCTTGTCTTAAACGTCAAGTCGTTTCATCAAGCAATCAGTTGCCATTTGAAGCAAAAATTAATCTGATATAACTACAGGCGTTTCCAGTAAATGAGAAAGTTCTATTAAAATCAGATAGCTATAAAAATGGCATGGTGACGTCATACTTCATCCTTACTGAGATATTTCCAACCGCTCGTAAACCAGTGTTCATTTGATTTCTTAATGGCATGATAAATAAAATAATCCCTGTAGAAAGGTGAAATCTTTTATAAATGTAACTCGATCTTTAATCAACAACAGACCAGTGACGTCATTTCCGGCACACATCGCGTGCTGCGCATCCATTTAATTAAAGTAATCGTTCTTAGGAAGGCTTTAAATTCTTTAGCAAGCTTTGTATAGGATGTATCATGACTTCAAGCCTGGTTTAGTCAGACAGACTAAACTAGACATGCAATATAGCGTGTGTTCTAACAAATTCTATATTTAGGTAACATAATATGTGTTCTATATAGTGTCTTTAATGTCAATAATCATTCCAACCTTCGTGCATTACATTGCATGTTTTTATAGCTAACCATAACACCAATGCATTTCTTGAGAGCTTAGTCGTTTTATAGCAACGAACAGCAAACGTGAAAGGGACAAGCTTAAAAAGAGAAATGCACTGGTTTTATACTGATAGTTTGTTCGTGTTTTTTCTGTGTAATTACTCTAATACTTGTAGGTGATAGATGCACAACCCGCGAAAAGAAACATGTTTTCGCGCAAGACAATAATTTGTTAGTGTATTTTCTGTGTATAATACTTTTAGGTCGTAGGTACACAACCGACGAAAATAAACAAGTTTTCGCGCAAAACTAATTTACTAATATTAATAGTAAACAACGGGCTGCTATGAGAGTATGCTTCCGATGCCAAAACACGTCCACTTTGGACTCCACATTCTAAGAGTACAATAGTGTTACTTTTTACTTTTTCGTTATCAAATGATCGAAAACATCGAATGTTATGTTTATACAAAAATTTGAGTTTAGACATCGGTGGCAAACATCATGGGGACCTCATCTATGTCACTCAAGACTAGAATACCCGTCGAGTGACGATGCCACTAAGAAGTCGATGCCAGTTGAAACAACACTTTGGTTCAACATGGCATCCACTTCATTGTGCGACTCCTAAAGACTCTGGTCAGACATCAAATTTTGCTCTGTCGGAAATGAGACTCTGTCGGAAATGAGACCCTGTCGGAAATGAG
This sequence comes from Spisula solida, assembly GCA_947247005.1. NCBI lineage: Eukaryota > Metazoa > Mollusca > Bivalvia > Venerida > Mactridae > Spisula > Spisula solida. The sequence goes on along the minus strand of OX365956.1, from coordinate 4,843,428 downwards.
ACCCTGTCGGAAATGAGACCCTGTCAACATGGTCTTTACCCAATTATTGATGTGACAACTTGTATATTGTAACTATTATTATTATAACGGTTTAGAAATTGTTGATGCTAATGCTACAATCGTTTAGTTGATTAACAAAAGTTTGATTTCAATAGGTTGTCACTTTGTAGAAACAAAATCGATGGCTGTTTATGAAGAAATTACAAATGATACAGCGATAATTGAATTTATGCTGGCAGTGATTAAAAACGCGGCGGAAAGGGATATTTCTTATAATCATTTGTAGCGTTCCGTCGGTAAATTTCAAACAATTGTAGTGAGCGAAATACGAGTATTCCGCATAGTTGGAGAGATGCAGGGAATCACGATGATGTTAAATTTGTGTTATGATGTAAACGCGTCTCACAATTAACCATGAAGTAATCAGGTTTCGATAATTTCGTCTGAACAATTAATTACTTAATGTTCGCTTTCACCAATTCTCTTTCGTCATTGAAAGTTCATGTGACAGAAATGAGAGAATGATTAACGTTAACAGTACATATAATTCCACGAAGGAATTAGGAACTCCTAAAGAGGCTATATTTATATAAAGTATAGTGATTATTGCTTTGTGAAAAGAGTAATACGAAAGTACTAGAAATGTGCCGTTAAATATATGATATTGGCTAACCGAGTTAAAAGACGGTAATAAGTTCTAGAAATGTATGGCATGGGCTAACCGGGTTCATGCTATACGATAAAGAAGTTTATTAGTAATTTAAATGAGCACGTACAATTAGTTTCTATTGGCCAATAATTGTTTGTAAGACATGTTATTATTGGCTGATCACCTAAAATTTTTAGTTTTGTAAAACACGTTTTCATTGGCTTACTGCCTCAAAGTATTTTTGTTTTGTAAGACATGTTTTCATTGGCAATTCACCTAAAAATGTTTGTCTTGTAAGATACGTTTTCATTGGCTGATCACTTGAAATCTATTTCTAATGTTTGTTAGATATGTTTTTATTGGCCGACTGCCTAAACGTTTGTTTATCTTTTATGTAAGAAATGTTTTCATTGGCGGAACGCCTCGAAATTTGTTAATTTAGTTGTAAGACACATTTTAATTGACTGACTGCCTCCAAATGTGTTTATAGTCACGATTAAGTAAATATAAACGATAATACATTATATTGTGTGTATATATTGTTTGATATCGTGAATCCTGTAATAAGATAGACACATATATGATATGAAATGTTCGTTTGTTACGTCAGAGATGTTTTGTCAACTGGTATAAGTCAATGATATGTTATTGCTTTTATTAATTAATATTTTTGTACTTATTCCAAAATGTTGAAATCGTTATTTTGATTCGCCTGTTATTTGGATTTAATAATAATAATTATTGTCATTATTGTGCATTGACTCGAACTCTAGTCAATACACGTGATATGCCGTGCACAGGATATGCCGTGCACAAACATGCACCATTTTGCATTTAATGTGGTAAATTGTTCAAAATCCGTATTGAATGCAAACATACATATAAAAATACTGTTACTGTTTGTCAAAAATGATAAAAACAAAATTAGACTGAAAATAAAGAAAGTGAAACTTAACTTTTGTTGTTATTATTATTATATGGTTATCGGTTGGGTCGCTGTATGATGTGTTTTGAATCAGCGTGTATTGAGAGCAAACGAGTAGAAACGCCTGCGATAGCAACGATCGACTTGGCTTTAGCGTACCTTTCGAAATATTTTCTGATGTGGCCTATTAGTCGGATCTGCATTAAACAAGACCTGGAGACAGAGTGTACATGTTTATCCATGTCCTATTGTGAATCCAACATGGCAATCGAGGTTTCTCACCATCGAGTTGGATCTGGCATCCTTTTCAAAAGATATCATAATTGCAAACACGTAACAGCAAACCGTGAATATGTAACTCATTACACACACGATCCGGTGCGTCGCCGGCTGCGATTGCCCGAAGCAGCATCTCAAAAACAGAAATCAACTCCACTTGAGAGTTGGTTTAATCAGAAATGGAGACAAATCTGGAATCGGAGCTCCTGAAATGCGTGTCAATTTTGAGTAAAGAACAATTTCATTTGGTTTTTTAGGTACAACAAATCACATAAATTGAAACTGGTCTATATGACCACTGGACAAACATAAATATAGTGCGGGCTCGAATGGAAACTGTTTCAAAGATATGATACGTTGCATCATTTGAGCTCAGATTCAGATGCTTCGGGATATCGGGAACAGAACACACAACATCCTTCTTACTCGGAAATGTACGTATTTTCCTCTCATAAATGATATATCCAAGCTCAATCAACACCTTCTTGGTGCTATGCTTGCCTATGTCATGTCGCTAATAATTAGGATAGGATCTCCATGAAATACCAACAGCCACAGAAAACATCACGTAATACTCATCACGGAATTAGCACGCTTTTTATTTGTTTATTGCACATGGTTCCTTACCAGATTTCAGAGGACAAAAACACCATACAGAAACAACAGAGCACAAAAGCAATAGGAAGGGACAACAAAATAAAGGTCAAGAACCACAAGTGCAAGACTTTTTAGTGAGCAAGCTAGTAAGCGATTTCAGCATGCATCATTATCGAAACTAATTGATTGACAATTTCGATGGATGATCTTCAAATGTCTCACGTTTGGTTGTTCGATTTGTCATAAATATGATTACAGCCGATGGGTATTGAAGGTGACGTCATCTTTTGGATCTTTTAAATAGTATGTGTGTTGATCAAACAGATTAACGTTGACGTTGTGGTATTATTTTTAACCATCTGGGGTGGTATTTAATATTGATCTTATTTAATTGATCGAATTTTATTTCATCGAGTGATCACAGAAAATCAATATTTTCACGAGTGGCGTAGCCACAAGTGAAAATGTAATTTTCTGTGATCACGAGTGAAATAAAATTGATCTTACACCAAAAATCAACAAATTTTCTGTTTATTATATGCCTCAATTCCTCTTAAATATGTGCCGTTATTGTCTTAATTGAAAAAATCAGGTCGAAATTAGAACGTCACGACGTGATAATTATGACGTCATGATGACGTAAAGCATATTTTAAAGCCCGGCGCCGTTGACGTTACGTTTCTTTTTCTGCATGATACTGGAACCAGCTTCTAAAACAGTGAAAATAACAAAGTGGTAATTTCACTGTTATTTTCACTGTTTATTTCACTGAAAAATCTCCATAATCCATTGAAAGCAAATAATAAAGATAGCCAATTATATCGCCTGTTACTGACCAAGAGTTTAATATGGTGTGATTTGATTGGATGTCCTTATCCTTAAGTCAAGCAAGATCAATATTGAATACCACCCAGAGCTCTGCCCCGCCCAGCCGCATCATACAGCACTAATGCACTTTAAAAATGATTCATAACATTTTATCTCCAATCATTGTTAAATGCGTTTTTTTCCATTTCTGTATATTTATAACACGTAATAAAGGAAAGTCAACAACACCATACGCCAAATTAATGAATCTTGTATTCACAACGTTTCGGCATTAAACGTACAATGCCTTCATCAGGAAATACAATTATATCAAATTATTTTTATATAACACGTAAAGACATTTAATGACAAAGAACCATTATTTCTGTAAAATCGGATACAATGTACCACAATTTTTTTATATAAAACTATGTGTTAACATGTCAATATCCGTTTATTATATTATAGCAATTCAGATTATTCAAATATGATACAAAAAGAAACAGATGGTACAAGATTACGCAGGTTATTATGTTATTATAAAAAGAGAAAAACAATATATGTAGGTTATAACAAAAAAATATAATGAAGAATAAATCATATCTTGTCACGAAAACAACAAGACTAAATAGTATGTCGTCACGTGGCATGATATTAAACATAGTAACGTGACTCGTGAAACGTTTTTCTAGATTTTTTTGTCTAGAACTAATATACGATAATGAATATTTCAATAGACAGAAAAGTTTCATTATGAAAAACAAACAAAAACAATCACGTGATTTTTGGCTATTGACACGAGTCCCTGACACGTTTTTATCATGTGAGAGACCTATTATGATTTTGCATTCTAACACAATTAGCAGTTTAAACTACATACACATGGAGGAAATGAAGGCGTGCTTGGCATCACGTTTCTGTTTTAGTCAGCTAAGCCAAATGACGTAATAGCGGTCCGAGGATAAAAGTAGTGCAATGGCTGCCGTGTTTTGCTGTGACTACACGTGGGTCTTGTTGTGCTGTCAAATGCTGAATATTGGCTTTGTTAGAATCAAAATAATATTATATTATTATACCTCACGTGACCTCTCAATGTATTTTTCCCATAGACCTTCCGTGTGATATTTTGTTCGATCACTATGTGATATTTTAGTAAAAACGAGGCTGGGCTATTTATAGAAATTTGTACTATTTGAGTCCGGAAAACACCCTGCTAGAGAGTATCCGTATGCTATTTATGTATTTGTTTATATTTCACAGTTGAAATTGACAAGATTTGCTAAAAATAGCATAAAATCATTAGAAACTTATACGGACTGAGATTGTACTTTTAAAATTATCATTACGGCAATCTAAGTTTTGCTTACATTTGTTGACATTTTAATTTGCAAAATAGTTATAATGTTTTCGGTATAATAAAATAAATAACACATGGCTGCTCGGGTGACAGTAAATAATTTAGATGTGAGTAAATTTTTGAATAGTTGGCCAGGCAGTGTCACCAATATGTTGCGGTCTAATTTATTTATATAAGGTGCAACACATGAAAAATGGTACTCAGATTCTACAGAATTACATGTGCAAAATTTACACAATCGATCTTGTTTATCGATACGCCTGTGACGAACCATTTCAATTTCTAAGTTATGAGAGCTGGTTCTGAAACGCGTTAATTGTATCATCTGAGAATAATTTCTAATAATATATAAGTATTTTTCGGATCCATATTCAGTTTAGAAAAGACTGAGTGCCTAAACTTATTTGTACTTTGAATAGATTTATTCCAGTTTTGAATGTATCGTAATCGTTGTTTAAACTAAGGATTGAAGTTAAAATCGGGATTGAAATGTAACTATACATTACTGAAACCAAGAATATCGAGTAGTGATTTAATTTGATGGGCCCAAGAGAAGCTTTGAAATGGTGCTAAATTACTATTTATTATATTTTAGTTGTATTTTCATTACAAAATGCTCTAATTACGGAAGCATTAACCAAAGTGCTATTAATGTCTAGCTGCAACTATCTGACAATGGTTAAAATCACAGAAGCTTTGTATATAAAGCATGTAATGATCAACTGACTGAACTATGCTTTGAAATGGCGCTAAATTACTTGTTACAGTCAGATCTCGTTATAACGACATCCGATATACTGACATATTCATTATACTGACATCAAATTTGGGGACAAAAGTATTACTATTATTACTAATTCTAAAGGCTTAGTTTATATCGGCTTTCAGAATGAGACTTATGTAAATATTGTCGCATTGACAATAGTATTCATTAATGATGAAATGTGTTCAGAAATAGGATTTTAGCCACAGTTTAAGCGAACTAGTTAAATTAACCTATTCTCAGTGTGATTGGTACGTGCGTGGCAAGTATATATGTATATCTACACTTTGCTAATAACTCTATTAAAATTACAATATGCCACGAGTGTTTGGGTCTCCGCGTTCTTTATCCAGCACACTACCCTCCGGAACACGATCGCACAGTCAATCACGTAACCAGTGCATTTACCTCTCAACAATGGTCACAGCTCTCTTGAAAGTTTAACTTGAATAATGTTCGACAATATCCGTCAGTGCTATTTCATCGACCTTTTAACCACAAGTATTATATAGACATTCTACTGGAATTTCGCAGTACCTTCTAGTGCTGAGATTTTGGTCATCAAAGAAGTTAAGTAAGTTAATGAATGAAGATATTTTACAAATTTTAAAGACGATGCTAAAATGGTATTTGATTGTGTCATATCTAAAGTCTAGATCCCACATATCATTTGTTGCCTCGGTGATGTACTCCAGGTTGAAATTAATGAGCATTCGGGACATCGGGAACTGGTTGCTCATGGTCTAAGGGAAGCTTCGAGGAAGTATATTGTCAGTTTGTGATATCGGAAAGAATTGTGATGAACCGGGTGGTATCGGAAGAAATCAGGAGAACATCGCCAATGTGTAATTCCTCAGTGTGACATAGGCTTAAGGAAGCTCAAGACATAAATAGAAAAATAGCGACATGGAAAAGTGATTCAGGAATAAAAATGTCTCTTGTGACAACTCGGTGACGATATATCCGCCACGAACATTGTAGATACTATTAAAGTTCTGCTATACTAGCCTCCTGTAAAACGTAGGGAAGGGTCTTAGGGGAAAACACAATTGATAGAACTACGTCGTGCTATTAATGAAGCTATTGTATAAGTAAAATATCCACAGACACGATGTTCATTGCAATGTGCTTTAACGCTGTTTCCCAACAATATCTAAGTTGTATACGGCCACCGATTCACCTACTTAGTTTCCCCTGACTGTATCTTAAACAGTAAAACAGTACTAACTTACCCTTCTGCAAGGAACTGAGAACTTCTCCACATATTGAGGAAAACCGACCATGTTTGCAAATTGGACCCGATGTTACTACGAAGCAAGTGCTATCAATATTTAAACACCGTGTCCATCATGTACGGTCAAGTATTGAATGTCCGATTTTTTGTACCGACTGCAAATTATTGATCAGCCATTTGCATTCACGAGATAGCCTTCGTGCAGAAATACAGGACGTAAAAAAGGAAATACACGTGATGAAAGCCGAAATACATAGCGTGCGCGAAACATGTCAGAAAGTTGAAAATAAAAATAAAGAGATGGAGTTAAACCAAAGCCGAATGACCGCACGGATGAATAAAATGGAATCGGAAATTCAAAGAGTAAAAGACGACAAACATATGCAACAACTTGATATCGATACACTTGACCTTAGACTAGATGAAGACTTTGAACGGTTCAAAAGACTCGAAGAGGAATTGGAGGCAGTAAATAGGCAAACTCGTAAGAAAAATCTTCGCATCTTTGGCTTGAGCGAACAATTGGGTGATTCTGAAAATATCAAAACAAATGTTGTTAATAATGTGATAAAAATCGCATCCCCAGAAACAAGCTTAAATGAGAACGACATAGTGGAAGCATTCCGGGTAGGAGAAGCTAATGAACAATACCCACCAATAACCATTGTAAAACTAAAATCAATGCAAGCCAAATCCGAAATTCTCTCTGGACGAGACAACCTTAGACGTAACGGAATTCGCGTCGGTGATGATCTCACGGCAAAACAAAGACAAAAGCTTGCGAATATGAAGCGCAATGGCAAGCTTGGCTATTATTATAAAGGTGAACTACATACACACGAATCAAATCAAGAGCATACTAGTAGAACATTCACGAACACTGCGCGTCTTAGACAAGACTCTGCAATAAAGGTGGACAATAATTCTGATAAACAATCACACGAAGGAGATGCAGGTGCGGTACTGAACAGATCGGCGAATATTGATTAGGGGTGTGGTCAAGGCCCAAACAAGGACTACGAATCCATATTATTTTGGAATATTGAAGGTCTTATAAACAAGATAGAATTTAATGACTTTATAACATATCTACGACAATTTAACATATTTGCTTTATGTGAAACCTGGGAAATGAATAACGATGTAACATCCAATGCATTCACTTCTCACGAATGTTACTTTCTTCCCGCTGAAAAAAATGCAAAGTATGGTAGAGCGATGGCAGGAATGTCTGTTTACGTGCACAAGAGCATTACAAGATATGTGAAACGGATTCATGAAAAATGTAAAATTGGCATATGTCTTAAATTGGACAAGTCTATAACACATGTAAACGATTTACTTGTAATATTTGTGTATCTGCCACCATCAGATTCTCCATTTTACAAAAACAAAGACTATAAATGTGTGGAATTATTAGAACAAGAAATATCAAATATTTATACTGATACACTGCATACGGACATGTTATTAATGGGTGACTTTAATTCTCGCATAGGTGAATGTAACACTAATATTGATGACGCCAATATTCCTCTATTGGAAGACTTTAATGATATTCTATCAAACCCTATTGCATGCCAGAGAACATCTTGTGATAAAACTGTAAACGCTTCAGGTAAATCATTAATTGAATTTTGCAAAGCGTATTCTATGCAAATACTAAATGGTATAATAGGTGAAGACAATGGCGTTGGGGATTTTACATACATCTCCAACAACGGTAAAAGTGTCATAGATCTATGTATGTGCTCGAATGACTATCTTCATAAGATAATAAATTTTAAGATAGGCATTAGAGGCGAATCAAAACATATGCCAATTATAACTGTAATACAAAATAGTGTCCCGGGGGAAAGCTGTAATGAAAATCACGAGGAATCAGACTCAAATACAATTAGGTATAGTATCTCCAATACTGATATTGACAAATACGTCATGGAGTTGAAAAATATTGTTGACGAAAACTGGGTTGCACACACAAATACAAACATTGAGGACGCGAACACGGACATTAATACTATCATCGAGGAGATCGATCATTCATTAAAACAGGTGGGAACCATGTTTACGCGTAAGCGTAAAGTCCGTACTAGACATCAACCACAGTGGTTCGACGCCGAATGCAAATCATTGAAACGGGATAAATACGCACGTCTACGTACATACCGGAGAACGAAAAGTGATATTCATCTCAAGGAATATACGTACTACCGACAGAAATTCAAGTTACTTTGCAAAAACAAACAGAATTTATTTTATAGAAATAAATTAAATTCGTTAATGGAATCGATCAACAGTCCTAAATCGTTCTGGACAAAATTAAAAAATATGACTACTACAGTAAAGCGAGATAACAATAATATCTCAACAGAGGAATGGATTGAACACTTTACTAATTTGCTCAACCCTATCGACCAGAATATAAACAATAATGATGAAAACATATACATTGACGAAACCGAACCTGCGGACGAAATAGAGAACTATATATTCAATAGTGAAATAGCCGAAGACGAAGTGACTCGTGCGGTGAAAGGATTACAAAAAGGAAAGTCGCCAGGTCCCGATTCACTAATTCCTGAATTTTTTATATATGGTCTTGATACTCTCCTGCCCGTACTATGTAAACTGTTCAATAGACTTTTCTCTAGAGGTGAATTCCCAACTGCATGGGGAGAATCAACCATAGTAACTATTCATAAAAAAGGAAATATGGATGAAGTAAACAACTACAGAGGTATCTCCCTACAAAATGTGCTTTGTAAAATATATACGTCTGTGTTAGTGAATAGGTTAAATTTTTTCTCACAAATGTATTCGAAGATTTCAGAAGCGCAAAGTGGGTTTAGATCTGGTTATTCAACAGTAGATAACGCATTCGTATTGAAATCTCTAATTGATAAATACTTGTCTAGGAAAGGTGGTAAACTGTACGTATGTTTTGTAGACTTTCGCAAGGCATTCGATACAGTCGACAGAAAAATTCTATGGCAAAAGATACGTGCAAAAGGCATAAATGGAAAGTTGATTGTAGCACTAAGGAGTATGTATTCTTCAGTGAAATCATGTATATTATGTAAGGGTGATAAAACAAGATACATAGACTGTACCATTGGGCTTAAACAAGGTTGTTTAGCCAGTCCTATCTTGTTTACATTTTTCATTGATGAACTTTCTGATATACTCCAAAGTGGAGGATTTCATGGAATCCAAATTTTACCAAATGACATTGAACTATTTCTGCTAATGTTCGCAGACGACATTGCGCTTACGTCTGACACCGTGAGTGGATTACAAAGACAAATAAATATCCTTGAGCATTTTTGTGTTGAAAACAAACTATATGTAAATGAAAATAAAACAAAAATTGTTGTCTTCAAAAATGGTGGTAAACTGTCGAGATACGAAAAATGGACTTATAACGGAGGTAACCTAGAAGCTACAAACTCGTACCACTATGTTGGTCTAAAATTTACGCAACAATTGTCTCTAAATACAATGGTAAATGACCTGGCATGTAAGGGCAAACGCGTTCTCATTTCATTATTGTCCAGATTATACTCCTGTGGACAAATTCCATATCACGCATATTTTAAAATTTTTGATACCAAAATATGTGCACAATTGCTCTATGGTTGTGAAATCTGGGGTATGGAACGCCACGAGTGTCTCGAAAGAATTCAGAATTATGCCTGCAAACGGTTTATGTGTGCTAGTAAAAAAGGTTGCAACGCTGTAGCCCTAGGTGATTGTAAACGTTATCCACTGTATATAGAGACAATGAAACGTGGTGTCAAATATTGGTATAAATTATTGCGAATGCCGGACACTCGGTACCCTAAGATGTGTTATAAAATGCTACTGTATGAAGATTCCATTGGACATAAAAACTGGGTATCTTTACTGAAAACTTGTCTCCAAAGTAACGGGTTTGGGTATGTGTGGCAGTCGCAAAACATTACTGATATAAACATGTTTATAAAAACATTCGTCAGACGTCTGATAGATCAATATCTACAAAACTGGCATGAAACTATTAATAGTAGCAATAAGTTTATACATTACAAGCTATATAAGCATTCGTATGAACGAGAAACCTACCTTGATGTTCTAGACATAAGAAAGTTTAGACATACTATGGCGAACTTTCGAAGCAGTGCACATTGCCTCGATATTGAACGAGGTCGACATAATAATGTGGAAAGGGAACGTAGACTATGCAAACTTTGTAACAATAATGAGATAGAGGATGAATATCACTTTTTGCTTAAATGTACATGTTATATAGATATTAGAAAACAATACATTAATGTAAAATTCTACTCGCCAGCTACTTACAATAAATTCATAATACTAATGGCATCTACAAACAGTAATGTTGTTAAGCAAACTGCTTCGTACTTGTATCATGCATTTGAATTAAGAAAACAACGATTGATAAATGAATAATAAGAACCAATTGTATATGTAAATAGGTTTGAATCTGTTTGCTTGTTGTCTGTATGTTTGTATGTTTCACACATTTGCTGACATCGATGTATTTTGTAATTGTAATTTTGTAATTGTTATGGGCCGGAGGCCTTAAATCAATAAATTTATGTTATTGTTATTGTTATTGTTATTGCATTCTGACTTCAAGAAACAGATGCTTTCGTTATAAAATGCGAATGTCAAGGGAATAATAATTAAAGCGCCACAAACACTTGCTTCTAACAATTTCAATGATTCAATGTCAAGGTCATTGTCAAGGCCATACGTAGAATAAAAGCAATATTAAATTACAAAACCTGTTGCGAAATATTTAACTATTTTGCCATAAAATTACTTCTATGTAATCTGAAGAACACATTAAAAAGGTGCTGTCTCACGTATTGGTGTATTGCAAAATTAAAATAAAATCTTCAAATATTCGCGTATTTTTTTGGTATAGTTTCTTGTATATCTCATAAACAACCACACTGACATCTAAAATAACTTGTGAAACATCGGTATTTTGTAGTTATTTAATGTTTTTACATCCAAAATTCTATAGGGTATTTATACGCTATAGAATTATCACTTATACTATCATTTACATTACCTGAATTCGTTGAAAACGAATTGCAAAACGAACCGAATACCTCACTGATGTTTATGCTGTAGTTTGTTGATAATACCTAACTGGTGTTTACGCTGTAGTTTTTTTATATTACAGTTCGATCACGTGCGAATTACATAATTCACAACACATGGTGGAAGGAAACTCTGTGCTATTTTTAAAAGGAAAACAAAGAGTGCGCGATTTCGAGAGTAGTTCAAATTGCTTATTTCCATCAAAGCATTCATAAAGCAAGCAGCAGTGGCTTTCTCTTACATAAATACTTGGTAAGGTTGGACAATTACGTCATACAAAAATTTAGCCCGATCTGTGAGTTAGCACCTTTAAGAATTCATTTGTTTCTATGTCATGAATTGTTTTTTTTGTGTTTCTGGATTTTATGATACTTGCTGCAATTATGATACATGTTATCTGAACAGAAAGGTCAAATAAATTACTCGAATTCATAAACAGAACAACCTCTCTAAAGCAAAAACCATTGTGAAATCAAAACATTTAGCTGTTGTACAGAGACTGTTGCTTTGGAGAGGTATACGTGGGACGTTCAAAAATAAACAGGACTATTGTCACAAAACCCACAGGGTTAAACGAAATAAATCATATTATATACCATCAAAAATCGGAATCCTTTTTCTACATACTGTAAAGATATGAACTAAAACAAATTCGCGGTCCGAGAGTAACAGGTGACTAAACAAGGTCACTAACGTTGACCCGGCGCACAAAATGACGTCGCGTTTTTTACACGGCGTAAGTGCTTCGCATAGGGCTATGAAATACGAAGTTTATAGTGATAAGGCTGATGAATACATTCCAGTACCACAATGAGCCACACAAGTAATGCGTTTGTGAGAATCGCATGTATTTTTCCGGATCTTACATCGAATATCAAGGCGAGAATCCGTACCATGGATCGTTGGTATTTGGAAAAAGTCTCGGTAACTGACGTCACAAACGTTCTTATGATTTCCTATTATTCCCTGTCTTTTAAAGCTGAACAATTAACACTAAAGCATTTGTGTCATTATAAAACTAATAAACGACTTGCCGAACTGTTTCCAAAATGTTGTTACGATACTTTCATAAGATTCAGAGGACATAATCATCTTGCTGTTGACAGAACTTTGTGTTTGTCCGTTTTTCATTACGTTCTGGTGACGTCACTTTTGAGTCACGAATTTGTCCCTCTTGGAGTTCAACTTCTGTTTATTTCAGTACCTAACGTCCAAATGTCATCATATTTGCAGACATCGTCCAGCATGTATCATGTAGTGATAGGGCGAAGTTTGAAAACCAACGATATGATAGTATTAAAGATACACTCAATTACGCAGTCGCCATTAATGATAATTGTTGGGCTGTGCCGGGTGCGTGTTACCATGGTTTCATAATGGACTATTATGAGAGGACCTGCTAGTGTTACTCGATAAATCAGATATCGAATTTTCGCAATTGAATTCCGATTCCATATTATGTAATAATATTTGTATAATATGGACAACTGTAGCCGTGAGGACCCCAGTCCTGTTTATTTTTGAACGTCCCACGTACCTTACAGTCAAGGGTAACTTTTGAATCAATTTATGATTCCATTTTGTAATGTTGTTATAGAATGATTGATGCTCACAAACTCGGAGGGGCTCGATCGAGCATCGTACGGAATTTTGAAAACAGGTAGGCTGGTTGATGCTGGCACGACTATTGCAGATAGCTCGCACGGACACTGTGGTGTCTCTGTACGAACAGAGTCCTGTGAGTGCCGAAAGAACATCACACGAGCATCTTGCGAGTGCCGAACGAACATACGAGCATCTTGCGAGTGCCGAACGAACATACGAACAATGCACGAGCATCTTGCGAGTGCCGAGCGAACATACGAACATCACACGAGCTTCTTGCCGAACGAATATCCTACGGTGTCATCCTAAGAACATTGTACGGTGCTGGTAAGAACTGTGTCCGGGCCTTAGATTGTACAGAAATCGTTAGTATTCTAAACTACATGTGTATATGGTCACGTATTGTGAGTTGTTAAAATCGTACAATCATCGTACGAACTTTGTGACCCAGTAACATTTAATATTCACACTTATTTGTGTATTAAAGTTCAACCTTGTTCACGACACAATTTCCAAGTTTACCGACCGTCTTAACTCATCAGACATAAATCTAGCATGTTTTTCTAGGACGATATTAAGTATTCGTCTGCTTTTGCAGTGCACAGACAAATTGACGTTTAATTAATCTGACACTAGCATGATTGGCAATCCCAGGGCGGTTAATGCGTTTCTAAAAGATATAATCCTTTCCAGAGACTACTTTATGTAGACCAGAAACCGTAGTAGAGATGTCTGTTTCATTAAGTCTCTCCACCGACCAAAGACAATGGGACACCAGTAGACAGTAATAAGAAATTAAAATGCATAAAGGAATATGGTGTTTGTTTATATTCAATAAGGTTACCTATATAACAACAGTATGTTCGTTTTGGTATAAACGTTTAGACAATTATAACCGAACGAGAAGTCACACGTGGTCTGGTATCAGACAATATCGACCTACAGTAAAAATAGAAAGACAGGAACGGCAACCATCATTATTTATAGTGTTTTGTTTTCATTCTTACACAGAGGACTAATGAGAAGTTAATACATGCAGCTGTGTACTATTTAATGGTTTGTTTCTGATACTTTTTTGAGATATAGACACAGTCTCAAAACATTCCGGACAACCCTCGTATCATACACATTTATAGTTTTCCGAGTACCCGAGATTTTAGTACTCGTTGTCATCTCTAATTTATACACAACTCATTTCAACTAAATTTCCACGTATGAAGCTGCCTATCTCAATCAGATATTATTATTTGCTCCATTTTTACGCCTTTAACTGCGTAACATTGCTATGAATAAGGGTCTGATTTTAAGCTGTATGGATAAACAGTTTTGTTGTGTGTTTTAACTCTCTGTTAAACATTTATAGGGCCAAACTATTACATGAATAGATAGAATTTTAGCTGTTAAAGTTCAAACATTGTATTTTCTTGTTCACGTTTGTGTTTGTGATTGTGACGTGTGTTTGTTGTCTGTGCTTGTTTTCTTTTTTTTGTGTTCCTTTTGTGCCTGCTTCTTCTGCCTTTCCTGTTACGATGTTTCTGTTGAGTTCTGTATTCCTTATGCTGTTATCTTGCATTTTCTTGAAAGCACCTGAACACCAGTGTAATCTTAAATTCATTCAGATAAATCCACGAAGGCGTTTTTTCTATGTCATTCATTTCTCGTTATTTATTTCCAGTTATGTAAATGATACTAGAATTTCCTCTTTCTTTGATTGACATAAATAATATGATATTGCAGTTTAACAGTGATGAAGCAAATTCAGTCGAAGAAATGCTAAACGGTAAAACATTGTGCAAAGTAACCACAAACGTGTTTTAAAAACAAGTTGTCGACAGCTTGATAATTTTTGACAGCTTTATCGTTGTATTCCCAACTCTCTTAATTCAAACTATAAACCAAACGAATAATGCCACACAGCTGCGAGGTTTCTTAACATGAAACATTTTATTCAAGACAAACAAACGATTCAATTCAAGTCAATGACAACGTTAGGACAGATTTGTTAGCCTGTTGCGACGTTGTACGTACCTTTTCGTGCTAATTGTTTTGATTGTAAACGCTTTTCTGTCAGATGACAACACTGGTTTAAACTAAATAACAAGTCGTATATCTGTTTTATTACATTTTAATTATTGCTTGACATTATCGTTTAACCAATAATTATTATAAAATACGAATTGTACGCTTTGTCAATCATTTTACAAAGCCTTTTAAACATGCGTTGGTACAAACTTGGAGTATGACAATTAACATCCGTTGTATTTTTCCCTTTAAATATTTCAATGTAAATATATTTTGAATTGTTTGGGTTTTATGAATTACCCATTGCCCCTGTTACCTAAAAACACAGTCAAAATAGGATAAAAGTCTGGTCTAAAGTGCAGCCCTATTTTGAAAATTTCTATGCCTGTCATTTTACCGATATTGGTCCAAATATTGTAGGAGTATAAAAATACCATTTTGGATAACACAATGGTCATGTAGATAAGGTCTACATCATTGTATGATCAAATGTTATTGTTAAATAGGTTACGTTATTTGTAAACAATTATAAAAGTATTTAAGTTAACATTACAGCTGTTTTGTAGATCATCCTCGTCGTTCGCTGTAATTTGTTTGCTGAAGATAGTAAAAAATGGACAGGAAATGCAGAACTCAACCGAAACAGTCGAGCACAAAAACATAAAAAAACAACATAGACCACAATTACACGGCAACTTCCAAACACACAACTGGACTAGAACATGAACTTATCCGTGGAAAGTCTTATGTTTCAGCTGTCATAAAGTCGGAAGTTCAAGTCCAAGCTGTTACAATGTGCCTTTTCCTCTGGTTATGTTTTGCTGACTGATGTGGCAGGCCGTCACGGTAGGGTGGATTTTTAAGCTAATGAAATTCATTTTCTTTTGTTCCCTTTTATGCATGTCATTGTGAATTGTACTTGCAGTATGTTATTTTTCTTTGTTTATGTTTTCCTTAGTGGGTTTTTCGTGTTCTGCTGTTTCTGTCTGCATGCTGTCGTGCTTTCAAGCTCATTTAAAAGCAAACTTTGTTTTATCACATGACCTGCGGTCAAGCAGTGCCGTAAAGCCGTGCCAGAAATATCGGCACTGTGTGTAATAAACATTTAAATTATCCAGGCGTGACGTTAGCCAATCTATGTTTCGATTAGTTCTTGACGTCAGGATAATACGAACGTCATCAAGACGTCGCGTTTATTGCCTTGCTGGTTGAAACCTATGCAGAATGTATAATCTTTGGAAATAAAATGAGCGTTCTGTAAGGTTATATGATAAATAGAATCATACATTCATGCTCTTTACGTACGATTTGATTTTTAAATTCGTCTACAAAAACAAAGTATCGTGTCATAAGATTGTGTCCGCTCGTTTAATAAATCTGTCACAGGGTGAGAAAAATGTGCAACCAGACCGGGGCTCGAACCCGGGACCCTTCGCTTACAGGGCAAATGCTCTACCGACTGAGCTAGCCGGCCGCCTACACACTCCCTCACCCATACTGTGAACAGGTTCAGACCGTGACATATTCCCCCTCTGAAATGGAAATGCGTCCGAATTTCAGAGAGTAGAAATAAATTAAAGCACAGGAGCTGTGAAGCAACCTGAATGCAATGCCACGGTTCCCCGTTGGGCGCCAAATGTCACAGGGTGAGAAAAGTGTGCAACCAGACCGGGGCTCGAACCCGGGACACTTCGCTTACAGGGCAAATGCTCTACCGACTGAGCTAGCCGGCCGCCTACACACTCCCTCACCCATACTGTGAACAGGTTCAGACCGTGACATATCTACAAAGATCAATGTAATGAACATTCAAGATCCTCTATATATTGCTTTGCTGTACATATACGTATTCAAACTTCAATTGTGTTGACCAGCACCGGTTCTGTTATATTGATAATTAATATGCTTACCTCATTCAGAGCACTTAATTAAATCTGATTTAATTGCAAGCATATTTCGTGTAATTTAAAGGTGCTGCATCAGATTGAGCTCAATATTTTGTTTGACGTGATTTTCATACTTAACCAAGTATTTATGAAATGGAAAGTCGATGGAGTTTGTTTTTGAAATATGTATTGCAAATAAGCAATTAAAACAACTCTCAATATCCGGCACTCGGTATTGTTTCGTTTAAAAATAGCGCGGAGTTGCCTTCCAGCATTATTTGTGTGTTATGTGATTCATACATGATCGAAGTAGGGTGGGCCGATGCATCGAAATATCGATGCATTGCGATTCCGAGTATCCCGATAGTATGGATCGATAGTAAAAGTCTCGATCCAATAACTATCGCCGATAGTTAGCTCAACAATCGATAGTTACGATAGTTTCCTTTTTATAAATAAAGTTTATTATTAATTTAAAACAACTTCCGGTTTTGTTAAAAAACTAATTGTAAATAACTACGTGCATCAAAACAGCCGCAAATTGGCACAATGGACCAATATCGCCTTAATTTTATCAATCTATTTCTGTCAAATTCATTTTAAATCATTTCCACAAATAGTAGATTTGTATGTTGTACAACAAAGTGATATCTTACACAGTGCAAATTTTCATTTACAAGTTAATTTCTGGTTTTCAAACCTTGGCAATAACTATTGCAATAGTATCGCAATAGTTTCCAGCAAAACAATAGTATCGCAATAGTACTTTCAGCAATAGCAATAGTATTGCAATAGTCAAAATTTGACTCAATAGTCACCCCTAGATCGAAGTGTAACATAAACAAACTACAGCGTAAACATCAATGGGGTCATCGGTTTGTTTTGTATTTCATTTTTATCGAATGTGAACAAATTTCAGGCAATTTAAGTGATTGAACTTTTAGTTAGATCTATATAGAGTTTTAAAATTTCATAGACTTTTGGATGTAAAATACTAAATAACTACAAAATGGCCATGTTTCGAAAGTTATTTTAAACGACATCGTGCTTGTTTATGGGAAGTACATGAAACTATACTAAAGTTACAAGTATATTTGACTTTTGTTTTGCAATAAGCAAATACGCGAGACAGTACCTTTAAAGCCAATAGTACAGATAGCCAATTTATACTTTTTATTCGTCAGGGTACTGTTTTATCAAAGCACTTACGAAAATCTATAAGTTACGCTCAAATTTAAATTCTTTATATTCCTTTAACAACTGCAAATTGATGACAGATATGGTTTGTAGAGTTTATTTACTGAATCATTTATTAGTATTGCAGCTCCATTCACCACACTTTATAAGTGTAAACAGATTATAAATAATTTAAATTTGATCGTAAGTTTACGATCTACCTAAGTGCTTTGATAAAACAGTACAAAATGTACCCTGAACCGTAGAGAGATTGCCTGGTACAATGTAGTTGCTAATAGAACATAAAATTCATCACAATGTCACGAATTATTAATATAACCCTAGAAAAAATTAGTGTTGAAGTATAATTGAGACGCATGACTTGACACGTGGTTAAAAAACATCTGAATTTCAATGATCGTCATGTTTCAAGGAGAGATCTAGCTCTCATATTCTAGATGAGCCAGTGATTTCATCACATAATGCCAATTACTGCCCACATACTCGCAATATAAAAGATACTCTTTCAAATAATCTGTCAACGTTTTGTCACGTTTTAGCATAAACGTGTGGAATATAGAGGATCTTGCACAAGTACTCATTACATACGAGTTTTACTAAATGAGTGGACAAAATGATATCACGCGTGGCTTTGCCAAGTGTCATATTGTTTTTGTCGATGCGTTTTATCAATAAAACTCGTTTGTAATAAGCACGAATGTACGATTCTATTTATCAAATCATTATCGTTCACAGTGGTGATTTATGCTGCATAAACCAAAATTTAGCGCTACAATAAACGCGGCGTCTTGCGGACGTTGGTGATATCATGACGTCGTGGGTCGATCAAGGAATGGATAGGCTGACGTAACGTCAGGCTAGTTGAAATATTTATTGCACACTCTGCGAGTGAGTTCAAATGGAAGTTCGAGAGTGTTGACATCATTTCTATAAATAGTATTCAAGAGCATGCGCAGAGATGTCCTCCATGGGCGAGTTCGGATGGAAGCCGGGACTGACGTCATCGTTTCTAAAAATAATATTGACGAGCATGCGCACAGAGGTAATCCATGTGAATGCAGTTATCCAGCCGAGAGTGTAAACAATAAAGCACGTGTCGAAATCTTAATAAAACAGGTTAATCTACTAATAAAGCAATACAAAAGTATTACAAAAGTATCAAATTACATTAATTAATACACAAGCAAATTAAATGAAAGTTACATAAATGTACCAAAAAGTATATTTAGTCGTTTGTTTACTAACACTCATTCGGAACTCCTTGGCAATTTAAGAAATACGCCATCTTGGAACACTAGTCATCCCAGCGTTTGGGTCATACGGGTCAAATGACGTCACTAGAGTCACAACGTGGAATGTTCGAATGAAACCAGAATATACCTAGACCGAACTCGCGTTCCATGTGAACTCGCCCTGTCCAATCCCATCTCTACAAGGGTAGATAATTCATAAAAAAGTTCTGTGACCAGTGGTCGTTTTTGTAAATTTCTGTTTCCAACATGATACTGTGTTGATGTACAAAGTTTGAACAAATTCTATTATTTGAAATTATTTGCCCCATCACCCATACAATAAACTGCAGGGAACGCGTTTCACACTCAATATTGATAGGAAAGTGACGGTGGCCATTTTAAAACACATTACTGAAGACTGATTAATTTGACTTCGTCATCTTTATTTGATCTTTTTGTAAGAAAAACTGCCGAGAGTAAATATTTTATACGAGGGTTGTTTAAAAAATGTATTAGTTTTTGATTACATCAATATAAAGAACATTGTGTGTAAATAATGAGCAAGTATTACAAAATATAGTATGTAGGATGATCATGTTGAGGTCAATATTCTCGTCTATTAAAGTCAGTGAGCTGTTTGCATAACATTATGCACATACACATTGCAATTTCTCTTATTAAAATTTTAATATAGCAGATATTGAATGCGTGAGTATGATGCTAAAATGTAGTAATGAGAGGCTGTCGCCTCCCAAAAACTGTACTCCACAAGACGGCAACAATAGATACCCATGATCTTTATCATAGTCAGCTGATGTGAAATAATTTATTCTAATTTATGTTGTGTTTCGTCGATTGTGAAACAAGTTTTTCAAACTTATATCAATCACTCTGGACACCTCATTCCTGATGCTAACAATCGTAATGAGGATATGAGGGAAGATAAGCCAGTTTGCCTTTCATGCTGAGCGTCTAGATAGGTACCAATTGCATTTCGTCTTTGGTATGACGCGGCCATGGATCGATCCAGGGACCTCCCGCACTCGAAGCGTACGCTCTACCACTACGCTATCATGGAAACTGTGAAATAATATATTTAAGTGAGTAATTGAGAAAGTCTAAAATCTTCTTGAACAACCCTTCTATGTGAGGTTAAACATACAACAAAGCAATATATAGTGCAGGGTTAAACGCACAAATTAATAAATTATACCAAGGCCTGATAATTAATATCAATATTATGTTTACAATAAAGCAAGTTTCAAATCACTTTAAACTGTATATATTGTAAACCTGTCTATCGTTTAGAGCAACTAATAAAAGAACATTATTCATAATATTGACTTATACAATTACATACAATATAAGCAATTTAAAATAACTTAAGAAATATTATCGCCTCACGAACTACGGTCTGTTACTTTTTGTTACAGATTTGAAATGAGAAATATAGTTTTCCTTTCCGTCACATTTAATGATAAATAATAATGTACCGCGACATGTATTGTACGTACTGTGCGAACAAATTTACGTGAGCCTCGACCTTGATGCATGAAGATATTACAAGCTTCAGAGAGAACATACCATATAGAGTATGTGACGTAATGTATGTGACGTAATGTATGTGACCTCATGTTTGGCTAATGGTGAATTCTCCGTACTATAATATATTCTTATCACTTAACTTGTGGTCCAGCAGTGCCGTAAAGTCGTGTCGGAATTAAATATCGTTCGTCACTCCTAGAGTATGCAATAATTATTTAATATTTTATTAACCTGACGCGACGGAAGCCAATCCATGCCTTGATCGTCTCATGACGTCAGGATAATACCAACGTCATCATGACGTCACGCTCATTGTGCCGCTTAATTTTGTCGGAGACCTATTGAAGTGTACATCATTTTGAATGACAATGATCGTTCTCAAAGGTTATGTGATAAATAGAATCTTACATTCGTGCACATTACATAGTAGTTTTTATTAAACTCGTCGACAAAAAACAATATGACACTCGGCAAAGACTCGTGTCATATTATTTTGTCCACTCGTTTAATTAAACTCCTATATAATGGGCACTAATGCAAGGTCCTCTATGTAATGCTAAATTATGCTAATACACTGATTGAGGGTCACGTTAATTTGTTCACACTATAGTTGGATGTTTTATTTAGGCGAACACATTTGTTTGATTTGTAAATTCAACAACATGTGTCGATATTTTGTTTAATCTGTGTCGAATTGCTACGGTTTGAAAAAAGGAGGTTTTTTCTACATTTCGTTATGCTTTGTACGATAAAAGATGATAGAACTCCATATCTCTAATCAGTTAGCATAAAATAAAAAAGTCACTGTCGGGGGCCCATACTTAGCCGCTTTTTAATGGTAAATATAGGGGTCTGTTGCCTAAGCAAAGCGCTATCGAGCGCCTTTGTTCAGTTACCTCCCGTTTAATTAAATATAGAAGGCATGGATTACCTCCCGTGGAAAGCGCTACGTACCCAAACACTGAGTAATTTACTTGCAGCATTAAAGGCTAATGACTTGTTGATGTTAAGAATAGAAACTTATTTAATAATTGCTTGCCGTGGTATTTTGCTTTAATTTTGTTCTCCAATCTCTGTGTTATTTACTAGCTGTAGAAAAAGATAATAACTTGTTGATGTTTAAAATAAAAAAATATTTAATAATTGTGTGCCATGAGTTTTTGCTGTTATTTTCCTCCCTAAACACTGCGTAATTTACTAGTAGTAGAAAAAGATAATAACGCAATTTAAGCGGAAAGGGAATGTCGTAGAAGCAGGCACAAACAGGCACACACAAAAAAGATAACAATTGCAGACAATAAACACTCGTCACAATCACAAACACAATAGTGAACAAAAAAAAGATAAATTTGACCGAGCTCTACAAGTATGTATCAATTTGGCCCTATAAATATGTAAGCGATAGTTAAAATGCATAACAAAACAGTATATCCATACAACGTCCATACAACTTCACAATCTCATTAAAATCAGACCCTTATTCATCGCGGTGTTACGCAGATAAAGGCGTAACAAATGGAGCAAATGTTAGGATCTGATTTTAATGAGATTGGCAGCTTCATACATGGAAATGCAGTCGAAATGAGTTGTGTATAAATAATGATGGTTCACTTATGGTGGTAGGTAGGCAATTTGATAAGTATTACCATTTCTGTCTGTCGGTTGGTAGGTCAATATTGTCTGATACCAGGCAATAAGTGACGAAACAACCGGTACTAAGTGTCTAAACGTTTATACCCAAAACGACAAGACTATTGTTTCTAAAAAATACCTTATTGAATATAAACAAACACCAGATTCCTTCCCGCATTTGAATTTCATATTATGTCTACGTGTGTTCCATTGCCTTTGGTCGATGGAGAGACTTACTGAAACAGACATTCCTACTACGGCCGATTTCAGGTCTTAATAAAGTAGTCTCTGGAAAGCATTAATTCTTTTAGAGAAGCATTAATCGCCCAGGCATTGCCAATCATGCTAGTGTCGGATTAATTATGTGCCAATTTGTCTGTGCACTGCAAAAACAGACGCATACTTAATAACGTCCTAGAAAAACGTACTAGATTTATGTCTGATGATCTTAGATGGTCGGTAAACTTGGTCAATAGCCTTTCGCGCTTATACCTCCCTGCCTGATTTGTTATTATCGTTTTCTTACACCATTAAAAAGGTTACATATTTTTGTTCATTTGTATAGTTGTCGTTGTGACTTGTAATTCGTGTTTTCGTTTTGTACCACTCGTGTTCTGTTGTTTCTGTTGAATGCTGCCTTCTCCGGTATCAATCGGAACGGTCCGTACGGCATTTTAACGGGATAAAATACCTCGGATGTATCAAGCGTATGAATCCAGCAGCTTTCTTTCTTAAATCCTACGCAGAAGAAAATGAGCTGAAGAAAATAGACCGTAACTTATCAGCAGCGGAAATATCAAAAGATGTTTTATTGATTAAACAATACAATTTCGCTACACTCCTTGAGCATAGCACGCAGCTATGCAGCGCTTGCTTGATGGGCGTGTATTCCATTGAAGCACTGTTTAAATCTGTCATGATGACGTCATGGCGAAAGACGTTGAAAAATGGCGACGTTCTATTTACACCCGAGAGATGATTCGTAGAGATTGTCCGAGGGGTCCCGATTGCTCCGGTTTGTTATCTTTTTGTAATTGTGCTCGTCTATGAAAAGGAGAACAACCCCGGAAAGTCCAAGTGGCTAGAGGTTTGGACACTAGAACAAAAAGACTTCGATTGGAAATTGCGCCTTGAAAAAGGTTGAACTTTAAAACTCAAAATACGTGTAAATATGGATTGTTACTGGGTCACAAAGTTTGTACGATGTATGTACGATTTTAACAACTCACGATACGAAACCATATAGTTTAGAATACTAACGATGATTTCTGTACAGAAACTAACATACATAGAGCGATATTCGTGCGGAACTCGCAAGGAGCTCTTGCAATGTGTGTATGCTAGCTCGACACTCGCAATGACTCTGTACGTACGGTATCCGTTCTAGTTATAATGTTATAGTTGTGACAGCATTAACAAGCTTACCAGTTTTCAACATCCCGTACGATGCTGATCGTTCACGCCATCAAATTCGTGCGGTGTATCCAGAGAGGACATCGCTTCGGAAACAATCATTCCTTAGCAGCATTACAAAATGTCATTATAAAATGGTTTTGAAGTAAACCTTGACTATAATGGTATACCTCTCCATAGCAACCGCATCTGTATAGCAACCAAATTTAATAATGAATGTTGCTTTAGAGAGGTTGTACTGTATTTGAATGAAAGCACTTTAAATGACCTTTCTAACGCTGTTGTTTGTTCAGATAACTTGTATCGAAAGTGCAATAAGTCTCATAAAATCAAGAAACACAGAAAACAATAATGATAATAATAATATCATGAGAAATTCAAAGGAATTCTTGATGTCTTCTTCAGATTCCATAGAAGTAATTTCGTAATTGCATATTACAATTTATGGCAAAATAGTTAAATATCACAGCAGGTTTTGTTATTTAATATTGCTTTTATTCTACGTATGACCTTCACATTACAATTGTTACAAGTAAGAGCATATGGTGCTTTAATTATCATTCCCTTGACCTTCTCACTTTGTTACCAAAGCATCTGTTTCTTAGTTTGGTTTAAACATATTGGATAACCTAATAAAATATACAAATACTGTCATACAAATATGCACGTATATATCAATACATTTTTATATGCATGGGTAAAAGGGTCGAGCCACAAGTTCCAAAACGTAGCTACGGCTCTCCCCTTACTTACGGCTCTCCCCCTAGCTATTTCTTGACGAATGCAATGACTGATATAATAATATGTAGTCGGTACAAAACATACTAAAAATTTGACATTCCATACTTTGCCGTACGCGATGTTTGAATATCACTTGCTCCATATTAATAGCTTGTCCAATTTTCAAACAATCTTGATTTTCCTCAACATATGGAGAAGTTGCCAGTTCCTTATTGAAGTGTAAGTTAGTACTGGTTAGAATACTGTCCGGGAAAACAAATAAGGTGAATCAGCGGCCGTATACAACTGAAAAATTGTTGAGAACCAACTTTAAAACCGAATAAACACCGTGTTTGTGGATACTATACTTATACAAGAGCTTCGTTAGCACGTAGTTCTTTCAATTATGGTTTTTCCCAAGACCCTTCCCTATATTTTATAGGAAGATGGTTTCGCAGAACTATAATCAATGTGTATATATAGTATCTACAATGTTCGTGACGGATATATCGTCTCCGTAATGTCACCAGGGACATTTTTAATCATGTATCACATTTTCCTTGTTACTATTTTTCGATTTATGTCTTGAGCTAAGACAAAATTAAATATATGTACCATTTTTACTTCGTCTTTAAAAGTTGTAACAGATCTTTATTTACAGACTCGATGACAAAATTCTCAGCACTAGAAGGTATTGCGAAATGCCAGTGGAAAGTCGATATAACACTTCATAAGTGGTTAAAGTTCGATAGCACGGACGGATATTGCCGCACATTATTTTTCAATTCCAAGAGAGATGCGACCGTGGTTGTGAGTAATTGCACTAGATAGGTAATTAATATTATGTGATCGTGGTTTCGGGGTAAGCGCGATAGATAAGTAACCTGGTAATCCAAAAAATCGCAATATGTTCTATACATTGCGGACATACCACAAGTTAATATTTGTCAACAAAATGTCACATTCTTTCCGAGACCGGATCTAATGCCTGGAAAGTAGTTGTGTTGGTTTCTGACAAAAACTGTAAACTTTAGCACAACGAAGGGAAGTTCTCATTCTCTGCTTGATGATGTCTCGTTAAATTCGGTCAAAAAATAAAATACGGATTTTTGACAGATTTCTACTAAATTGTCTTGCTTTCTTAGCCAAAACAATACGTGACATACCATGTGGTATGTCCACACGGTATAACATAGAGTAACTTTCCTGAATTATCAGCAAAGTGTAGGCATAAACTTGCCACGCACGCATCAATGAAACTGAGGATGGACTAATTAAACCAGCTTGCTTAATACTTTAGTTGAAATCCTAATGCCTGAACTCCTTTCGTCATTAATTAATATTATCGTCAATACGACAATACCTACATAGGTCTTATTAAGTTACCATTATTCTGAAAGCCGATATAAAACTTGACCTTTAGTACGTATTAGTAATAAATAGTATTTTATAGTAGTTTAGCATCTTAAGGCTCTATTCAGTTATTTGGGCATTGGCTAATATACAAAGCTGCTGTACTAATTAAAACCATTGTGATAAGATTTCAGCTAATGCTTCCATAATTAGAAAATGCAGCTAAAAGATATTTTGTTTAAATTTGTGTTGTAAATAATTGTAGCACTCATAGACTGTAAAATCGTATGTATTGAAAATAAACATATCTCTATCTGGTATCAAATTACTTGACTATCTAGCAAAATACTTTATTTGTTAAAAGCTGGAAGCTGTTTTAATTTATTAAAGGTGCTGCCTCACAGATTGGGCTAAAATTTTTGTATATCGTGATTTTCCAACCTAATCAAGTAGTTATGTATTAGAAAGCCACTGACGGTTGCTTTATGAAAGATCAGGTGCAAAAAAGCAATTTTATCTACTCTCGATGTCGCCCACTGAGTATTCTTTTCTTGAAAAAAGCGCTAAGGCTAAGTTTCTTTCCAACATGCTTTATGAATTAGGTAATTCACTCGTTATCGAACTGTAACATCAACAAACTACAGCGTAAACATCAGTGAGGTATTTGGTTCGTATTTCGATTCGTTTTCATCAAATGCGAACAAATGTCAGGCAATTTAAGTAATAGTAGTATGTAAAAATACTAGATAACTACAAAATACCGAATTTTCTCAAGTTATTTTAGATGTCCATGTGGTTGATTATGGGATATACAGGCAACTATACCAAAATTACGCAAATATTTGACAATTGTATTTTATTTTTGCAATATACCAATATGTGAGGCAGTCCCTTTAAAGTAGATTCACGTAGTTGTGCGACAAAGAGAGATATATTCTGCTGCAATTTTATCACATTGGTTCCAATTACGAATGCTTACCCAATGCGATCACAAAAAAGGATTTCTTAAAACAAATTGAAAAGTTTACTTTTTGAAGTTATTCTTGATCTGTATCATGACATCGCTCATCAGTGTTCAGACCTCATGCAGGTCTCATTACCAAATCGCAAAGAGACCGTAGCACGCAAACAGAAATAACAGAACACAAAGCTCACGATAACAACATAGCATGAAAACCGCACAAAAGAAAAACACATAAAAAGGAAAAATACCAAACTGGAAGAACAGGTCACATTGACAAACATAAAGAGGAACAAAAAGAAATGAAATTTAACAGCAACCGCCATCCTATAGTGAAAGCCTGCCAAACCAGTCAGTCAAACATAACAGTTGGGACTTTTTGACATTTAAATATCTTAACGGAAAAATACAACGGTTGGTAATTGTAATACCACAAGTTCGTACCAACGCATGTTTAAAAGGCTTTGTAAACTAACCGACAAAGCGAACAGTTCGTATTTCATAATAGTTATTGGGTTAACGATAATGTCAAGTAATAATTAAAATGTAACAAAACAGATATACGACTTTTTATTTAGTTTAAATCGGTGTTGTCACCTGACAGAAAAACTTTTTCAATCAAAACAATTAACGTGAAAAGGTACGTACAACGTCGCAACAGGTGATCAAATATATCCTTACGTTTTCATTGACTTGAATTGAATCGTTTGTTTCGTTTCATCAAACTGCGCAGCTGTGTGGCTTTATTCGTATCGTTTGGAGTTTGTCTAAGCGACTTGGGAATATAACGATAAAACTGTCAAAAAATTTCTGCCAATAATGTGTTTCAAAATACTTTTGTAATTACTTGCACAATGTTATGCAGTTTTACATTTCTACGACTTGAATTGCTTCATCGTTGTTAGAGTGCAATATCATATTATTCATGTCAATCAAAGAAAGGGGGAATTCTAGTATCCATTACATAACGGGAAAATAAACTGCGTGAAATGAATGACATAGAAAGTAACTCTTTCATGGATTTATACGAATGGGTTTAAGATTACAATGGTGTGCAGGTTCTTTCAAGAAAATACGATATAACAACATAGAGAATGCAGCAATCAACAGAAACATGAAAGGCCACAAGGTGTAGGAAGGCACAAAAAGGAACACACACAAAAGGGAAAGTCGCAGACAATAAGCACACTTTCATTATTTTTAATGACAAACAAAAAGAGTGAATAAGAAAAATGAAACATACAGTCCTATTTTCGTGAAACCATTTGGCATTATAAAATTGAGCAAATAGTAAACATTATAGTCATGCAGTTTGTTTTATGTATTTCTACAGTTTCACATGAGTTAAACACAACGGCTGCATAAATGCACATGTACTTTAACTGCATGCATACACGCGTACATATCAGACCATTCGTCCATAGTCACGTCGTATGAGACTGCTAAACGGTAACGTACGCCGACTTACAAATAAAGCCTCTGTCACATCATCCATGCAGCAGCGATTCCCCTGTCGACAATCACTTTTTGAGTCACGTTTTGGGGTAATATATATTTTTCAGTGCCATATTAAAGCTGTGGATCATCAGATGATTATCTCTGAATACGTACACAAACCGAATGTTCTAAGTACATACCTTGGTCGTGTGGTAATGGCAGGTTTATATTGTTATTTTTTACTCTGCTGTGAAGTGATTAAAAAATTACTTACTTACTTACTTACTTACTTACTTACTCACTAATTTACTTACTAACATGAAAAGACAATATAATCAAATATGGGAAATGGAACGTGGCAGAAGCAGACAGAACTAACAAACAACAAGCACACATCACAAACACAAAAGTCAAAAAGAAAATATTAACTTTAACAGGTGCAACGTCCTAAATACTTGTATCAATTGACCTTGTAAATGTGTTAGCGAGAGTTGAACACAAAACAAAGCACTGGAACGTGATATCATTGCTTCTCTTTTTATGTTCATGTGCACAGTCAATTTTAAATCATAGCTAGACACCCTTTAATATATATATATACATGTTTATAATTTTGTAATTTTGTCTTTCATTGAACATGTTTTATTTTTATTTGGTGATATTTATTATCTGAATTGATGTGTCATGTTATATACATCTTATGCCAAAAAAAAGTATTATTGAAGATTTAATAAATATGGTTGACTTACGGTGGTAGGAAGTCAATTTGATAAGTATTGCTGTTTATGTCTGACGGTGTACGGTAGGTCGATATTGTCTGATAGCAGACCATTTGTCACGAAACAACCGGTAGTAAGTGTCTAAACGTTTATACCAAAACGAACATACTGTTGTTATATAGGTTACCTTATTGAATCTAAACAAATACCAGATTCCTTTCCGCATTTGAATTTCATATTATTATCTACTTGTGTCCCATTGCCTTTGGTCGGTGGAGCGACATATTGAAACAGACGTTCCTACTACGGCCGATTTCAGGTCTTAATAAAGCAGTCTCTGGAAAGCAATATATCTTTTAGAGAAGCATTAACCACCAAGGCATTGCCAATCATACTCTAATGTCGGAGTAATTAAATGTCAATTTGTCTGTGCACTGCTAAAGCAGACGCATACTTAATATCGTCCTAGAAATACATTCTAGTTTAGTATCTGATGAGTTTAGACGGTCGATAAACTTGATCAGTAGTCTTTCGCGTGCGCTTATCAATACCTGTCTGGTGTGTCCCTACCTGTCTGGTGTGTTACCGAAATTATCGTTTCGCTTACAACCATTGAAAAGGTTATATAATTTGTGTTGGTTTTTATATTTGTCCTTGTGGGTACTGTTTTATCAAAGCACTTACGGCAATAGTAAACTTACGTTCAAATTTAAATTCTTTATAGCTCTTTAACAGCTACCAATGCTGGTAAAGGGTTGTTTAATTTAATACTAATTAATATTCAGTCAATGAACTCGTACAAACAATATCTGTCACAAATATGTCGGTTTTAAAGAATAATTGAGAATTTAAATTTGGACGTAAGTTTAAGTTTTCCGTAAGTGCTTTGATAAAACAGTACCCTTGTGACTTGTAATTCGTTATTCGTTCTGTGCCCTTCGTTCTCTGTTGTTTCTGTTGCATGTTGCCTTCCTTCTCCGATATGTTATTGTTTGTAATGGTGCTCGCCTATAAAAAAGACAACAACTCCGGAAATTCCCAGTTTTTATTGTGGCTAGAGGTTCGGGCACCAGATCCGAAAATCGTCGATTGGAAACCGCGGCTTAGACAAGGTTGAGCTTTAAAACTCAAATACGTGTAAATATCGAATGCAAGTGGGTCACAAATATCGTACAATGTGTGTACGATTTCAACAACTCACAATACGAGACCATATGGTTTAGAATACTAACGATTTCTGTACAATCTAAGGCCCGGTCACAGCTCTTACCGGCACTGTGCAAAGTTCTTAGGATGGCACCGAACGATTTTCGTGCGAAACTCGAAAGGAGCTCGTGAGGTACTCGTATGTTCGCTTGACACTCACTAGCAAGATGCTCGTGTGATGTTCTGTCGGCACGCGCAGGACTCTGTACGTACAGAGACACCATAGTGACCGTGTCTGTTATTTCCGAATCTGTTAAAACCATTACAAAATGTAATAATAAATTGGTTCAAAAATAACCCTTGAATATAATGTTTACCTCCCCATAGCAACAGACTCTGTACAACAACCAAAAGTTTGGTTTCACAATGGGTGTTGCTTCAAAGGGGTTGTACTGCTTTTGAATTCAGGTAATTTATATCACCTTTCTGTCGCAGTTCAGATAACTTGGATCATTATTGTAACAAATTTCATAAATTTCAAGAAATACAGAAAACATACTTATAATAATAATATCATGAGATTGTAACAAATGAGTTCTTAATTACTTCTACAGATTACATAGAAGTATTTTCATAATTGTATTTTTTGCAATTTATGATAAAGTACTTAAATATCACAGCAGGTTTTGTAATTTAATATTGCTTTTATTCTGCGTTCGGCCAGGACAATGATCTACATATTGAAACATCAAAATTGTTACAAGTAAGAGCATATGGCGCTTTAATTATTATTCTCTCGACATTCTCCGTGTATTACCAAAGCAGCATCTGATTCTTGACGAATGCATATGACTGATTTAATATTATGTACTCGGTACAACACACAGACAGAACCTGAATAAAACATTCAGTGCAGCGGGTGATGTCCTGAAAAATATCAGTACTTGATCTTACATGATGGATACGGTGTTTGAATGTAGGCACATAAGATGTAACAGACTTAAGCCCCTTTCGAGCAAATCCAATGCGCAATACCTCGTACGATTCCATGCTTGTATCATATTTCTCAAATTGCCAAGGAGTTCCGAATGGACAATATCCGTCGGTTTGAATAAAATCCGCACTTGGCCGTACATCTTCGATAAGGTGTTTGAAGAACACATGCACCTTAGTAACATTGTGTCGAATTGGCAAATGAGGTCGATTTTCCTCAACATGTGGAGAAGTTTTCAGTTGCTTGTGGAAGGGTTAGTTAGTTATGCCATGGTTAGGATACAATCCAGGAAAACTGATTATGTGAATAGGACTCCGTATGTAACTGAAAGGTTGTTGACAAACGGCGTAAAAGCCGAAAAAAACCAGAATAAATATCGTGTCTGTGGATATTATACTTATACAAGACCTTCATTAGCACGTAGTTCTATCAATTGTGGTGGTTTTTGCGAAGACCTATATGGTTTAGCAGAACTGTAAGAAATGTAATAATAAAACTACAACCCCTTTGGGAGCTGCATATATTGGTCATTGTTTAGAGGTTGTTGCTCTGCAGAGGTTACATTTATAGTAATAAGTTATATTTTTAAATGATACCAAAAAATAGGCACAATTTTCGTTTAATATTATACTGAAGCAATATATGAAATAAAAAAGGGATGTAGCGGTACTATTTAAGGGGTCATGGGCCCTTTTGCAACATCACTTTTCAAGAAAATGACCAAAATTTCTGATATTTCGCAATGTATTTATTTTTGCATTAAAATCGATATTTTTTCTTGTATTGTATTTCTTGTACTGTATCTACCATGTTCGTAATGGATACATCGTCTTTATTAGCACGACGTAGTTCTATCAATTGTATTTTCCCAAGACAATTCCCTATATGTTTACAGGGAGCTGGTGCAGCAGAACTATAATAGCGTTAAATCCCATTGCAATAAACATCGTGTCAGTGGATACAATGTTCTATACTTATACAAAAGCTTCATTAGCACGACTTATAGTTGTATCAATTGTGTTGTTCCCAAGACAATTCCCTATATGTTTACAGGGAGCTGATACAGCAGAACTATAATAGCGTTAAATCCCATTGCAATAAACATCGTGTCAGTGGATACAATGTACTATACTTATACAAAAGCTTCATTAGCACGACTTATAGTTGTATCAATTATGTTGTTCCCAAGACAATTCCTTATATGTTTACAGGGAGCTGGTGCAGCAGAACTATAATAGCGTTAAATCCCATTGCAATAAACATCGTGTCAGTGGATACAATGTACTATACTTATACAAAAGCTTCATTAGCACGACTTAGTTGTATCAATTGTGTTGTTCCCAAGACAATTCCCTATATGTTTACAGGGAGCTGGTGCAGCAGAACTATAATAGTAGCTACAAGTTCATGACGGAAACATCGTCTCCGAGATGTCATAGGAGACATTTTTATTCCTATATTTTTCGATTTATGTCTTGAGTTTTCTAAGATATGACAAAATGTTGTAACAGATCTTCATTTTTCAGACATTAGTTCTGTTGATGACAAAAATCCCCCCACTAGGAGGTACTGCAAAATTCCAGTAAAAATTCGATAAATACTTCATAAGTGGTTAAAGAGCGATGAAATAGCACTGACGGATATTGCCGCACATTTTTTTACACTTTCAAGAGAGATGCGGTCGGCGTTGAGAAGTATTTACACTTGCTACGTGATTAGCTGTGCGACCGTGGTTCGGATGGTAGTGCCATGGATAAGGAAGGCGGGGATCCATTCACCCGTGACATATTGTAATTATCTTGAATTATTAGCAAAGTATACATGTAGTTATATATGTTTACATGCCACGCACGTATCAATGAAACTGAGGCTAGGCTAATTTAACGTGTTCACTAAATACTGTGACTGAAATCCTAATGTCTGAACACATTTCAGCATTAATTAATACTATTGTCAATGCGACAATACTTACACAAGTCTCATTAAATTACCATTATTCTGAAAGCCGATATAAAACTTAGCCTTTAGTAATTATAGTAATAACAAATAATTTAGCACCATTTCAAAGCTCTTTCCAGTCAGTTGGGCATTGGCTAATATACAAAGCTTCTGTGATTAAAACCAGTGTGATAAAATTACAGCTAATTCTTCCGTAATTAGTACCTCAGTATTGAAAATGCAGCTAAAATATATCTCTATCTCGTATGTAATTACTTGACTACCTAGCAAAATACTTTATTTGTTAAAAACTGAGAGCTGTTTTAATGTATCAAAGTACAGAGATATTTTAGCTGCAATTTTATCACATTGGTTCCAATTACGAATAGCCAGTGCGATCATAAAAAGAATAACAAATTGAAAAGTTTACTATTTGAACTTATAATGTACAGTTATATCTGTATCATGAAATCGGACATTAGTGTTCATACCTCATGCAGGTCTCATTACCAAAGTGATAATAACCAATCGTACAGGAATGGCAGCACGTAAACATAAACAGCAGAGCACGAAAAGCTCACAAGAGTAAACACACAAACAGAAAAATACTAAACTACAAGTACAAGTCATAATGACGAACATAAAGAAACAAGAAGAAAAGGAACTTCAACAGCAACCCTACCGAGAAAGCCCGCCAAACAGTCGTCAGTCAAACATAGCCAGAGGAAGAGTCAGCATTTTAACATCTGGAACTTGCACTATCGATTTTTTAACAGCTGAGACTTGAACTTTCGACTTTTTGACAGCTGAAACTTGGACTTTCAGAGGTTGAATTCATTTCCTCGTCTGTTTGGCATTGCGTCGTGTGATTGTGGTCTGTGTTTTTTTTATATTTTCTGTGTTCGGCTGTTGCGGTTGAACTGGTATTTTCAGCCGACAAATTACAAATAACAGCGAACCACGAGGATGATCTACAAAACAGCAGTAATGTGGGCCACTTTAATAATTTTATAATGGTTTACAAATAACGTTACCCGTTTAACAATAACATTTGATCATACAATGATGTAGTCCTTGTGTACAGGACCATTGTGTTATCTAAAAGAGTATTTTTATTACTCCTACAATATTTGGACCAACATCGGTAAATGGCAGGCATAGAAGTTTTCAAAATAGGGCTGCACTTTAGACCAGACTTTTATCCTATTTTGACTGTGTTTGTAGGTAACAGGGTCAATGGGTAATTCATAAAACCAAACAATTCAAAATATATTTACATTGAAATATTTAAAGGGCCAACTACAGCGGTTGTTTATTGTCGTACTACAAGTTCGTACCAACGCATGTTTAAAAGGCTTTGTAACCTAACCGACAAAGCAAACAAATCATATTTTATAATAAGTATTGGGTAAACGATAATGTCAAGCAATAATTAAAATGTAATAAAAAAGATATATGACTTGTTATTTAGTTTAAACCAGTGTTGTCATCTGACAGAAAAAATTTTACAATCAAAACAATTAACGTGAAAAGGTACGTACAACGTCGCAACAGGTTATCAAATATGTCCTAACGTTGTCATTGACTTGAATTGAATCGTTTGTTTGTCTTGGTTAAAATGTTTCATGTCATCAAACTGCGCAGCAGTGTGGCTATATTCGTTTCGTTTTGAGTTTGTCTAAGCGACTTGGATATAACGATAAAGCTGTCAAAAATTATCAATCTGCCAACAATCAGTTTCAAAATACTTTTGTAATTACTTGCACAATGTTATGAAGTTTAACATTTCTTCAACTGAAATTGCTTCATCACTGTTAGACTGCAACATCATAGTATTAATGTCAATCAAGGAAATCTAGTTTCCATTTCATAACGGGGAAATAAATAACGAGAAATGAATGACATAGAATTAAAGAAATTCTTTCATGGATTTATATAAATGGGTTTAGGGTTACCCTTGTGTTCAAGTGCCTTTGAGAAAATAAAATATAACAACATAGGGAAGGTAGTACTCGACAGAAACAGCCAAACAGGAAAGGCAGAAAAGGGAACACACACAAAAGGAAAAACACCAGTCACTGGCAAAAAGATTAAATTAAGTCAGACAGGGAAGGAAGCACTCAACTTAACCAGCCGAGCATAGAAAACATTAAAAAAACTAAAGACGCAATGTCCAACTGAACCAACCGAGCACAGAACACATAAAACACATACAAGACAAGCTGTCGAAAACAAACAAACAAGTCACGGTAACGTACGCCGACGAATAAAGCCTTTGTCATACTAGCATCAGCCTTGCGCTATCCATTCATTTGTCTCAGATCACTTTTTGAGGCACGTTCTGAAGAACTCAAAAAACATTGCAAGTGTACCAGAATGTCATAACATTTCATGTTCGGTCATTACATATTTTACCCGGTAGAGTACATTTGAACAGACTGCATTTACGGGACAATCCACTGTAAATGCACAAGACCCACTCGCTTTTTCCAAACTCTAAAATCATGTATTACAGGGGGTGATCTAGAAATACACTCGGCAAAACTTATAAGTACACACGTCGTTTTATCGTTATAACTTTTTTATTTTTTATTATTTTTGCATGGAATTTTGTGTACATGGTATTGACTATCAAAGGACTGGATAAAAAAAGTTTTTTCTTCAAAATTAAATACAGCGGTTCATTGGACCATGAAAGGTCAAAAACCGTAAAATGGCCGTGAAATTGACGTGTATTTGCAAAATATTTTGATGTAAGGTAAATTTGAATTTTAGATTTATTGTCAAATTAAAAAAAACACAAAATAATTCGATTTTTCAAACAACAACATGGTGTTTTTTTACTTTAAAAAATATTTTTATTGTTATGGTCAAGGGGAGTTAACCATGTTCCAAATTGCATTTTTTATCAGAAGTTGATATTTTTAAACCTAAATTGTGCTTGTTCCTATCATTGTTTTCTTTATTTCTGTGTCTGTGATAGAAACATAGACTTGAAACTGTACTGTATCAGCGCAGCGGGGCCATATGTGCATTAGCAACCTGACAATCGCCCGATGAACACACGGCATTATTGTGTTTTTTTAGATTCTGCTGTTGTCATCATTAGTTTATTCTGTTTGTGACAATTTAAATCAGATGTAAAAAACATCGATTGTATTGTAACTCTACATATCCAATCTACATACGTTGAAATTTTCATCACGATCATGCACGCATTGACCGAGCTATGGGCAAATAAACAATGTTCTTATAAGTTTTGCCGAGTGTAGTAGGACATTTTTTTTAAATACGTTATCATCTCTTATATTTCAATGGCATTTATCTCATATTCGCAGGATTGTATAGTCAACATACTGGCAGCAACATAATTTCGTTGTTGTTATTTTTGTTGTTGGTACTCTTATTCTACGGCGCTTGGAAGCGCCGTAGTACTGTAAATGCTTTTTGTAAATGTCCATGCACCAATCGCAACTTCTTGCACCAATCATCACCATACTGTCCGAAATATCCCGAAAAAAGGCTCACCATAGTTTAAACTACGCATTTCTGCGGGGCTATTTGCGGGCCTATTTGATTATCCGAAATGTACGTAATGATCCGTTGTTTTTTTGTTTTAAGGTGCGTGAATACCACCCGTTTTCTTACTGAAACTGATAATTATTATTCTAAGTGACCATGCACTTATCGCAACTTCTTGTAAATATGTTGTCATAGAAACAAAGGAATAAGTAGTCGTGTCTAGCGCGTACCGCTATTTTTCATAACTACGAGTGAAAGGGATGGCAATATACCCTTATTAGCTGCATGACACACAACTACGCGAACGTAAATACTGTAATATCATTAAATTTCAAAGGGACAGAATTTCGTGGTTTTGGTGAAAAATACCATTTCGTGTGGACGTAATTTCAAAGATTTCGGATTTTATGCAAATTGAAATGCAAAAAAATCACAAAAATTAACAGAAATCATTCAAAAATCAAATATATATAATAATCGTTTTATTGCGTGGCGATATGTGCAAGTAAACATTCCAAAAACTCAGTCTTATACCTGACTGAACTTGAAAGCAAGTATCGTAGCCACTGTAAACTTGACTATTTATTGGTATAATTATTCATTTGGGATTTAATTTCATGGCTGAGGTCATCCATGAAACCCACGAAATTAAATCCCCGACGAATACGAATGATATACAGTAAAACCTCGTTACCTCGAGGACCCATCGGGACAAGCCAAATGCTCGAGTTAAGCCAGGTGCTCGAAATATCCGAAATCTATGATGAATTGTTGTTATGACTAAGTGTTACTGTGTTTATAATGAAAAGACGTTTGCCAATATAGAGCAAATTCGTCGGGACTTTGAAATTTGCTCGAATTAGGCCGGTTGCTCGAATAAACGCTGCTCGTATTACCGAGGTTTTACTGTAACACTGTATACTGTATATGTGACCCACCTTGGACCTTCGCGATGTAATTGCTCTTTGTTTACGATCACAACATTAGTAAACAAAAGTATGTGCACCTGGTCCCAATTCCACGAAAAAACTTAAGTTATTGCTCAGCTGAGACTGCTATTTAGAATTGATTATATGACTACAATTATAGTCTTGGTATGTAGATTGCTACCAGAAACGGTGTATTTATTGCTAAATAATGAGTTAATAGGTGATTTTCGTAAGAAATGCTCATGTAAATCCAACAGTAAGGAACAATAAAATACTTCGTATTTGAGCCTGTTGTAACAGACTTAAGTTTTTACCTTAGACGTTTATAACTTTAAAGCACTATTTTCTGTAAAAATCGGACTTATTATGTATTGCTCTATTAAATTGGAATCTAACTGTGATGAAACAATATATACAAGTATACATGAAAGTCATTTAACCAACACAATATGTTTTTAAAATAGCAGTCTCAGCTAAGCAATAACTTAAGTTTTTTCGTGGAATTGGGGCCTGGTCATCGTCATGAATCATGAATAAGCAAGAAACTGCGTGTGATTATTATCAAAATTATGATTTTTGAAATGTCCTGAGCGAACATAGCGAGCGAGGATTTGATCCAGTCTTGGGTTTTTCTTCGTAGGAATTGACGCTTATTGACAGCTAAAATAAAGAAATCGGCCTGACTTTACTCTGACGTTTGATAAATATTTTGGATTTCCCAAACTACTTTCAAAGTTCCATGAGTTAGAAAAAAATTATCTGACTTTTCCCTGACTGTGGGAAGCCAGACAATGCCATCAGATTTGTTTTGAGTATGTTAGTTAATACAGGTATAATGAAAATACTATATTTAGTAAGTGTTTATTTCTACTAATTAAAGATCCTGTGTAGGAAAGGCAAATACGACGCGACCCGCCCATGGT
Organism: Spisula solida; assembly: GCA_947247005.1. Taxonomy (NCBI): domain Eukaryota; kingdom Metazoa; phylum Mollusca; class Bivalvia; order Venerida; family Mactridae; genus Spisula; species Spisula solida. Next base: position 4,804,528 of record OX365956.1, on the reverse strand, counting down.
ACAAGGTATGTTTAATGTAACATGTTCATCAGGAATTGATTTATCAACCGATTGTCTTAATATTTCTCGTAATGCTTGACCAAAGACCTATACGTTGGTTCGTCGATTAATATAATTTTATTAATTTATAATGTTATGGCGAAGTCCTGTTTTTCTAGAGCAACCATCATCGTTTGTGGTAATGTTTTTGCCTATTGGCAACCCGGTTTTAAGTACTTTGTATAATATGTGTATGTCTTATGAAAATAAAAAACGTTAAAAACCATGATGTACTTTCGTTGTGCACTTGATAACTGTTGAAATGATGTCACATCATATAACGAGACGTGATCGCACGGTGACGCGACGTCTGACGCGACGACGTCGCACGGCGGCATAGCGCGCCAACTTGTGAATATGTTGAATTGAAATATAAATAGCAAATAGATCGGAAAACACTATGTTCTAAGTACCGGTATATGTTCGCCTGGTCTCCTATGTTGTGCTGCCTGGCAGCCAGAGACTAGATCTATAGTCACTGTGGAGCAAACAAATTCCTTAGTCATATTTTTGTCTCTGCCAGATTATCCGAAAACCTGATGGGAAATCCCCGCTGGATGCAGTGCATTTGTTCATATAATATACATGGGTAAAGGGTCGGGCCACAAGTTCCAAAACTTAGTTACGGTTCTCCCCTACTAGTGTAGACTGTCACTGTAGTAAGTTGCTATTAGTAGTATGTAGTTAAACCTACCACAGTTGACACATTTGAACTTATAAGTCCACACCCAAACGAAATTACCAAATGTTATTAAATCATAAAAGGCCACAAAGCGGTGAAAAATGTCAATATTTGATTATAATATACGAGTATCAACAATATACAAGGTCCGATAAAGGCGTGGCCTTGTTGGTATTACGCCGGCTATCGTCAATTCATAAGACTATTACACTCTAAATTTAGAATAATCCTTTTAACGTAAACTTGCCATAATTCTCAATACAGAGCGATACAAAAAAGTTAGACCTAGTAACTTATCCCCTTTGATCTCGTAAAATCTGGTCCGCTTCCATAGGATTTGTGACAAATGATAATATAAAATATTGACGTTGTTACTAACAGAAATTTATTTATTTTATTTTTATTTGTGTTCCGTCATCCGGTAGTTAGCGATTAATGTGGAATTTTATCACCCATCCGGCGGGTTTACATTTTGGTCAATTTCGTCCAGCGTCGGTACTGTTGACACAAGTTGTCTTGAATTGCATCGTCATAATGTGCATATGTATTTTTAATGTTTAACTGTGTTCCATGACATGTGTACATTTTGTGTCTTTGAATGTTTCAAATATCTCAAAAATTAAAAATACAAAATTGGACAGATATACATAGTCTCACTACATCTCGCGACAGTCTTCTGCAATTTCGCGAAATCTTGTTCGTTCTTAATACGTTATATCTCCTGTTTTAATGTACATAGACAAAACATAATAGGTTTAAGTAAAAGATTTATTATTCAGCTTTAAAAGCAATTAAACCAAGGATGTTGCCAACTGGAAACAAACAAGTAATTGGCTAAAAGCTTAATGTACAGAATTAATACTTGCGTACTTAAAACTCAGAATTTTACGCTCTTGCACAGGCACACGGTGTCGTCAATATTAAAAATCTTATACTACTAAGAAAAAAAATTCCGAGTACCTTCTTACATACCAGAAAGTCGCTCAGCTTACATTTTTTCAAGCAATGGAAGTAGAAATATTCAATCTGATCTGGATTTTAACCGAGCCCATTCGATCATACAGTAAACAATGCAGGAAAATCAACGTTTTTTAACACAATTAGAATGGAAAATGGATAAAACCTGTGTATTTTGGATTCGTTAACATTAATTAACCTCCTCAACAGTTAACTGTCAACAAATTTTGGCGGAATTTATAAAAAGCGCCGAGAAATTTTGTTCAAAGTGTTTGGTTCCCGGCTCGTAAGCGTATCGGAACACGTAGTCGGGGTACCGGTTACAGTATATACTCGGATTTTTTTTAAATCGACGAAAACGTGTGCCTTTGGTCATTTGTACCTGTAATCCTTGTGTTCTTTCTGTGCATTTTGTGCTCTGCTGTTTCTCTTGAATGTTAATAATAATAATAATAATAATAATTATAATAATATCTTTATTTAAAGAAGATGACACATTAAGATCAAACAAATTATACAAAATGATAATCTTTTTTACAGCGTGGTCTTCTATCTAAAAAAATATGGAATACATGTTGCCTTCCTTGTTCGATTTTGTATAACCTTTTGCATACTCTTTCGACCATAATTTGCTGGCTTAGAATGAGAAGGTCGTAGCTTATAAGACTCGTGTATATATTTGAAATCTGCATCACGAGGCGCTTCTTATGAGCCTTATTTCATGAAAATTAGAACTGGTCATGGTAAACGAAGGTAAAAAGTATTTTCAGACAGGTTTTTCTTGTTTTCTCCAAACATTGATTTAGTACTTACGACTTTCTCATTCTAAGCCAAAAAAGTATTGTCTTTAACTTGGTTGATTGCTCATGGCAAAATGATGATTCTACATTATGATTAGCATTAGTGTTAATGAACTTTAGTTGTTAGTTGTCTACGTATTGATCGGGCCCCGATCTCCTAAAGCATCTCAATCTGAGCTGAGATAAATCTCAAAAACTGCCATGTGTCTTTGAGATAATTTCCATGGGAAGCCAGACTCAAAGTTGGCACCATAAAACAAATACATTGTTCTGAGTTTAATACAGTAAAACCTATTGAGCACAAACTTAAGAATGATCTCAAATTTATACTCTTGACTTTAGCAAAATTTCAATTTGAGTTGAAATTTCTACCTGAGATGCTTCGGGAGATTGGGGCCAGAATAACACATATCCACAAATAAGCTAGTATTGATTGTATAAAAATGCTTGTGAAAACATTAGAAGCAGCGCAATCTAAGAATCCGAACCTTTATGTAAAATTTATTAACTCTTAATTTATCTGATAAAAGACTAATTATTTTGTACACTCACAGGGATTTGAAAATCGATCCATAAGATATCATAGCAGTCGATCCAATCAAAATCGCTCTGTACATTTTTTTATACTGAAGGAATGCAACACATTTTTCGCCTGTATCTTTTATTTTGTTAGCACTGGCTACAGGATTCCATTTTGGAGCAGAAATGTCCTTCAGTATAATAAATGTATAAAAGGTTTTTGAATGGATCGACGGGTATGATATTTTATGGTTAGAAGTTCAAATTCCTGTGGTACATCAAAGGTTGATAAAATACTCTTTAACCTTTAATGCTACAACGAAACTGATGTTTCATCACATTAGATAATTGCAATTTCTTACAAAATGACGTTATTCTGCTTTAAGTCCTTTGGAATGACTTGAAAGTTCAAAGGATTCACCGATAGAGATTGACGCGTTCCAATAAGATATTCTCTTTGGCATTTAGAAATGCAAAATGAGGCAATACGAAAATGCAAGATGATACAATACGAAAATGCGAAATGATATAATACGGATTTGCAAAATGATGCAATACGGAAATGCAAAATAAAGCAATAAGGACATACAAAATGATACAATACGGAAATGCAAAATGATGCAATCATGACGGAAATGCAAAATGAGGCATTAAGCATGGATATTCCAATGTTCTAATCTATATATACAAACCATTTATTTATAAAATATATTGCTTGTCGCTCGTTTAAAGAAGGGAAGTAACTGTTAAAATGCAACGCAAACTATTTGAAGAGTTGTATAGCTTTATAAGATGTATTCTTCGATCACCTAACGTATTTATATCGTACGTGTTTAATGGTCGGCAACCGTCCTATGTGCGGTGGTCGAGAATTTTTAACACGTTTCAATACAACCTGTTTTTACAGACGTATATGTCTCCCACATATATTGAGGGTCTATTGAATGTGTACTGGATGGATGCCACAGAGTATATCTGCGCTTCTTCTCCTCCACCACAGGTCCGATTACAATGCAAAACGAGGCAACACGAAAATGCAAAATGATGCCACACGGTAATTGCAAAATGAGGCAAATGCAAAAAGATGTACATTTTTGTAATACAGAAATGCAAATTGATGCAATACGAAATGCAAAATGCGGCAAATGCAAAAAGATGAACATTTTTGAAATACTGAAATGCAAATTTATGAATTATGCATTATGAAAATGGAAAATCAGGCAATACGGAAATGCAAAGTGAGGTAATACGGATAGCAAACTGATGCAATCGTGAAATGCAAAATAAGGCAATATGGAAATGCAAAACAATACAATGCAGACAGGCATAATGAGGCAATACGGAATTACAGAATGAGGCAAAAATTAAATGCAAAATGAGGCAATACGGAAATTATAACTCATGCAATACGGAAATGCAAAATGAAGTATTTCCGTATTGGCTCATTTCACACTGACAAAAACATGAAAACCATTTGTGATAAAAATGCAGCTAAAATGTCTATATATGTCGCATTGATACGTGAAAAAAACTAGCAAAAGTATTGTGTTTGTAAGATATTCTCTCTGAATACTAAAATATGTTACTACTTTCAAGAGTTTATGTCAAGAATTGATCAAAAATTGTATTAATGAAATACTTGTTACAGGCATTGCTAACAAATATTAGCATTGCTAAAAATAAAAAAAGGCAAAGCACCAGGAATAGATATCACCACAGCAGAAGTAATAAAAGCGGACATAGAAAGCACCACAAAGATTATAAAATATGGAAAAGTGAGAAGATTCCAGATGACTGGACCAAATGAATAATTGTCAAATTGCTAAAAAAGTGAGATTTTACACAAAGCAATAATTGGAGATGAGTTATACTTTGCTATCAATACCAGGGAAAGTCTTCCTCATAATCATATTGGACAGAATAGAAAGGCAGATTGATGAAAAGCTAAGAGGGGAACAAGCTGAGTTTAGAAGAAACAAAGGTTGTATATAGAGGATCTTGCATGAGTGCTCATTACATACGAGTTTTATTAAACGAGTGGACAAAATGATATGACACGAGGCTTTGCCGAGTGTCATATTGTTTTTGTCGACGAGTTTAATAAAACTCGTATGTAATAAGCACGAATGTAAGATTCTATTTATCACATAACCTTAGAAACGCTCAATATTGTTCAGAAGAATGATGTGCGCTGCATATGTTTCAGCCAAAATTTAGCGGTACAATGAGCGCGACGTCATGGTGACGTTGATATTATTCTGACGTCAGTGACGGATCAATGCATGGATTGGCTAACGTCACGTCAAGCTAATTTAAATATTTATTGCACGGTCTGGGAGTGCCGAACGATATTTACGTCACGGCTTTACGGCACTCCTGGACCACAGGTTATGTGATAAAGATCAAATCTTCACCATCAGGAATATTATAGAACAAACTTCAGAATGGCAGAGCAAAATCATCGTAAACTTCATTGATTTCAGAAAAGCATGTGATAGCATAAATAGAGACTGCATGTGGAAAATTCTAAAAGCATATGGACTACATGATAAAATTATAACACTGATTAAAACATTCTACACAAACTATAAATGTAGTGGTATACACAATGGAGTACAGACAGAATGGTTCAAAGTCAATACAGGATGACGACAGGGATGCATTTTATCTCCTCTTCATCACTACCATAGACTGGTGCATGAGTACAAGACTGGGAAACAGGAGGACAGGTATCAAATGGACTTTACAAACCTTTTTAAGAAGATCTGGATTTTGCAGATGACACCTGCGTACTATCAGGCAGCAAACAATATAGGCAAAAAAATAGGCTTGAAAATACAGCAAACTCACTAGGACTTAAAATAAATTTTAAAAAAAAGACAAAAGTTATAGCCATCAACAACTCATGTCCAACACAAATCAAAGTAGAAAACCAAGAAATAGAGGAAGTTGAAGAATTTACATATTTGGAAGCCATCGTCAGCAAAGAAAATGGATCATCAAAGCAAGAATAAGTAATGCAAGAGCAGCATTTCACCTCTCTGGAATTCCAGCAAAATTTCACTGAAAATCAAAATCAAGAATTAATGTAAAACTCCATCCTACTATATGAAGCTGAACGTTGGAGACTCATTTTGACTGACACAAAAAACTTAAAGCATTCCATAATACCTGCCTAAGAAAAATCTGTAAGATATTTTGGTCATAAAGTAACAAACAACGAACAATGGAGAGAAAAACATCCCAAAAATGGATTGGACACGTAACGAGAATGAAAAAGACCAATCCCACAAATGTCGCTCTTAGATGGACTCCAGATGGCAGACGAAAAAGAGGAAGACCAAAGAAACTTGGAGGAGAATGGTGAAGGGGGGGGGTAAAAGAGTCTTATCAATAAATAAACATACATAATATTAACACTGCACGGTCAACCGACCGTTTATTATCAGCGTAGATTAAAATAGTATATGCATTAAAAGTGAATATGCACAAGATTGGGCAGAACGTGACATCGCACATGCGTTTAATTTTCATTCCTATTTGTAAACAAAGGCTAGTGTTATCATAGGCGTACTGTACCTGTGTCGAGGACATCCCAGTACACGCTAGGGTACTGCTTTATCAAAACACATACTAAATCTTTAAATTTACGCTAAACTTTGCTCCAACATTCATAAATAGAAGACATATATTGTTTGTATGAGTTGATTAGCTAAATCCTCATTAATTTATATTGCACATCCCTTCAGCACAGCTTGTAGTAGTTAAATTGTAGCGTGTGATAACTACTTCCGTAAGTGCTTTGATAAAACAGTACATACCTGACAATCTGACGATGGACATTGCTCGTTATGCGTCACCAACTCCGACACATAAACACTAGTATAGGACAAGGTCACAGTGACACATCGAGCCAGTTGGGCAAAAATAAACTGAACAATATACCATACATATGTAGGCATAAAGACATATAAAATGTGAGCATTTATTTATACTTGAAATATGTTAAATTAGAATAAGAAATAATATCCTTAAACTACCCCAAACAAAATACATTCCGTATACCCTGTAATTATGTTAAAAGATGTGGAGGACGAATGGACAGAAAAAACTAAATACTATGACATACAAACGTTTGCAATTTGATGTGATAAAAAAGTCTTATTAATTAATGATTGGACCGGAAAGGTCACATGACTTGTCGGTGGTAATTTTGATTGGTGAATGGAATTAAAATGATGAGCTACAAAGTACAAAAAATGTACTAGTAACGAAAATAAACAATTTTTTATACCAATTATGTTGCAATGATTCTGATTGGCTTAGATGACCTGCACGTTAAGTTACAATGATTCTGATTGGCTTAGATGGCCTGCACGTTATGTTACAAGGATTCTTGTTGCTTAGATGGCCTGCTCGTTATGTTACAATGATTCTGATTGGCTTATGTGGCCTTCACGAGAATGATGTACGAAATCGAGAATGTGCTTGTTGACATAACAGCGGACACTTGCTTCTACAAGAGGGATGTCAGGACACGTGACCAACATTGCCTATATCAGGAAAGGGTCCATGACCAGACCCTTGCCAGCACATTCTTTGTGAGAACTGTCCCAGAATGGAACCTTCTCCCAGCTTTGACGGTCTTGGCGCCGAGTCTAGACCCTTCAAGATCCGTCTACAGGAGTAGATGTCAGTGCTGTGTATAAAGTTTCAAAACAGATTTTGACTATTTTTACATTTTAAAATACTGTACACTATCACCATGCACATTAAGGTGTGCTAATTATGCCCCAAGTGTCCAGCTCAGTACATGGAAGAAAGCGAATCTGAGCCACTTTTTGACAGGTCAACAAAACATCATATTCACCTCAAAATAAGTCAATAAAAGTATATTCTTACGCAACAAATTTCTTATGCAACAAGGTAGAATTTTGAAATTTTATAAGTCGATAAACATCCATGTAACTAAAGGTGTTATATAAAATGTAAATATAGAATGAATAAAGTGCAAAATAAGTCAATAAAAGTATATTCTTACGCAACAAATTTCTTATGCAACAAATTTTATAAGTCGATAAACATCCATGTAACTAAAGGTTTTATATAAAATGTAAATATAGAATGAATATAGTGCAGTGATCAGTGTTTTACGCTACGCTACGCTGTGCAACCAGGATCCATGCTTTACCAACTTTGACAAATTAACTATAGGGCAAAGGTCACACTAGTACATCAAAGCCACACTTTAATTAAACCTTCGTAAATACAGCCTTCGTTGTCCGTCGAATCATCGGGTGTGTTACTTTAATACGTTGACTGTACAATGGCGAAAACACACGAACATTCTGTCGATTATTAATGAGCTCCAGTTAAATTGTGTGCGTCAATAAATTATTCATTCTGATTAAACTCATATTTGTCCTTAATGTAATCCGGTAGCGTTTACGCACAGCTGCACAGCGCAAACAGGACGTATACATCGTCTTCGGCAGACATTTACCTCAGCGAATCAGCTTCAATCTACGCGTCAACAACATTAGTCACAAGTTAAGGTCAAGGTCACACGGACACCATTCAAACAGTGTGATTACTTTAACTGTCTGCGAAGATCGTCTGCTGCTTAATCTTGTCACAAGGGAAGCTGGATTTTATAAACAATGGCTGCATTCAAATCGCAACTACAGGCACTGACGGATGAACAAATACAAAAGGTAATTATGTTATTTTAATGAAGTTCTTACGGTTTATTTTTTAAGTTTAAACGTCGATGTTTGTTTTGTTTATTGTTGGATAAATCAAGGTCAGTGACCTATCGGTTTTTACTAGAGATGGGACTGAATACCAAAATCAGTATTCGAATATTCGAAATTCATATTCGAATATTCGATTACCTTTGTCAGTGTACTCGTTCTCTATCTTATACACCCCCCCCCCCCCCCCCCCCCGTAATGAACTAAAGTTCCATTTCCGTTCTTACGTATTCGTTAACTCGATGTTGTTTTCTGAACTGTTGATATACACTTAACGAGGTTGTGGCAGTAATAATCAAAGTACTGAAGTACGGTTACTGGGGGGGGTCACAATTCTTGGTAATATAGGGTTTCGACTTTAATTTTAATATATTTTTAAAAAAGTGAATATTGTGACAAGGTCTCAGAGGCGTGATAGCAGCTGACGCATTTAAATCACATCACAACGGACCCATCACAATAACAGAGCTTTCTACTGTAGTAATACGCCACATGGTGTGTTCGATTCCCCGTATTTTCCGTTTTTGTCTTACATTACTTCATAAGATATGCTCTTTAAACGAATTATCAAACATCGAATGCGCCTGTGAACAACAAGGCATACCTTGTATATAGTATTGCAAGTCAGATTCGCGTAATATATAGAATAAAACATTAAAAATTTGTTAAAACGTTTCCGCGCTAATTATTTAGTAGTAAACCTAAATAACATAAGAAATCAACATAAGGAATGAATGGGCGCAAGAAAATGAAAATTTAATTCCAAAATAATAATAATAAATTATATATGCAGCTGCAGAATTTTGGAATTAAATTTTCATATAGTAATTTTCAACCGTTTTTAAGATAATTTGTTTATAACAATTGAACGATCTTTTATTTGTTTGTATTACGTGAACCTTTTGGATTTTTTTTTCGATGAATAAATGTATTTGTGCAAATAAATTCCTACGCGCGGTAAAATGACTAAGGATTTCTGAGGGTCGATAAAAATGTCACTGTTCAAAGTAACCCGTTAAGCAGACGAACTTTACACAATTCATGGTTTTAACATTCATATTACAGTTTAGCAAGAAAGTCATTTGTGTTTCGACCCCTAATTTATTCGTTCTCGCTAATCGTAACCTATCCAGGTCGTTGAGATTTGCTGGCACGTAATACGAAAACTTGGGGTTCCCCCCAGTAAAAACAGTTTTGCAATATAAATCCTCTTGTTTCTTCACCTGGTCAGCTTGTAGTTTTCAAAGGTAGTAATCTGTTATCTAGAAATTGTTTTGGTATTTTGCAACTGCTAAGGAACATATATTTGCATAACTGTAGATATTATTTAAAAGAAATAGCAAATACAGAATGGAGCTTAAGGCTGATCCTGAAAACACGGGACCAGAACTTAGTTGGCTGAGTGGCTTGTAGATTGGTTTTATCGCCCCTATCTCTTCATGAATGGCAGTAATGGCCGTGATCAAAACCCGGCTATGGAAGACAGCACCTAACTGAAACAGCACATAAAACAGAAATAACATCATCCGTGTGCACAGACTGTGTAAGATCCGCATCATTGAATTACTGATGGTGAAATGAGTTAAAACAAATTTGTTGACGAGCATTGCTGTTATTTACCTTCACATAAAATGAGATATCAATACTACGAGAGATGCCCTACATATATCTAAACATTGTTACACACATAAAAACAACAATTTTGTAAAGGGCGTGGTCTCTGGCTTTTAGAAGACCAAGCAGTCCCGCGGAAGCACCAATAAGGTGTTGGTGGAGTATGAGTTAATGTATACCGTTTCTGCGAAAACGATCAGTATTTTTGTCACAAGCACTTAGCAGCTAGGTGAGCGCATAGTACTGTGTTCGTAAAGTTCAATTTTAAACGAATTTGGACAAAATGTTTGCAACAAGTCTTTCCTTGTGACGATGTCATTGTATTTTGGTAAAGACTCAAAACTCAACAGTTAATTCAAATCCCACAACAACCTCACCGTTTGGTACAAGAAGAACACGAATGTGAAGTACTAGTGTATCACACCGGAATATTAAATGCTTCAGTCTAACAATCATGCACCCATAGACGTTGGCCTCCGTAGCTCAATGGTTAGGCGCTTGCCGTCTAATCTGGTGACCTGGGTTTAAAACCGGGTGGAGGCACACATGTAAATGCCTGCTATATTTCAGCGGAAAGCAGAGTGGCAAATAAAGGCTATGCTCGGCATGGAACAATAAGGATATTGCAGCACTGAATACAGACGAGATATGTTAACACCACCAAGTGTTTCATTCGGTCTTAATAATGCCAAAAACAATTCTCCTAGAAAACTGACGAATTTGGTTATAGCCATATTGCAAACCAACCAAACGGTAAATGTATAACGTTACCTGACTCGGTACGATGCATCGCTCAGAAGAGATATTTCATTTTTAAATAATCGTGTTAGCATGGACATATCGTATCCATAGTATGGAGCCACATAACTGCCACCACTTAAATTTTAATTTTCATGAAGTTTTTCGTGAAATTAATGAGGGATTTCATGAAAACAGAAAATTATCATGAGTGCAAGATAAATTTCATAACGTGAAAAATAGCCAGTTACTGCTTCGATCTGCAACAACATTCCTGTTATAATTTTTAAGAAACCAACTAACTTTTCACGAAAGTGTATTATTTTTCACAAGGACATTTTTACGTTTCGCGAAACTTTTCATAAAAGTCGATTATTTTCACCAAAACATCTTTACATTTTGCGAAACATTTTTATGCTTTCATGAAAAACTTATTTAGTTTCGTGAAAACATCATCTTTATGTAGTGTCAGTTCAGAGCACTTACAAGCAGAATTTCGTGTTAAGATAATTTATCTGTCTTCATGATAATTATATATTTTCATGAAATATCCCATAATTTTTACGAAAGTTTTCATGAAATCTTTAAGTTAAGTGGTGGCAGTTATATGGCTCCATACGTATGTTCAACTTTTGTTCAAAATAAATGGGACACCCTCTCTTATTTCTACTGCTTCACCGTTGGGTGACTTTACTTATAGTGCTATCTACGTTTGTATATTGCTTACGTGTCAAATCACAGGAATGTAAAACTCTATCCATAAAACAGCACATATAGCTTCAATTACACCAAATAGAAATCCCGTACCTAGTAAGGACACATTGCAAGGGCGAAAATAAAATAACGTCTGTTTCCCGTTTTACTACATTACCGACGACCCTATATACCCAAATTATTTTATTGCCCAAATTGAAATAATATTTTTAGAGATGAAAATGTTATTCATTTGTTTACGGGTTTGTTTCTTGCTAGTAAATTTCGTTCGTATTTTAAATTTAAGATTGTTAATTTCATCTTATAGTTCTTATAGTTATTAATTAATTTCATAATTAGCATGTCTTCACCAAAAACAATAATTCTGAAGCAATTCAAAAAGATCTTGCCAATTCTAAATCTGCTTGGGTCGGGTTTGGAAAACAAAGAATATTTTAAGTTTGGGCAGCTCATTCGACGAAAATGGGTATATGTATCTTATACGAACAACGATCTTCACATTCGTCTGTGTTTCTTCGAAAAGATCAATTTTAGTACCTCGTCGGGTTCATGTGGCGCGTCACAAACTCCGTATTCGCCGATTTTGATATAAAATAACAATAATAATCCATAAAATTAAATCTGGTTGGTTAAATATTAACAAGTAGGAGAATACCTTAATGAAATACTATTTGTACTCATTCTTAGAAATATCATGCAGTTCGGCACCTGGAGGCCGTTGCCTAACTAGAGCGCTATTGGTAGCGCTACACAAGGAAACGGCTTGCTTTAAAAAACCGCTACATAGCGGACAAAGCGTCACTTTTGTATGCTACCGGCGAGCGCTCGTGGATAGCGGACCGTTGCAAAGCAAAGCGTCTATTGAGCGCTACTGAAGCGGTCCGTTCCACGAGAAAGCGCTCGGTAGCAAATTCCTCAGAAACGGCGAGCACTGCTATTGGCGAGTACCGCTCGCTGGTAGCGTGTCGTTTCATAGACGTAGGAAAGCGCACAATAGCACTCTTTGGTAGCGATTTGGTTAGGCAACGGGTTCCTGCTTTTGCTAAAACAAGTTGTGTGTTCTTATCATTTCAGGCATTTGAGAAAGCCAGGGATGAGGCCAACATTACTGACGGTAAATTAGTTCGTGTCACCAAAGACAATTACGAGAGAGCGAAGAAATTCATAAAAGATTATTTCGTACCACAAGAACCTCTTGAGAAAGCATTCGGGGTTCCATGGAACGACGAAATCGATGAGTTCTGGCAGTCGTTTTACAAATGGAATATATCACTAATGTTATTGGACGAAGAGGGGGAAATTATGGCCATTAGGACAACACGACTTGCTTTAGCTGATGAGACGCACGATTACGACAAAGATGTAAAGACGGAGTCGTGGAGACATGTTTTGAAGTTCGTAGACCAAGGGGAAGCGAAGAGTAAATATTTTGAGCGTTACGGGGCAAAGGAATGCGTCCATTTCTTCGGATTGGGCACACATGACAAACACAGGAAAAAACACCTGGCCACAAAACTTATCAACGTTTCTGTGGCCATGGCGAAGAATTTCGGAATTCGACCTTTGTATATTAAAGGGGAGGGATCGAATGTTTTCTCCAAAGCTGTGTATGAACATAATGGCTTCGACTTTCTTCACGATGAACCGTACGACAATTACGTAGTGAACGGGGAGAAGTTGATAAGAAATACAGGGGCCAATACATCCTTGAGGTACTATGGGATGGCGGTCACAGAGTAACATTTGAATCAGTTCAAAGCCCTTAATATAAAATGGTTCTATTCTATAAGCTAAAACAACGTGGACAGCATTTTTGATACCTATAAATTCATGTACATGTACAATTGTGTTGGTATGTATTGAAATTGTAGTTGTTATGTATACTTTTAAGATAACATAAAATTTATATAAAAAAAAAAGCTTTATCAATGATACAGTTACCTGTGTAGCTGATGGACATTTATTAACAATTCGTGACCATATATATAAATGGTATGAATAGAACTCATATTGTGTCCAGTTTACGAAAAGCTGCTGTTACAACGCTGAGAAATCCAAGATGGCCGTCAAGATGGCCGCCATTTTTTTTATTTTAACCTACGTGACATAATATACATATCGTGTAAGTACAATAAATGTACTGTCATTGAATTATGGAATCATTTCGTGTTAAATATATACGCTAAAACTTGTGTAATTAGATTGTTATAATAATGAAAATGCAGCTGAAAATATCTCTGCATGTCGCATTATCACGTGACAAAAATATATTTCTTTTAAAAGCAAATACATTGTACAGTATTTTGCTTGGTTTTTTTAGATATTTTTCAACTGTTATTTCATCACAATGGTTTTTCCACTGTTTTAGCCGATGTGATCACAAGGATTAAATAATTTTTTTATAATGTTAATTAAGGTGGGTATAGTATAAATAATCTTTAATAAGAAATATCTAAATGTATAACATGTATATTCAAGGTACGTATTGTCATATTGATTAAATACATTGCGAACATATTTTTCGTGCGTCCTTAGCCAAACATTACGTCACATACCACGTGGTATATGTCAACAATGATATAGGAAGTAACAGGCGTATATCTGCTCTGCTTATAAATGACTAAATATTGAAGAAGACAGTTACCGAGTTGCAGACAGTATGTGTATTATGCAATATGAATAGCATTGAAACCGACTACAATTGTTCAAAATCACATACTTTCGTGGGTATCAAATTTCGTGGATGTTGATAAAAATGCATTTTCGTGTGGTCGTAAATTCGTGAATTACAAAACATTGAAGAGTAAACCCATGTTCGATATTTGAGAGATCGATTCATCTAGGGGATCTGATTTCGTGGTCGAGTGCAACGACGAAATCAACGAAAATTCAACTCCCTCGAAAATAATGATTTTACAGTATGAACAGGTATCTGTGATAACACCATTTTTATCTTTATTGTACTTGCAATGAATGCTGTTGTTTACGAACATACTCGATTAAATAAACTTAACTAATAAGCTTTAACAAGAGATTTGTGTAAAACACGTATGTTCCCATGACAGCCAAATACTAGTAGTCAGAAATGGTAAAGGTCACAGTGACTTTGACCTTTGATCTACTGACCTCAAAATCAAAAGGGGTCATCTACTGTTGATGCCCAAACTCCATGTAAAATTCATGAAGATTCTAGGGCAACGTGTTCTTGAGTTGTTGAACGGAAATCATTAGATCTCCCGACAGACTAATAGACCGAGAGAATGTGCACAGCAATATACCCTCTCATCAAAGATGGGGGTTGCATAATTATTGACTTGACTTGGTAGGTCCCGCTTGTTATGGTACTGTGGTGGAGACTGCAATAATGTGAAGTTATCAGTTTTGAGGGCCGCTTTCAGCCCTTCAGCCACCCTTTGACATTTAACTTCCCCTGCTCTTTTGGCTACGTAAGGAAACCTGCGTTCCAGTCTTTACTATTTTCAAAAGCCGTATATATACCCAACATATCGCTGACTTAGAATTAGAAGGTCGTAAGTGCTACGACCTTGTAGGAATCATGCATATTTAAAATCGGCACACAAGGCGCTTCTCATGAGTCTATTTTCATGAAAATCGGGAATGGTCGTGTTGACCAAACTGAAATTTAAAAGGCTTGTTTCTATAAGTTAAGGGTAGTTTTCAGACAGATTTTTCTTGTTTTTTCAAAATATTTATTTTGTACTTTCGACAGTATAACTCTAGGCCAGCGATACTCAGTGTCGATTGGATAAAAAAGTAATCATGACTGATGTTCCTGTTTCTTGTTCGTCTATTTGTGTAAATCGATATATCGATGTATCGTCGATCTTGTCTTCCGATATATCGCAGTCATCGGTCTATCGATATATCGTATATAGGAATTCAAAATTTCCCAAAGTTGATATTCACTATAAATTTAAGCTCTGTACAGTAACAACCGTGAAACAATGACCACTATTTGTAGCACCCAAAGGATGTTGATCTACAGATGTTGTACTGTATGCATTTATTAAAATGTGTGTATCTCGATAAATGTGCATGTGTCCAGAGCGTAAACCACCGTTAGAGTGGGTAGGATGTTGAGATTACCAGGCATTTACACTATGAAAATGCTTAGTTGTTTTCTGTTGTTGGGGCTTGTGTCTCATTAACAGACAGCACTCGCTCGTAGAACATTGTAATACTCCTGAATGTGAAACAATGGGAAACGTGAAGACAATCTTATCCGACCTCGGTATGCGAAGATTACTGCGTCCTGGCAAGGTTTGATTTGGACAGGTATCGTCACGTGTGAAATGGTGTGAAAATTGTTGTGCAAATCTATTTTTATTATGTGGCTATGTTTAAATTACGTTATATGCCCCGGGGTAGGAAATATTACAATAGAAAGATGAAAACATAACTTGATCTGTTCTAATTTATGATATATCTAATTCAATTTATAGCCAAGTGTAACGAAATTTGGACAATATAGTATTTAATTCAGGCTTAATCGTTTCATTAAAATTCATCACATTTATTGCAAGGATCGAATTGTCTGACATGCATATTTATCAATCCATTCACGAAATGAAATCCACGTTTAGTCACTTAGCTGTGGTATATAAAGTGTATGTTTCGTAATAGGTCAACCAAATTTCAAGCGTTTGGTGTAGTCTGTTTTGCTTGGCTTGCTCTGTGGTTGTTTCCCTACACCCCTTCTTCCCTCCTAGATAAGAAGGGGTGGCCATGGAGCTCGTCTTTGTCTCAGCAGCGTCGCCTTACGTTTTTATTTCTGTTTGTCTCTTGTTAGGGACAAACAAGCCCCCTTGACGCGTGTATGTGGTCGCACGGTCATGCTACGCTCACTGTCCGATCCCCTTAAAATATTGTATTGTGTCCATATAAGTATAAAAGTGACATTTAATCTTATAATAATTACTTATTCATCTAAATGCAGAAGAAACTATAAAAAGTCTAAAAGGCAAAACATTATAAAGTTTCGACATACTGTAAAATCATTTAAATGGGATTATTAAAGTTCGTGGTTTCGTAAAAAAGAAACCATTTCGTGTGGACTTAATTATTTCAGATTTCATGAAAAAGGGCAAGTTATAAAAGTTTACACAAATTGTAAGAAATCATTCAAAATTCAAATAGTTTTATTATATGCTGATCTATGCCTGTAAGTTTTCTACTTTACTGAACTTAAATGCACGTTTTAAATACTGTCACTTTTGTCCAATGGTAGGTAGGTAGGTAGGTAGGTAGGTAGGTAGGTAGGTAGGTAGGTAGGTAGGTAGGTAGGTAGGTAGGTAGGTAGGTAGGTAGGTAGGTAGGTAGGTAGGTAGGTAGGTAGGTAGGTAGGTAGGTAGGTAGGTAGGTAGGTAGGTAGGTAGGTAGGTAGGTAGGTAGGTAGGTAGGTAGGTAGGTAGGTAGGTAGGTAGGTAGGTAGGTAGGTAGGTAGGTAGGTAGGTAGGTAGGTAGGTAGGTAGGTAGGTAGGTAGGTAGGTAGGTAGGTAGGTAGGTAGGCGACAAACGATCTACGTGCTGCAACCAAAGAGGAAACATATACGAGCTAAGAGTTGCGACCAACGACCTACGAGGTGCGACTAACGACTTACGAGCTGCCTACTACGACATAACATCTTCGAGCTAAGAGCTGCGACCAGCGACCTTATAAGAGCTGCAACCAATGACCAACGAGCTGCGACTAACGACCTACAAGCTGCGACCAACGACATTCGAGCTGCGTCTAACCACCTACGTGCTGCGACCAACGTGCTACTAGCAACGAGCTAATAGCTATGTATTAATTTCAAATAAAAAATGAGTAAACATCTGACCGTCGATGTACGACCTGTATGCCAACTTCACAGACCTTCCGCCGTGTTACCATTGAAACTAGGTCATTTAGCTTGGTCATCAAACTTTTTGACAACTGGCGCTTGGGCGGTTCATTTTCTCGTGCGGCTGGGTGTTGAGCATTGTGCGTTTTTATGTTTTTTTATGCTCAGCTGGTTAAGTTGAGTGCTGCCTTCACTGGTCTACTTTATATTATCTTTAGTCAAAGGGAGATAATTCAAAGAATGCATTAAATGGTGATCTGAATAAATTACCCCTCCTTATATAGTAAATTGATTGTAAACTGATTTATGACAGTGTATACGTTTAGTACATAACATGTGCAAATAGTTTGCGCTTTTAGTTATGTTTTACGCCGTTTTTCAGTCATATACCAATAAATATATCAATAGATAAATAAAAAAAAATAGATATACCTTATTTATATAGCGCCCCTTTTATGCGAACACATATTCAAAGGCGTTTAAAATATAGTGTTGCAGCCACACAGGCGTAATTGCATCCTCTACCAGTGCAGATACAGCATGATCTGACCAGCGGCACAGACTGAGAGAAAGCCCATGGAGGAAGAAAGAGATACATTAGATACAGACATGCACGTCACTGAAGCTCATATTTCGAATAGACAATCTCACTGGTTCTTTAATGTGCCCGGTGCATATCACCGATACCGTGACAAATTTTTGGCACATGTAACAAGACACTTTGCAGTCCACACGGTCAGATACAGCGCGAAATACTATAAATAGAATTTCCGAAAAGCCAGTTACCATGCCGAGGTCTGAACTAACGACCTCTGGATGGACAGCCACAGTGCGTTACTACTTCAGCCAGCTGTCGCCGCTGTTATATATCTATACATTACAGAAAGTCGTTGTTATGTTCATATTTGTCTAATTTAAGTACATGAGATTGAAGGCGAATAAAACATAATATGCGTCAATATCCTGTGTCCCCACCGTTTGTCTCATACAAAAAGATAATAAAATATCGGACAGGATAGGTATAGTCCAGTTAGGATATTGTGACAGTGACGTTGCAGTTTATGTGTACGCAAAAAATCACAACCATTGTCTAAACAGGTAGAGCAAAGTTTAGTATATATTAGTTAAGCATTGAAATTATAGTTGTTTGTACAGTATAAGCCTTTATAATTGGTTTTACACCGTTATAGTGGACTTGACCGCTGCGTCACTGGATTTTTATCCTGGCTGGACTATAGCACTCAACTCAAACAGCCGAACACAGAAAACAGAAATAACACAATCACACGGCACAGTACCCAACACACAACTGAACAAGAAAATGAACTTAACCACCCACAGCCCAAGCTTCAGCTGTCAAAAAGTCGAAAGTCCAAGTCCCTGCTGTGAAAAAGTTGAAATACCTGTTTCAGTTATAAAAAAGCTGAAAGACATAACCTAAGGTTTGAAAAGCTGAATGACATAGTTGTTGCTGTTAACAGGGCTGAAAGTCACAGGTTTTTAGTTCAAAAGGTTCATAGGTATAAAGGTATAGCTGTCAAAAAGTCCTAAAACGTTTGATAATAAAAGTAAATGGTAAACACTGCAGCCGCACAAGTGTATCGAACCTCTTATATCACCTGATGGACAAAGTTTAACTTGCGATTGCCGACACTGCTGGACGGACGGGCTTATAATAAGGAAGAAATAGATCTAAATGTCAATGTTATCTGGTGCATTTATACTCGTATTTCATAACGTCTAACATGACCCGTGATGATAAAATCTCTTTCCGTAACAAGGCCGGATCTTTATCCTTAACCGCACTATTACGTCACTGATCGGATTGTCCGAGTTTAGTGTTATTAAAACGAATATATCCGAAAATCGATATGTAAACATAAAAAATATTTAACGTAATTATATGTATGCCCTTCGACATGGCTGTATCTATATTTTAGTGTCGATTTTTTACCAGCTTTACTGTAAACTTTTGAAGACAAAGTCATTGTCCGATTTTCTAGTATCCGATAAATTCGCGTACTTTCCGTACAAATCTAACCCCGGTCAGCGCTCAACACTCACCTCGACAATTTGTGCTCCATTCCTTGATTGGGCAGTGGCGTTGACTACATCAGTCATAAAGTATGAGTGATAAGTCAGTACTAATGTACTCAAGTACCGTGAATATCTTAGGAAACGGCTTGCTCCATTAAAAGGGCTACGTAGCGGTCAAATCGAAATAATTATATGCTATCGACTCGCGGATAGCTGACCGATGCAAAGCAAAGCGGTATCGAGCGCTACTAAAGCAGTCTGTTCGGTAGCGCTCGCCTAGCAAAGTGCTGAGAAACGGTACGCAATCGGCGACCACTGTTCGCTGGTAGCCTGTCCTTGCATAGACGTAGTAAAACCCTCGATAGCGCTATTTGGTAGCGTTGTGCTCCAGCTAGCAAATCGAGTGTAATAAAAAATTAATCCCACAATTTAACAACAATATGATGCAATGTTGAATTAGAACAAAGCATGCTCTTACATATAATGATGATTGATTTCCGTCCGGGAACCGACCGGAGTTGAGATCCCCAACGATTAACACAATACACGAAATCAATGAGCATTACAGTTGATAGTTCTAGAAGTTGTCGAAGCTACCACGATTGGTGATCCTATTTCCAGGCAAAGATCGATATCAATTTGATTAAGTACGCGATCAATTATATGTGATCAGTTCCTGTAAAATTATTACTATTCGCGGTGAATTAAGTTTCGTAAATTTCGTTGATGAACTAAATCGCGAAATTATGTCCCCTCGAATCATTGACCTTAAACATGCGTAACGAGATATTTTTCTTTCAATCTTTTAATTTCACGCATTTAAGAAACTACCAAAATAACAATTTCACCAAAAACCCGCGAAATTTAATACCCGCGAAAAATGATTGATATCACAGTATGACATTGAAACAAGTCAGCATTAATAAATTCGCAGCACAGCAGTGCTTTGACTGGGCGGGTAATGTTGTGTCGTGGTGGAATAATTATTATATTATATTACTTTTTATACACCAGTGTATTTTGTGATATTTCTCCTAAATAACAGTGTAGCAATACCACGTGACTTTTGGCTACAGGTCCAAGACGAAATTTGTCAACATTGGAAGTTTTTTCCAGCACCCTTTCCACGGTTTCACAGAGTGCTGTACAAAACGGCACAGCTGCTGCAAAAAGATATTATATTTCATACAAAGCAAACAATTTTCCGTGGCGTATATTTCATAGCAATCGAAGAAGAAATAAAAAGTTTGGGCTATTTTTGTTTTCCAATGTTGACAATTTTCGTCTTGGACCTGTAGCCAAACGTCATGTGGTATTGCTACACTGAATAAGATATATTGTTTTCACAAGCGAACACAATATTCCTTTATTATTACCGTTCATTATGAAAGAACTGTAAACTTACATACAGTTACATTTATCTTTACACCATATTGGCAAATATAGATTATCTTTCATAAATCACAAACAAAGTTCTTTTCTTATGAAATATAAAGACAGAACAGTTAAAAGAACAGCAAGAGACACTAATCCATCACACAGTGTGATTGCTAGATTTCTGTAAAACTTTGAAATAATAATTTAATTTGTTATTCATAAGTGATTCGAGAGGTATAAATGTTCGCGATTTTTAAAATTCGGAAATAACTACTTTATATTGATTTAAGATCACGAAAATAAATATTCGCTAATTTATCGGTTTCGCGAATAAACAATATATGGAAAATTGATCCTACGCGAACATTTCCGATTTTATAGTAAAACTACTTAAAAAGGCCACAGAATATTTATAAGCATGATATTATAAAGCGTCTTTTCATCCAAACGCTGTGCTCTCATTCTCTCTGTTCAAAAGGTCTTAACTTAGCCTTCATCCGACCAGAAAGCCAAGCAGTTTTGTAAGCTCCGACATTAACTTTAAAACTATTTAGAGACTAGCAAATATTAACATATTTTAATACATCGATACAGCCAAGCGGAACTGCCATATACATGAGATAGATAGACAGCGTATGTAAACATAGCTATATCAGTTATGATAATTTAGTAAATGAGAAAATCGCCCACCAGACTTGGTTCAATGAGCACAGTGGATTTTAAATCATAAACTTTCTACGTCAAAGAATTCGTCTGTTTATATCCATTTCTGTTGATCATATTGTGTGTACAGTGAATGTCGTTTTCTTCATTTTCATTTTCGGATTTAATATTTCGTATTTTGTGAAATGTGGAATGTGCGATTGATTTGATTGAGTGATTTGAAGATTTCACGTTGTCATTTACATACATAGGTTATGCACATGTAGTTAACCGCGAGCCGCGTGTGATACTTAAAAAAGATGTAGTTAAAATCGTTGGTGCATTTACTGTGCAAATACGATCATATTTATCTACTTTAAAGTGAATATCAATCAAGGTTTTTAAAAAAAGAAATTCTCTTCCCATATTTTTATTTGACATCAAGCGTAAGATATGTAAATAGTTGAATCCGACAGTGAAAAGGTTAAATACACACCCATCAAACAAGCCCGAGGTAGCCTCCTTTCAGCTGAAACTGGAAATGTAAACGTGTTAGCAGCAATAGATGTAGACAGGTGTCAATTCAAAACGGATTTAATGTGAATATTATCTAATTAATGTCGTGTGCAATTAAGTAGTCAGCGAATTCGTGTTATAAATACCAAATCACGAGGAAAAAAGTCTCGGGAAAATGTCAGCGATGGTGAACGGGGGGATCCCCCAGTTGAATGTTTCTAGCAGCTCACAGTGGATGGAAATTCAAAGAAACACGTTTAAGAATTGGGTGAACGAGCAACTTAAAACACGTGGTCTTTCCATATTCGATT